>CM031597.1:76207876-76250376 GCA_018398815.1 Conus ventricosus
AGAGAGAGAGAAGATGCAGAAGAAAGCACGTTGTATAGACTTTCTAGAACAGAGGTTAGTGAAAGGACGGCAAATGCAGGGAAAGGAGACAGACAGACAGACAGACAGAGATCACAATCACCGAGATGACGCCAATTTCTCATTCGACGAAGTCAGCAAGTGTTCATCCTTTCATGCCCAAACATTAATACAGCTACAGCCAGGCTCGGTGTGGATGCTGCAGTTCCGCATCAACTCCCCCCCCCCCCCCCCCCCCCCGCCCATCCCCCTCGCGATACTACTGTAAACTGGTGGCTCTTTGTTGTTGGGGTGAAGAGACGGAACTCAGCTTATACAACCAATCAACTGGCTTCATTTCACTCAAAGAAGCGAGAGAACTGTGTCAGAAATAACGACATTTCACAAGCGTGTATAGAGAGTGACTGGTAAAATTCAACGGGAGCAGGAAATGCTTAAAACCCTGAACGAAGCGGAAAGGTTAAGGGTCGGTACACACTTATTGCTTATTTTCATTGTAACGTTCTTTACTCTGCTTTTAGTATGCACTTGTAGCGTCTACAGAACTACCTACAGCCGCTGAAAGTGAAACCAGCACACATTCAAAAAAAGAAGAAAAACAAACAAATTAAAGACAAGAAAGAAAAACTGTTCTTTCATTCCGCTTTATTTTTCAAGTTGTGTAACAATAAGAAAGCAACAACAACAATCACTATGATTATCATTCTTTTCTTTTCTTTTCTTTATTTCATTTTTTCCCTTCAGCTTCCCCAGCATTTCATAATTCTGATCCTGATGCCTTGTCAGATAAGTGGTGTGAGCCCAGGATAATTCCATGGGGAGATTGAAAAGGCTGTGGGCGTCTGGCGGAAATGCCAGACCAATTCTGTTGAACTCATAGCTCAAGCATATATTTATCTTCTTTTTTTTTAGTTTAAACTTTTTGATTTGTTTATTGCTGGCTTGCCATTTCTTTTCTACACACTGCACTGTCTACAGAAAACCTTTACATCGTCACAAACAAACAGCGAACTCAGAAACAACTGCTTAGTATGTACACAGCTGTTCTTTCATTCTATTTTTGAATTTGCATGATCTCTTCTTGTTATTACTAATTTCATTGTTGTTGCTGCGGCTGCTGCTGCATTTGCTGTTCTTGTTATCACTATAATCATTTTTATTTGTTTGTTGTTGTTTGTTGTTGTTTGACTCACCATCTATAACCCATTCATTTCACTATAATCATTATTGTTCTTGTTTGTTGTTGTTTGTTGCTGTTTGACTCAGCACCTATAACCCATTCATTTCAAACAACAACAACAAAATTAATGTTATTATTAAAGCAACGCTCTGAATCCCAGCCCACCTCGAAACAGCAGTAGAGTCTGGCGCTCTGCACAGTGGAACCGGGTGTAGAGATAGATGATGGGCATAGGTATTCGTTTCGAGTTCCGTCAACAGACCATGACGCCACATCCCCGCTGTGTGTCAACCGACCCCAACTCAGGAAGGACCTAAAAATGTGTACCGTCCTTTACTGTGATACCACCGGAACTTCACGTCAAAACCGGCTTTCTTTTTTCTTTTTCTTTTTAAATACTTTTTTTCCCCAGCTGGGTTCCAAGCGTGGGTTGAACCGACAAAGTCTGACCGACCAACCTCGTGCTCTACTACAGTGACCACACCGGCACCCCGGCCCATCCCCCGCTCGTCCAAGCCCTGTCTTTGATCCCCCGCGGACCGCGCGGAGCTGAGACTTCCCCCTGGGGGACTGCAGTGAATGCGTCCTTAACGATCCGGACCAACCCTTCCACCGCCTAAGTCAATAAAGAAAGGCCATTTCCCGTCAAATATGAGGGTCGATTTATTCGGTTAGTGGGTATCTATCTATCTGCCAACTCCGGGATTCGCCAGGAAGGAGACGTGTTGTTGCCTGAATTTGCCTGAATATAGTCCAGAGTAGCGTTCCTTGCTCATGCGCATACAGGCACAGGAAGCGCTGGCTCTGCATGTGTACGCACGCCCTTCGAAAGAGGCACATGAAGAGTGTTGTTTGTATCGAAACTAATCATCTTTTGTGTCTTTCTGGAAAAAACAAATTCAAACGAAAACTACAGCTGCGTTTCTCCCCACACTCCAACACGCAACACGCGCCCCCCAACCCTAACCACAACCCACTTTTTTCCGGGGGGGGGGGGGGGGGGGGGGGGGGGCTTTTTTACTCTTCAAAAGAAATTATTTCATCATATGGGAGCAGAAATAGAACTTTCCTTCAAGTTGGTCTCCTCCTCACGGTTGGATGCAAATACGTGTCGCGACGGAGAGGGCTGTGCGTAAAAGTGAAAGGGGATGGGAAGAGAACCTTACCTTACTCTTGAAGAGCAATTCTTCAACACACAGATAAATGCCCGTAGGCATGATTGCGTGCGTGCGTGCGTGCGTGCGCGCATGTGTGTGTGTGCGGACGGGCGGGCGGAGGTGCGGGCGTACGTGTTTTCACGGGAGAAATGTTTACGTGCGACTGAGCATGCACGCATGCGTGTTTCTCTACAGTTATCTACATGTGTGAACTTGGGTGTGCACACAGAGAGAGAGAGAGAGAGAGAGGAGAGAGAGAGAGAAGACAGACAGACAGACAGAGACAGAGACAGACAGACAGACAGATAGACCGCTTTCGTGTGTACGATTCTGAACCGACGCGCTTACATATGACTTCATCCACGCTCACGCTTTCCTTTCCTAAAAAAAAAAATTAAAAAAAAAAGAAATAAACAATAAAAGAAAGAGCGAAAATAGGTCGAATCCGGAGACTGTGACTGCTAGGGTCGAAGGCGATGGGGTCCCTTGTGGACGAACAGGTCCCCACCCTCCGGCACCTATTGTCCGGCGAAAGACGAAGGTGGTGTTGCTGGTGTGGGTGCTGGTTGCTGGTGGTGATGACGGTGGTGACGTTGGTTGTCTTGTAGGTCGGTTCCCCCGCTCCCTCCCCCCCCCCCCCCCTCCGCCTCCCAAACAGGGCTGGAAGCGGACGTCAGGGTGTGTGAGGAGGAACTCTTGTCCCATAATGGAATTGTTTCTGTCTGGTCTGGAGAGCCTCTTGGGGTGTGTGTGGTGTGTGTGTGTGTGTGGGGGGGGGGGGGGGGGGGGGGACTCTCTGCTGTCCTCCCCACGCCCCAACCCCTCCTCCGCCCTTCTCCACTTTCCTAACCCTTCCTATCTCGCCCGAGGAAGTATTGAAAAACGTCTGGTGCCTATTCTTCTTTTGTCTTTTTTCATTTTCTTTTATTTCCTTTGTCGTTCAGTCTAGTATCTCCCCAGGTCTTTCTCTTTCTGTCCCCTTCCTCATGACTCTCTCCTCTCTCTCTCTCTCTCTCTCTCTCTCTCTCTCCTCTCTCTCTCTCTCTCACACACACACACACACACACACACACACACACACACACACACACACACACACACACACACAAACACGCGCGCGCGCGCGTACACACATAACACACACACAAACACAAGACCTCCCTCCTCTCCCCCCCCTCCTCCTCCCCCCCCCCCCCCCCCCCCCCCTCCACCCAATACACAAAATCGCGCGCTCAGTTTAGCTTGCTCTCTGGTTCGCTCACACCAAGGAATAAGAAGCACGTTTTGCTCACACGTATCCAAGACTGAACACAAAAAACAATCCAACGACATTCTCTTCAGTAGGAGAAATCACTGCTGATTCATCACAGACATCACGTGGCATAAACGGAAGAACGGACAGACAGGTGGCCAAACAAACGATATTCTGTTTGGATCTCGAACCCCAGCCACAGCCACGACCTTGGCATCTTGAAGGTCAGCCTGTTACGACACGAAAGATTAGGTGTGACACTCGTCAAGTTTCTAGGGTAATGACGCACGAAGGTGGTCTCCCTGCCTACACACCAGAACCGGAAGCAGACATCACCGGAAGGGCACGTGTGTGCCTCGTTTTGGAAACTACTTACCAACCTGACAAACTTGAAGGACTGAAACAACAGGTTTAACTCCCGACGGGGGCGGAACTGCCTACACCGTGGAGTTACGCTACCGGTAAGCATGCAAACAGAGAAGAACAGACAGAATGCGGTGGATGGTTCATCACGGCAGACAACTGCCAAATACTGCCACACGAAGACTACGAGACCCGGACAGAACAAGTATTTCTCCAGAGCTTCAGGAGTGCAGATATGAGTGAGGTTTTTACATGACTTTGAATAAGCAAAACGCGATAGGTGACGACACAAAATGAGCAATAAGGATATGCTCTTCAATGTTTGAAATACGATCTGATGTCGTTTCAGACATAAAGGCAAGTATGGATGTGATTTTTTAAAACGAATGAACATAAACAGACAATGGGCTGCTTGAAGATCAATGAAAAGAAGAAGAAGAAAAAGGAAGAAACCTACATTATCATTTGTTTTATTTTTTCCTTTCTTCACACACTGATTGATGTTTTCCAGCACACAAAAAAAAACAACTAATAATGGGTGACAAAAAATCCTTACCTACTTCTTTTCAAGGAAACTGCAAAATGCTTGAAAAGCTTTTCAATGAAAGCGATTGTTGGACAATTTCGAGGTAACGCGGGTCACGGCATTCTGAAGTTATCTGCTTGTTCTGCATCATGAAACATCGCGTCTCTTGTCCAAACATTTTTAAAATCTCACTGTTAAAAAATATTGCTATTCCAGGCACCGTAAAAATGAAATTCAGTAGGCGAGCAATTAAAGGAAAATCCTAATGGGCTGTATAGGTGGCGGTTGACTGCTAGTTTAACGTGAGGAAAGACTGGAAGCAAACGTAAACTGGGAGAAAAAAAAAACAACACCAACAACACGAACATCTCCAGAATGCAACACTGTGTTGAAGAGAGAAAAAATCAACACCAACAACACGAACATCTCCAGAAGACAACATTGTGCTGAAGAGAGAAAAAATCAACACCAACAACACGAACATCTCCAGAAGACAACATTGTGCTGAAGAGAGAAAAAATCAACACCAACAACACGAACATCTCCAGAAGACAACACTGTGCTGAAGAGAGAAAAAATCAACACCAACAACACGAACATCTCCAGAAGACAACACTGTGCTGAAGAGAGAAAAAATCAACACCAACAACACGAACATCTCCAGAAGACAACACTGTGCTGAAGAGAGAAAAAAAATCGACACCAACAACACGAACATCTCCAGAAGACAACACTGTGCTGAAGAGAGAAAAAAAATCGACACCAACAACACGAACATCTCCAGAAGACAACACTGTGCTGAAGAGAGAAAAAAAATCGACACCAACAACACGAACATCTCCAGAAGACAACACTGTGCTGAAGAGAGAAAAAAAATCGATACCAACAACACGAACATCTCCAGAAGACAACACTGTGCTGAAGAGAGAAAAAAATCGACACCAACAACACGAACATCTCCAGAAGACAACACTGTGCTGAAGAGAGAAAAAAAAATCGACACCAACAACACAAACATCTCCAGAAGACAACACTGTGCTGAAGAGAGAAAAAAAATCAACACCAACAACACGAACATCTCCAGAAGACAACACTGTGCTGAAGAGAGAAAAAAAATCGACACCAACAACACGAACATCTCCAGAAGACAACACTGTGCTGAAGAGAGAAAAAATCAACACCAACAACACGAACATCTCCAGAATACCACACTGTGCTGAAGAAAAATCCCAAGGAACGCTCCTTTCAATCGAAATCAAACAGCAGCAACAAAATGATGAACGTTTTTCTTATTTTTCCAATCGAAATCAAACATCAGCAACAAAATGATGAACGTTTTTCTTATTTTTCCAAAACATAAATTGACTTAAAATGTGTGTGTGTGTGTGTGTGTGTGTGTGTGTGTGTGTGTGTGTGTGGTGTGTGTGTGTGTGCGCGCGTGCGTGCGTGCGTGCGTGCGTGCGTGCGTGCTGTGTGCGTGCGTGTGCGTGTGTGTATGTGTGTGTGTGTGGTGTGTGTGTGTGTGTGTGCGTGTGTGCGTGACGCGCGTGCACGTGCGTGAGTGCATGTGTGCGTGCGTGCGTGTGTGTGTGTGTGTGTGTGTGTGTGTGTGTGTGTGGTGTGTGTGTGTGTGTGCGCGCGCGCGCGCGCGCGCGTTTTGTTGCATATGTGTGAGGAAAGAAGCATGCAAAGGGTAGGGTGAAATTGTTAGATTTAAATACACCTTGATCTTGTTAATCAGCAAATGCATGATTTGCCCGACATCTTTTTATCATTTCAATTTCTCAGACAAAGTGTTTTCCGCAGAGGCTGACTTTCCGTCTTTAGCAGCCGTTCCTTGATTATGTCCCTGCATTAATCAAGGACTATGAGACGAAGTGGCTCCCAATTCCCCCGCCTGATTACCTCCGTCGTGACATCGATTCACGGCATTCATTCTGTTCTACTCATTTGCATTTCCGAAGCCAATGTCCGTCGGGTGGTGACCTTCAGTTCTCAGACATCATCCTGCTATACGAGAGTTTGAATCCTGCTCAAATCGTGAGCAAGTTATTCCGTGCCAAAGCTGAAAAAAAAACCAGGCCGATTACACCTGATAGCCTGTTGGGGTTATTTCCAGCCTTTTGTGGCCAACCGTGAATGAATTCCTTGTGTGTGTGTGTGTGTTGTGTGTGTGTGTGTGTGTGTGTGTGTGCCGGCCGGTCGTGTCCTATGATTAGGAAGTATTATTCTGCTGTTTTCAACGATTGTTAGCAACATTGGATGAGTACAGTTTTATCTCCACGAAACTGGAAGGGAAAGGGGGGGGGGGGGGGGAGATGGAAAGGGGAGGGTGTTTTTTCTGTTTTGTCATTATATATATATATATATATATATATATATATATATATATATATATATATATATATTACACATTTCTTTTTATTTAAAAAAAAAAGCATGAATCTGAGTGTTTCAATTTTATTTTCTGGAGTTAAAGCTACTAACAGAGAGAGAGAGAGAGAGAGAGAGAGAGAGAGAGAGAGAGAGAGAGAGAGAGAGAGAGAGAGAGAGGCATAACACTCTCGAGTAGCCGAAGTCCCATCAGGGACATTTATTGGTGAGATTTTTCGGATCCTACACAGAGGAACGAGTTCTATGGGGCTCAAGACTCTACAAACACAGTCGAGTTCCATTCACTTAATGGATACATCTCTGAAACCGTTGCTCGAATTCCCTAACCAACACTGCTGGTGTCTATGTCCATTTCTCTCAGGCCTGGCTGACAGACACCAAGATGTATTATGAAAAGAAGCGAAGAGTACAGCTCCGACATGTATTCTGTGACCACATGGAAGTTCGTAACACCATATTCGCCCGCGCTGACCATTAAAAGTAGAATAAATAAAAATTTTATATAAAAAAACAGTAAATCATTCCGTGTCCCTTCACGCCTGCTCTCGTCGTGACTTCACGCTGGACAAAGTGACTTGCTCTCCAAGTCCATGCGCCGTGGAGTTCGTCGAAGTCGTCGGCATCGGTCAGTTCACGGGGACAGCGGTTTGCATGGCATCGGTGGCGCCCTCTGAAAGGGGAACCCTCGCTCACGCTGCCTGGCTTCACGACGAAGCAATTACTGTCTCGGTTGAGGTGGGCTCTTTGTAGGTGGTGTCTCGCGTGGGTCGGATCAGAACAGGCACCTCTGAACACGCCACCAGCGTGACTCGAAATCTGTGCAGCGTCTCTTCTGGCGGGTTCCCTGGTGATGGCTTGATGTGGATTGCTCCCTGTGTCATTGTGGATTGTCGGTGCCGGGCCTGCGACGGCTCGCTCAAACCTGAGTGTGAGTTCCCTGGTGACGGCTTGATGTTGATTGCTCCCTGTGTCATTGTGGATTGTCGGTGCCGGGCCTGCGACGGCTCGCTCAAACCTGAGTGTGAGTTCCCTGGTGACGGCTTGATGTTGATTGCTCCCTGTGTCATTGTGGATTGTCGGTGCCGGGCCTGCGACGGCTCGCTCAAACCTGAGTGTGAGTTCCCTGGTGACGGCTTGATGTGGATTGCTCCCTGTGTCATTGTGGATTGTCGGTGCCGGGCCTGCGACGGCTCGCTCAAACCTGAATTTGAGTTCCCTGGTGACGGCTTGATGTTGATTGCTCCCTGTGTCATTGTGGATTGTCGGTGCCGGGCCTGCGACGGCTCGCTCAAACCTGAGTGGTTGAGTTCCCTGGTGACGGCTTGATGTTGATTGCTCCCTGTGTCATTGTGGATTGTCGGTGCGGGCCTGCGACGGCTCGCTCAAACCTGAGTGTGAGTTCCCTGGTGACGGCTTGATGTGGATTGCTCCCTGTGTCATTGTGGATTGTCGGTGCCGGGCCTGCGACGGCTCGCTCAAACCTGAGTGTGAGTTCCCTGGTGACGGCTTGATGTTGATTGCTCCCTGTGTCATTGTGGATTGTCGGTGCCGGGCCTGCGACGGCTCGCTCAAACCTGAATTTGAGTTCCCTGGTGACGGCTTGATGTTGATTGCTCCCTGTGTCATTGTGGATTGTCGGTGCCGGGCCTGCGACGGCTCGCTCAAACCTGAGTGTGAGTTCCCTGGTGACGGCTTGATGTTGATTGCTCCCTGTGTCATTGTGGATTGTCGGTGCCGGGCCTGCGACGGCTCGCTCAAACCTGAGTGTGAGTTCCCTGTGACGGCTTGATGTTGATTTCTCCCTGTGTCATTGTGGATTGTCGGTGCCGGGCCTGCGACGGCTCGCTCAAACCTGAGTGTGAGTTCCCTGGTGACAGCTTGATGTTGATTGCTCCCTGTGTCATTGTGGACTGTCGGTGCCGGGCCTGCGACGGCTCGCTCAAACCTGAGTGTGAGTTCCCTGGTGACGGCTTGATGTTGATTGCTCCGTGTCATTGTGGATTGTCGGTGCCGGGCCTGCGACGGCTCGCTCAAACCTGAGTGTGAGTTCCCTGATGACGGCTTGATGTTGATTGCTCCCTGTGTCATTGTGGATTGTCGGTGCCGGGCCTGCGACGGCTCGCTCAAACCTGAGTGTGAGTTCCCTGGTGACGGCTTGATGTTGATTGCTCCCTGTGTCATTGTGGACTGTCGGTGCCGGGCCTGCGACGGCTCGCTCAAACCTGAGTGTGATTTTACACGGGTGATCCGGAATGAGCGACATGGGAGGAATCCAAGTGGGTGAGGGGTGGGGCAGGGGAGGGAGGTAAGGGGGGGGGGGTGCAGAGGATGAGATAGAGCGCAACAACAAACAAAAAAAAGAAAAAATCTCTCTTCTCTCTCTCTCTCTCTCTCTCTCTCTCTCCTCTCTCTCTCTCTCTCTCTCTCTCTCTCCCCTCTCCCCCTCTCTCTCTTTCTTTCTCTCTCTCTCTCTCCTCTCTCTCTCTCTCTCTCTCTCTCTCTCTCTCTAAGAAATCATCTGCTAAGTTACAATGAAAAGAAACATACTATTTTAAATCCACTTTTCATTTTCGATCACTTGTTATTTGAAAGAGGTTGGGGGAAAAAAGCCATAAGCTAGAACTCTTAGTTGGGAGAGAAAAGAGTTTGGAAAAAAAAAAGCTGAGTAAACACATGTCATTTGAAAGAAGTTTGGAAAAAAAAAGCTTTTTTTTCAACTGTTCATAGCAGTGTTTGTGTGCCTTGCCTGTGGAAGAAACTCCTGCGGATGAAACGGAAGCTTTGCTCCTTTCATAGTTATTTGTTTGTTCCAAGCGAATGGCAGGCTGGTAACACCACTTTTGTTCTCCATCTCTTATTTGATCAGTCTGCCATGCCTGTCCCCTCATTTTTTTTCTTGTTTGCCCTGAGCGCAGACCGTCGTTGCCTAGGAAAGTGGGTATTGCTCTTGTTCCTGCCTGTGTGTCCGTCTGTCCGCAAGACCACCCAGAAAGAAAACCCTTGGGCAGTTTCTTCGTCTCATTTGACAGAACTGCTTGTAGAGCCAACACCCACAAGCGATTCGATTGTGGACTCTCCGGGTCAAGTCAATTCTTAAGTCATGATGTTTATGGCCCAGCCGACCACGCAGGTCACACCACGGGCTGCAAGCAGATTGAAAAGGCAATTGATCATTCAAATGCCAAGATATTTTTTTGTTTTAATCCATGTCCTGTAGCCTTAAAACAAAGTTGATCACCAATTGTATTATTATATCAAATCAATGGAAATACTGATATACTCAACAACAATTTTTAAAAAAAGGAGGGGGGCAGGCGGGGGGGGGGGGGGGGGGGCGGTGTCACTTCTGCTAGAACATCTCAGAACAAAGTCTTCTTGAATCTGCAGCGAGAGACGCGCGTGTGCCTGTTCCGTCCTTTTCTAAACATTTCATCAGATGTAATGCCGACTGGTTTGTCACATGGTACGTACCGTGAAGCCTCCTCACCGTTTAGGTTAACGATGAATAAACCCGATGAGACCAGTTTGCAAACAACGCAATACCGTTTGCTTTAAACGGTTTCCAATGACACATGGAAAGGAACTCCTCTAAATCTGGATCGAATTTGAAAGAATTCGTTGTTGAGGCCTTTGATGCATCGAGCTCTGTCTCTTGAGTTTAAAACCCGATGAAAAGCCGAAGGTTGAAAACTAAAGGTCGGGGAAAGACAAACAAACCAAACAAAAATGACCGCAGTGGAAGACATTTCAGTTGGGTTGTTTTTTTTGTGGCTCACAAACCCTGTCCTTACTGACGTCTGCACGTATGGCGACGTGCAGAAACGTAACAAAGTATAAGCCACGTTCACGGGAATGATTCTGTTTGGTCTGCCATTCTTTTCAGTGTGAAGCATAAAGCGATGGCTGAGGTGATAGGTGTTTCTGTTAGGTCTGTAATGCTGAAAATGTCCCCTGCTTCCCCCCCCCCCCCCCCCCCCCCCCCCAAGCATAAAGCGATGGCTGAGGCGATGGTGTTTCTGTTCAGGTCTGTAATGCTGAAAATGTCCCCTGCTCCCCCCCCCCCCCCCTCCCCAAGCATAAAGCGATGGCTGAGGTGATGGGTGTTTCGTTCAGGTCTGTAATGCTGAAAATGTCCCCTGCTCCACCCCCCCCCCCCCCCATCCCAAGCATAAAGCGATGGCTGAGGTGATGGTGTTTCTGTTCAGGTCTGTAATGCTGAAAATGTCCCCTGCTCCCCCCCCCCCCCCCCCCCCCCCCCCCCCCCCCCAAACATAAAGCGATGGCTGAGGTGATGGGTGTTTCTGTTCAGGTCTGTAATGCTGAAAATGTCCCCTGCTCCCCCCCCCCCACCCCCCAGCATAAAGCGATGGCTGAGGTGATGGGTGTTTCTGTTCAGGTCTGTAATGCTGAAAATGTCCCCTGCTCCCCCCCCCCCCCCCCCACCCCCCCCCCCCCCCCCCCCAAGCATAAAGCGATGGCTGAGGTGATGGGTGTTTCTGTTCAGGTCTGTAATGCTGAAAATGTCCCCTGCTCCACCCCCCCCCCCCCCCCCCCCAAGCATAAAGCGATGGCTGAGGTGATGGGTGTTTCTGTTCAGGTCTGTAATGCTGAAAATGTCCCCTGCTCCCCCCCCCCACCCAAGCATAAAGCGATGGCTGAGGTGATGGGTGTTTCTGTTCAGGTCTGTAATGCTGAAAATGTCCCCTGCTCCACCTTCCCCCCCCCCCCCCCCAAAAATAATAATAATAATAATAATCAACAACTTTCTGACAGTGCTTTGACTTTTGTGTGTTTTCATTAAAAACAAATTCCCTTTCATATTGTTCTGGGTTCAACCCCCTTTACAATCTTTTGCAGAGGTTTTCATCATAAAGACTCTACACATAGAGGGCACATAGCTGACTAAGAATAATCGCCAGTCCAAGAAAAAGAAGATGGACAAAGTAGGACGACAAGGTTGAGCAGGGGGATAGGCAGAGGGGGGGGGGGGAAGGGGGTGGGGGGGGAAGAGATGCAAGTATAAGGATGAGGAGAGGAAGGAGAAGGATTCAGAAAATAACAACGAGTATGAGGAAAAGAATGTGGGGGTGGGGAAAGACCAAGAAATGGAAGAAAGACGAGAAGGAAGAATAAGGTGAAGGAGTAGGGGCGAGAAGAAGAAGAAGGAGAAGGAGAAGGAGAAGGATGAGGCGGAAGAGAAGGACGACAAAGAGGAACAGCAAGAGGGGGAAGAGGGACGAGGAAAAAGAGGAAGAAGGAGGACGTGAAGGAAGAGGAAGAGCAGCGAGGTCACTGAGGAGGAGGAGGAGCAAAAAGAGAAGGAACGAAAAGAAAGAGGAACACAGTGGGTGAGAAGGAGCTAGAAGGACGAGGAGAGAAAAAGAAGGACAGCGAAGAAGGAAAGGAAAAAGAGAAAAAGGACGAGGAGGAAGAGGGAGAGGGAGGGTGTGGATGAAGAGGAAGAGAAGGACGAGAGAAGAAAGAGGAAGAAAAAAAAGGAACCAGAAGGACGGAGAAGGGGGCGAGAAGGAAGAAGGACGACGAGAACGAAGAAGAAAGGAGGATGGGGAATATGAAGAGGATTAAAAAAAAATTTAAATAAAAAGAGGCGGAGAAAAACAGGAAGAAAAGGGGAAAGAGGACGCGCTAGTAAGAGAAGGACGAAAGAGGAATACAAAAGGGGAGAAGGAAGAGCAAGAAGGAGAAGGACGAAAGAGGAATACAACAGGGAAGGGGAAGAGCAAGAAGGAGAAGGACGAAAGAGGAATACAACAGGGGAGATGGAAGAGCAAGAAGGAGAAGGACGAAGAGGAATACAACAGGGGAGAAGGAGAGAGCAAGAAGGAGAAGGACGAAAGGGAATACAACAGGGGAGAAGGAAGAGTAAGAAAGGAGAAGGACGAAAGAGGAATACAACAGGGGAGAGGGGAGAGCAAGAAGGAGAAGGACGAAGAGGAATTACAATAGGGAGAAGGAAGAGCAAGAAGGAGAAGGACGAAGAGGAATACAACAGGGGAGAGGGGAGGCAAGAAGGAGAAGGACGAAGAGGAATACAACAGGGGAGAGGGGAGAGCAAGAAGGAGAAGGACGAAGAGGAATACAACAGGGAGAGGGAGAGAAGAAGGAGAAGGACGAAGAGGAATACAACAGGGGAGAGGGAGAGCAGAAGGAGAAGGACGAAGAGGAATACAACAGGGGAGAGGGGAGAGAAGAAGAAGGACGAAGAGGAATACAAAGGGAGAGAGCAAGAAGGAGAAGGACGAATACAACAGGGGAGAGGAAGGAGCAAGAAGGAGAAGGACGAAAGAGGAATACAACAGGGGAGAGCAAGAAGGAGAAGGACGAATACAACAGGGGAGAGGGAGAGAGCAAGAAGCAGAAGGACGAAGAGGAAACAACAGGGAGAGCAAGAAGGAGAAGCGAAAGAGGAATACAACAGGGGGGAAGGAAGAGCAAGAGGAGAAGGCGAAGAGGAATACAACAGGGGAAGAGGGGAGAGAAGAAGGAGAAGGACGAAGAGGAATACAACAGGGGAGAAGGAAGAGCAAGAAGAAGGACGAAGAGGAATACAATAGGGAGAAGGAAGAGGAAGAAGAAGGACGAAGAGGAAACAGAGGAATACAACAGGGGAGAAGGGAAGAGGAAAAGAAGGACGAGGAGGAAAAACAGGGGAGAAGGGAAGAGGAAGAAGAAGGACGAGGAGGAATAAAACAGGGGAGAGGAGGAAGAAGAAGGACGAGGAGGAATACAACAGGGGAGAAGGAAGAGGAAGAAGAAGGACGAAGAGGAATACAAGAGGAATACAACAGGGGAGAAGGAAGAGGAAGAAGAAGGACGAGGAGGAATACAACAGGGGAGAAGGAAGAGGAAGAAGAGAAGGAGGAGGAATACAACAGGGGAAGCGGACAAGCAAGAAGGAGAAGGACGAAAAAAACGGAACAGGAGAAAGGGAGAGAAGCGAGGAGGAAAGCAAGAGGGGGAAGAAGGGCAACGAAGGAGGAAAAAGGTCGACGGGCAGGAATGAGTGAGTGAAAGGGCGGAAGGAGGAAAAGGATGGGCGAGAAGGAGGAGAGGAAGAAGAAAAACACGAGGAAGAGAAGACGAGAAAGGAGAAGGACAGATGAGGAGGAGCTAAAGGAGGAAGAAGGACAAGGAGAAAGAGACAGAAGGGGAGAAGAAAAAAAAGAGGAGAGTAGGAAATAGGAAGGAGGAGGAGCAGGAAGAGAAAGAACAGCGAGGACACAGAGACGGGAGAAGGAAAAGGAGGGATAAAGAGGATGACCACAAAAACAAAACCCAGGAAGAACGGGGAAGAGAACGTGAAATAGGATGGACGAGGAGGAGAAGAAGGAGAAGAAAAAAAATATACAGGAGGAGAACAGAAGAGGCAGCTGAAAGAGGACAGAAGAATACGAAGAAAGACAAAGAGGATGACAAAAAGGGGAAGTGAGAAAAAACAGCAAGAAAAGGACGAAGGGCGGGGGGGGGGGGGGGGTGTTCCAAAATGGATAGGACGAGGAGCACACAGTGGAAAGAATACAGGAGAGAACGTTAGGATAAATAACATTCAGAATGTCAAAAAGAAAAACAGAAATGGTGAAAGGATCTCAATGAGCTGCCGCGAAAAACGAGGCCGATCAGTTTTCGTGTCTTTATTCTGTTACCCCGGTTGAGCGTTTGTTTGCCAGCGAAAAAAAGAAAGACGAGTCCGTGTAGAGAGAAACGTGCCGGTTTCACTCGCCAAGCTCCCCTCCGCACATCGTTTAAAGAACAACATGGAACCCATCTCTTGTGCGCCCCTTGAATGCGTAATGGACAACCGATGTGAGCAGATGGTCAAAACTGATAATCCCACCGAATCTCGAGATCGAATCTTCTGGACACGTGGAACTGTCGGTCGAATCTAAAACTACGACACCACCCCCACCACCAACAACAACAACCCTAATAGCAATGGTTGATCCATTTACAGGAGTGGAGGAACGAGCCACCAAACGGAGAAACAGAGTCACGAGTGTACAAAGCTCGGGACCCACAGGCAGAATCAATCTCTGCCCATCTCCCTCGTCCTCCTCATCCCTCTCTCCATCTCCAGGGAAGACTTACAAAGAACCTTGGGTTTCAAACGTTCGCTTTCCCTGTGGCAACCGTCTTTTCTTCTCGTTACCCATGAGACCCGGTTCGCTCGCTGCTCTAATCAGCGCCAAACGAACGCTGTTGCACAACATGCAGGATGAAAGGCACAAATAGAAAAGTAAAAAAAAAAAAGATTAAGAGAGAGAGAGAGAGTCTCATTTGGATGTTAGAAGCACAGCAACTTTGCCAGTGGCCTCTGAGAGAGAGAGAGAGAGAGAGAGAGAGAGAGAGAGAGGAGAGAGAGAGAGAGAGGAGAGAGAGAGAGAGAGAGAGAGAGAGACTGTGTGCTTACCAGAGGCACAGCTGAGTAGATAAATTGGAACAAATGCTTTTCTTCCAGGGGATGGGAGAAAGAAAAGGAGGGAGAGTGTCATAACGGTGGGACAAAGGCACAAAGATCACACCATGCTGCAAATCTGCCCAGTCTCATGAACTGAACATTTTTGGGGGTGACTGAGACGTAAAGAACAAACGATATTTTCAGCACGATCCATGCCCGTCGAACAGCCACTGTTATGAATGAACACACACACACACACACACACACACACACACACACACACACACACACACACACACACACACGGGCGCGCGCGCGCGCACACACACCATGCAGTCGCGGTCAGAGAAGACCTAGCCGAACTTTTACAATGAGCTGCAAAAGGACAGTCTCTCCTTTACAACCATTTCCCGCTGTTAAGTGTCTGAAGGGAACAGAAACAACAGTTTAGTGTTAGGTTTTTATCATTGTAGCCCCGACAACCACACAGGGTCTCTTCAGGCCTGTCCAGCTCAAAAAATACAAAGCAAACAAACAAACAAGCTAGGAGGGGGGGGGGGGGGAGAGAGAGAGAGAGATTTCACATGTTAAAAAGATCTGAGATTTTCACAGTTTGAAAAGATCAGATCTTCAGCTACACAAGAACCGAACCGCGGACCCTCAACCATGACGGGTAATCAGCGTTGCCCACTCAAGCAAAGCGTCGACAGATCGGACGCTAATTTCACGCCCGACTGCGACAGCCCTTCTGTGTCAAGTGGACATGTGAACCGGTGTAGGAGGCAAAAAAGACTTCCAGGAAAAAAACACTGGGAGTGTATTTTTCCTAGGAAAGAAACACTGCAATCTCGGAAGGGGAGTGTTATTTTCCTAGGAAAATTACACTGGCGCCAGGAAAATAACACTGCCACTACGGCGGCAAATAAGACTGGCGGGAAAAAAAGACTGCGGGTGTTTGTTGCTAGGAAAGATGCACGTGAATTTTGTGTTCATTTTAAGAATTTTAAAGAATTTTAATCATGGAAGAATTAAAAGAATTAATTGAAAGAAAACTAGCAGTCTTTTTTTCCTGGGGTAGTGTTAATTTCCTGGGCGTAGTCATTTTTTCCTGGTGAAGGAGTGTAATCTTCCTAGGAAAATAACACTCCTGTAGTGTTTTTTTCCCGCAGTGTTATTTTCCGCCGACACCGGCCGCTGGTAAGCTTGATCGGGGGGTTGTCTCGCCTAACCCGTGCTAGAACGGTCATTATGGAGACGTTTAAGAACAAAGAAAGACACGAAAATTGAACCAAGACGTTTATGAATAAAGAAAGAGACAAAAATTGAACCAAAACGTTTATGAATAAAGAAAGAGACAAAAATTGAACCAAAACGTTTATGAAGAAAGAGACCAAAAGAAACAAAACAAAAACAAATGAACAAGCATACACGAAACGGTATCATCTCACCGGGCGCAGTAGACGGTGGGAACGGGGCTGCCGATGACTATTACGATTGATTGATCAATTGACTGATTCAATGTCTGACTCACTGAGTATCTGACTGACTGATCTACGGGTTATTTGACAGACTCATGGAATCACTGACAGACTGACTGATTACTGACCGGTCCAATGACTGACTTAATAAATACGCGAACAGTGAGTAAATCAGTGACGGACTGACTCGCTGACAGATCGGCCATTCAACCATATGGTTTCGTAGACCGTGTTTTGGCTGTTCGTTCGTTTACTTGTGTTAAGTTTCGTTTCATTCCTCCAAGCCCCCGTTCCTCTCCTAAACAGTTTAGCTGATTCGTGCTCAGTGCCAATGACTGCATATCCGATATGCAGCTGTGAGCTAGTAAGTTTGTTGTCGCTGGGTTTTTTTATCGATGTTTTCGCGGTGTTGCTCTTGAAGTTGCTGTTGTTGCTCTTGCCGTTGTTGTTGTAACTATTCTTACCGGAGTTGTTGTTGTTATTCTTGACTTTGTTTTTATGTTGTTCTTGCCGTTGCCGCTGTAGACGTTGTTGTTGTTGTTGTATTTGTCCGTGTTTTTGCTGTCGTTGTCTTTCTTGCCGTGATTACCTCCACCACAGATGCTAGATTTTCCCCTCGTCTGTTTGTTTGTTTGTTTCTCTCTGAACAAAATGACGCAAAAACTACACAATAGATTTGAACAAAACTTAGTGTAGGACGGAACGTAACTCTACTGAGTAACGTAGCTCTTAATTTTGAGTACAGCTCTCTGCCGTAGTTCCGGATCAAACGGAAGACCCTGAATCTTTTTCCCCTTTTAGAACCTACCTCGCTTGAAAAAGATAACAGACTTTCTACAGATAAGACATTAACTATTTTGAATATGGCTGACGTAATTTTGAGAATATTATCGTAGTCCATGGAACTGAAAATTGATGGCACCGGATCATAAGCATATAGAGAAAGACAAGCAAACAAGTCATCATATTCTTCCATATCAGATATTGTACAGTTACAGCCCTCTGCATACTAAGCAGCCCACATTACTTAGAGCAGGTTCGATTTGTTTTCAAGAGACCTGAAACGCACACACACACACACACACACACACACACACACCACACACACACACACACACAGAGAGAGAGAGAGAGAGAGAGAGAGAGAGAGAGAGAGAGGAGAGAGAGAGGGGGGGGGGAGGAGAGAGAGAGAGAGAGAGAGAGAGAGAGAGAGAGAGAGAGAGAGAGAGAGAGAGAGAAAGAGAGAGAGAGAGAGAAAAACAATGCTCGAAGCAGTGGCTAAAACCACGATTTTCACACACACACGCACGCACGCACGCACGCACGCACGCACGCACGCACGCACGCACACGCACACACACACACACACACACACACACACACACAACCACTGGTTCAGAACCACGAGCTGAACACTATAGCACTAGCTCAGAACAGTAGCCTACAATCAGATGCTGGACTAGAATGAACTGGTTAAGAACAGTGGATCAGTTTCACGACTGGACAAAAGTATTGCTATGAATATGTGGTTCATAACCAGACCCTGCACAAAACTGCACTGGCTCAGAACACTTAAACCAGAAGCTGAACAAAAAGTGCACAGGTTTAGAACAGTGACTCACGACCAGACGCTGCACAAAAGAGTATTGGCTAACAGACATAAGTTTCCGTATCTTGGAACCACAAAGTCAAAGCACTCCAACGTAGGTGTGTTTTTTTCTTTGTGGCACGTGCACTTTTAAGACATAATGACTTTGGCTGATGATTGCGCGTGTTCTTATTCCGGAAATCCGTGTTGTTGTTTTTTGTCTCTGCAAAAAAATAACGCTTACGTTTTGACGTTGTTCATGAGAGACCAGGTGGGGAAGGGATAAAATGAAGGTGGGGGAGAATAGAAGTGGAGGGTGGGTAGAGGGAGAAAGGGGGTAGGAAAAGTGGGTAAATCGTAAGTGTCACGCGGTAGGGGGAAAAGCGGCGCGCTATGGACGCTCTCTGCTGGATGAACAGTAATAAGCTCCTGCTAACCATTGAGGAAACGGAAAGGATGTTTGCTGGCACTCTCTCGCGAATCACACAGGCAGACAGTGGGTTAGTAAACATCGGTGGCGATAACATCAGTTTTAAACCCACAGTTAAATATGTAGATGTCAAACTTGACCTGATACTTTCAATGCAAGATCAGATTAGCAGAGTGTCGAGCAACGTTATCGGAACTCCACCGTATCGCCTCGACTCGTAAGCCTCTTTTAACTGATGCAACAGCAGCACTCGTCAATTCACTAATTACTTCTCGGCTTGATTACTGGAATTCAGTGCTGTAGGGCTTGCCAACAGAAGTCAATTCCCGGCTCCAGCGCATTCAGGACAACGCAGCGCGACATGTCCTTGAAAAAAGAAAAGAAAAGAAAAAAAATCACATTACACCTCTGCCGAGCGAGCTTCAATGCTGCCTGTTGCACACAAACTAGCCACTCTTGTCTTCCGTTTCTTTGGTAGTTCTCTTCCACAATACCTGTCCTCTACGCTGTGCGCTTACCAGTCATCACGTGCTCTCCGCTCTTCCAGTCAGAAACTACTGTGATACTAATGCGAAATTTCAAACGTTTGGTGAGCGTTTCTTCAGCTCTGCTGCCCTAACTGTTCGAGACTCACTGCCTCGCCATTTTACTGAACCGGTCCACCTGATCTGTTTTCAAAGCACAAGTTCAAAACTTATCGTTTCAGCCAAACATTTTGAACAATGCTCTTCCCACAATACGTTCTGTGGTAAGATGGTTGTGATATGTGAGAGAATGAAGGTTTGAATGGTGTACGAAAGCGCGGTAAGTAGTGTTCCACTAGAACTGCGCTATACAAATACTGTCTCTTCTTATTCTGATGATGATGATGATGATGATGATGATGATGATGATGATGATGATGATGACGATTATTATCATATCATTATAATAATTATCATTATCATTATGTGCGCACATCCAGCACTCTCGTCCTCACGTTTGACACAGTACAGTTAAGGAAATGGAGATCCTGTCGAATATCATGATCAGGCGACAGGCTTCTTTCCTTTCAAAAATGCTCACAATGATTAGCACGACGACACAGGTTCTGTTGGAGATTACTACAGTCTGTCTTTTCCAACCACAGCTCATTTCAATGTGGAACTGAAACTTGTAAAAGCTTTAACTCCTCAGGTACCTTTTTTTTTAAACAATTACATTACTCATAAGCCATTGTACAGAAAAACGGTTGGTCATACGGGTACCGCCACAGAAACATGAACAACGATGTCGCTGCCATGTGACATTTCCGTGGGCAGTGGGAAATACTACGTGGCGCTATCTTCTCACCATATGTTTCCATTGCTGTTGGATATTTCATGCGTCTAATCTGAATATTTTGAATACATCGTTTATGTCGCTTTATGCATATACGACGTCTCTCGTGGTGTCCGTTTCTACTTCTTTTCGTGTCGTTGTCGGCCTTTTCAACTTTGTAGTATACGCTTTGTGCTAGTATACAAGATGCCGTGACTGCACGCAGAAAAATAACCGATTTTGAGAAAAAGATTCTTGAGAAAATAAAAAGCCACAAAGAGCAAAGAATCACCCAAGCACATAACATATCTTGCTCTTCAAAGAAACGTGGAAATGAACAAAATCAACATCTCCAATTAACGAGCACAGAAAAATGCTCCAAAGATTAAACCAGACTTTGGTTTTTGAAGGAAAAGCATCCAATTTTCCTCCCATCTCTTCATAGACTCCAGCACAACAAAAAGTCATGTTTGAAGTGTCTAGGTTGTGCGTTATTATATAATATTGTGGCAATATTTGCAGTTCTACTCCAGCTATCCTCATTATACCCCTACCCTTTATTTCCCCTCCCCCAAATAACATAAAAAGTCTGAAATCATTCAAAAATGTTTGTGCTCAAAGTTTTTTCCCACATAACCAGTGAAAAAAAAAGGATTATAAAAGACATTGAAACAAAAGTGGCAAAACGATTATGCCATGTGATTCTGCCGCTAAACAGTAATAATTTTATCACAAGCATACAGGTTCACAGTGCAAAATGAAACAAAAACAAACAAACAAAACAAATTCAACACCCACACTGGCACCCAGTCATACCCATGCACATCACCCGACCTGTCTGACCTCTTTGTATCTGCTGGAATTAAACAGAAAGGCCAGTGATTCTTAAACATAAGAGTAAAACTGACAAAAAAAACTGTGTTCTGCTCGATTTAATAACAAGAAAACAGAAAGCAACAAGAAAAAAACAGACGCTAAAACAAAAACGATATTTAATCAAATTCAAAACAAGTCCTCTGGAACAACGTTTCGGCAAAAACACCGCATACCATAAAACCAGGCAATTCCTCTAGACAGCTGACAATGTTGTACTAGCAGCAAAGGGAAATCCTTCTCACTATCCAGTGACTGTCAACGCAAAATTATCCAAACAAATCAAAAAATCATTTTAAACATGTTATTTCAGCGTGAAAGGTAACATAAAAATTACCACCCAAATGAAACAAAAAGTCTAACCGAGCAGTTTGAAATTAACGTTATTCACAGATATGTTAGCTAATTTTGTGTGGAAAAAGTGAAAGTGCAATACGGGCCTCCTTTCCCTTCGTTGTGTATGGCAAAGAGTAAAATACTAATATGTGCTCCAGAACTCTAGACAGTTAAAGTTATTGGGTCGTTCAGCTTCCACAGTTTCTATGTGATTCTCTGCCTTTCCATCTGTTGAAGGGACAGGGGCACCTCTTTGACTGGGTCAAAGCTGTCCGTTGTTTGTAATCCTGCATGGCTATGCTTGGTCAGGCACCAACGATTTGAAGGATGGGGTTGTGAAAAAACTGCTGGTGACATTTCATATGAGAGAGAGGGGGGGAGGGAGGGGGCTGAGAAAGGGAGAAACGCGGAAGAGAGAGAGAGAGAGGAGAGAGAGAGAGAGAGAGAGAGAGAGAGAGAGAGAGAGAGAGAGAGGAAAGAGAAAAGGAGCAGGAGGAAGAGGTGCTGAGAAAGGGAGAAGCGAGAGAGAGAGAGAGAGAGAGAGAGAGAGAGAGGGAGAGGGAGAGAGAGAGAGAGAGAGAGAGAGAGAGAGAGAGAGGAGGAGGAGGAGGAGGAGGAAAGGGGGGAGGGAGGCTGAGAAAGGGAGAAACGTGGGAGAGAGAGAGAGAGAGAGAGAGAGAGAGAGAGAGAGAGAGAGAGAGAGAGAGAGAGAAGGAAGAAGGGGGGAGTTGAGAAAGGGAGAAACGCGAGGGAGAGAGAGAGAGAGGAGAGAGAGAGAGAGAGAGAGAGAGAGAGAGAGAGAGAGAGAGAGGAGAGAGAGAGAGAGAGAGAGAGAGATGAACGAACAAACTAGTAATTTCCATTGACATCGGCCATGGTCCATTCTTCAAAACAGGAAGTAAAAGACGAGGCAGGGCATGAGCGCGCAGAATCAAAAGTGTTGAGTGAAGACACAGATCCTTCCTTGTTACACCAAATCCCTGAAAACTTCCTGGTTGCTCTATACAAAAGACGAATGAAAACCACAACAAAAATCTCTGGAGATGAAACATGAATGGAAAGATCAATCTATTATTTAGATCTTTTTTTCTATGTTGATATCTTTCTGACTTTAAATGAGACCCGTTAAGCAGGCGTAAGTAGTGTTTCCTTCGAATTGCATGAAATATGTATTTTGAAATCTGTCATGTTCTTTGCTTCCCGTTTACCTAAAGAAGTGAGGACAGATGAGATTGAAGAATATCTGAAAACGTTCTAGCCGAAGTTGTATTTTACAACGAACAGATTGTCACGGTCAAAAATAAAACACAACCAAAGTCGTGGTCCGTCGCCAGCCAAGTTGGTTGGACATAAGCTCTAACTCAAATATTCTGGGCGTCAGGCAGATGGCCCCATGTGTCGGATCCAGCCAATTAAGCATAGGGGAGAGGCTCCACGGAGACGGTCTGTCCAGCCAGACGGACTAAGTAGCTGACCGACGCCTCGATGTCTGGTCAAACGAGTCTCGACGCCCGGATCAGACTCATCTGGCCAATGTGAGCACAGCAAGGGCTAATCCTAATCTTCCACGGAGACAGCATCGGCCACGTAGACAGTCGGAGTGGCTGACCAACGTCTCAACAGGTCTGGGCCAGACTGATCTAGCCAATTTACGACCAATGCCCACCATTAGGTCGACGACGCGGAAAAGGGAGAGGGAGAAGGTAGTGTGTGGTGGGGGTGAAATCAAGCTAATCAATTAAGTGACCAATTGACCCCCACAGAGAGTAAGGCGTGTAGGCGTGACTGTCATGATTTGAATATCCAATGGAATTAGAGGGAGATACTTCGGGTACGAGGTGGTAAAAATACTGACCAATGGTACTCGCCCTTGGACACGGAGTTAGGGGATAAAGTAATGCGTGAGTGAGAGAGAAAAGGAACGAACAGAGAGACAGAGAGAGAGAGAGGTCTGAGTGTAAGCTCTGCAGGAGAGAGGGGCAGAGAGAGAGATGAGGAGAGAGGAGAGAACCAAGTTTGTAGCATTTAGCACCATAGATAGTCTGCAGAGGAAGGACTAAAGAGAGATGTGGAGAGAGAGAGAGTTGCTAACTAATGAAGAGAAAAGGAAAGAAAAGAAAAGGAAAAGAAAAGCAACCATGCCCATTTGATAGAGCAGACTAGAAGAGAGAGAGAGAGTGCAATGCGTTAATGCGGGAAAGAAAGAAAGGAGAACAGTTTGATGTTGATAGTCACTGTTCCATCTGAACGGGGGTTCGACCTTCCCTGGCAGCGTCACTTCGTCAAGCAGAACCACAGACCAACGCCAGTGCCAGCGTCTAACCTGACCAGTGCCAGCAGCCCCCCGTGCCACCCATTGTGTCGTGCTTGTGAAAGTGACAGTGAAAAGAAAAAAAAAAAGGAAAAGAAAAAACAGTGATTTGTGAATAGTTAAGATCACCTGGCCAGGTAAAGTAGAAATCTATTTATACCGGGTTAGTTAATGTGTTTTAGATAAATGATTTTGTGAAGTTCAGGAAGAGAGAATGTTTTATTTTGTTTGATTCCCTATGCATTGATGTTTCGTTCTATGATCATGTGTAGTAAAGTTATAAAACTTTACTAGTGGTTTGATGTGACGAATTTATGATATATGAATGAGATTGTAAGCAAGCTGTGAGTGTGTTTGGGCTGTGCGCTAGTCCTTCCTCCTTCAACATCACCCGAGGTTGACAATTATTGGCGAGCTTGCCAGGATATTCTGGCCCATTTATTATAATTGTTCAACTTCTCAGAGAGGAAGCTGGGTGGGATTCAAGTGTTGTAATCCAAGACAAGGTGTTGTCTTACTGTATGTTCCCAAGATAGTTAAATACTAGGCTTGGCATTGCTTCCAAGATAGTTAATACTAGGCTTGGCATTTTTAGCCCAGAGTACTTATTTCGCACAGATTGCCTATAATTCGCTCTCATAGTTGGGTCAGGCGTGGGCGTCTTATAAAACTAATTTTCGTTGTCCCAAGCTAATATTATCATTATAGGATTTGTGCTATTACGTCACTCGTGTCGGTAACCACCAGTTTGGCTGTCGTAGTAGTAAAATCTTGTTCAAAAAAAAAGAATGATATAATTCCTGTACCCAAGGAACCCCCCAAGTACCCCCCCCAACCCTTTGAACCACCCATCCCCCCCCCCCCCCCTACGAGGTCCGCCCCCCCACCACCCTTCCCCCCCCCCCCCACCCCTCGCTCCCCCCCCCGTCGACTCCTATTGTACTCGGGTGAAGAGTTGCGAGCATAGTTGAAACCCAACAAAAGAATGGTAAGAGATGAACGAGCGGAAAGACGCCAGTCGCGCTCCGCTCTGGAAAATAGCAGAGCAGGAAAAGGCTCTCTAAGAAGAATCTGAAAACATTAAGGATTCAGGCTAACGATATTAGGCTAAAGAAACGCTAAAGGAAACAGAAAATTAAGGTTTCAGGCTAACAATGATAAGGAAAGCAGGAAAAAGATAGATTTAGGATTCAGTCTAGCGAAACGCAGGAACAGCACTAAAAGACTAAGGGAAAGCGCAGGAAAACAGAAAGATTAAGGATATCAATTAGAGTTTGAGCGGATGAAATACAAAGGGAGACCACGATGTTGGTAGTTCAATTTCCAGTGGCCTCTATGTGCGCAGTTACGCCCCAACCGGACCAAAGTTGAACAAATTCTCTGAAGGAAACCCGATTCGATTGATGATACATCAGTCTTTTCCGTAACGATTGCGACCTGTCAGGGGTTGGCCTTCAGAAGAGTGGGGCAGTCATTTTGTCAGCGTTATTGACGGGGTAAGGATTAACGGCCCAGAACAATCAATCTGATTTTGGTGCCATGAAAGAGTGTTTGATGAAGGATTTGACCGCGACAGTGGGGAAGGATTCAGAAAGAAATTTCGCTTCTGCTAGGTTGCAAGCAGTGGTTGAAACGTACACTCAGTTTGGTGCACGTTTAGATCACTATTTTGTTAAAATGGTTAGCGTTGAGTGGTTCGAAGAAGGATTGTACGCTGAATGAAAGAGCTTGTTATGAAGGAACAGATTTTGTCAGGTTGCCGGCCATGAGTTAACCTACATTTGAAAGAGAGTCAGCCAGAGTCTGCATGAGAGTTGCTGAAGTTCGCGAGGAGAATAGGAGGCACGTTTTTGGGGCACTAAGGTGCAGGAGAAACAGGTAGTGCTAGGCACAGGTGAGAATGCGTGCAAGGAGACTAGGGGAGTTTTCTGCACATGTGTCACGGCCCCCAAACACAGTGGTGGGGGCAGAAGGAGGAACAATGGGAATTTAGG
Source organism: Conus ventricosus (assembly GCA_018398815.1). NCBI lineage: Eukaryota > Metazoa > Mollusca > Gastropoda > Neogastropoda > Conidae > Conus > Conus ventricosus. The sequence goes on from CM031597.1 coordinate 76,233,492, forward strand.
TGTTTATTTGGTCCACAAGTAGGGACATGTGGCGAGGATTGTCGCATGAGGTTCAGAAGGCAGCCAGCCTTGCAAAGAGGTAGATATGGGTCGTAAAGGGAATTCGTCCTGCAGACATGACACCACCCCCACCCAACCGCCATATCCCAATCTGAAGAGGGTAGTGTGCGACCTATGGTAGCCACTGGGACAGCAGTTCAGCTGTCAGGGATGGTGGGCAGCTAGGATGAGGGTTCGTTACCAGTGGTAAGAAGGGTGGATGGCCAGCTGAGGGTGAAAGTGTTACAAGACACTGGTATGTTCATGCGGGTGTAGTACGAACATCGATGGTCGAGAACGGGGATTTGACAGGGCAATTCCTGACCTGTACTCTAATCCCCCCCCCCCCCCCCCGCATGGCACTGGAGGGGAGTTTTCCAGTTGCTAGTTAGAAGTACGTACCCCTTCACTTCTCAGGCGATGTTGTCTGCGTTGGTTGATGGGAGAACAGAAACCCCTTCATGATTTGCTCATAGGAAATATTCCTGGGGCATGGGATACGGTGGATCCTGAGTTGGTGACCTGCTACTGGGGCAGCAGTTTCAAAAACGGAAGCAAAGAAGGGGGAGATAAAGGTTGATAAAACGTTAGTAGTTCCAGCAAGGAAGTCAGGCAACAGTTGTGTCGCTTGTGAGTTTAGGGCAGCGCAAGGAACAAGACCTTCGTCGTGAAGTCTTGGGAGTTGCGAGAGGTGGAGAGGAAACTGGTGGTTAGAGGACAATACAAACGCTAAGATGGTGACGAAAGAATTTCTTGTGATAAGGCGGGCTGTTGTACCGAGTGTTCACCAAGGGGAGAGACAGGTAAGGTGACCATCAGTTAGAGCGTGCCAGCAGTTATCGTGACACTGTCTTGTCAGTGGGTCACGATCGCTTCATGGCGGGTCATCTCGTCACCAGCAAAACAGACCCCCCACTCACCCCCCCCCCCCCCGAAAACTTAGCATACCTAACACTTCGGCCCCTTGAATGCACATGTGCACTACACTCCAAGCCAGTTTACTGCCATGTCAAGAGACGCCTATGTCAAATCCCCCGTCATACCACCACAGACCGGGCGCCCCCACCACCCCCCACCCCCCCATCCCCCCCACCCCCCCCCGCTTCTAAGAGGAAGGGCCTCCTCATAAACAGCCTCCTTTAATTGACACTCATTCAGGAAGGCGTGGTGCGCTGTTTGATCTGATTGGCCCAATAGCGGCCCTGTTCCAAACGCGCACGGGACAAGGGTTTGGTTTTGTTTTGGGGAAGCTCATGCGACTACGAGACCAGATACCCAGAAGCTGTTGCATTGATAAGGCGTAGATACGCAAACAGGTCGCTGATGGGCTGTTAGGACATCTCCCCTCTCAGCGTGGGTGTAGCCAGCACTAATTCAGTGACTGGGGGTCACCAGTTCACCTCAGGCGTGATTGAGGAGGTTCAACCAGGCTGCTAGGATCACACAGCTTCTCACTACCCCATACCACCCACGATGCAATGGATTGGTGGAGAGATTCAATGGTGTGCTGAAGGGCATCTAAGCTCTGTGAGGAAAGGCCCAGATTGGCCCCCCCCCCCCCGGGACCGCTAGTCATTACAGCGGCAAATGTTCGCCTACAGGGAAGCCCCTCAGGAAAGCACATGCTTTTCGCCATTTGAGCTGCTGTATGGGCGGACAGTTCGGGGACCAGGTGCATTATCAAAGAGCTGTGTGGTAGGAGAACAGGAGTCAGAAGAAGTCAAAAAGACTTAATCTGTAGTAGGATGGCTTACGCATTAGGCTAGAGGAGACATGTAGGTCGCAAGGGAGAGTTTTGCAGGAGGGCTTGGGTCGTTCAGAAGAAGCCATATGACCAGGAAGGTGAGAAGCAATTCCTCAAGGTGGGAGATTCAAGTTTGAATGTTACTGCTTCTCGATCACAACAAGCTGCTGATGCATTGCAGAAAGGGACCATTCACCATCATTGAAAAGGTTAGTTCAGGAATTACCGAATCGATGTGAGTGGAAATCAAAACTTTTCCATGCATTACTTATCCGCTCAAATATATTCTCAGCGTGAGAGCTCGCACAATAGGCGCAGCAGCAATCTTCTGATGGTGCGGAAGGAGACCCAGCAGAAGAAGGGGAGATTTTGTTGCCTGAGTTTCCAGGAGAAGTGTCATTACTGGGATGGTGTCACTGTATGAAGGGCTAGGACAGTATGAAGTCAGGAGGGAAGTTTGGGGGGCTCCTAGAACAGTATAGGGTCGTTCCACTGACTGATAAACCAGGCAGGGACACCTAGAGACATGTACGGTGGAGTTAAATCGCAAAATCCGTACATGTGAAAGCCTACCGGATCCCCATATGCCACCAAGCAAGTGATGTGGAGGAGGTTAGAAAAGAAAAGATGTTGGACCTAGGGGTGTTTGTTACCGTCCAATCATCGTATATTGCACCCGTCGTCTTTTAGTGAGGAAAAAGTCAGGTGAGCATCGATTCTGTGTTACTATAGACGTCCTGAACAGAGTCTACCAGGGTCGATGCAGAGGTCATACCGATCATGGAAGACCTGTTCGCTCAGATCCGCCAAACAAGCATGAGCCTGTATTTCACAGGATTGATACTGAGCAAGGGTTACTGGCAATAGCCTTGTAGTGAGGACTCAAAGGAAGGCACAGCATTCTCCACTCCTATGGGGCCTATACAGTGGCGAGTTCTCCCTTTTGGGCTGGTCAACGCACCTGCAGTCTTCTTATCGGTATGTTGAGAAGTTATTGCGGAGTGGAAGGCGTTGGTGAATTTCATTGGATGTCATTCTGATAGCTTCCGAGACATGGGAGGAGCATATGAAGGCAGCTAGGAGAGTAGTTTTAGTGAGGTTGAGAGACAAGCCAATCTCACAGCCAGGACCAAAAAGTGCCAGGTTGGTATTCCAAGCCTGGAGTTCTTGGTTTTGTTGTCGGGAGCGACACAAGAACCAGAAAGGGGAATGGTGGAGAAGATGATGAATTCAGAAGACAAGACCAAAACACATGAAGTCAGGAGTTGCTAGGTTTTATTGGTTTCTATAGGGTGTTTGTTCCCAAATTTCGCAGCAATCACGAGTCCTCCTCAGTGAGTTTGGCATGGCATGGGAAACCGGCCAGGGGCTCGTAGTGGTCAGACGCTGCAGAGGCAAGCCACTGCAGACGGTGCTTGGAATGACTAGGTTCCCGTCCCATCTTGAAGTACCAGATATGCCAAATCATTTTTGGTTGCGGACAGTTGCATCAGGCGGTGCGGATAGGTGCGTATGTTACAGGAGCATAAATGGAAACGGGTCGAGTCCCTGTGAGATATGCTAGAGGAAGTTGGACAAGGTGTGAAGACGGGTACGCAACCGTAGAGAAGGAGTGTTTGTTGAGCTGTCTACTTGTGGGCCGTTGCAGAAGTTCCACAAATACTTGTTTGGGGAAAGTCGTTCGTGATTGAGACAGATCATCAACCACTAAATTTTTCCTGCAGGAGGCACAGCTGAAAAACAGCAGGGTTCTGGTTGGGGCAATGGCACTGCAGCCCCCACAGATATCGAGTGCAGTAGTACTTTCCAGGTCGACAGAATGTCGAGGAGCTGTCTATTTAGTCGGTATAGTCTAGCAAGCTGAGCACTCAGAGGAAGTCAGTCATATCCGGGCGTGCTTTGTGATAATATGTGTTGATTACAGTTATGTTCATTTGGATATGGGGTCATTCCCAGTTGGTATGGTTCATATTTTTTGTGTGTGACTTGTTCATATTTTCTTTGTGATACATGTCATGTGATGTGGTTATGCTTTGAGCATACAGTCGCTTGTGTGGTGATGCAAACATTGGCCATATAAGAGGCAGCGCATGGAGATTCCTCACGTGAAGTGTATGGGCACATCCACGCTCCCATCCGCTCATACTTTATTGTGCTTATCATAATAGGATTGTGAAGAGAAGAGTGGCAAAATCCGCAGGTAGGGGAATTGCATAGTGCGCACAGAGGTGGTTTATAATAATGAGTTGAAATAACGCAAGACGCGGCAGTCAATGAATAAACTTCATTGGCCAGTGGTATTCAACTAAGAGGATGATGTGTATATTAATTTATAAACCGTTGGTTGTAAAGGATTTTTTCAACTTTGCACGTGTAGCTGTGTGTCAGCAAATTCGGTTGTTGTCTTTTTTTGTACCGTTGTTTTGTGACAATGCGGTGATAGTCTTTTGAAAGAGGAATTTGTCACGGTCAAAATAAACAAAACCAATGTCGTGGTCCGTCGCCAGCCAAGTTGGTTGCGGTCATAAGCTCCTACTTCAAATAATCTGGGCGTCAGGCAGATGGCCCCATGTTCGGATCCAGCCAATTAAGCATAGGGGAGAGGCTCCACGGAGACGGTCTGTCCAGCCAAACGGACTAAGTAGCTGACCGACGCCTCGATGTCTGGTCAAACGAGTCTCGACGCCCGGATCAACTCATCCGGCCAATGTGAGCACAGCGAGAGGCTAATCCTAATCTTCCACGGAGGCAGCATCGGCCACGTAGACAGTCGGAGTGGCTGACCAACATCTCAACAGGTCTGAGCCAGACTGATCTAGCCAATTTACGACCAATGCCCACCATTAGGTCGACGACGCCGGAAAGGGAGAGGGAGAAGGTAGTGTGTGGTGGGGGTGAAATCAAGCTAATCAATTAAGTGACCAATTGACCCCCACAGAGAGTAAGGCGTGTAGGCGTGACTGTCATGATTTGAATATCCAATGGAATTAGAGGAGATAACTTCGGGTACGAGGTGGTAAAAATACTGACCAATGGTACTCGCCCTTGGGACACGGAGTTAGGGGATAAAGTAATGCATGAGTGAGAGAGAAAAGGAACGAACAGAGAGACAGAGAGAGAGAGAGGTCTGAGTGTAAGCTCTGCAGGAGAGAGGGGGCAGAGAGAGAGATGAGGAGAGAGGAGAGAACCAAGTTTGTAGCATTTAGCACCATAGATAGTCTGCAGAGGAAGGACTAAAGAGAGATGTGGAGAGAGAGAGTTGCTAACTAATGAAGAGAAAAGGAAAGAAAAGAAAAGGAAAAGAAAAGCAACATGTCCATTTGATAGAGCAGACTAGAAGAGAGAGAGAGAGTGCAATGCGTTAATGCAGGAAGAAAGAAAGGAGAACAGATCGATGTTGATAGTCACTGTTCCATCTGAACCGGGGGTTCGAACCTCATACCTGGCAGCGTCACTTCGTCAAGCAGAACCACAGACCAACGCCAGTGCCAGCAGTCTAACCTGACCAGTGCCAGCAGACCAACACCAGTGCCAGCCGTTGTGTCGTGCTTGTGAAAGTGACAGTGAAAAGAAAAAAAAAAGGAAAAGAAAAGACAGTGATTCGTGAATAGTTAAGATCACCTGGCCAGGTAAAGTAGAAATCTATTTATAACCCGGGTTAGTTAATGATGTTTTAGATAAATGATTTTGTGAAGTTCAGGAAGAGAGAATGTTTTATTTTGTTTGATTCCATATGCATTGATGTTTCGTTCTATGATCATGTGTAGTAAAGTTATAGACTTTACTAGTGGTTTGATGTGACGACTGCATGATATATTTTTTTTGGATATTTTTGGGTCAATTGTTCAGCAAGCTGTGAGTGTGTTTGGGCTGTTGCGCTAGACTTCCCTCCATCGACATCACCCGAGGTTGAACCGATGCATTTGATAACGTTGTTATTTGCTACCTACATTTACTTCCACCAGATGGCCTTTTCAAGGAGATGGGGTTAGCGGTGAGGGAGGGACAATACAATCGACTTGTTAAATCAGTTATTATGACAACTGGCCAACTCTTAGGTCTTCGCCTGCAATCAAATTCCCATATTTAACTAAAATACAAATATGTACTAATCTTTCGGACAAGTATAATAATAATAAACTCACGCCCCACATAATGTTGCGGCCACCGCACAAAGATCGGTCAGATGGCTCACGACAGAAAGATGAAAAGATTACCTGGACTGAACAGTAAGGTGAGACAGCAACAAAACCAAACAAAACGACAAGAAACAAACGTGTGAAACAGTAAACGAGAGATCCAACACACGTGACACCCCAACCAACAAACACTATTGTAAAAAACCCCCCCATCAAGCGACAGGCGAGTGCTCCAGTTCCACTGCGGGCTGGTGCCCTTCCAAGCATGATCGCTTTGCTGTACTGTTTCTTACATGGGGGTGAGACGGAACAAGGGCAAGACACACCCGAGGTAGGTCATGAAACGGGAGGTTTTCTCACCCTTTGGGTAAGGCAACGGAATGGTAGACCGGTGATAACAAAAAAAGTTCTACGGGGGTGTGGGGGGGGTGGGGGGGAGGGGGTTACCAAAGAACACAGACGAGACATGAGTAGCGGTTCTCCGTGGGAAACACACTAGACGAGCCCTCATGCACGACGCTTTGCAATGTGTCACTTCGCCCAAATCAACTGTGCAGAATGGTGGGAATGGATACTCGGGTGGAGGAGAGAGAGAAGGGAGAGAGAGCGGAGAGGAGAGAGAGAGAGCGCGACCGAAGACAGCCAGACAGACAGACAGACGAACTAGACAGAGCCAATGATTTCGTTGTATACTCTCCTATTTACCAATGCATTTAGCAATGTGTCACTTTCGATCCCAATCAAAGTGCAAAATGGTGAGAATGGGGTGGATACTTCGGTGTAAAGAGATGAGTAGAGAGGAGAGGAGAGAGAGAGAGAGAGAGAGAGAGCGGGAGAGAGAGAGAGATGAGACATGAGCGAGAGAGCGAGATAGCCGATGGACTTACATGTTTACTGTCTCTTTTCACCTGCTTTTGCCGGCAAAGTACTCACCTGTCTTGGGCTTTGAAAAACGAACCACAAAAAAGAAAAAGGAAAACATAAAAGGACAGGAAAGTAGAACCGAAGGCCGCCCCCCCACCCCCCCCTGAAGAAAATATGGCAATAGAGGCGGAAGGCAAGACGCTCTAACAACAAGAACGAAACGAACCAACACAACCAGGGTGGGGGAGAGCAGTGCGTGGGAGGGAACGGGGGTTGAAGCACAATGATGCTCACTTCATTTTGTAATATGTCAATTCTTACCAACAAAATGCAAAACTGATTCCTGACCAGACACCTTTGCACCGTACAACGCGCGATAAGGAGTGGGGGGGGGAGGAAAGGCCGACAACGACAAGGGGGGGAGTAGATCGTGAAAAGTGCAGAGAGGGGTGGGGGTGGGTGTTCAGGGAGAAGAGAAAGTGTGTGTGTGTGTGTGTGGGTGGTGGAGGTGTGTGTTGTGTGTGTTGTGAGTGTGAGTGTGTGTGTTGTGTGTTGGAGAGAAGAGACGAGAGAGAGAGAGAGAAGAGATCGAGCGTGCGTGGTCGCTAGCGTTTTTTGCGTGCGTGCGTGATGAGCTTGCGGGCATGCGTGCGCTGCGTGCGAGCGTGGTGCGGGGTGTGTGTGTGTGCTCTATACAACAGTGATTTGTGATTACACGTGCTTTGGATAAAACGTGAGGATGTCTCGGCTATTACAGACAAAACCGACACAAAACGTTATTGGACAAGACGTAACTGGAAACAACTTGTGAGGCAACATGTAACTGGGCGACACGGGATGGGTAAACACATAATTGGGCGAACAAAAAACTCAGTAGGCCACACCGTGGACTGGACGAAAAGTGACTGGCAAACACCTGTTCGAGTAAAACATGATAGGGCGCAATGCATTCGGCAAAGCCGTGGCATCAAGCGAAACGTAATTGTTCAAAACGTAACTGAGCAACACATTGGTCGGTGCGACGAAACGTAATTGGGAGCAACGTGACTGGACGAACGTGATTGGCGCGAAACGTTGTTTGGGCGACCGTGACTGGATACACCGTTTAATAGCTTGAACGTGATCGGGGGAAAGCTTGGTGATCAACGGCAACAAAGAAAAAAAAAATGGGTGCAAGGTAAACATGAAACCCTCTACGCAAAAAGTGAGAGAGGCGATGTACTATTAGCATTTTCCTCTCTGTGCGAAGCGCAGTCCAAACTGTTACTTTCAAAAATCCGTTGTCACAAACAATTTCCACCCATATAATTTAAACATAGTGCAATATTATACCATGGTTAATACAGTACTGTGATGTTTCAAGCAGTTGTGAGGTGTTGTATTGCTTTGTATTAAACTTACGAGTGCACTGGCTTTCTTGAGCTTAGTAGTCTTGATTTGGTTGTATTCGCTATTCGTATTGTATCCTTCATTTCGTATTTGTTTTGTACTGTATTGTATGGTATTGCATCGCGTCGCATGGTACGCATAACTTTATGAAACCAACACACACACGCGCGCGCGCACGCACGCACGCACGCACGCACACACCGCACGTCACACGCACACCACCCACACAACACACACCACCACCCAGAGGCAGTGAAAGACAAAGACAGCCGAGTCAGAGGCGGGCGGACAGACAGAGGCAGACCAACGACCGACAGAAACAAGAGAGAGAGCGCGAGAGAGGAGAGCGAGAGAGATGAGGAGAGAGAGGAGAGATGAGCGAGAGAGTGAGAGAGAGAGGCGAGAGCCGGATGGCGTGCGGGGGATGGCTGGGGTGGGTGGGGGCGGAAGGCATTTACGAGGCTCAATGCAATGACGAAGCCCCATCTCAATGCCGCGATCCACAGTCTACCCCCCCCCCAACAACGAAAAAATATACAGCTCCTGTCAGCTCCAGTCGTTCCAGGTCCAGCGACAACTCGATGCTGAGGAACTTGCACTGGGAACCGTTCATGCGCATGTCACTCCATCTCCCGCTCGCTCTATCCTTCAAACAGAGAAGTTGTTGACCCTTTCTCCTGACAGGCCTGTGCCCGTCCACTCCCGACCCACCCACCGGCCTGATCGTCCACGCCCAGACCACAACCGGCTGTTTCCGTCCCCCTTCCAGCCACACGGCTGTTCCGTCCATCCCAGCCCACAACCGGCCTGTTCCGTCCCACTCCCAGACCACAACGGCCTGTTCCTACCCACTCCCAGACCACAACCGGCCTGTTCCGTCATCCCAGACACAACCGGCCTGTTCGTCCACTCCCAGCACCACCGGCCTGGGCGTCCCACTCCCAGACCACAAACGGCGGTTCGTCCCCCACTCCCAGCCCCAGTCCGGTCCCGGGGGAGACGAGAAAGAAACTGGCCAAAGGGAGAAGACATTAGGGCGAAGTACAGCGGGGTTTGAGGGGGGTTAGGGTAGGGCATTCTGACGCAAAAATTAATGCGAGAAAAGAGTGACCGCGCACGGCGCCCTCCTCAACTACGAACCCGTGTTTTCGTCCAGCCGACCGCCGAGGCGGTAGGATTGAACAGTTCATTAAACGGTTTCTGACTGAAAGCAACTGTAACACTTGGACTGTACACAGGCGGCGCGCGGAGTGCGCGCGCACCACATATACACCACGCACGCGGCACACACCACCTACCACCCTTACATAGCCTACATTGCGAGCCGACAGACCGACCAGATACAGACAAACACGGTATTAGACGCTCACAGCCCAAGAGGTGCACAGGACAAGTCACACGTCCGCACATGCGATGGTGCCCAGAGAACCAAGATAGAACGAAGAAAGAAGGGGTGGGTGAAAGAAGAAAACAGAGAAAGAAAGGAGAAGCGAAGGCAGAAAGCCACGAGCGAAGTAGCGAAAGAACAGGGGCGAAAGCTAAACGCCGTGGGACAGGTCTCACTCCTCATCTGAACGTTCACTAACTCACAAAAGCAGTGCAGACGAGGAAGGTTCTGGACCCAGTGACGACTGACCCACGCCAAAAGCACCCCCCCGGGGCTTACCGCGGCCTCGTCGTTACGTCGTTAAAACTGACCAGCAGTTCCGAGAAACGGGCCTGGCTACCCACAGCTTCGCTTTGCTTCCTTTCCCTCCATCTTCCCGCTCCCCCCCCCCCCCCCCCCCCCCCACTCCTCCTCTCCACTCCGTCCTACCCCATCCCCAATTCGCTCTCCATTCACGGTTGTGCCAATTAAAGGCTGTGAGGACGGAGGCCCCAAGACATCGGGGACTAATGGTCCATTCTGCTTCGTTTGACACCCCAGCTCTTCCCAAGGCCGGAAAGCGCAGGCCCCCCAACTCTTAGCCAAAGAAAACTGGGGGGTTTGGCCCGAAATGGTATCACACCGCGAGGATGACAAAGAAGAGAGAGGGAGAACAAAAAATGACAATGTTTCTTTTCCATTTGATCCAGCTGCCATCCAAACAGACGGAAATCTGATTGTGCCAGCGTGTCCTGTGGAAAAGCCTGCTAGTGGTGGTGGTGGTGGTGGTGTGTGTGTGGGGGGGGGGGGGTGAACACCAGGTTAACAAACTCACACTGGCTTCTTTGTTCCATTCATTCCATCTGGGTGCTGGTCTGGTTTCATTCCATCTGGGGCCGCTGGGCGTGCAAACACATTAAAGGCGGCATTCTCGTTTTGATAAATCGATTTTTACATTCTGAAGTTGCATTCGCATTGTTGAATATTTATCTATCGTAAAGAATTAATTCTCGTTTTCTACATAAACCAGTGCTGGTTAAGACAAAAGCAAAAAAAAACAACTGTGGAGATTCTGAATAATACAATGTAAGATATATAAAGATAGCTGCATTTTCCGATCAAAACTGTTGTGATAAAGACCACAAACCCAGAATCTCCTATCAATAACTAAAACCAACCGTATCAAGTCCTCGATAAAAATCGTTCTTGACGGTGAATATTCAAAAACAAAAACACACAAGCAAACCGTTAAAAAAAAAAGATGAACATCAACTTCACATGCCATTATGTGCTGAAAACACCAACACCACCACCACCACAACAACAACAACAACAGACACGAGCCACTATTCCTTGGTTTCCAATCATCTTGCTGAAAGTCAAAACATACATCATGTCATCCCCAACATTCCCTTCGAAAGAAGGAAACAAAACTCAACCGTAAGGGCACAAGGGTGAGCGCAGAAGCCACTGTCGAGCAACTTCTGGACCCGGCTCTTGAGTCAGTTCCTGGGTGGAAACGACATTAGTTTCCCCTGGGGAAGTACAAGTTGGTTCGAACTGATGAACTTACTTAACATGCATTTTTAATAGGACGTCTTTGGTTAAACTGGGTGCTTTGGTTCTTGCGTTGCCTTGCAAACAGACAAACCAACGAAAGTAAACCGCTGAAAACATAACGTCTTCGGGCTGGGGCGAATATTCCAGTCCCATGACTGAAGCTGGCAAGCGCGTGCGAAGACAGTGTGCAGTCGCCATCCAACGAAAAGAATATCACTGGTCGTGAGAGTCAACGTGAACGGTCGAGGCTGAAAAGGGGCCCTTTGGACTCCGTGATCTAGACAAATCCACTGGGTGAATGTGAACGAAGCGGGAGGGAAGGGGGAATGGGGGTATGTGAAGATGTCAGTAAAGATTCACAACTGTTTATTCACATCAAGGACAGAGCCCCTACCTAAGGAACGCACGGAGGTAGCCAAATAGAGGAAAACCGGAGATCCATTTACTTTAAAAATGCATTGAACAACGCTGAAATACATACTTCATTTAAAGCAGAGTAAAAGCCGTACTAGACACAACGAAAACAACTGCATGAAGTATTCCTTCGACATAACAATACGTAAATGATTAACGTTCTCTGCCAAATTAGATCAAACAGGTCTGTGCCTCACTGGCCAGGCGTGTAACTTCAGTGGGAAAATTCACGGACCTTTATTAACATTTGGGGTGACCCGTCAAGAAAAGAGGCACCATGTGTATGGCTTTGTCTTTTCTTGTTTCACAAACGGACGGACGGACGGGTGACCTTTCGTCCGGCAAGAAGCTGGCGAGCAGTGCCAAATCAAGCGAACGAAATTGGCCACAGCTGCAATTCACCCCCCAGGGCAAATTCATATTTGGAAATGGGCTTTACAGAGGGTCTCGAGCGACCTGCCGTGCTTGCTGAGATCCTGCTACCCTCTCTTTCTCTTCCTCCTTCGCCTGTTCCTGCTTCTTGTTTCCTGCAGACTCGCTTTGACGCATGCAAAACAGTGGCATCGATCATACTGGGGAGAGAGGTGTTGCAAGAAATACCCCCCCCCCCTTCTCCCCCCCCCCCCCCTCCCCAACGGACTGATGTGTCAGTGCACCATACGTGTACAGGAAACGATTGGTGATGAACTGGAAAGGGTTTCATACCGTCTACAGGAAACGATTGGTGATGAACTGGAAAGGGTTTTCTTTCACTTATTTATTCATTCACTGATCGGATACCTACTCGTTCACTCATTCACTCCATTATCTTTTGTCCTCCCCAACCAATTTTTACCCCTCCCCAAGCCTTTTCTCGCGGATGATCCGGTCACTGGTTGGAGGAGAAGGTAGGGGTTGGGGGGAGGGGTGGGGGTGGGAAAGGAGAGGTGCAGGGTGGTACTTGAACCACTAGCTGGGTGCTCGCATGAGCGCTACAATATGTGACGTGGTCATGTCCAGCACGTGACAACTGGCAATGAACAACATCCGGAAGCAAAGGGAAGGAAGCAAAACAAAACAAAACAAAACAAAACAACGGAAACTAATGAATATTAAAACAAGAACAAAGCGAGTAACAAATGGAGAGATGCTAAAACCTTCTGCCGACATCAAAAGACACAAACTGCAGATGAAATCACACACCCAACAGTGAAATGATTTACAACAACACACATGTCTAGGAGGCCATCTAACTTGCCAGTAAAACGAAAAGGGAGTAATGAAGAGAGGAAGACGGGAGAAAATGGCAGGAAGGAGGATAGAGAAAAAAGAAGAAAAAAAGAAAAGAAAGCAAGGACTGGGGTTCAATCTGATTAATGCTCCAGACGTAAAAAGCAGAATGAACAGTGGCATGGAGATCAGCTTTTGCCACCAGAGAAAATGTTCTCCTGATGTTATCCTGACCGGAAGAGAATCTCCCGTTCTTTTACTGTTTACCTCCCCCCTGTTTCCACTTACGTGGTGTGGGGTTTTTTTTCCCCTCGCGCCCCCCACATAATACGAAACCCAAAGAGGTTATCCAAATTCAGCGCATTTACCAGTGATGCTCAGACCAAGGAAGCTGCCCTGATTCAATGCATTCACCATTCAGGCCCATGTTTAAACCGACGAAGATGTCCCAGTTGAATGCATCTGACATTGATATTTACTCAAACAAAACTGCCCTGATTCAATGCATTGACTACTCATTTTCAGATCAAAGAAGTGTTCATACTTATTTGCATTTGCCATTTATATTTAGACCGACGAATTGTCCCTATTTCTTTATTTATCATTCATATTTGACAAAGGAAGATGTCACGATTCGGTCTTTTCATTACTCGCATTTATGTAAATAGTTGTCCTGGTTGATTGCATTTGCAACTCAGACCCACGAAGTTGTATCGATTCATCAACAAAATTCTACTCACAACTCAGACCCACGAAGTTGTATCGATTCATCAACCAAATTCTACTCACAACTCAGACCCACAAAGCTGCATCGATTCATCAACCAAATTCTACTCACTCACTGCATACTTCAGTCGTATTTAGACCATCGAAGGCGTCCCGATTCAATGCATGTACAATTCGTGTTTAGACCAATGAAGTTTCCCTACGCTCACATTCAGATCAAAGAGTTAACCCAATTCACAGCATATTCATTTCACAAGCTGACCAACGACGATGTCCTGATTCACTACATGTATTATTCATATTCGGACCAACAAAGCTGTTGCTGTTCACGGTGTTTTATCTTTCACACCTAGACCATCCAAGCTGTTGCAATTCACGGTGTTTATCTTTCGTACCTAGACCATCCAAGCTGTTGCAATTCACGGTGTTTATCTTTCATACCTAGACCATACAAGCTGTTGCAATTCACGGTGTTTATCTTTCATACCTAGACCATCCAAGCTGTTGCAATTCACGGTGTTTATCTTTCATACCTAGACCATCCAAGCTGTTGCAATTCACGGTGTTTATCTTTCATACCTAGACCATCCAAGCTGTTGCAATTCACGGTGTTTATCTTTATACCTAGACCATCGAAGTTGTTGCAATTCACGGTGTTTATCTTTCACACCTAGACCATCGAAGCAGTTGCAATTCACGGTGTATATCTTTCACACCTAGACCATCCAAGCTGTTGCAACTCACGGTGTTTATCTTTCATACCTAGACCATCCAAGCTGTTGCAATTCACGGTGTTTATCTTTCATACCTAGACCATCCAAGCTGTTGCAATTCACGGTGTTTATCTTTCACACCTAGACCATCCAAGCTGTTGCAATTCACGGTGTTTATCTTTCACACCTAGACCATCCAAGCTGTTGCAATTCACGGTGTTTATCTTTCATACCTAGACCATCCAAGCTGTTGCAATTCACGGTGTTTATCTTTCATACCTAGACCATCCAAGCTGTTGCAATTCACGGTGTTTATCTTTCATACCTAGACCATCCAAGCTGTTGCAATTCATGTTTATCTTTCATACCTAGACCATCGAAGTGTTGCAGTTCACGGTGTTTATCTTTCATACCTAGACCATCGAAGCTGTTGCAATTCACGGTATTTATCTTTCATACCTAAACCATCGAAACTATCTCGATTCATTGCATTCACCTTTCATACTGAGAACACTGAAGACATTCAGATTCACAGCACTTGCCATTCATATTTCGACCAACGTGTTGTCCACATTCACTGCTATTGAGCACATTAGGCCAACGAAAACGATCCGATTCACTGTCTTCACCATTTCTGTTTAGACCATGGAAGGTGTCACGTTGTTAGGACGAAGAAGAATCGAACTCTTGTTCCTAGGCACCTCAGTGGTCCTATAACGCTGAATGACATGATCTGTGTGGTAAGCGTTCAATCGATGCATCGGACTCTTGTTCCTAGGCACCTCAGTGGTCCTATAACGCTGAATGACATTGGTTTGTGGGTAAGCGTTCAATCGATGCAAGACAGAGAACAAGTCGACTCTGGTAACACCTGAAACCGAAAGTCTTCAATTACAGCAAAAGATTCGCAAATCAATACTCTCTATGACCATCGCAACAGTCCCGAAGCGAAGACGTCTTTTTTTTTCTCAAGCACTGTAACACTCAATCTCTTCATGTCAACTCTCTTCTCAAACCACCCAACCCCGATTGTCTATGATCACCAAATCGAAAGATCAAGACACACACTGGCGCAGAGTAGCCAATCAACAACACAAACAGTATTCCAAAATGTTCGAGAATCATAGCATAACTCAACCAGTCCAAATGCGTGGAACTTTCCAGAAGGATCAGAAACAATTATGTGTTACAGCCAATTAAAATGCTAAGAAACGATTTTTCTGAAAGCTCCGAAAATCATACGCTTTGCACATGCGTCATTGACAATTTGCTCGCGTGAAACTAATTACATTAAACAGACAAGAGTGTCCGTGAAATCAAGAAGTAACAATCGATCTCGTTGTGACCACGATTAACTCCACTGTTCGAATTTAGACCTACAGTTATGTGCCATTCATTGCATTTGTCATTTATAATTTGACCAGTGTGACCAGTGACGATGTCTTCATTCGCCTCATTCATTATTTATATTCAAACCAACGAGGTTATTCAAATTTACCGCGTCTACCATTGATATTTCGAACCAAAAATTTATACTGATTCGCTACATTTTTCATTATATTTACACCATCAACTTCCCCTTGGTTTACTATATTTACCATTCATATTCACTAACAAGGCTATCCATGTTTATTGTATTGATCACTACTATTAGAAAAGTAAATCGTCGGTTTTATTGCATTTTTTCATTCATATCTGGAAAAACAAAAGTCGTTCTGATTCAAACATGTATCGTTGACTTTCAGACCAGGAAAGGTGTCCTGGTTTACCGTGTTTATCATTCATATAGACCAACAATGATGTCTTCATGTACTTCATCTATTACATTTAAACCAAGGACGCCGTTCCAATTCACGGCATCTACCATGTATACAAAGACCAATGAAGCTGCCCAAATTTCTGTATTTATCATTCACAACAAATCTGCAAAGTTGTCCGGAAACACCGCATTCATCATTCATATTTATACCAACAAACATGTCCCATTTATTGCATTTATCATAAATATTAAGAAAACAAAATTATTCCGATTTACGAATTCATTCATGCTTATAATAGAAAAAGATGTCCCGATGAACAGCATTTATTTGTTATTGTGAATAACTAACGGAGACGTCCTGATTTACACAATTTATCCTTCATATTCAGACCAACAAAGACGTCCTTATTCTCTACATAAATCACTCATACCCAGGCCTACAAAGGTTTACTTCATTCATCATTTATAACTTCACAAACAAGCTGTTTCGATTTTCTGCATTCAGCATTCACATTCCAATCAACGTAACTGTCACATTTCACTATATTTATCAGTTATATTTGAGCATGCGCACGCACACAGGAAACAAGACCCGCAATTGCGCACATACGCAAACATACTTTTTAGCGTCATCCACACACACAACACACACACACACACACACACACACACACAAACACATTATGTTCCGAATCTGGAATAATGTGGAATAAACAAAGGAATAGCTACATAACCAAAAATAAAAAGACTCCCCAGTACCGGGGATCCCAACTGAAAATGACAAAATAATGACTATCTAAAATACTACTCTGGTATAAAAATTAAAACAAATAATAAAACTAGAAAAAAATGCATTTTCATAGATGGAAAACCTCTCTCTTTGATGCCAAGCTGAACACAGGGTTGAATCATGGATATCATTGACCAATTCCGTCATCTTTGTTTACTGGAAAAAGCGCGCGC
>CM031597.1:76257876-76282876 GCA_018398815.1 Conus ventricosus
GTGTGCCATATCAAAAGCTTAAGAGTGATTAAGTGTATTTCTGATATCCAAGCCCATTCGCCAACTTTGAAAATAGATTAATAATCTGCCACTTGCTTGTGTGTGTGTGGGGGGGGGGGGGGGGGGGGGGGGAGGGAGGAACATTTTTTTCAGTTAATCCTGTGGACAATATCCAACTTGTTTTCCTTACATGATTTCTTCCGGATTGAAACGTGCACCGAACTATTCATGAAATCGAGCGAAATGTCATTCCCTTCTTTTTTTAATGTAACCATTCGTAGAATCTCGCGCAATTCGATTTTCCTCTTCGCTCTTTTATTCCTTTTTTCTTCCCGTTACCTTTGACACCCATCCCTCCGCCTCCTTCTGTCCCTCCAAAGTTCCAGTTTTAAAAAAATCTTATCAATGCAAAGGAAATACACAGTTGTGAGTACTGAATATTTTCAATTTTGCTTTATTCGATCTTTCTTTCTTCCTCTCTTTTTTTCTTTCCTTTTTTTTCTTCCTTTCTTTCTTTTTGTTTCTTTATTTTTTCTTCTTTTTTTCCTTCTTCTTCTGAGAGATCTGACCCAAGCTTGACGACTTGACGCCAAAAAAAGTCTGAAAAAGTGTCTAAAATATTTCCGCCGAATAACGGGCAAACGAAAAACAAGACAAAACACGACATATTTCGACCTCTTAAAAAAAGATGGTGTGTGTGTGGGTGGGGGGGGGGGGGGGTCATACCAAGGATACTTTCAGGTTTCCTCTGACACACATGCACACACACACACACACACACACACACACACACACACACACACACACCACACACACACACACACACACACACACACAGAGAGGCGGGAAAGAGAGAGATAGAGAGAGGGGAGAGATAGCGAGAGAGACAGACAGACAGACAGACTGACAGAGTTTTTGTTTTAGGATGGTTCCATTGGCAGGTGTGTGTGTGGGGTGTTTTTTTTTTTCTCAGGTCCACTGTTATTTCAGCCAAGGTTAAAATTTTCACTCAAGTCCGTTGGTTTTGTCTGTTCACTAGCAAGATTGTACAAAGCCTTTTTTCTAATCTGATGTAACTACACTTCATCAGCTGAATGAAAAAGGCCCCAAGACAAAGCCAACAGATTTTGGCCTTAATTCGGAAACAAACAGTGGATCGATAATACAAATGTATAATACAAAAACTATAAAAACCGATTTTAACGAAACTTGGTGGAATGATGGAAATGTAACTCAAGGTCAACTACATCAAATTTTGGTACGGATCCGTTTTGCGATCTGAATTGTAATTTCATGGAATATTTAAACTTTCGATTGAACATTGATATTTCGGTGTTGTTTGGGTTGTTGTTGTTGTTGTTGTTGTTGTTGTTTTGTGAGAGTTTTTTTTTTGCGGGGGTAATGTCCTCTTTTAATATAACTTCTTGAAGTAGTTCCTTTAATCCGTATCAGCTACCTTTTCAACTCATGAACAAGTTTCATTTGAAGGGCAGATTCACGCGTCGTTCAACACTGACGGAGGTCTGCGCTCTCTCCGAATGCCTTTTTTTTCTTGTTTTTCAGTTGTCGTTTTTACCAAATGTTACAAATCCCAGCAGTTTGACAGAACCCCCAGTGCTATATCCACTGTCGTTGTTACGTATCCAAAGAAGAAGAAAAAAAAAAGCGAACAAGCAAGCAAGCGCGCTAGTGCCCCCCCCTCATCCCCCCCCCCCCCCCCCCCCCCCCCCCCCCCCCCCCCCCCCCCCCCCCCCCCCCCCCCCCCCCCACCCCCCCCAACACACACACACACATGCCATGACTTAGGTAGCTCACATGCAACGTGATCTGAGCAAGGAGCAGCAGATGAGGCCAGTAACAACCGTTTTTTAGGCCCAAACCCGAGAGTAACCGCATCATTTTAATGCAAACAGTAGGACTCGGGGCTCTCTTCAGAAAAAAAACACAAGTTGTAATCTGCAATGGAATGACCGCAAAAGGGGTCTCTTCAGAAAAACCCAGGTTAAAATCTTTTTCTTTTCTTTTTTAAGTGTTCGGGGAAATCAAGGAGCACTTTCTGTGTAGAAGGAAAACCAAGTGGCATTTCACAGCAACGTTTTACTGAATGCTCTGTGAACCGTATCTTCTGCCAGGGAAAACGCACACATAAAACACACCGCACGCACGCACGCACGCCCACGCACGCACGTACGAAACGCACGCACGCACGCACACACACACCCCACACCACACACACCCACACACACACACACACCACAAAACAAACAAAAACAAAAACAAGGACATAATATAGGATTTTAGGGTATAGTATTCAAGTGCATCTCTCTCTCTCTCTCTCTCCCCTCTCTCTCTCTCTCTCTTCTCTTTTGTGGAGAGAGAGAGAGAGAGAGAGAGAGGTGCGTGTGTGTGTGTGTGTGGGGTGTGTGTGTGTGCGTGCGTGCGTGCGTGCGTGCGTGCGTGCGTGCGTGCGTGCGTGCGTGCGTGCGTGCGTGCGTGCGTGCGTGCGTGCGGGGCGTGCGTGCGTGTGGTGTGTGTTTGCTAAATCAATGCAGCGCCCAGCCCACTACTCAGTATAATAAATAACAGAACAGAGGGGGAAAGGTGGAGGAAGGCGGATTGAGATAGGGGGTGACAAGTGGCGGGTCAAGGGAAGAAGGAGGAAAGGGTTTGGGTCAGTTATAACCTGGACATTTCATTTCTATGGACCAATATCCACCTCTATCCACACCCACACACACACACACACACACACACACACACACACACAAAAGTTTCAACCTTTTTTTCACTTACCTTTCCCATTCAGGAATCATCGACATTAAAAAAATTCGGGCCTGTAAAACCCATGAACGATCATCTGGCATCAGGGTTCGTTGCTTTTTTCGTTTGCTTCATTGCTCCCCCCATCTCGTTTGTTTCCTGTCTACCCCAAAGGAGAGGAAGCTGTCATCCAAAATCCTTGACATTTGTTTTGTTTTGTTTGTCCGTCAAAAACATTGCGCAAAACGACTCAACCAATGTTCACCAAACGTGACGGAAAGACGACACGTGGCCAATGGTCCAATCCGTTAAATTTTGGTGCGGATCTGTGGAGCGGATCCGATCACAGGTGGATCACACAGTCCATTCAGACACATAACTAACTCAAAAACCACAACACCGACTATAACGAAAGTTTGGTGGAAAGACGGAATTTGGCCCAAAGACGAAGCTATTACATTACGGTGTGGATCCAGATCCGGATCAAAAAGCGGATCCAGGATCCGTTCGATTAACGGACTTGGGCGGGGGTCTGCGCTCTCCTGAGTTTCCTTCTAGCTGACAATAAAACTTGGGTCATCTCGCATGAGACAATGGAGAGGAATCGTTTACCACGAAGACCTGACTATTAATGGGTCGAAATGTTGAGCGATTTACATGGAAAATCAGATCTATAGCACAGTCTCAAAGAAATGAATGGCATCTCCGACTCTTTTAAAACCTTGAAAAATGCACCCAAACAATTACGCAATGCGTTTCTATATGTATATGTTTTCAGGAATATATCTAAAAAAATAAAAATAAAAACTTGGGCGGAGAGGGAAGGAAAGGATTGGCTAAGCGTCATCGTTGTTGTTCGTATTGTTGTTGTTGTTGTTGTTGTTGTTGTTGTTGTTGTTGCTGTTGTTGTTGTTGCTGCTGCTGCTGCTGCTCCTGCTGCTGCTGCTGCTGCTGTTATTGTTGCTGCTGTACTGCTGCTGCTGCTGCTTTGTTCTGTTGTTATAGATGTTCTCCTTCTCCTCTTTCTTTATGTCTGTCTTTCTTTCTTTCGTTCTTTCTATCTTTTCTCCTGTGTTTTTACCCCTTGATCTTTACACCTGTTATTTCCTTCAATACGAAATGCCAAGATGTGAACTCCAAGGAATCTCTGCCTGGACTGAACGAAGGAAAGTTGTCGATTCTAGAGTAATCCTGCAACCATAATGCATCACCAACACGTTTTTCCTGTGCCCGACAAGGCTGTGATCACGTCTGATGACGTGAACAGTGAAGATTTTTCCGTTAATGCTCCTTTCTCATTCCCAGACTTGGCTGAGAGATGATGGTCGTCGTCGTTTCACTCTGTAGGGTTATTGTTCTCCTTAGTGCCTTGCAGTACCAGTAAGGTGACGGACGATGTGTTACTGAGCAGCTACGCCAAACTGTTGTTTTCTTTTTCTTCCTATTTCCCAGCCGGAACATGCGTAACAATTTGTTCAAATTATCAAAATTTTGTAAACGTAAATGAGGCCTCAGCAAACTTAGTAAAAACTATAACATGATTATTTTTTCCGCTTTTTTTAATCAATATTTTTTTATGAGGTCTTCGCCAATATCTGGATCGTGACTTATCTCCACTGTTGTTTTCATGTGTATGTCAAAATCCTAAAAGGTTTGTATCAACCTCTGAACACACCAAACGATGAAAAGCAAATTTCTCAGGTTTCTGCTTAGTTCAGTATGTGAGTAAAGCACATGGCAGAAAAAAACACAGCCAAGAACGAGCACGACCGGCAAGGTTTTCCGATGACTCTGAAGCAAATGTCTTCTTGTCGTCGTCATCGTCGTCATCGTCATCGTCGTCGTCGTTGTTGTTGTTGTCGTCGCTGTTTTTTTAAATCAAGACCACTCTAACGTACTTTTTTTTTTACATTACGCTCAACAATGACTGCCAAAAGGAAAGAGCTAACAGCGAGAACTGTCCGAGCTGTCAGCGCCAGGGAAAGTTGCTCCCGAACGACCACAACGAGTGAAGAAAAAAAGAAATGGTCTGAAGTCAATGGCTTTGAATAGTCTGTGGTACGTGGTAAAGTCACTTACCTTTTTCTTTAGAAAAAAAATCACTTACTTTAAAAACAAAATTAAAACAGAAGGCCAAAAAAAAAAAAAAGCCTGATAGTGTTCCCCTGAGAGAACGCGCTTGGTGGGTGCAGACAGTGCTGGCCATCAACGGGCGGGGGACAATCAGTGTGATTCCAGCACCGCGGGTAAGACCCCCAACACTCCTGTGGTGTTCTGCTTCCTTGCTCTGCCAGAGATTCGGGCCTTCCTTCCCCCACCCCCACCCCCACCTCCCTTCTTCTCCTTCCCTCCCTCTCACACACCCTACCCTCCCACGCCCTCATTCCCCCTGCTTCCTCCCGAGCCCGCCCTCCCCATCCCCCTTCTCCCCCCTCTCTTCTTCACTTTCCTGACTCGACCGCGAGGCACCAGCGGCTGAACATGCCAAGCGACACAGATTAGCTCGGTGGGCCTGAGACAGAAGAATTCAAGATCCGCGGATACTGGCAGTGCCGTGCATCTTTGTTTCGAAACTTTCAAACTCGTGGTTTTCTCTTTCTTTCCTCCCCCCCCCCCCCTTTTTTTTTCCACCTCTCTCTCCCCCTGCGGCGGTTTGAACACGGTAATCAACAGCCGTTCAGCCAGAGACAGAGGATCGTAGTCACCAAACTTTTCAACCTGCTGCGCTTTCAATCTGTCACCCTTCCGTCCCGTTCCATGAGGGTCGAGCGCTATTACACGTTTGACGATTCTGTCGTGTCACAGTTTCAATTAAACGCGCGGGAAAGAAAAGAAAAAAATACCGAACGCGTGCTGCACTCTCTCTACAAGATGATATGGAAGTGAACTTGTATATGAGTGTTGTCCGCGTTACTTTCACCATGGTCAAAGGTTAGATATCGTTTAAAAAAATAAAATCATATTACATTGTAATGTAATCACGAAAACTCTGCGATTATGCGACCTGATGCTACACACACACACACACACACACACACACACACACACACATACACACACACACACACACACACACACACACACACACACACACACACACACTGCTTACATCCATTTTAACGCATTTTTGACGGAATTTGGTAGACGACGTCAAAACGTCAGCAGCTAACAAGCCTGATTTACATCTGCCGGATAATATTCATAACTTTTTTTTTTCATCGTATGGGGTTTGTTTTACTCGAAAGATAGCGAGCAACGGATTAACATCATCCGGATAATATTCATAACTTTTTCTTTTTTCATCGTATGGGGTTTGTTTTACTCGAAAGATAGCGAGCAACGGATTAACATAATTTAAAAAAACTTGCAGTAAGGGTCAAATGTCAAAGCTAATTGTCTTTACTATCCTTTTTGTGTGTTTTGTTTTGTTTTTGTGTTTGTTTTCACAAAAAGCACTGTTTCAATTTTACTATACAATCGGTTGAGCATGTCCGATTGTTTTCATTGTTTACTCATTTTTGTTTGTAAACAACCGAGTAAGGAAGTGACTGAAGAGGCGACAGCCCTGATGTGGCCTCTCTTAGTCAGCTGGGCTACCTGATGTGGCCTCTCTTAGTCAGCTGGGCTACCTGATGTGGCCTTTCTTAGTCAGCTGAGCTACCTGATGTGGCCTCTCTTAGTCAGCTGGGCTACCTGATGTGGCCTTTCTTAGTCAGCTGGGCAACCTGATGTGGCCTCTCTTAGTCAGCTGGGCTACCTGATGTGGCCTCTCTTAGTCAGCTGAGCTACCTGATGTGGCCTCTCTTAGTCAGCTGGGCTACCTAATGTGGCCTCTCTTAGTCAGCTGGGCTACCTGATGTGGCCTCTCTTAGTCAGCTGGGCTACCTGATGTGGCCACTCTTAGTCAGCTGGGCTACATGATATGGCCTCTCTTAGTCAGCTGAGCTACCTGATGTGGCCTCTCTTAGTCAGCTGGGCTACCTGATGTGGCCTCTCTTAGTCAGCTGGGCTACCTGATGTGGCCTCTCTTAGTCAGCTGGGCTACCTGATGTGGCCTCTCTTAGCTGGGCTACCTGATGTGGCCTCTCTTAGTCAGCTGAGCTACCTGATGTGGCCTCTCTTAGTCAGCTGGGCTACCTGATATGGCCTCTCTTAGCTGGGCTACCTGATGTGGCCTCTCTTAGTCAGCTGGGCTACCTGATGTGGCCTCTCTTAGTCAGCTGGGCTACCTGATGTGGCCTCTCTTAGTCAGCTGAGCTACCTAATGTGGCCTCTCTTAGTCAGCTGGGCTACCTGATGTGGCCACTCTTAGTCAGCTGGGCTACCTGATGTGGCCTCTCTTAGTCAGCTGGGCTACCTGATGTGGCGTCTCTTAGTCAGCTGAGCTACCTGATGTGGCCTCTCTTTGTCAGCTGGGCTACCTGACGTGGCCTTTCTTAGTCAGCTGGGCTACCTGATGTGGCCTCTCTTAGTCAGCTGAGCTACCTGATGTGGCCTCTCTTAGTCAGCTGGGCTACCTGATGTGGCCTCTCTTAGCTAGGCTACCTGATGTGGCCTCTCTTAGTCAGCTGGGCTACCTGATGTGGCCTCTCTTAGTCAGCTGGGCTACCTGATGTGGCCTTTCTTAGTCAGCTGGGCTACAAACACAACCAACCTGAGTTCAAATGAATCTCATGTTGTGCGTCTTGTCATCGAAAATCGCGGTCTGAATGTTGCCGGTTTTGTTTTGTTTTGTTTGGTATACAATCTCCATAATGTAAGGTCGCGATCATCCCTTGATGGAAACGTCTGGTCATGAGTGAGAATACAGTGTGTGCGTGTGTGCGCGCGCGCGCGCGTGCGTGCGTGCGTGCGTGCGTGCGTGCGTGCGTGCGTGTGTGTGTAAAACATCAAGTCTGCGGTTAAAATAAAACCGGTTCTTCCCTACACCTGATTTAAAGGGAGTGGCCCCTTTTAGATCGTGCTTGATATTCCCCTGTGATTTGATTCAGCTAAATCCATTCTTGAATGCTATTGTTTACACAGGAACTCATATATACAGTCTGCACCACTGTTAAGTAGTGATATTCTTTTAGGACCATATGCATTTTTTTTTTTTTTGTGGATCAGGGCAGTACACAATTTTCTGTCCAAATATTTGGAAATATCCCTGTACAAAAAAAAAAAGAGAAAAACAGGGGGCGGGGAGAATAAAACGTAAACAGTCAATAACTCATTCCCCGCATTTCTTGCAACTCTTCAGTAATCTGTCTGGACCAGCAGATTTACCGTTCTTTTCCTTAGTGCTAACAACACTTCTCTATATATTGGGCGGTTCGTGCAGCAGCATCTGTATATTTTACTACATCATCTTTTTCTAAATTTGCTTCAAGCAAGTGTCAATATCAATTATAGATTGCTACGTGGTTGCTTACCTTTTCTGTGGGAAATATTATGTACGATTTGACAAACTCCTTATGGTTCCTTACACCTGCAACTAACGATTCTATTTTCAAGTGATGAGGTTAGTTTTGTTTTGATTCGAATATTCTTTAACTCTCGTCTAGGTTTACAGTTAGCGTCATGATCTGCGCCATCCTTCGTATCCCGAAATGATTTTCCGCAGCTTTTTAGCTTTTGGTTTACCTAGATAACGCTCTTTATCACACCAATCACTTTCTTCATCTTTTTTTGTTTAAATTTTCCTTTTCTTCATGCAATCAGCATAAGTGTTAATACGTGTAACAAACATATTCTAAGCTTTAGCATAGTCACGATTGATTACATTTATGGCCTATCAGGTGACAGTAACAATACTTCCTCCGAATGCACTACACTAACAAATGTTTGACTCCACATCAACTTTTCAATCACCCGACAATCTTTTTCATACTCACAAGCACAGACACAGACACACAGACAGACAGACAGACAGACAGACAGACAGACAGACAGACAGACAGACAGACAGACAGACACACACACACACACACACACACACACACACACACACACACACACACACACACACACACACACATACAGCGCGCGCGTGCACGCACAGAGAGAGAGGAGAGAGAGAGAGAGAGAGGAGAGGAGAGAGAGAGAGAGGGGAGAGAGAGAGAGAGAGAGAGAAGAGAGAGAGGGAACGTTAAAGTGCGTGGGAATGGCAAGGTGGGCCCGGATTAAAGCAGACTAAACGAGCAGTTTGCAGTCTTGGCCACAGACTTGGGAACAGGACTATGGTTAGTAAGTGGTCGCACAGGAGGGTGGGGAGGGGAAGGGAGGGGAGGGATGGAGTGACAGGGAGGGGGAGGGGGGCAGCGAGGGAGAAGGCCTCATGTATATGAATGAAGAAGGATTTGCCGAGTTATTTCGTCACAAGCTTGCTATCAGCCCCAGAGAACAGTAATATGCCGACTCTAGGCCACTTTCACCCTCAACCAGTTTTCGGGCGAAAGTGCCTAGAATCAGCATATTACTGTTCTCTGACAAGTAAGACGTCAATAACCAAAAAATAACGATTATCTACAAACAAACATACTGTGCAGGGTTATCCGTTTTTAATACTAATTTACTAAACTTTTCAGATTTCAGTTTTTGTTTAATCCTATGTTTTTCCTGGTCATTTTCAATAACATCATTTTCGCGCAAACATTCTTCAAATGAGTCTCTGTCTTTCATGTGAAATAAAACTACAGTCTTTAACTGTTCTCTAAAGTCTTTTAAAACCGAGTTATATTTCTGGCATAAAATCCACACACTTATCCCAGCATGTCTTCCGCTGAAAGCTAGTTTCGACAAAGTGTTTCTCTTTTTAACTATGTCTCTTTTGCCGAACAGTCATCTATAATAAATAGTGTTTGCGTTCCTTCAAACAGTCTATAAAACTGTTCTAAACACTCACTCAGTTTATTGCTGGGATCAATAAATATATGTCATCATCTGTCCATATAAACCTTCTATCATGATATGCTTTGTTCCCTTTAAGTGTTGGACAGAAAACCACAATATGATTAAATTTATAACGATAAACTGTTTGTAACAGGTCAAGGATAAATATTGTTTTTCCACAACCAGTTTGCCCACAAATTAATGAGCAATGAGGAGTTTTTGTCATAAAGTTTAACTGCTCCATAGTTTTATAGCAGAATTTAATCTAATCCAGTTATTATTTTTATCATACTCTCTGTCAAAACTTGTTCAGTATAATAAAACCTACGAGGCCTAAATGTGTAAGATTAATCCAATTCAGTTCTGTAAGATTGTTTCTATTTAGACTAATATTGATTTTGTTGCTTGTTGTTATGACCTTAATATCCTCGCCATTGTGAAGAATGACGACGGTAACTTTAAGTTTTTCAACGTCTAAGCAGTTTGTCCAAAAACGTACTAACGAAATTCCCTTATTTAGACAGAATCTGGGGCCCAAACCTTTTAAAACCCTTTCCAACTTTTGTTTTCGGGCCCGAAGTTTGCCCTAGAAATAAAAAAAGGGCATTTTTTTAAATTTTTTGTTTTTTTTTTCCTTGGGAAAAAAAAAAATTTTTTTTTTAAAAAAGGAACTTTCAATTTTTAAAACCAAAAAAAAATTAAATTCCAAAAAAAAAAAAAATTTTTTTTTTTTTTTTTTTATTCCCTTAAAAACCAAAAAAAAAAAAAAAAAACCCCCCATAGGGTGGGGGGTTTTTTCCTTTTGTTACAAAAACAAATTTTTTAAATTTAAGTTTTTTTTTAAACCCTAAGGTTTCTTTGGGTTTTTCCCAAAAACCTTTTTTCCCAAATTTTTAAATGAGCTTGGGGTTTTTTGGGGTAAAAAAATTTAAGTTTTTTAAATTTTTGAAATTTTTTAAAAACCAGTTTTATTTTTTTAAAATACTCCTTTTTAAAAAACCCGCATTTTTTAAAAAAACCTACGGGCCTTTTTTAAATTTTAAAAAATTTTAAATCCATTATTTTAAATTGTTTCTTTTAAAAACTATTAATTTTTTCTTTTTTTTAGGGGACCTTAAAGATCCTGCCTTTTAAAAAATTTAAGGTTATCTTTGTTTTCATTTAAGTTTTGGAAAAAAACCCTTTTAAAATCATAAACGGAAACCCAACCCCAAAAAATTTTTTTTAAACCCAGTTTCCCCAAATTTTAAGGGTGAAGGTTTTTTCATTTTAATTTGCCCCAAAATTTTTAGAAGAATTTTCAAACTTGATTTTTTCTCCTTTGGAAAAAAAGGGCTTTTTTCCCTACGGGTTTTTTCAACCCTTCTTTTGAAATTTTTTCCCCTTTTTAAGCTTAATTGGGAAGGTTGTTGTTTTTTCCCTTAAATTTTTTGAGGTAAAAAATGGAAAATTTTTAAGTTTTCTTTTTTAAATTTTCCCACAAAATTGGTTTCCTTTAGAAGGTTTTCGAACCCATTTTTATATTTTAAGACCAAAATTTATTTGCTTTAAATTTTTTGGGGCACCTGAATTAAAAATTTTTTATGGCCCCATTTTTTTAAAAAACTTTCTTTTGGGGACTCCCCCCATACGGCTTTTTTCATTTTTTTCAAATTTTTCCGAAAGTTAAATGAAGGGGGTTTTTTTTAAATTTTTACAAAAAAAGGGAAATGAACCCCTTGGGTTCTTTTTTCCCAAAAATTTTTAATTTTTTTGAAGGTATTTTTTCAAAACAATTTTATACATTTTCCCAACTTTTTGCTTTGTTGCGATTTTATTTAAAATTTATTCCAAACCTCCCTTTTTTAATTTTTAAAATTTTTTAAAATTTTAGGGAATTTTTAAAATTTCCCAAAACCCGAAATTTGAAAGGTTTTAAACAAAGTTTAAAACCCTTAAGGGTTTAATTAAGGTTTTTGGGAGCCAAAAATTTTTTAGAATTTTTTTTTTTATTTAAAAACAAGGGGTTTTCCCCTCTTTTAAATTTTGTTTGGGTTGGTTTTTAAATTAAATGTTCCAACCCTAAAAAATTTATTTCTTTTTAAAAAAAAAAAAATTTGTATAAAAATGTAGAGTTTTAAAAGAGTATTATTGGGAGTTATTAATAATTTTAAGTGTTAGTAAATAAAGTGTAAAAAGGAAAGTTGATGAGGGGTTTTATTAAAGGGGTAGTTTTGGTTTGTAATTAATTTATAAAAATTTTTATTTTAAGAAATTTTTAGTATTTTTAAAAAAAATTAGTAATACTTTTCTTCAGGTTGAATGTTAACTTTTGGTTTTTAGATTTCATTTTTAAAAGTTTGAAAAGGGTAATGTCGAAGTTACTCATTGCTTCTTTTATTTGGGAAAAACCCGTTTTAACCATCAGAAATTTAAAGGGCAAAACTAATTTTCCTCCCATTATAAATTTTTTTAAATTTTATTTTTCTTCTGGATTCATTTTTTAAAAACCATAGGGACTTTTTTGGAAATTTCATGGAGCGGGGGTTTTTTGGGCCCCGAAATTTGTTATAAATTTTCCCATTTTTCTAAAAAGGGGAGGGTTTTTTGATTTGGGTTATTGTTACAAACTTTTTTTAAAAAAATTAAAAATGAGTGCATTAAAATTTTACTGGTGCAAAATATTTGTTTGGGCCCCCCTTTCAATTTTAAAAAATATAGCAATGATATCTTGACTTTGCTGTGCCCCAAAAGGCCCTTTTTGCTAAAGGTGAGTACCCCTTTAAAAGAGCATTTAAAACCCCCCCTATTGAAAACGAGCAAAATAGAAAGGGGTTTAGTCACCCGATGAAAGTTTTATCAAAACCCGTTAAATTTTGGGTGTGTTTTGCGATCAATGGGGGGTGGTTGGGGGGCGAAAGGCCGATCTTTTAAAATTTTGCCTACCCTTTGGTGAGGTAGTTTTACAGATTTCTTTCTTTTAAAAATTTAGACGTATTTTGACTGAATGCAAGAAATTTACGAAGGGACAAATGTTTAATATTGGCAACAATAGACAGGGAAGGTTTTAAAAGGAAACTGTAACAAAATTAATTTTAACATAAAGGGGACAGACTTTAGCAAAATTTGGATCTTAATCAGGGCCTAGGCGTATTTATTTTGGGGGGCACGGAAACAAAAAGTTTAACTTACGGGGTTTCTCCTTTCAAAATTGTTCACCCCTGGGTCCATAGGGGGAAAAGGGAAGCATAAACAGCAGGAAAAAATTTATCTTAGAACTTCAAAGGGGGCCTACTTAAAAGCCGGGAAAATTTAGAACGAATAAAGGGGTTTTAATTCTATTATTTGGTGTTTGTGGGTTTCGAAAGCACGGCGGAATCGAGATAATGACCCTTTTTTATGGTTTTGACGCAAAAAACAATACTTAGAAATTTAGAGGACCCCTTAATTTACTTTTGATTTTTTCAAGTATTAAAAGGGTACCAATTGTTTTCCTTTACCCAAGATCAAAAAGTAGACTTTGTGTTGGCATGGTTTATACATTGCTCCCTTCGGGATAAAGCCCCAGATGGGTTTAAAATTTAAAAAACTATAATAATAAAATTTCTTTTTGGGGCAATAAAACAAAAGGGTTTTGGGAAAAAAGAAAAAAATTCTGACCCGGTAATATTAAAAAATTTAAACAGAAACCAAGATTAAGTTCTTTTAAAACCCCGAAGTCCAACCCCCAAAGTCATTGAAGACTCGGGCCAAAGTTGGGGATTGTTCGCGATGCCCATGAATATGAAAAGACAGCGTTGTTCTTGGATTAACTGGCATGGGGTTACTTGGTCTTTATTTACAAAATAGAAAAACCCAACTTTTACAAGAATAAATTGTCCATAAGTGCTGGCCAAAAAACCCAAATTATTTTGGTTGCAGTAGACAAAGCCGGGGACAATCCCCCCTTTATGCCAGGTAAGGTCTTTTGCTTTACCAGTTTAATTTTTTTTTAAATAAATTGCAAGTGATAAAAGCTTTTTTTTTTCCCCATGTTTTTTTGGGCCCGGGGCGATGGCGGTGGAGGTACTGAATTTGGCCCCGGGCCCCCTGTAATAGCCAAACCAGTGTATTTTGAAAATTTAAAGGGGCCGTTTAAACGCTTGTTTAATGTGACTCCTTGTCTTAAACAGTGTTGTTTTTTTTTGTGTAGTGTCGTGTCTTCATAAAAAAAATTTTTCGATAGTTTCTTTATTTATTCATTGAGTTCGAATTTGGGTCTCGGTTTTAGTAGCGTTTGGGTCTTGCTGATCTTTCTTGTTAAAGGGATTTTTAGTTTTGTTTATTCTTTCTTATTGGGCCCCTTTAAGTTGGGGGTCATCACCCTAAGAGTTTTTCTTTTTTTTTTTATATGTCTTCAAGTTCCCCTAGTTTTGCTAAATTGTTTGTTAATTCCCCTTGATGTTTCAAAGATGATAAAGGGGCCCGTATTTCTCCCGGGTGCGGCGAGTCGTGTATAGCTTTAATGCTTTTTTTCTTCTGAAAAAAGGGTTTTTCTGTTCTATTGCATTTATTTTTATCTCCCGATTGATTTAATTTTTTCAATTTCCCATGTTTTGTTTTTGGGGTTAGCTTTTTGGGGGTTTTCCCGCAGTGTGTTTTAAATTTTAGAAATGCCCCCCTTTTTCAAATTTGGGGTTCTACTAAGAAAAAAGGGGGATTTTGATTTTCAATATGTCTTTGTATAATTTACTTTGGCTAAAAATTTTGAGGGGTTTGGGGGTTTTTTTAAGTTGTAAGCAAAAAAAGTTCCCTTTTGTTTGTTTTTTACAGACAAATATATCTTTTAATTCAAAATCATTTTGGGTTAAAAAATTCGGGAGGTTCTTGGCCAAAATTTTCGTTAAAAATTTTTTTAAAACCTTATTTCTTTTAAATTTCCCTCCCGATTGAGAGCTTGAGGGATGCTGGGGGTCAAAGGGTTTTTTTTTTTGGGTCGTCCCCAGGTTCAAAAACATAAAAAAACTTCTTCTTTTTTTTCCCTTTGCCATTTTTTTTAAAAAATTTAAAATTTTTATTTTGCTTCAAAAAAATGTACAAGAAATGGTCAATTTTAAGAAGAAGACTGAAAAAAACCCTTTGGCGTAAAGGGGGAATTTTTAAGGGGGATTTTTTATTTTCCAAAATATTCCATTACTATTGTTTGCGATAAAATTCTTATGTAAAATTTTTCCAGCCCTAGGAGCAGATGACGTAAATTGTGAGGCTTGCCGTCTTATTTTCCCAAAATAGTACTTGATTCAACAACAGCCCCAAACAGGACTTTTTGTACAGAATTGGGGGGGCAATCGTTTAAAAAAAATTTCTATAAAACTTGAGGGGCAAGAAATATTTTTTTACAAATTTGCAGAATTTTTTTAATTTCTGTCTATGGTAATGGGAATAAAAGGGTGATTTTGGCTTTTTAAAGGAACCCCAAAAAAGAAGAAGAAACTAAAAATGAATAGGGTGGAGATATAAAGACGGAAAAAAGGGCCCGGGAAGTGTAAATTTTGGAAAGGAAATTTCGCTTTTCTTTCCCCTTAGATTTTGAGTTGTTAAAAGGCTTTCACCATTTTTAAGGGCATTAAAAGACGTTGTATTGAATAACTTTTAATAAATTTAAAAAGGGTTATTAAATTTTAAAAACCCCGAAGAAAGTCAGCTTTCTGCATCTCTTTTAGGTTTGCTTTTGTTAGAAACCCAAAATTTAGCAAGGGCTGATTGAAAAAAAAATACATTTAAAAATTAGCAATTTATTACAAAAAGAGTGTTTTCATCTCAACTTTTTCCTGGCAGGGCAGAACTATAGGGGTTTTTAGTTTTAGGTTCAGAAAAACGCTTAAAGGTATTTTTTTGCGTGGGGAAGATGAAAAACCCCTTCAAAAGGGAAAATTTGGAAATTTTTTTTAATCCAAAAAAAAGGGAAAGTACAA
Source organism: Conus ventricosus (assembly GCA_018398815.1). Classification (NCBI taxonomy): domain Eukaryota; kingdom Metazoa; phylum Mollusca; class Gastropoda; order Neogastropoda; family Conidae; genus Conus; species Conus ventricosus. The sequence continues at coordinate 76,273,443 of CM031597.1, forward strand.
TGTTCGATTGAGGGGTTAACCAAATCTATGAAGCGGGTTAAAAACCTTTCAGCTTTTTTGATGAAATAAAAAAGTTTGGAGGTGGGGGGTTTGTAGAAACCAACAGTTGACTTGTGGAAAAGATCTACACCTTCACGTGAAAGATTGGGTTGATTTTTTAACAAAAAAATAGGTTTTTATGGTTGCCCTTAAGGGGTAAACGGAGGAAAAATCATTTAAGGGAAAGGGGGGGGAAAATTTTGGGGGAGTAATAAACATTAAAAAGGGATAAAAAGAAGAACCCAAATTAAAAGTTAAATGTACATTTGTTTTTAATTTTGGGTTGCGCAGTGAATTTTGGAAAAAAAACCCAGATTAAAAGGGAAAAACAATACTAAATTATTTTTTTTTTTAAAAAAAAGCATGTTTTTTCGGTTTAAAAAAAATGTGCCTCCCGCGCCGCCAAAGAAGAGATAGTAAAAAACCCCTAAAAATTAAAAACCTTAGATTAAAAAAACATTACGAAATGAAAGAAGTTCTAGAGAAAGACCTTTAAAAATTCAGAAAAACCAAACAAAAGGTATCTGCTGACTTTAAATTCTTTTAAATTTGTTAATAGGGGAGTTTCAATTTAAAGTGCTCTATCAGCAGGAAGGGATTGTAGGCCTTTTAGAAACCCGGGCATAGGTGCCCCGCAGTTTATTAGGGGGTTTTGGTTTTTACCCTTTGGTTGTGTTTTTTAGTGAAAGTGCTGGGGCCCAAAAAAATTTAAAAAAACAAACCCCAAAAGCCCCAAGCTATGGTTCAATTTTTAACGGCTAAACTTAGTTCTTTCAAAGGTTTTTAAAATAAAGCATAGTGCTAAAACATCCCCGGATAAAGAATTTAATCGTTTACAGGCGATTTTGGGGGACTACAAAAGACAAAATTTTGATCTTAAAAAAAAAGGCGGGGACAAGTTTTTTCAAAGCCAGACCCGAGCAGAAAAAAAGGGAAAAATTGTTTAAAAAATTTAAAGGGGACTTTAAAATTTGTTCTAAACGGGCTACTTTTAAAAACCCCCCCAAAAGGTGTTTAAAATTTAGTTTATGAGTCCAAGCGAAAAAAGCCCGTCGGATTTTGATTTGTTTTAAAAATTTTTTTTTTTTTTAATTTTAAAAAAATTTTTTGGGGCTTAGAAAAAAAAGACAGCGGCTAAGATATTAAAAGGCCCCAGATGAATTTTTTTTAAAGGGGAATGCTTGAGAGAGGGGTTTAAAAGAGCCCTAAAGGATATTGATTTAAAAGGTCTTTGCCCAAACAAAGTAAGGGAAAAGCGTTGTTAGCTATTTTCAAATTTCCAGGAAAATTTAACAATAGACCCCCCGGTTTTTTAAAGAAAATGTTAGCTGTTTTAATAATTTGTAACAAAAATTTTAAAGGAAATTTTTTGAAGTCTGGGCCGACTAAAAAACGGGACTATTTTTTCCCATAAGACGTACACCCCGGTTGGGGCAAAATGGTACACAGTTTGGCGTCCCTGAAGAAGCTAAAAGGGAGGCTGGTTTGGGTTTCAGAGGGGGGAAGTTTAGAGATTTTTTTAAAAACAGGCTAATTTTTGCACCGATTGTAGGAAAGGTTAAAATTCCGTACCTGGGGGTTTTTGGGGTTTTTTAAAGAGAGATTTTTAAAACTTAAAAAATTCAGACAAAAATTTGTTTCTGTGGTGCGTTCTTGCAAGGCTGTTTTGCCCCGGGGGAAAACCGCAGAAAGAGGACTAACTATCGGCAATTTACCAAGATCTTAACTTCAAGGGAATACCCTTTCCCTGTTATGTAGCCCAAATTGATCGTTTGAAAAAACAAAAAAAACCCAAAAAATTTTAAAGGGTAACCATGGGATGGGGAAAACCCAAATTGGGTGAAATTTTAAAGTTTTCCAAGACAGTCCAATTTGGGGAAAACCCACCCAAAAGTATGGGGGTTACCCCTAATGTTTTCCCCAGCAGGGTCCCCCAAATTAACTTTGATAGCACAATGAGCAGATTTTTGCGATATTAAAGCTTAAAATTTTTAAACAAGAATTCTGTGGGAAAATTTTTTAACAAAAAATTCCAACGTCAAGCCCCCGTTTGAAATATAAAAAAATTGAAAAAGTTCTGTAGATGAAAGAGAATAAAACCCCCCCGGGTTTTCTTAAGTTTTTTTAAAGAACTGGAAAACGGGTGAAAACAGTCCATAGTAGTTTACCCCGACTTCGAGTCGTTTTTTTCCCTTTAAAGGGGCCCAAGCCCCCAAAAAAATAGGGAAAAAACGTCTTAATGATTTAATCATTCAGATTTTTTTTAAATTTGTTCTTTATTGTTAGGTCGGATGGGGCGTTTATTCGGGAGCCGGAATTTTAATGGGCCCAGAGGGCTGAGAAAATTTTTAAAACGCATGCAGCAAGTGCGTAACCCCTGTTTTTAAAAAATTAAACTTATCAAAAATTCATAAGGCCCCTAAAGCCCAACAAACAGTATGACTCAGCCAGCATTGTTGGTTTTGGGTTAGGGGCCCAAACCGCCCAAAAAGTTTTAAACCCCCAAAATTAAGAGCCCATGATCAATTAGGGGAAAAGTTCAGGGGAGCGGGAATAAAAAAAGCAATCTTCAACTAAAGGTTTGACCTTAAGAAGGGAAAAGCTGCCTGTTTCCCTTTCAAACTTGCGGGGTTACGTCTCCCCTTAAAATGAAAGCAGTGGGCCCATGCCTTTAGGGTGTTTTGCATCGACAGTCACCCAAAAAAAGTACTTTGGTTTTTCACTTTAAAAAAACATGTTTTTTTTTTTGGGGAACTCTATCCCGCACATGTTGGGTTCATTGGTCATGGTATGTCCAAAAGTTCCCCAATAAGGAGAATTTTTTGCCCCAACTTTTGTTGGAAGGGGGGTTTTTTCCCCTTATGATTTAATTGAACGGGTTGGGGAAAGGGTTTTTGACGAATTTACACTTCCCCAAAAAGGCCCGGGGTTTTTTTTTTAGTCTTAGGGAAAGGCATCAGGCCCCGTTTTCCGCATGCTAAAGTTGTTGGAAAAATTTAGATTTTTAAAACGATGGGAGGACAAACATAAACCCCTATTTAATGGTGATTTTTGGGTTTGGGTTTGGCGGACGTTTTTGAAAAATTACAGAAAAGAGGGATAAAACCCTTACCCCGGATCCCGCGCATTATATTTTCCCCCCCGGGAGAGTGGGCGTTTTTCTTAAAGTTTATGGCGTACAGATTGTTTTTTTGTCTGTTTTTTTTAAACCAAGGGTTTTTAGATGATTAAAAAAGGGGGTTTGGGCGGGGGGGGAATTAGTATGGCGTGCATCATTACGGGTAAAGCAAAACAAATACTTGGGGGTTTGACCCAAAAGGAAAGGGTTTAAAACATCTAGTTTTTAGATGAAAAATTCTGTAGGTTTGGGCAATGGCGAATAAATTTCCCATTACGTAATTTAAAAATGTAACGGGAAAACGAAAAATATTCAAAAGGCTTTAAAGTGGTTGGGCATTTTAAACCCCGATCAACGGGGGTGGTTTCTTTCTAAAAGTTGATTGGGAATATCCCCCTGAACCCATGCCCGGGCTAAGGACTACCCTTTGGGAGAAAGAAAGTTAAAGATGAATAAGAGACCCCGCCTAAACTTGTGCCTAATCTTCGGGCAAAAAAAATTATGTCTGTAATTACGCTTCTAAAAATTTTATTTAAGAAGGGTTTTAAAGTTGACAGTTTGTTCATCGCCATAATTGGGTTTTGATCAAGAACAGTTCATGAAAACCCTAAACATGAAGAAAAGGCCTCAGAAAAAAAATAAGATGTTCAGAAAAAAAACTTTTTTTAAATATGAAAACGCTGTTTTTTGGGAAAAAACCCATGGGGAATCCCCACAAGCGCAAAGATGTCCGGGTTGGTCACCGAGGAACGAAGCAATTTAAACTGACTTTTAAACCAAAATTATAGGACTTTTTGAAGATTCCAAGGGTCAACCTTTTTTGGGGGTAATGATGAAAAAAAAGAAAGTCAAATTAGACCCAAACCTTTTATTTTTTGGGTTTATGTTTTTTAAGAAAAAAAAAAAGGGTTTTGATGTTAAGTGTTTTTTGATACTTTTAAACCCCCGTATCCCGGGGTTTCCCGAGTACTTTTCACAGTTTCAACAGTTTTGTTATAGATATTCCTTTCTGAAGAAACTATAAAGACATGGGAAAAAAGGAAGTAGTAAAGGAAAATGGGGTGGGATGACACGTCCCATTATCGGGGGAAAAAAAAACGTTTACATTCAAATTTCTAACAAAAAGGTTTTAGGAAAAATGGAAAGGGTGAATTTTGGGAAAAAGGGGTCAAGGAGTATTTTGGGGGTTTAAAGGGAAAAAAAAGTACGTATTTGAGCCAGGGAAGGAAAAAAACATTTTGGGAAAACAAAAAGGGGTTTTTCTGGGGGGTTTTTGAGTCACAAAATCCAAAGAAATACAAAGAAGGGATTGTTTGGCAAAAAGCTTTTATCATGAAACGTTTAAAAATTTTTTTTTTTAATTACATTTAAAATTAACAAACAGTTGAAAAAGAAGTATTAGATAGAAAAAAAAAAAAACGGGTGTTTGTTTAATCCGGGGTTTTCATACGCAATCGGGCACTGGGAGGACCGAAAAAAAGGGGGTTTTATATTTTTCTAACTTTTATTATAAGATAATCTAGTTAACCCAAATTTTTTAAAATTTTTTCTCATGTTTCTTTTAGAAAATTTTGAAAATTTTTTTTTTTATTTCAAGATATTCTTTTTCCCCCAATTTTGGGGGTTTGGGTTGTAGGTTTCTTTGGGTGATTTAGCCCTGCATTTTTTAAACCCCGAAAATGTTTCCTTTTTAAAAGCATTACCGCCTGGAAAAGATTCCCCTATCATTTTCAAGGGGCTCTTCCCTTTTCCATTCTTGTTTTGTCTTTTTCTGGTTCCCTTTTAAACCCAAAAATGTTTTGTAAATTTAAAAAAGGGAAAATGTGGGTGGGAATTTTCTGCCGTTCTTCCTTCACAAAAAAAAACTTTTAGGGGTTGGGGTTTTTTTGTTGTGCAGTTTCCGTAAAATTTAAAACAAGGGCGGAGGATTCATCTTTACAAATTTTTTTTTTTTTTAGGATAACACTCAAAAAGGAACGGTTGCCCCGTGCGGTGTTCCCCTTTGTTTTTTGGTTTAAAAAAAGGTACCTTTTTTCAATTTCCAAAAGGGGAATTGTTTGCGGAAAGAAGAATTTTTTCGAACATTTATTGTTTTTTTTTTGATTGCTTGTTACTGGTTTTGGCCCCTTTTAAATTTTTTTATTATGGCCCCGCAAAACGAGGGGGTCTTTAAATTTGTGTTGCGAGAATTGTCAATAGTTTTTGGATACTTGGTAGGAGGAAAAAAAGTTTTGGCTAATGTTTGTTAAAATTTTAATAAAGCCTGTGTTTTTTGGGGAACTCCCGGGGGAAAAGCCTTTCCTTAATTTGGGTAATTCGGGTTGTTTAACAAAAATTTGGGGTTTTAACTGGCCCCCCTTTTAAAATTTTTTCCTATCGACTTGAATAATTTCGAGGGGAAAGTTAAGGGCCCCCGGTTTTTTATATCAGTTGTATAGCAACCCCGAAACAAAGAAGGAAAAACTCTTTTTTGTTAATTGGTTCCCCTTTTTGTTCTTGAAAACCCGTTTAATGATGTGAGGGTATTAAAATTTTTTTGTTTAAACCTATCAGAGGGTAAATATAGAAGTCCCTTTTTGGGGGGTTTGTTTTGGAGTTGTGGTTTACAAAGTGTGGTCTTGTTTTTCGTTAGGGGGGAGGTAAAAATTTGCCCAAAATTTCTTGTTTAGTAACCCCTTCCTTTGCTGTTTGTTCATGACTCCCGCGTTGGTTAGTTTTTTATTGCTGTGATTTCCCCTTCCAAAAATCCCTTTTGGGGGAATAATGATTTTGTTCATTTTTTTTTAGCCAATTTATGTGGAAAAAAACAAACGGTCCCCCAACGAAAAATAAAGATTTCTTTATTTTTTTGTTTTTTGATGGGTTTATTTTAAAAATACTGAATTTTGGTGGGGGAATGTCTGGGGTTTGCTGTTTAAAATAATAATTTGTTTTATTGCTTGATAACATTTTTAAATGTGTAAGCGGGATGCCCCCGTTTTTTCAGTGTGTTTTTAAAAAAAATCTAAGTAAATCTCTGCCTTTCATAGGGTTTGCGCACTGCTTTGTTCCCCCATTGCTTTGTTATGTTTTTTCTTCGGTAATTCCCCGGTTTTTTAAAAGCGAAAATTAAATTCCCCTAAAAAAAGGCTTTTACCCCCGCGCCCCCTTTTCATTATTGCGAGGGGAAGCCAAATTTTTTTTTAAAAAGTTTTTTTTTAAAATATTTATTTGTCTGGAAATTTTTTCCTTGTTAACTAGAAAATCTTTGTTTTTAAAAAGAAAACTGAACAATAGAATTTGCTTTGCTGAATCCCCAAAGTCTTGTTTTCCAAGATTTGCTGGTTTTAAATTTTTAACAAACTTTTAAACCCAAAATTGAGTATCCCACATTAGGCTCCCCAATAACAGCCCGAAAGGGGATCCCAAGGTTGGTTTAAATTTTTTTCGGTGCTCCAAATTTTTTAAAAATAAAATAATTATAATTATTAAAAAACATGAACGCGATGATTTTTTAAATACAGGGAAGCCCAACCCTTCCCGAAACTTTTGAATGAACCCCGTTGATGACCAAGAATTTTGCCCAAAAAAGGGGGGCTTATTCTTTGGCAGCATGTGGGAAAAACCAAAAAAAGTACCTCGGAATGAATTCCGCTTTGAACAGATTCAACAAATGTCGCCACAAGGGGGTTTTGAAGTATCCCCAACAGGGAGGAAACGCAAAATGGGGGTCAAGAATGAAATTAAAAAAAGTAGGACAAAAGGTTCTTAGTTTGTACACTAAATAGTTGTGATTTGGCCCCTGATTTGAAAAAAAGATTTTATGTTGATTTAAACAGGATCCAGTTTAACCAAAATCTTTTGGTCTTAGGGTTTTGATCTGTTTTTTAAAAAATTTGGAAAATTTTTTTTCGAGGGGATTTGGGGAAATTTAAAATTTTAAATCATATGGATTTTGTTTCCCCTTTAAAATGAACGAGCTGGAAAATATTTAGAAAAGGGGAAACCCCTTGAATAGGTGGAGAAAGTAAAAGCCCGAAAAATCAGGAAAAAACATGAAAAGGTGGGGACCAGTGAAAAGGATCTGGGGGTTTTAAAGCAGGAAAAAAATTTTGGAGTGGAACGAAAAAAAAAAATTAAAATTTTCAGAAAATGATCATCATGAAAACATAAACCCCCAAGGCCCGAACAAGTTTTATTCAATGCCCCCTATAAAAACTCCATGTGTTTAAAAGGGCCCCAAAAATCTTTGGAATATTGAACTTTAAAAATGTTGCCATTTTTGGGGCCATTTTCTGTGTTGGGGGCAGTTATTAGGGCTTTTAAAATTTTATACACAATGGAAAAAGAAACAAAAGGTTTAAAAAAAACCCGACCCGCCCAAAATCGAAAAAGACAACTGCACGCCAAAAAAGCCCAAAAACCCAAGCCATTTTGATCCCTTTTTTAATGGAAAATATTTTAAAACTTAATTTTTTAAAAATTTTTTTTAATTTAAAAAAAGAAATGGCGTATTATAAAAAGATGGTGTCCAAAAAATAAAGGGTTTGGGTTATAAAAGACATTTCCCTTTGACCAGAATTTAATCAATGCGGTTCTTCGGATTTAAAAACTTTATTAAAATCCCATGAGAGAACGTGAGAAGGGCATCCCCAAAGGTGAGGTTTTTTTTGGGTGTGTTTTAATTTTTTAGGCAACTGTAATTTTAAAATAAAAAAAAATTTTAAAAGGGAATTTTTTTTATAATTATAAAGGGAAAAATTGAATAGAACTTAGTTGTACTTAAAGGGTACTTTTCAAGAAAAATTTTTAAGAAATTGTTTAAAAATTAGAAGTTAAATTGATCAAGAAAATTTTTTAAAAACTTGAAAAAAATTAATTAAAAAATTAATTTTGAATTTTGGGGGATTAAAAAAAACTTTAAATTAAGAAAAATTGGGGGGGACTTGGGGGGAGGAGGTTTTGTGGTGGAATAGGGGGGTGGGGCGGGGGGGGGGTGATGCGTGGGGTGGGGGGGGGGGGCGTGGGGTGGTGGGGTGGGGGTGGGGGGGCGTGCGTTTGGGGGGGGGGAACAAAAACACCCCAACCCAAAAAAACAACAAACAAAACAACAAGGCCTTTAAAAATATCTAGTTTGTTTGCAGAAAAAAATTAAAAAACGTTTTCCGTTGTTAAGGGCAAAAACTGCGTTTTTTTTTAAAAAAAAAAACAGCCGAAGCAGGGGGAGGGGGAAAGGGCTTTTGGCAGCAAACCCTACATGCATGATCTTTATATTTTGAGCCCCGTTTTATTTACTTTTTTGAAACTGTACTTTCATGGTTTGTTACTATTTAGAGCCCGGGCATTTATATTTTTGAAAAACCCAAAATGGGATTTCGTTACTATATTAGGCCAAAGTATTTATTTTTTGAAACCCTAAATTTCATGTTGTTTTCTTTTTTAGAGGGCCCCCCCCGTCAGTGGTAGGCCTGCAGTGGCCCCTTTCAGCCCGGGGCGCACTGTTGCTTTTAAAAAGCCACAAAACCCCGCCTCTAAAAAAGCCCCACCCTTCATGCTTGAACAGTACCTTTTTTAGATTATGTTTTTTTACGGCTGGTGTGGCTTTCTAGGTCAATAGGGGAGCTTTGCCCGAAATTTACCCCGGGATTGCTTGGGTGCTTTTAGGGGGGATCAATGTGGCCCAAAAAGCCAGGGCCCGCGGTTTGTTTAAAAAAAGGGTGGAAGTGGTCAATTACTCCCGCCCTGCGATTTAAAGAAAGTGTATCATGCCAGAATGCTTTTTAAAATTGGGGTTGGATTGTATGTATTTCAGGGAAAGAGTTTTTGTTTGTTGTATTAATCATTGGGAAAAAAATGCGGGGTTTGTGAAAATTTTTGGGTAAGAATAGAAAAAAAATGACATTCAAATTGTTTCTTGCACGAGTTTGAAACAAAGCAAATTTCTTTAGAAAGAATCCCCGTTTTTTTTTTTTTGACTGTTTTTAAAAAATTTTCTTGGGTTTCTGAAGAAAAGCCCCAAAAAAAAAGCCTGGAAAGAGATTTCCCTTTTGTCTCTTTTAATGAGTAAAAGCCCCGGGGGAAGATGGGGGTTTCATTTTTTGAAAAAAGTTTCAAAGGTTTTGGTTTCCCTCAATTTGGGTCGGAAAAGCTCACAAAGGGTGTGTTTTCAAATTTTTTTGTCAAGAAAACTTCAAGAGGGGTTCCCTTTTTTTTTGAGGAAAACAAAAAAAGAAATGGTTTTTTTGGCTTTGAAGGAGGGGGGAAAAAAGGGGCCCCTCAATGTCTTTTTCAAAAACTT
>CM031597.1:76287876-76307876 GCA_018398815.1 Conus ventricosus
TCCGAACCGAAAGTCGGAGTCGCGTCAAACTTTGTGTGGTGGAGTGGCACAAGAATGAATACCTTGGCGTATGACCTTTGTAGGCCAATCAAGGTCAGGGTCGAGGAGATAGCTGGACCCTAACAATTTGAGGGTGGGGAAATTTTTGTTGCAATTATATATTCTGAACGGATAGACAGAAGCAATTCAAATCTTATGTGATATTGTGCCACTTTAGTTTGAAGATATTCAAAAGATATTTCAAGGTCAAGGTCATGACCTTGGCGTATGACTTTGAAAACTGAAAACCTATTTTTAGCCATATCTCGAGCACTGGAAAACATAGGATGTTGAAACTTAGTATGGAGGTGATTTGGCTTATGGTGCATCCGAATATTGCAAACCGGTCAAGCTCGTAGTCTCTTCATATTTTGTGTGGTGGTGTGCCACATGAATGGCAAGAGATCCGAACAATATGCAAGGTCAAGGTCATGACCTTTTTTTCTGTATGTCCCAAGGATATCTTCCGAACGGAAAGTCGGAGTCACGTCAAACTTTGTGTGGTGGTGTGCCACAATGAATGGCACGAGATTCGAACAAGATGTGTGAAAGTATTCAGAGGAAATTCCATGGTACGAAGGAAAGCCAGAGAAGCTACTGCTTACTTTGCGCAAAAAACCGTGACGCAACATAAAGAAACACAAATGCCATCTGTGTACAGCATCCATGAGAAGGTTTTTCTTCGGTTTCCACCAGCAAGACAAAAATGCCCAAAAAAACGTTTTATATGCAAAGCAATCGTTCTAGACCGACGTGTAGCATCAGGAAAATATCAAGATTTTTTTTTAAAACCCATGCAGACACACATTCTCAACTGAATGGGTTAGTGTACAAGACCTCACCAGCAGAATTAGTGCACAAGACACTGCAAAGAAAGGTAAAACCGCTGCTCGTGCCAAACGCAAACAACACCACCGCAAGCATAGAATATCAATGAAAGACACAACAAACCAGCGTTCAAAATTGGACATTTTATTTGATCCGAGAGAAGAACCTGGTAGCTGCCAGTTTCAAAGTTTTGCCCATCAGTTGTCATTGTTTGGCATTCATCGATCACACCTTATGTTGAGACACGAAGCTGTCAATCACTTACGAGAACATTGGCTGCACTACAGATCCTACTTTTCCAACGATGCTCGCGAACATTACTTGCTTAATATGATGCACACAGCAACATAGATCACCTAACCCTACTTGCATTAGCAAAGATTTTCAATGTGCAAGTCCTCATCATTTCAAGCTCTGGACGCAGGTACAATCGAATTGTGTCACCACACGCCGATGACGAGTTCCGGGGAGACATCTTTCTTCTGACTCTTTGGCACGACACACATTTGGAACACTATGTAAGTATTAATGTGCAGACAAAGCATCTGAAATCCGTTTTAGCCGACTTTCATAGACACAACTCTGATGTCAACCACTCTGACAGTCATTTATCTGATGTCGACCATGCTGACAATCATTCATCTGAAATCGACCATACGCACAATCTTTCATCTGGTGTCGAGCATGCTGACAATCGTTCATCTGGTGTCGACCATGCTGACAATCGTTCATCTGGTGTCGAGCATGCTGACAATCGTTCATCTCGTGTCGAGCATGCTGACAATCGTTCATCTCGTGTCGAGCATGCTGACAATCGTTCATCTGGTGTTGACCGTGCTGACAATCGTTCATCTGGTGTTGACCATGCTGACAATCATTCATCTGATGTTGACCATGCTAACAATCATTCATCTGATGTTGACCATGCTGAAAATCGTTCATCTGGTGTTGACCATGCTGACAATCATTCATCTGATGTTGACCATGCTGAAAATTGTTTATCTGGTGTTGAGCATGCTGAAAATCGTTCACCTGATGTTGACCATGCTGAAAATCGTTCACCTGATGTTGACCATGCTGAAAATCGTTCATCTGGTGTTGACCATGCTGAAAATCGTTCACCTGATGTCGACCACTCATCATATGGGGTCACTCTTCCACTGGAGATTCAAGAATTGATTATTCTAAAAACACTGGAAATAGATCCCGGTAGCAGGTACAGGTTGCGCAGAGTGAACAGATTCTTCAAATGTGTAAATAACAAGTCACCCGACCCTATGCTGCACATAGATTTTTCAGTTCTACCTATTCCTCCTTTTCCTGTCAGTGTGAGGAGGCTCTATTATGCTGCAGGTCGTGGGAGTGGTCTAGTCATGGAAATTCGACGAGTAATCAGAAACAATCAATGGTTTAATTCCTCGTTATATCTAAGAGAAAGTGATCACCGATGGTATGAAATAATTGAAATATGGAACAGACAGCGATGAGTGTGATGCTAGATCGTCTTTCCAACGATCAGAAGATATTGCTGTACACGTGAATGAGTTAAAAAAAAATTAAAAAAAACATTATTTCATAGTTGTCGATATTTAGACCAAAACTGCGGTTTTTAAAGGCATGTTTGTTATGTCTTACACCCCGTACATTATTGGTGGTTGGTGTGTGGGATGGGTGGATATATATATTGTTTCTCCGCCTTTCTTAAATACCATAGGTATAATTATGATGTGTCTTCGTCTGTTTCATAAAACCCATCATGGCGACTGGTATTGTTTTCAATCTTCATATTAATTTTTTTTTAAACATCACATGCTGTGATTTGTTCGTGTGTCTTTACCATTTGCTTACCATTCTTTTGACCATTTTTACAGTACAGAATCATAGACATTGAAAGTGGGCTGCAAGTGAAATATAAAGCTGTGAAGTGCGGACACTTGTGACTTTGTGCAGTACTGGGCTGATGTGGACTCGATATCTCCGTTGTGTTTCATCGTACTTACGTTGAAGTGATATAGTCTGTTCCAGTTGTTGACTGCTGGAACTATTGAACAAAAAAGCGTTTCAGTATATAAAAGATTTTTTTTTTTAATTTTTAAAAGGGACCGAAGAAGACCCCTCTAAAAAAAAAAAAAAAGTAAGATCAAGAGGCCAAACAGCGCAAGCAGTGTAGGGATAGTCCGAACAACAATGTCCATCCCTCAAGAGAGAGTTTGAAACGGCAACGAATACAGTCAGAGAACGATCTTTAAGTAAAAGGAGAACATCTGAACAGCAAAAAATAACTTCTTTTACAAACCAGGACTGTGTTGCTCACCAGGTGAGCTGGGGGACGATTCGGAAATCTCCAACAGTCAGAACATTTGTCAGTGCAGTTAAGTCATGGACACTTTGGAACGGGTGGAAAAAGGTCTGGACGAAGGAAGGAAGCAGAGCAATATAAAGTTCACGATCAGCTTGTCAGAATACTTTCAGAACTCTTTGAAGTGCAAAAAGAAAATGTGTTTTTAAAGAAAAAGGTACAAACGCTGGAGAGCAAATGTAGTGATTCAGAAGAAGAAATAAATCGAATTGAAAAAAAAAACAATTAAGATCCAGAGAGAAATTCGTAATTCCCTGGAACAGTACACTCGAAGGGACAATTCTAAAATAATCACCTATAGTACCAGGTGACTCTCCCAATGAAACTTCTAAGGAGACAGAAGGGAAAGTGATCGAACTAGTTTTTTTTTTTAAAGTGAAATATTGAAACGTTCCAGTCCAATGCCATCAGTATCGCCCACAGAGTAGGTACATTTTCCACTGGTCAGCACAGACCCGGTAGTTGTCCGCCTGACAACAAGGAAAATTAAATCTGAAATTTTCTGACAACGGGGAAAAAAACCTCAAACAACTGAAGCTTAACATTTTCATTAACGAAGACCTCACAAAATTAAATTCACAGAGACTGGCCGAAATGAAACCCCATCCGGCAGTTATGACAGCATGGTCTTTTCGAGGAAAGCTATACTGCAAGCTCCTGGGTCTTCAAACTATACATATCGAAGATGGTGACGTAAGCATAATTGACAGAAAGCTGCTGCAATCTTCGGCATCCTCTGATCGGCAACAGACCCAACAAACTCCAGTTTCCAGACCGGTCAGGGAACGATGGCGGAGAAGGGGAGGCGGCGGCCATGGATTGACCCGGGTCAACACTTCCTCCAGCCAGATGTCTGTCCAGCCGTCTGTCCCTAGTGTCGCCCGGTCGTGTGTCTTCATCTTCATAGAGGACTGTGTCTGTCGACACCCAGAGGATTCAGTCGTCTGTGGGAGAGCTAACTCCAAGTGAGAACTGTGACAGTAGTGATGATACTGACTGTGTGTTGCCTAAGTACAAAGAAACAGAGGTGAAGGACTTTACGGATGAATCCATGACTGCTGTGTACGATTTATTATGGTTTTTAATGCGATGTCCGAGGCTCGGTATAAACGGGGAAAATAGAGAGTATGATTTCTCAGCAATGGTCTTCACACAATCTTTTTTTGCTAACTTCGAAGAACTATGCGAGGTGGGTTTTTTTTAAACGTGGGATGAGAATGAATGTAAGCATTACAGTTTGCATGAGTTAATCAAAGGTTTCATTTAGCCTATATCATGTTGCTACAATCGTATCATCCTTGGAATCAAGACAGAGATTCGTCTACAGTGAGAAGTTTGAAACGGAACCCTTCCTTCTCTCTGAGAAAAAAAAAATCCTTATGTTTTTCACGGTACACACAAAAGTAACCACCAAAGATGTGTTTTAAGAAAATTTAATAAGCGCAGCAGTTTGTTGAACCATTAAGCGTAATCTTAAAAAAAAAAAGGGGGGGGGACGTACATCAATGGATTAGGACATGGGCTCCCCCCCTCCTCCTAATTGAAACACAAAACACTGATCCCTGAATGCTAATGAATATGTGTGTGTATATGAATGTATTCGTGAGCAAATCATGACTCCCTGTATACCACCTGGAAATCTGGGATATTCTATTATCTCCATGATCTTGGTTTTCGGGGTCATCTTCCACTTTTTATTTAAAAATTTTTGGCAGAACGATAGTTTCAGGTTCGGGTTGGCACCACTCTCTCTGATGTTCACGAGCAGGAGTAGGGTGTTCCACAAGGGAGCATACTATCTCCTGCCCTCTTAGCATCAAAATCAGCAACATTGTTAATTGAGTTCAACAGGGTTCCGACTGTTCATTGTTTGTAGATGATTTTGCCGTCTCTGCAACTGGAAGCTTGTACCCGAGTGTTCAGCGCAGGCTCCAGTGGCCGGAAGAAAATGGCTTCACTTTCTCTGCTACTAAGACACAGTGCATTCACTTCCATAATTTTCGACAGTTCTCTGCTGATCCTTAAATCCAAATGGGGAAATCTCTCATTCCAGCTGTTAAAGAGGCCAAATTTCTAGCAATTATTTTTGACCAAAAACTCAACTTTCTTAGTCACATTAAAAACTTTAAAACGTCTTGCCATAAACCTTTGAACATCCTGCGGGTCGTAGCACACACTGACTGGGGCGCTGATAAGAAAATTTTGCTGCACCTCTACAGAGCCTTGGTCCGTTCTAAACTAGACTAGGGTTAAGCGGTGTACGGCTCTGCAAGACCCTCTTATCTGAAACTCTTAGATCCTATTCACAATCAAGGGCTTCGTCTCTGTTTTGGAGCATTCCGCACCACCTCTGCGTACAGCCTGTACGCGGAGGCTGGTGAACCCTCGTCATCCAACCCCAGGCCGAAACTATCCTTGAACTGCTATCTCAGACTGTTCACTGAACCGGAAAACCCTGCCTATGACTGTGTTTATAACCCTCAGTTTCAAAGTAAATTCGAAAAAATCCCAACTGTATCCCTCCGTTTGGACTTCGTATGCAGCCTCATGCGCAAAATCCAGGTCTTGATCTAGGAGTTGTGTCTGACTTCTCCAAGTTTCCAGATGAGCCTCCATGGACATTTTTCACACCAGAAATCAGCTTTGATCTTGCTGCTTTTCGCAAAGAATCCAACATTCTCTGGCATACAAGGCACTGTTTGCCGATCTCTGAACAAAATTCCCATCCTTTCAGAAAATATTTACTGATGGTTCCAAGTCTGAAGATGGAGCGGCCTGTGCAGCCTATTGCCCTGGTGCTCCTTCTCAAATATTATTAGAACATATTCCATCAGTTGCTTCTGTTTACTCTGCTGAACCTACAGCCCTGGTTGTAGCACTGAAGATAATCTCTCAATCTACAAACAAGAACTTTCTGATTGTATCTGATTCGCTGTCAACTTTGGAGGCGATAGCTGGCCGTAACCTCCATCATCCCGAACCTCTACACTTTTTTTATTTTTTATTTTTTACCACCTTGAAAGCGAAAGGTCACAACATTGTTCTGGCTTGGGTTCCCGGTCATGTTGGCGTCGGAGGGAATGAAATGGCTGATCGTTTGGCCAAGAATGCCACAACAGGGAAACTGTCTAACATATCTATCCCCTACACAGATCTAAAACCAAAAGTTAATGATTACGTCAGAGACGGATAACAAACTCTTTCAGACCCGTCCAAACCTAAGAGTTCCTCTCATCTACCTCTGGTGGTCGCAAAGAAGAAACGGTTCTATGCCGGCCGCACACCCTCCATTCGTCTTTTACTCATTCGTTCCTTTTAAAGAGTGAAGAAGCTCCGTGGTGCATTCCATGTCATGTACAGCTCACAATGAAACATATTCTTTTAGAGTGTTGGGACTTGCATGATGTGAGACACAAACATTTTACAGCAGATTCCATGAAAACTTTGTTCAGAGATGTTCCACCTGATGCGATCTTTGAATTCTTGAAAAAGATTAACATTTTTCATCGGATCTGAGGTTTTACAGTGGAAAGATTTTTAACAAAATTTCGGGTGAATTTTTAAAAGCTGTATTTTAAAGAGTTGTGTTGAATGACTTGTGAGTTGACTTCAACGCGGTGACAGCCCTGATATGGCCCCTTACGGTCGGCTGGGCTATAAGCAACATTACATTACCTTACCTTACCTTACCTTACCTTACCTTACCTTACCTTACCTTACTATGACTCCCCGAAACACATCCATCTCTTGAAGGAACTGCGCAGGATAGTTGGCAACGAAGTTCTCTTGTGGATTTAGGCCCATTCAAAACACGTGTTACTGAGTGCCTATCGATTAGACTCGAGCTCTTTGTGCCGTTGTTTCTGTTCGCCGTTCTCACTTTCAACGTAACAGTACAGCATGAATTTGGCCGACACACGAGAGTTTGGAACCACCCGCATCCAGAAGTGCGTTCCACAGTAACGAAGTATCTGAAACGTGCAAGATCGTTGCTCATGGAATGAAGAAGGAATGTATGCCAGTCAGATCAGTTTTACTGCGCCGAATACAGCAGACAGCACATTGTCGGATGAGAGGACGCGATCGAAGGCAGCCTGAATGATAGAATCAAGCTGTTTCTTTCGTTCCTGATACACGTGGGTGATGAGGGATATGACGGAGGGCGGAAAAGTGGGAGCGGAAAGGGGAGGGAAGGAAAGGGGGACAGGACGGGCGAGCTGGGGTGAGAATGAGAGAAGAGGCTTCCAAATGAGCACATCTATTTCTTATGTAAACATCGTTTAGGTGTTTACGCGCGATAACCGCCTTCTACTTCTTCTTCTGCGTACGCAGGCTGATACTCCTGCGGACACTCCCTATATGGACAGGCAAGTGTTAATCCCATCTACCCTACAGAGGGAGTGGAGTTTTGTGTGCATGACCGTTTTTTATCCCGCCATTAAGGCAGCCATACTCCATCTTCGGTGAACCCGCCTTCAACAAATCCTCGAGAAGGTTACACAAGCTGTCCTTTTGTTGAAGTGTCGTCAATCCAGGTCCTGACAGTTCTTCACCAGGGCCTGTATGGCCACAAGTCCCAGCCGCCCCACGTCCACAATCTTGTCCTTTGACCTCAGCACGGCCGTGGTCACCCATGGATATGCCAGAATCTAGTTCGGTTCAAATTGTGTCCTCCTCTTTCTGGAAATACTGTGATTTCTTCTGCCCTGATACTCTAGTTGGCTTTGCTTTTTGTCATTTGTTCTTTCTTTAATGTTTCCACTGTTTGTTCTGCCTTATTGGCCCATTGACCTTTGTTCTAGAGCGTCTGTACTTGTTTTCTTTTGGTCCAATTTATAACAAGCCGGTTTCTTGGTCGTAATCTGACGGCTAGGTACGGAGACTGTAACCAATGTCCAGATTGGACACTGTCTGTCAGTTTTGCCTTTCACTCTTATGGCTTTTTATTTATGTAGTGTATAGCTTGCGTGCGTGCGTGCGTGCGTGCGTGCGTGCGTGCGTGCGTGCGTGCGTGCGTGCGTGCGTGTGGTGTGTGTGTGTGGTGTGTGTGTGTGTGTGTGTGTGTGTGTGTGTGTGTGTGTGTGTGTGTGTGGTGTGGTGTGTGTGTGTGTGTGTGTGTGTGTGTGTGCGTGCGCGCGCGCGCGTGTGTGTGTGTGTGTATTATTATGAGTTTTTCTCCCTTTCTTTTCATTTATATTTGTACGTAGGAAATGACAAATTAAAGGGAATCCTGGCCCCCGCAACACGGCTTAGGTTTACCTGCTTTAAGGGTATCAATGGTTCAGCTATGATGTAACAGTGTAAATAGTGTAGACAATTCGTTTCTTTTCCATGACATGACTTTTCCATCGCTGAAAAGCGACAACCCTCAAAGGGGTCTGTGTGGTCGGCTGGACTGGGATACGACTCACAATGAAACCGAGAGCACAGAAGGAATCACCAGCATCTCGCTGATCAACCTCAGCGTATTCCACAATGAAGAACAGTCAGCTGAGGTGTGCGTGGCCGTTGGTTGTGAAGTGAATGGAGAAAGGATGCGTGCCACTAGGATCAGATTTACTGCGCCGGCCACAACAGATAACAAACAAAAAAACAAAAACAAAACAAAAAAAAACAGTTTTTAAAATGCTGCAGGCCGCTTGCGCGTTGTCGGATGAGAGAGTACGATCGAACACAGACTGAATGGTAGAATGGCGGCGTTTCTTTCATTGCTTATGTACGTGTGTGAGGGATAGGATGGAGGGCGGGGAGAAGAAAAACGCCGGGTAAGAGAGGGAGGGTGGGGAGGAGAAGCAGGATGTGGAACGAGGCGGGAATGACGGATGAAAGTGGGGTAAGTAGGGGGGGGGGGTGAGGCGAGAAAGTGGGGAAGAAGCAGAGGGAGAAGAGAGCGGGGGGGGGGGGGGTCCCATTCACGCACGTCTAATTTCTGTGTAAATATTTTTTCTGGTGTTTACATGCCCTAATCGCCTTACACCAATCCTCGTGAAGTCATACAACAGGAGTAAATCTGTCGCGTTTGAAAGCACTGTCATCCCATGTCCAAGACTTCTTCAGCTACCGTGCTTTTATGACCAAAAGTTTAGCTAACACACTTCATAACCTTCTTTTTTGACGTTAGCGAGGTTGTAAAGGAGATCGAAGTAGCCATTCTCTTCGATTGCCGGCTAAAGAACTTTACACTTGAACGATCGACTACCACTAAGTACCCAGATGCTGACATCGCTAGCGACTTCAACCTGAAGACCAATGAAAACTGGATAACCAAAAAGGGCAACAGCATGTCAGGCTTCATGAGGAGGACCTCGAAGACCTCGAGCCGATGAGAAGACCCAAGGAAGATCTATCTACGTGATATCCCATCCTAGTTAGGCCACACCTAAAATACTGCAACTCAGTGGGGAATCCCCACACTATTGATCAAACCCACCTGACAGAAAGTCTAGGGAAGAGGTGCACGGTATGTCACTAGGGACTCCAGATATGATAGCAGTGTGAGAGCCATACTTCAGAGCCTGAAGTCGGACAATCTGGAGAAGAGAAGAACAAAAGCACCATTTGTTATGCTCTTAAGACCATCAGTAACTTAGCCGACATCCAGCCTATAAAGCACGTTACCTTTAAAGCAGTAATACACACTTAAATCATGCCTTAAAACTCTTCCATCTCTGGGAATAACTGTCTTCAAATTCAGCTTTTTTCCCCACGTTCCCCTCCAGCTTCCACAGTTGACGAGGTTTCCTCAGCATGGCTTTCTCTCTCTCCTAGTTCGAGTGTTATTGTTGAAGGTTGAACCTAACCCGGTCGGGTTTATCTTCGGGGACCACAAAACTAGTGAGACTGTTCTAACTGAAGGTCTGCAAACAAGCCAACATGTTCCTTTTTTTTTTTTTTTTTGTTCGTTTGTTTTGTTTTCGTTTTTTTTTTTTTTTGTGCTTATTGGCAGACATCGTACATGCAATGTTGACTTGTTCTCATTTCCTCTATCATTTTTTTTCAGCACTAAGCAGGGCCGGACAGATTTAGGCCACATGCGACTGTACGTCGTCACGAACTGATGACTGAAGATACAGCTACTTCCAACTGAACGATCACCGGTGATGGTTTGGCTGGCACTCTCTTGTTTTTACCCCTCGTAGAAGTAAATTTTCTACAATTAGGTCTGGCATGTATGTGCACCCCCCTGCGCTCGCTCTCTCTCTCTCTCTCTCTCTCTCTCTCTCCTCTCTCTCTCTCTCTCTCTCTCTCTCTTCATGCACGCACGCACGCACACATACACAAGCGCGTGCTTACCAATGTAAACATGCACACACATCAGCACATATTCGCGGACACACACGCGTTCTTATACAGTGAGAAAAAGACAGGCCAACAGAAACATATAGGGAGAGAGGGTAGGAAATAGACCGCGACAGAGAAAGAAAGAGAGAGAGAGAGAGGGAAGGGGAGGAGGAGGAGGAGCAGGAGGAGGAGGAGGAAGGGTTGTTTTGAAGGTGAAGATACTGTTCATGGGATGGAGTTGAAGTTTTGTTTCATCTCAAAACGATTCACGTGTCAACATTGATTTCCCATTTTCGCCTGAAATTTAACAAAGAGACGCAAAATAGGAGAGAGAGAGGGGGAGGGATGGAGAGAGAGACAGAGAGAGAGAGAGAAGAGAGAGAGAGAGAGAGAGAGAGAGAGAGAGAGAGAGAGAGAGAGAGAGAGAGAGAGGAGAGAGAGAGAGAGAGAGAGAGGCTAATGTCTCAATAATGTCACAAACGATCTGACAGCTGGTGGGACATGGACTCCGGAACAGAAGATGCCGTCACCGCTGTATATCTCTTCTTCTCACCTAGCCCAACATTAAACCTAGTCACCAGACTCTCCAGAATGTAGCCACACCCGATCTTTCTGTTCTGTTGAACCGATAGTGTGGAGTGTGGAATACGGAGGAAAAAGAAAGAAAACAGAACAAAATAAAGAGTACTGAGGAAGAGCATCGTTTAAACCGAATAGTCAACGACGTTTTCTTACGGATTCTCTTAACCTACACAGTCTTCCATAATCCGGATTCTGGCGCCAGTACCTTTTCCTTCCCTGAAAAATACACATAGTTGTGGGACTGGGAAACAACGGTCTGGTCTTCAGTGTATGAACCCGGTTCAGACACAACAAGAAAAGAGGCGGACAAAAGCGTGGACATAAGTAAACAGTGGGATTCAAACCTGGTCAGTTGTGGTATCATCCTTGCATACTTCTTTTCGTCTTCCGTTCCAAGGATCGTTTCGGGAAGATGTCCAGACCTCTCTCTCTTTCTTTCTTTCTTTTTTTCATCTATCTTTTTGTCACATACAGGCAGAAAGCGCCATTACACAAAACATTAGCAAATCAATAAACCCTGACGCTCTGTCTCAAACGCTAAAAGGTTAAACAAGAAAATGTCCATCAGTAGCAATACAACATACATACTTGCATGGTGCGTGAGAGCTGTAATTTTAAACAAAACTATGGTCAGTTCATTTATCTGTTTTCACCCCGTGGGTTTTTTCTCAAACGATCTGGGCGTACGGCTGCGGGGTTAACGGTGATGAGCGCGAACCACTCGTGGGTTCGGCTCGTTACGGCGTGGAAACCTTGTGAATGTTCACCCAGCATTAACTGGGTACCTGATTCGATAGTTCGGGGACGCTGAGGCGGCGGAAGATGAGGGCTAGGCTCCGCCTGTCATGACACAGTGCCCTCGCCATGATGAACCTCCAACAGTCCACTGCCCACATGGCCTTTGAACTAATGGGCACCGTCTACAAGAAACTGCGTGTTTTCAAAAATCCTTTTCGTTTGTAACTGTTTCCAACATTTGGACATCCATTCTATCCCCCCCTTTTCCAAAGCTCACCTATTCTACCCCACCCCACCCCCTTTTTTCCCAAAGCTCACCCATTCTATCCCCCCTTTTCCAAAGCTCACACACTCTACTCCCCCTTTCCAAAGCTCACCCATTCTATTCATTTTCCAAAGCTCATCCATTCTATTCCTTTTCCAAAGCTCACCCATTCTATTCCCTCTTTCCAAAGCTCACCCACTCAACTCCCCCTTTCCAAAGCTCACCCACTCTACTCCCCCTTTCCAAAGCTCACCAATTCTATTCCCCCTTTCCAAAGCTCACCCACTCTATTCCCCCTTTCCAAAGCTCACCCACTCTACTCCCCCTTTCCAAAGCTCACCCACTCTACTCCCCCTTTCCAAAGCTCACCCACTCTACTCCCCCTTTCCAAAGCTCGCCCATTCTACCTCCCCTTTCCAAAGCTCACCCATTCTACTCTCCCTTTCCAAAGCTCACCAATTCTATTCCCCCTTTCCAAAGCTCACCCACTCTATTCTCCCTTTCCAAAGCTCACCCACTCTATTCTACCTTTCCAAAGCTCACCCACTCTATTCCCCCTTTCCAAAGCTCACCCACTCTACTCCCCCTTTCCAAAGCTCACCCATTCTACCTCCTCTTTCCAAAGATCACACACTCTACTCTCCCTTACCAAAGCTCACCCATTCTATTCTCCCTTTCCAAAGCTCACCCATTCTATTCCCTCTTTCCAAAGCTCACCCACTCTATTCCCCCTTTCCAAAGCTCACCCATTCTATTCTCCCTTTCCATAGCTCACCCACTCTATTCCCCCTTTCCAAAGCTCACCCACTCTATCCCCCTTTCCAAAGCTCACCCACTCTATTCTCCCTTTCCAAAGCTCACCCACTCTATTCTCCCTTTCCAAAGCTCACCCACTCTATTCCCCCTTTCCAAAAGCCCACCCATTCTATTCCCTCTTTCCAAAGCCCACCCATTCTATTCCCCCTTTCCAAAGCCCACCCATTCTATTCCCCCTTTCCAAAGCCCGCCCATTCTATTCCCCCTTTCCAAAGCCCACCCATTCTATTCCCCCTTTCAAAAGCTCACCCATTCTATTCCCCCTTTCCAGAGCTCATCCATTCTATTCCTGCTTTCAAAAGCTCACCCATTCTATTCTCCTTTCCAAAGCTAACCCATTCTATCCCTCTATTCCAAAGCTAACCCGTTCTATCCTTCTATTCCAAAGCTCACCCATTCGATTCCCTTTATTCCAAAGCTAACCCGTTCTATCCTTCTATTCCAAAGCTAACCCATTATATCCCTATATTCCAAAGCTCACCCATTCGATTCCCTTTATTCCAAGATTCACCCATTCGATTCCCTCTATTCCAAAGCTCCAGTGGTCTGGCACTCATCACTTCAATACTTAGTTACAGAAGCTTGATCTGCTGCTTACATCTAGCCCTCTCCTTGAAACGGAATCAAACACAATTATGAATGAAACTTGTAACCAAACTGTTCGCATCTGAAGGGTCAGAGATGTATATGCATAGCTCGCTGATTTAATGAGCGCATATACTGAAAAGTAGGGGGATTTTAAGCATCCGTCAGCATGCACAGGTGGAAGCTTCTAACATATCATCCACTCTCCATTTATTTCAACGCCACAGGCAGACTGTCGGGACTTTCGCTTGGGCGGCTGTTACATTCTTGACATGTCATACCACTGTGACGAGAATAACATTGAATAATAAGTGATGTGAAGTGTGTCAGATACCATGGCTGGATGATCGTTTGTCATTACCAGAATTATGTTCAGTACCAGTCGCGAGGAGGGTTGCGGGTTTCGGAAAATGGCGTCCCCCCCCCCCCCCCCCTCCCCCATCTCCCCTCAGAGGGAGAGAGACACAGACAGACAAATAGATGGACAGACAGACAGAGAATCTCAAGACTTAAAAGAATTCACTGTGTTGTAAGCTTCCAGCCCATTCACCATTGAAGAAGAGAAAATGTGGTGGGGTGGGAAGGCAAGGAAAGGGGGGGGGGGGGAGAGACGGAAGGAGGAGGAGGAGGAAGGGAAGAAACGGAAATTAAAATCGATTGAGTAAAATAAACATGTCATAGTATGAATACATAACAATCTCCGAGACATGGAAGCCACATCGCGGTAATTGGGCATACTCTGTGAAATATCTAACTGTCCTTCCGATAAAGAACAGTACAATTGTAATCACGTTAATATTTTTTCTTCTAAAAAAACACATCATTTTAAGAAATGTTCAAACGAGGATTCCCTTTCTCCCCAGCATTGACACACAGATTGCCGCTGTCTTTTCTGTATCCGCGGAAACTGGAGAGAAGGCCCTTTTTGAGTCTTCTTTTAAACAAGTTATTTCCTCTCATGTGGGGGAAGGGTGTTTTCAGTGATGGATCATCAGTTACACTGTCAACTCTGACCTCGTTATCAGCATCAGGTGCGCTGTCTTTCGTCTCCTGTGTCAATGTGTCACCTGTGTGTGTGTGCGTTGACTGTGTCGCGTTAACTTGTACATCACAACTCAACAGTATTTAAGTCTCAACTATTCTATACCACTGTCACTGCCGGTTCGGTTACGACAAAAGGTGTACTGGCACACTGACTTCGAATACATTTACCACCAAACGGCGCCGGCTTCTCGTCTTCAAAGGTGTCAAACGCAGTTATCTTCTCTGTACAATACAACAAAATCAGGAGGAACTGGAAGAAAGAGGGCAGAGGGGGAGGGGGGGGGGGGCTTGCCCTCTGAGTCACTGAATTCCTGTGTGCCTCCGCTCTCCTCTTGACTCTACATACTTGCGACGGGAGATCAGCGACGATTCACCTGAGTCACTATGCGAAGGCTGTGAAAAATGACTCACGGGTGTCAGCCGAAGGACGACTACCGTGTGGTACCCTCTACCTGGAAGTATGATAGAAGACAGTGACAATATTCCTGCATCAGAGTGTTTTAAGGAGACGTTTGAAACCATGCACAGGCGTAATGGACAGTTCTCGAGACGAAAAAATGCCAACTTCTTCTCTGCTGTTTGAAATTTGAAAAACCGTCTTGCCGGCAGCCAAGCAGCAAGACCAACTCCGAGGGAGAGAGAGAGAGAGAGAGAGAGAGAGAGAGAGAGAGGAGAGAGAGAGAGAGAGAGAGAGGAGAGAGAGGGAGAGAGAGAGAGAGAGAGAGAGCGAATGAACGAACGAACGAACGAACGAACGAACACACACACACACACACACACACACACACACACACACACACACACACACACACACACACAACACGAAGGAACTGAGAAAGCATACACAGATATGAGAGAGAGAGAGAGAGAGAGAGAGAGAGAGAGAGAGAGAGAGAGAGAGAGAGAAGAGAGAGAGAGAGAGAGAGAGAGAGAGCACAACGGATCAAAAGACAAGACAGACGTCCAAGAGACAGCAGCCGTAAGAGAGAGAGAGAGAGAGAGAGAGAGAGAGAGAGAGAGAGAGAGAGAGAGAGAGAGGAGACAACGAACGAAATTTTATTCACCCAGGATAATGAGATAAGCAACTTGTACATGCTTTTTTTCCCACCCAACCCTGGGGGAAAAGAGAAGAAAAGCACATGGAAAACACGTTAAGTCAATATAGCAGCAAAAAAAAAAGGGGGGGGGGAGTCAATACACTAGTCATCGTGCAGACTACATAAGAAGGAACAGACAAATACTACAAAACCAAACGATAGAATCCCGCACACATCCACTTGCGCGTGCGTGCGTGCGTGCGTGCGTGAGTGTGTGTTTGTGTGTGTGTACGTGTGTGCGTGCGTTGTGTGTGCGCGTGTGCGTGTGTGTGTGTGTGTGTGTGTGTATTTCAAAACAGACTCCACCAGTCCGCGTTAAGAAAATAATCGTCCACCTGTGTGGTGTGGTAATAGTGGTATTGGCACCTTCTGAGGAGAAAAATTACACATCAGGTCTCCCTAAGTTACCAGTTAAAGTTACAGAACTGAAAAATAAAGATTTCTTCATGCTTAGAAGGGAAAAAAAGGAGTTGCGGATCCTAAATGGTGAAAGGGGGCGGGAGGTAAATGAAGAGTGAGGGGGAGGGCAGTGATGGAGGGGTGTGATGGGGTGGGGCGAGAAAGGAGGAGGGTGGGAGGTGGTTCAATATATGCCAGCAACACGAGAGGTCAGCTCTTCTGTTTTGTTATTAGCCCACATTCAAAACAGTGCCAAGTTCTCTCGTTGAAAACAGTGCTGACGCGCGCGTGAGCGTTCCCCATTTCTTTCTTAGGGTTTTTTTTTTTTTTTTTTTTCTTCTTCTTCTTCCTTGCCATTTCTACGCATTGCGTGTGTCTGACAGCTCTAGCAAATCAGCAACCACACTGATTTTCTCGTTCCGGTCAGGAAGCATAACTGCACTGTTCTCTTCATAACTCGCTTTTTGTCTGGATTTTGTTTGGGTTTGCTTTTCTTTCTTTTTTTTCTTTTCTTTTTTTTTTTTTTGGGGGGGGGGGGAGGGGAGGGCACCAGTTGCAGTTATTCCATGGAGCACCACTTTGTTTTCCTTGCTTTGCCTTTTTCTTCTTTTTTTTTTTGTGTGCTTGACATTCTTCGCTTGATCCACACAAAAAAAAACTGACTTCCTCCATTTTTTACCCCCTTCTCCTCCCACCTTCAATCCCTCCCAATCCCCCACCTCCCGTTCCCCCTTGTTTTTGTTGTGTTGTTGCTGCTGCTATAACTGCACTGCTCGTCTGGTTTCACGACAAGGCTAACTGGAGAAGTGCTCAAGCCTGACGGAGTTTTTAGGTGCTCTGGTGTCTATGGGTTTTTCAGCTGCGAGTGTTTACAAACATCTGGATTCGTTTGTTCTTGTTGCTTTGGTGGTGGGCTGAGGAAGGGTTGTTTGTTTGTTTGTTTCAGTTCTCGATGGTGGCGACCGTTTACATTTGACTGCTCTTTTCTTTTCTTTAAGTTGTGTCTATTGGTTTGTTAACTACGTCCGCTTCCCTTCTCTTTTTTTTCCCCCCTTTCTCATTATTCACCATTTCCGAAGTAGGTGCAATTGCAAGAAAACGGGTTTGTCGGTGTTGTGGCCAGCCGAGAAGAAAACAGCGCCATCTTTCTTTCCTGCTTGTTGATTTTTGTTTGTTTGATTGTTTCGTTCTTCTGTGTTTTAGGGAGGAAGGCGTGAATGCCAAAGCAGGAACAGGATGAGGCAACGGACAACAGGGACCTCATGAGTGCGAGTGTTTCACAGCAGCCTTGCTCGTGGATGCTGTGCTCTCTCTCTCTCTCTCTCTCTCTCTCTCTATATATATATATATATATATATATATATATATATATGCATAAAACATACATATACACACGCGTGTGTGTGTGCGTGTATGCGCGCGCGCACGCGTGCGTGCGTGTATGCGTGCGTGTGTGCGTGCGTGCGTGCGTGTGTGTGTGCGTGTGTGTGTGCGTGTTTGTGTGCGTGCGTGCGTGCGTGTGTGCGTGCGTATGCGCGTGTGTTCCTTTTGTTTACAAGCACAAACAAAACACACCCAACATAATTAACAAAACAGAAAAAAAAACTACCAATTCCTATTACACAGATCCACGAAACTGTCGGTGGCGGGCCGCTTGGAGGGGCCAGGACCGATTCGATACCCCCCCCCCCCTCCCCAACCCCCGGACTGTCAACAGAAAGTGCTTGCCAATGCCACCGCTTCAAACCACTCTTCACCACCCCACCCCACCCCCCTCCCAACACATCGATCTCACTGAACGTTCCTTCGGGGGGAAGGTGAATGCCCTTTTGTTGACGACGATCAAATGAAGCAACGGCTTACCCTCACAGTCCCTTGTTATCGATGGGTCCCATTCCCCGGTTTCTCCCATCCCCCCCTCCCTCCCCCCCCCCCCCCCCCCCCTTCCTGCCTCCCCGCTTCTCTCCCTGGGAGCTGAAGTCGAAAGGAGACAGCCACAGAAGTGTGTCCGGCCAGGGGCGATGTTTCACGTGTGTGCGGTCACCGCCCGGTGTTGGTCATCCAGCTAATAGGACACCCCCACACAAATCAATGCCGAGGTCTGGAATCGACTGGGGAAAGGGGACGCGGTCATGGAGGTCGTGTGTGGTGTGTGTAGTGTAGTGTAGTGTAGCGTGTGTGTGTTGTGTGTGTGTGTGTGTGTGTGTGTGTGTGTGTGTGTGTGTGTGTGCGCGCGCGTCCGTCCGTCCGTGCGTGCGTGCGTGCGTGCGTGCGTGCGTGCGTGCGTGCGTGTGTGTGTGTGTGTGTGTGTGTGTGTGTGTGTGTGTGTGTGTGTGTGTGTATGTGTAAGTGTGTGTGTGTGTAAGTGTGCACGCGCGCGCATGCATGCCTGCTTGTGTGTGTGTGTGTGTGTGTGTGTGTGTGTGTGTGTGTGTGTGTGTGTGTGTGTGTGTGTGTGTTTGGATGTGCGTGTCTGTGTGAGTGTGCGCGCGCCCATGTGTGTGTGTGCGCGCGTGTGTGTGTGCGTGTGCGTCTATGTCTGTGCACGCGCATGCGCGTGTGTAATTATGTGTGTGTATACGCGCGCGCGCCTGTGTGTTTTCCTCTTTATCCTAGAGAATGGGTTTTTTTTCCCAAAGCATTTTCATTCAGAATAACAGTTTAGTCTGAGGTTCCCCTTCGTCACTGGTAGCCATGTAACCCAGTACCACTGTCGAACGGGCGGGCGGAGGGGGAAGGGGGGGGGGGTAAATACCCAACAAGAAAATCCTACCTGGAAAGGCATGGGCTTCGCTAGTTCCTCTTGCCCAAGACGCTCCACCAAAAAGAGAGAAAACTACCGAGATCATCCGGATCGATCGCGGCCCCGGGGTTGGCCTTGACGGTGCCACCAGCTGACCTCCACCAGCGAACACGTGTGTCGAACCATCACGCAGCCCGTCGGACCATACAAAGATCTACTGACAGCGATTAAAAAAACAAGTAGGATAACTCTTGCTCCCTTGATTAACTAAATCGACGCCCGTGACTCCAAACGAATGCTGCCTATGACATCCAATGGAGGTTTCTCCTTGTTTCTTCAGTGCGCTCTCTCTCTCTCTCTTGTCGTATTGTATCTGCTAGGCGATCGGGTGTCGTAAGCAGCATTCGTTTCGTTTTGGAGTTCTGGGCGTCTATTTGTTTCATCAAGGGAGCCCATGAGCTACCCTACTTGTTCTTTAATTATTGTTCACTGTTCCCTGTCTCGTTTAAGATTTCCTACTACCATCAGTGAAGAAAACTCAAATCGTAGGCAGGACCAATGGCCTTGTTACATTAATCTTCCAAGGAAACATGACTGAGACAGGCAGACGGAGGAGAAGACAGAAAAAGAAAAGACGTGCTGCCAACATTGCTGAACGGACAGGGAAAACCTTGACAGAGGCCCGTGCCATGGGAACCTGGAAGAAGCTGCAGGAATCTGTTCTTCGGTGTCACGCCGCAACGACTCCTCACAGAGTTAAGGGGGTAGGGCAGGAGGAGGAAGAGGAGGAGGTGGAGGAGGAGGGGGAGGAGGAGAAGAAGGAGAAGGAGGAGGAAGAGGAGAAGAAGAAGGAGGAGGAGGAGGAGGTGAAGGAGGAGGAAGAGGAAGTAAAGGAGGAGGAAGGAGAAGGAGGAAAAGGAGGAGAGAGGAGGAGGAAGAGGAGGAGGAAGAGGAGGAGGAGGAGACGAAGAAGAAGAAGATGAATAAGAACAAGAACAAGAAGAAAAAACCAACAAACTATATGGAAACATCTATTGTGGTGTATTTTTCCTTACATAAAACAAAACACAAAAAAGGGGGGGGGGGGGGGGGAACACAGGTCCCGTCCCACTAGTCCGAGGGTTCACTAGTCCGAGGGTTAGAACCCTACCCTCGGACTAGTAAACCCTCGGACTAGTGAACCCTCGGACTAGTGAACCCTAAATACATAGCAAAAGAAACCAG
>CM031597.1:76312876-76315376 GCA_018398815.1 Conus ventricosus
TTGAATGTGATCATACATGCGAGGTCTAGTGGCGAAAGCGTGTATCCCTGGGGCTGACGTCTCTGGCTGTGCGATATTTCAAGGCTGAAAAACCCTTGGGGATGCCAAGTTCAGACTGAAAATAGTTCTGCCCACAGACGTGGAAAGTGGAAACCACAAACTTCTCAGCTCCACTGTCCGGTCTGCCTACCCCCCCCCCCCCCCCCCCCCCCCCCCACCCACACACACACCCACCCCCCCCCTCCAAATCCTCGCAAATGGGAGAGGTTGGGGAAGGGCATAAAACGTTAAAAGGAAACAATACAAACAGTGCCGAAAAAGGCAAAAACAACAAGTTGTCGCTTGCATACCTTTTAAAATTTCCCAGCCAAAGAAAAAAGTGCTGGCGATGTGTAAAATCATTGTTTTGGTGGAAACTGCAATGGATGAATTCAACAAGTTATTTCCGCAGATACAGACCCCAGACAAACAAATGCTCAAGAAAGGGCAATCCCGCTCCATTACACACAACACTTTCCCATTTGTTCAACGGGGTTGGTGAGGGGAAGGGGGGGGGGGGGGCGTAAAAGCGTAGCACTGGGAAGAGAGAGAAAGGATTGCTAGCGCCGCACTTTACGATGAGCAAAATTCTTTAGTCCAGGATCAAGAGGCTCAAAAAGGGCCTAAAAAAAAGTTTTCGAAACATTTTTTGGTGGGTACAATCTTATTGCACAGTATGATAGTATACATAATACTGATCTTATGTGTAAAATATATGGTTCCATATGTTGAGCAATATGAAGATATGGCACTTTAAAGATTGTGCTTTTTGCCGACAGACTGAGATTCTTTAGCCTAAGTACAGCACTTAATGCCTTAAATTTCATGCAGTTAAATGAGAATGTTAGTCATTATCATTTAACAACATATTAACGGATAATTAAGAGTCACCCTGACACAATGTTATGAATTAGTAGTTTATGGATATGCCATTTAGGAATGAAACCAAGTGCGGAATCAGTAAAATGTCAACGATTGGAATACTGTTACCTTGTGCCATTCAAGGATCCATGAAAAACATGTAACTTCAGTACATAATTTGTAAAGAACAATACCTTTCAGCTCAGAGGTCCATGTCCTCACCAGCTCAGTGTCCGAATCCCAATGATTATCCGTACTGTGGTCATCTGAGTCACTGCCACTTGATCTGGGTCTGAGACAGCAACACAGCTCTCACTGTCAGTGTCAAATCTGTTCTTACAGGAACAACAGCCACACATTTCACTGCAGTTCAGTCCATTTTTCTGCAGCTGCAGGCATCACCCACGCAGTGTGTCTTCTTGCACTTGCAGGAAATGATGGACAGAAGATCTGGGGGGCAAGAATGTTCGTTGTCCAGGAAAAAAACAAGTTGGCCATCCTCAGTTGTCCATCCTTTTCCCACTGGTGATGGTGCACATATTTTCGCTTGCAAACAGCGCCGATGAATAGCTACTGGTAGTTGGCCCTCAGAAGATGTTGTTAGAGGCAGTCTTGATTTGGTGAAAAGATCTGTCATTAACATGCCCAAACAGAACAGGTTGATACGGCAGTATTGACTTGAACCGCACACTTTGCTTGACCATATAAGGCACACACAAACTTCTCAATAGTTGCAAACACACTGTCCAGGCATCCAGTCTTTCCCTATCTTCATGAAAGCATCCTGGAAATCTGCACTGGATTTCATCAGATGCAGAGCTTTCAGCTTTCCCTTGCCACTGAAAGCACTAACGCTGTCGCAGCCAGTGAACACATGAAGACCAACGAGTGCAGACAAAAAGGTGGATGGCAAGAGCTGCTTGACTGCATTCAAGTCCAGACACCTGTTTTGATGCAGAGTGATGTACAGGTCTGCATCTATTTGTTCACAGACAGAAGCAGCAATGATTGCCACATCTGTATCAGGGCTTTTGATGTTCACAACCCGATGTGTTCTGCTGGCATGCAAAGCATGAAGAAGCAGTCTTGTGTCCGCTTCTTCATGTCTGATTCTAAATCTGGGACAATGGCTGAAGTGACAATATCACCAGAGCTCTGAATCACATGACACAGATTCCCATGAGCAACATACAAAGTAACTGCACTCTTTTTGCTGACTCCAGTCTTTAAACAGAAAGTCTGCAAGGTTTGTTCTTGTTTATTCCACTGGAAAGATATTTCTTCCACTGCCTGGGAAGTTGCTGAGATCCATTGACAATCTTCATGGTGGAAACTCCTTTTGCAGCACGGCGTTGCCTTTTCTCCATTCTTGATGCTTTCACTGGGTATGTGATCCAGAACAAAATGGCACAATGTCTTGCTCAGGAGCATGAAAGGCCCTTTTGAATGTCCGCTTCTTTTACCTTTTGACTCTTTTCCGTCCAATGAAATGCTTTTCTGAGACCTTTGAATGATAATACCAGTTGTGCAGTGTGTGGTCCCTGCTCCACTTGGTGTTTCTTCATTGAAGTCATTGTTGTCCCAACAATGGTTGTTGCAA
>CM031597.1:76320376-76405376 GCA_018398815.1 Conus ventricosus
CCAAACTATCAGCGAGGGAACACAAACACGTGGTGTGCTCGTTCGTGTCAGTCTTCATTGTTCTGCATTGTTCAAAAAACATTTTTTGGGCTGTTCTTGTCGTCGTTTATTTGTGCCATCGAGACGGGAACAGCTTGATTATTCAGACAATCAGCATTTATTTCACGTCCTTATAAATAAACAGTCTGCCTACCCTGCCCCCCTCTCCGCCTCCCCCTCCCTTCCCCCACCAAAAACGTCTCTCCCCTCTCTCTCTCTCTCCCCTCTCTCTCCTCTTTCTCCTCTCTCTCTCCCCTCTCTCTCTCAGACTCTCTCTCTCTCTCCTCTCTCTCTCCAACACCTTTCCTCCCTCTCTCTCTCATCTAACCCCTCCCCCCCCCCCACCCTCACCCTCGTCCTATCATTCAAGAAACCCCCTTCCTTCTCTTCCTTTACTTCCCCTGCTATTGCTCCTTTCTTCTCTCTTCTCTCTCTCTTTTGTGTTCCCCCTCCCTTTTTTTCTTCGCGCCTCTCTTTTCTTTCCATACTCTATTATTTTCTTCGCCTTTCTCTTTTTATTTTTCGAAGAAGAGAAAAACGTCTCTTTCCTTGTCATTTCGCAACAAGCAATGGATACACAGCCCGCGCCAAGTAAGTATCCCCCGGGCAATATCGTCACATATACTACTTTGGAAGAGACTGGGTGTTAGAATCAGACAGCGCTGACAAGTCGCGTTTCGTGCTAGTGGGTGGGGTGCGGAGGTTACAGTCCCGGCAGGCAGACAGACAGACAGGCAGGCTGGCAGGCTGGCAGCAGGCAGGCTGAAAAGAAAGAATAAAAAAGAGAGAGAGACAAAGAGGACGCAGACAGACAACCGGAGACAAGATCGACAAAGAGGCAGAGAAAAAAACAACAAAGACACAAGAAGGAACGGACAGGGTGTAAACCCCGCATACGCACACAAGCACGCCGCGCCTACGGACGCACGCACGCACGCAAGCACGAGCACACGCACCACACACATACACACATACACCACACACACACACCACACACACACACACACTACACACACACACACACACACACACACACACACTACACACACAAAACAACACACACACACACACACACACACACACACACACACACACACACACACACATCAAAAACACACACCGACTCTGAAACGATCAGGAAACGAGATTGCCAGGACAGCACAAAAGCGGCAGGACACAGCAAAACAATTGAAAAAAAATGAAGAAGCAAGGGTCGGGGAGATCAATCTTGTGTAGTAAGAGAAAGGCGCTGAAAAAAAACGAGCATCCAGCAAAAAAATAAATAAATAAATAAATAAATAAATAAAAAAAGAGGGAAATGGAGTCGAGGCGAACCTAGTTCTTGATTTCCCGGGAATGGAATGACCACCCTCTAGAGTGAGAGCCCCATATGCAGGAGGAAGGGTGGGTGGCTGTCTCCACACACACACACACACACACACACACACACACACACACACACACACACACACACACTAACACACTAGCACATACACACACTAAACGCACACACACACTAACACACTAGCACATACACACTAACACACACACACACCACACACGCGCACACACACACACACACACACACACCAAAACACAAAACAACACACACACACACACACACACACACACACACACACACACACCCCTCTCTCTCTCCCCTCTCTCCCCTCTCCCCTCTCTCCACACCACACACACACAAAACACACACCCCACACACACACACACCACACCACACACAACACTCACAAAACACACACCATCCACTCAGCCCCGGCACTCATACAGCACAGACAGACACGACAGGCCACCATTTCTGCCGGGACGCAATACCTCATCACACCAACCCCCCTCGTCCACTTTGGCCAACAAAATGACAACAGAATGGGTCGTTGGGTGGGGTGGGGGGGGGGTTCATTGGGGTAGGTGGGTTATGTGGAAAGGGCATGAAGGGGTGGCGGGGGGGGGGGGGGGTGAACGGAGTGGACTGGATTACCGGGTTACTGACAACAGCCTGAGTCTTCTTCCCAGGAAACGCAACATCGGTTAATATACGAGCAGTTGTATCAGGGACAGTCAGTTCTGTTGTCAGCTCTGCGTGTGTGTGTGTGTGTGTGTGTGTGTGTGTGTGTGTGTGTGTGTGTGTGTGTGTGTGTGTGTGTGTGTGGATCGCGTGCGTGCGTGCGTGCGCGAAAGCGTGCGTGCGCGCGCGAAAGCGTGCGCGTGTGTGTGTGTGTGTGTGTGTGTGTGTGTGTGTGTGTGTGTGTGTGTGTGTGTGTGTGTGTGTGTGCGCGCGCGTAAATTGGACATGTATACTTTCTCATTTCTGTCACGCAAAGGAAATGCCTACACAAAAAGAAGAGCGGGTTTAGACCTCCATTGTGCTTGAAGTTACTCTGTCATAGCCACCTATCAACGAATCGTGACGAAAACTAACCCAGAGACAGACAAGACAAGCATCATCCCACGTGCCATTATTCTTCTATGTAGACCATGTCAAAGCCCAATGTCACTATGGAAGCTAGTCATCGTACGTTTACTTACCCATGCACTAATAATGCGCTCACTCTTCCACGAGACACTGACTTACAAACAACCCATGTCATTATAGAAACTAGTAATCCTTACATATGAACTGCTAATCTTGTCACTCTTCCGTGAGACTCTCACCATAGCCAAAATGTCTTTATGGCACCTAGCTGGATGTTTACTTACTGACGAACTAAAAAAAAATGTTATCACTCATCTGTGAGACGCCAACCAAAGCGCAATATCTCCATGGAAGCTACTGTTCGGTTCACTTATATTATATGAACATAAAAAAAATTAAAAATTAAAAACAGTTACTGGCACTGCTGCTGTTGCTGTGGCATTTACCTACTGTCACCATAACCACGAACAGTTCTGTAAACGTTTTCCAGCCAAATCGATTGCTCAGAGGGACGATGTCTGTGTTTAATTTTCTTTTTTTTTTTTCCTTTTTTTTTCAGAAATAGTTTCAAAGCGTCTCGATCCGACGATCCTGACAGAACTGTCAGACTCGAAACCCTTTCAGCTGCTTGAGAGATATCCCGAGACCGCCCAACTCAATATAGTCACTCTCCTCTCTCTGTGCATTCAATCCACCCATTAAAGCAAGAGGCCACATTTGCAATGCGCCGCCCAGTTTCACCAATACCCCCCCCCCCCCCCAACCCCCCAAAAAAACTCTTGGCCTTTCCTTTTCTGTCGGCGCTTAGAGTCTTTAAGTTAAGTGGACCTATCACATGATGTGACTCTGTAGAGCGCGTGCTGAAAGCCACAAATTCAATAAATGATGTTTATAGCTCAGCCAACCACAAGGGGTCACATCAAGGTAGCTGACTGGATGTTGCGTCCGCCTTATGCTGGGCGCCATGCCATGATGTATTTGGTGTAGTGACAGAGAGAGAGGGGGAGAGAGGAGAGAGAGAGAGAAGAGAGAGAGAGAGAGTGTGTGTGTGTGTGTGTGTGGTGTGTGTGTGTGTGTGTGTGTGTGTGGTGTGTGTGTGTGTGTGAGTGAGTGTGAGTGTGTGTGTGTGTGTGTGTGTGTGTGTGCAAGTGAGTGGTGTGTGTGCTCGTACGTGCCTGCGTGCGTGGGGCGGCTCGGCATGCATGCATGCGTGCGCGCGCGTTCATGTGTGTGTGATGTGTTTAAAGACGGAGATCGACTGCAGTGCAGATGACACCCACTGATTTCATTCCAACAGGAGGCAGTCCATCAGTAAACTCCAACTTGGCAAGTCTGAGCCCCATTCTATCTTCACCGTTTTCGGGATTGCATGTGGAGAGACTGAAAGAGTCATGACGATTGTGATGTGGGCTGAGATGGGAGGTCCTTTTCTGCACTAAATGTCTTGAAAGTCAAACACAGCCTGCCTGATGTCTTACCAACGCTCACCACAAAATCCCGAAATAGCTGTAAAATGTATCATTAAATGAACAGAGTTTGGCTTCAGAGGCATAGCAGAGAGGCCAAAAATATCTTTGAAAAGTTTAATTTCTTTGAATGAATAAACTTTGGTTAAAATGCCACAGCTGTACTGCTGATTGCAACAAGAACAAGGGCCTTAGATGTCTACAATTGTTAACACTTCTGAAGACTCCCTTCTGTATCATGATTATATGATAACATGATGACGAAAAGAACTAATGTTGGTAAAAACAAAAACAAAAAAATGCACACTTACAAATGGCACCAAAAAAAAACATTTAAACTAACAAATCAACAATGCGCTGACAAAAGAAAAGTGGAAGAAAATGAGACTAGCATTAAACAATTCACACACACACACACACACACACACACACACACACACACACACACACACACACACACACACATACATCCACCACCACCACTACCACCATTAAATGTAAGTACTGGGATGAGTGGAGATTCGGTGGCGGTGGAGGGGTCTTACAGTGGAGGGATCTTACAAATAATGCATCCAAGAGTAACAGAAGATGAATAATTAGAAGTTGTGTGAAAGAGACCACACATGAAAGTTTAGGAAAAGGTTAAGAAGGCTTTTTTTTTTCACATTACAGCAAAAAAAGGTCATGTTTCTGCAGAAGGAACTAGAAGACTATACAAGAAAGAGGGAGGGGAACAAAAAGAAAGAAAGAAAAAAAGGAACAAGAAGAAGAATAGAAGCATAACAGACAACATGCGAAGAAAGTCAGAGTCAGTCCTGCAGCAGACCTGGAAGCCAATACAGTCAAGGAGAGAAATTAGCAGGATTGCAACATATTCTCTCTCTCACGCCATCTCACTCATCGTCTCATCTCTCTCTCATCCCACATCTCCATCCTTCTCTTCCCCACTTTCTCTCTCTCTCTCCCCCTCTTCCTCTTCTCCCCTCACCCTTTCTCCCCCTTCCTCCCTCCCCCCTCCCCCCCCCCCCCCCCCCCCCCCCCCCCCCCCCCCGTCTCTCTCTCTCCTCTCCTCCTGCTCCCTTCCTTCTTTCCCTTCCCTTATCTCCACTCTTCTCTCCCCCCCTCCCCACACTTCTTCCTCTCCTTTCCCTTTCTCTCTCTCCCCCTCTCTCTCCTCTCTCCTCTCTCCTTCTCATCTCTTCTCTCTCTTTCTCTCTCTCTCCTCTCTCTCCCTCTCTCTCTCTCTCCTCTTCTCTCTCTAATCTCTTTCTCTCTCTCCCCTCTCTCTCTCTCTCTCTCTCCTTCCTCTCTCTCTCTCTCTCACTCCTCCTCTCTTCCTTCTCTTATTTTATTATTTCTGCCTTATAACCAGCAGAGTGCACAGACGGCTACAATTTACAGTGTGTCCAGGATACACTGGAATTGTCGATAACACTCTCAACATATTCCTCCTTGAACCCGGGACAAAAAAATCTTATCTGATAGGTAAATCTAGAACAGACACAACTGGTGGGAAAGGTTTCAGGAAAGCAACACTTTAAGGGAGGGTTTTATGAACATGTTCCAGCTTAAATATTTCGCATAACCAATCCAAAGGAATCAAAATAATTAAAAGTCCAAACAGCATATATGCCTCTTCCCCGAGTTTTTGTAGCCTCCAGTGACACAGTCTAGCTTGCAAGCAGAATTAAGATCCCACTCATTAACAAATAAGTCTAGAAAAATGAATCAGCTACAAAGAGTTGTCATTTATTACCAGGAAGTAAAATGTCCAAGAACTGGACACGTAAAGGCTGTATGGTAAGAAGTTATTTGGGTCATTCAAAGTACAACACACAAGACTTTGCAAGAAGCGTGCATGCACACATTCATTCACACACACACACACATACACACACACACACACATACACACACACACACACACACACACACACACACACACACACACACACACACACACACACACACACACTTATTCGTACATGCAAAGAAAGAAGAGAGAGGGAGACATAGATAAAAATGACTTTCCCATCTGATGTACAGGCACCCCAGAAACACATATGTCTTTTTTTTTAAGTGGCATACAATATTTCCTTTAAATGCCTTTTCATGCACACACACACACGGATGCATGCATGAACGCACGCACGCACGCACACGCACACACACACACACACACACACACACACACACACATGCACACCTCTGTGTAAATATGCATGGAATGAGTGATGCAAGAATGCACCTTTGAAAACAAACATGCTGATCTCAATAATCTGATTGAATTCAGAAGACAAAAAGGACAACAACAGATACAAAACAAAAATAATGACATGCCATCACAAACTGTAAGACACAATCACCTGACGACATTCAGGTGTGGTGAGTATAGACAAGATGACAGAAAACAAGAGCACAAGCAGAGAAAGAAACAGACAAACCAACAAACAACAAACACATTTCATTCACTGATTCAGTACAAAACAACAACACTGGCTTCAAGCACAGGTCACCATAAACTGCTGCAATCAGCATCACAGAGATTCAGCCAACTTTAAAAAGTGAAACCCAACCTTATCACCACACACAGAGCCTGAGGTTACTCTGGCACCCCTGACCTTTTGTTTCAGCAATGCTCAGATATCCAGTCTCCAATGAACGAATCAGGCTGAAGTGAGGGACACCATCATCTAAAATGAAGCTTGAAATACTTTCAGGCTCCCTGAACGACTTTTTTGCAATGTTTACTTTCAGGCTTGATGAATGATATTGTGTGTGTGCGTGTGTGTGTGTGTGTGTGTGTGGGGGGGGGGGGGGGGAGGGTACATTTTCATGGCCAAAAGGAAATTCTTCACCAGTAAGAAAGTATGTAAAAACCATTCGGTTGATTCCAACAATGGTCAACGAAGATGGCGTTGTTTCATAACAATCATTGCAAACCACCATGGCGGAGAATATAGCAAATGCTGTAATGCTTCAAAGGCTTTTTATGTTTGTATGTTTGTTTAAATCGGTTTTAAATGCTTGGATATACAAATGCACCACAGTTATCATGGTTTCCATTGTACAAAGCTTTCTGGAAATCATGTATACTTTACTTAAATTGATTTTGATTTATTGGAAAAAAAAATCACACATCTGAGAATGTGAGTCCATGTGTAATGCAAATGTAAGCTTTAACCTTTACCAGCCGAGTCGTCCAATAGTGGACGACAGGATTTCTCTCCCTTGAGCCGAGTCGTCCAAGTCCGGATGACGGAAAGACAGCTCACAGTCTGCCATGTCGTCCACAATCGGACGACGGGAACATAAAAAATTCCTACACTTTCCATGAAATGGTCCAAGAGAAATAACCTCTGTAACTAGTCTTGGATGTTGGAACGAGTTGTCGACCATACTTTCAGTGGCCTATTGTGAACTTGGCTGACCCCACGATCTTTGAACAAAGAACTGAGAGCAAGACCACGCGGCACACGGCACGTTTCCTGTGTCAGAAGAAATGTTGGTCAGGTGAATGGGTGGGTAACAATTTCTCGTGCAATGAATGTCTTGAAATCGTATTACAAAGTGGATCTGGT
Organism: Conus ventricosus; assembly: GCA_018398815.1. Taxonomy (NCBI): domain Eukaryota; kingdom Metazoa; phylum Mollusca; class Gastropoda; order Neogastropoda; family Conidae; genus Conus; species Conus ventricosus. The sequence continues at coordinate 76,327,893 of CM031597.1, forward strand.
GATGATTGGAGTTGAGTGTTTGTTCTTTCCTGTGACACCTAACACAAGACCGTCAGTTGTTGTAGAGCTACCGTAAAAATAAATTAAAAAGTGCCAAATCTGTGCGTCGGTAGGGAATGATCGCTGTGCACGGCGCACGGCGCCAGGGAATGAGCGCTGTGCGCCGCGCTCGGTTGGAAAGCATTAAAATGTTTAAAACTGCCAGCCCTGAGAGGGCTCTGTCTGGTCAAGCTGGCTATCATGAAACTGAAACTGAAACTTAATTCATAATCAAGGGTTTTTTGTTTGGTTTTTGTTTGCGTTTTGTTTTGATTTGTTTCTTGTCTGTTCTTTTTTCCTGTCCCTTCCTGTCTCCTTAATAATCCTGACTAATGTGGCTTCTTATGAATCTGCAATTCATATCAACATCTTTTGTTTTCAAGGCTGGCGTACCTGAGTGACATCCTCATTTTGTCTTCATGATTCTTCAGGTAACACTTTACATTTATTTTCCTCCAGTCTTGTGCAACTAAGTGACAGTTAGTTCTCATTGCCCTGGCACTGCTCCTGTGACTCTTCAACAGACTATTGTTCATCACCAGATCTTGTCTGTCTCATGTGAGTGACAAAGTCGTGCCTGAGAAGTGGTCATCCATGTTAATTCAGCCATCTCATCAGGGCCATAGTCAGTCCTGCCTCTGCTCTTTCATCACGAGCAATGAAATTAACACAATCCCACTGAGCAACATAGCCAATGTTACAGCAGGAAAACAATGGCTAAATGTATGACAGGCTGGCTAAATAAACAAACAAACAAAAATTCCGTAGCAGAAGGTTACATTTGTTTCCTGTATTCATCCACCACAAGATCAGCCATGATTTTGACTGTATAAATCCCCTATTTTCTCTATTCTTTTCAGCTCATGCATTCAAAACAGGTTTCTGTTTTGAATTAGTCAATTACATCCAAGTTTGACATCCACCAAAGGGGATATGGTAGATGGGGATGTCTTTCCCATGGAAAGTGGAGGCAGAGGGACCAGTCTTAAACTTACTGGTACCACCAGAATGACACATTAATATGGGCTGTGAAAGTGGCAATTTTTATGTTGGGCACCAGCTGGATTTGAATTCACAACATCTGGAGCAAATTCTTGCTCTTCCACTTTGCCACCAAGGACCAAACAGTTATGGATTTTCAACAAAGATAAATGTTAATTCGGTCAGATCCAACATTTCCAAACTGTGATGCAGCAACACTGATGGTGACCTGTTTTTGAGAGAGACCACACTGACTGCTTTACTTCGATCCAGTCGGGGTGGGGGGCGGTACTTCACTCCTGACTGGCTCCAAAACACAGGAATGGAACCTCGCACTTGCACAAAGGACACAAGATGCGGGGGCAAACTCTATGATCTGAAAATACACACAAAAACCATAGAGGAAATAACTATGGCCTTAGTTTATGGTAACATTATAGCCTTTGACTACTCAAACAACATCAAAATTTAAATCAAATTTAGTGACAGACAAAGAATTTCAATGACTTGGCCCTTGAATGATCACTTCAGTAAACACATGTTAACCTTTACCAGCCGAGTCGTGACAAAGTGGACGACAGGATTTCTCTCCCTTGAGGCGAGTCGTCCAAGTCCGGACGACGGACAGACAGCATTACAGTCTGCCTGTCGTCCACAATCAGACGACGGGAACATAGAAAATTCCTACACTTTCCAGGAAATGGTCCAAGGAAATAAGCTCTGTAACTAGTCTTGGGGATGTTGGAACGAGTTGTCGACCATACTTTCAGTGGCCTATTGTGAACTTGGCTGACCCCAAGAGCTTTGAAACAAAGCAAGTGACGGCGCGCGCCACGTGGCACGGCACGTATTTCCTGTGTGAGAAATGTCGGTCAGGCAAAGGGGTGGTAGCAATTTCTCGCTCAATGAAGCGCTTGAAATCGTATTACAAAGTGGATCTGGTGATGAGGGGAGTTGAGTGTTTGTTCTTTCCTGTGACACCTAACACAAGACTGTCAGTTGTTGTAGAGCTACCGTAAAAATAAATTAGAAAGTGGCCAAATCTGTGCGTCAGTAGGGAATGAGCGCTGTGTGCGCGCGTGCGGCACCAGGGAGTCGTGCCGTCGTGCCCGGTGTAGGCGGAATGAATTAACAAAAGAAAACATTTTTCCCCACTCTCTCCCATCTCCTCTGCTCTGCTATGATCTCCTCCACCCCTACCTCTTCCCTCTCATCTTTCCCATTCTCTTCCACAAGTATTTTGACAAATAGGAAACTTGCCTCAGAACACTCAGAACCTGTGCAAACGAAAATGTGAGTCGTCATCGTCGTCGTCGTACCGTGGCTAAAAGACTCCAGGGATCATCCAAACAGCCAAAGTACTTGAACACTATAGTACAAATGCATCAGCTGGGGATGACAACATTACGTGTGTGACCGTTTTTTATTATCCCGCCACATGGGCAGCCACACTCTGACTTCGGGGGATTAAATGTGAGTTAAGACCTCCAGCATGACCTCCGTACAGACCCTGATCTTGAACTAGTTGTCTTTCTGAGCCTCAAGCTACTGGCCATTCACACTGCTGTGTTTCCTGACCTTGTCCCATGCCAATAAATGGAACACAAGAAGCTTCCTCCACAGTCTTTTCTCCTCATTTCACACATCAGTCACTTCCAGTTGTGAGTCTTTTTGGCCACTGATGATCAAGAGACATACTGAAAACCTCAAATGAAAGAAAAAATCTGTACTGATATGTCTTTGCTCAAAATGAAACTGAAAAGAAATAACTTATAGATGCTCTCTGCCTTCTTTTAATTAAAAAAGCTAAAATAATTTTTTTTTTTATATTGTTTCCATGATGGAAATGACTCAAATCATTTGTTCTGATACATTTTTTTTCCAGAAATGGAAAAAGAAAATTATGTTTTTTTTAATTTTGTTTTAAATGGCAGCTTCCTATAAAGAGTTCATGTGTATTTGGTGGGCTCTCTAAATGGATACTTTTCTGAGAATTGTTGACATTTCTTGATCATTATCGCAGGTGTCTTTGCCAGGTATGTTATAAAAGGAAGCAAAGTTCGCTACCTGTCATGAAATCTCAGCCCAAACAGGACTCCATAGCATTGTCTTCATCCTCCTCACTAATAACAACACAAACAGGAAAAACCCAGCTAATATGGCCCTTCATGCTCTACACTTGAGTGACCTTAGTTTCGATCCCTTCAATGGCCATGCCTTGAGTAGTTTGTGTTAAACTCTTTATTGTCAGGAATTTCTTGGGAACTGTCACTAGATGGAAATGGTTGGTGCCCTCTTGAGGGAGGTGACCACTCACAATCCACTCACACAGTTTCATGCAGAGCAGTCAATGTCATTCATAGTGGGTCTACCAGGAGGTGTCCTGCCTAAGCACAATCAGAAAATGCACCACTGAACACCTTCAAAGTGATTCATAAGCAAAGCAGGTCCTCCTCTGGTGGGTGACCCTATGACTGCACAGACTGACAGCTTCCAGCGGTCATGTGCCGCTGTGCATAGGAAGCTGGAATGCGACAGCATGGGACGAATGCCAGTGAAAGGTCATGGAAGAGCACAGCACCAAAAAAAAATGTATGTAAACAGAAAATGAAAAAGGGTGGGCAGTTGTGCAGTTAGTCATTTGCCAGAGCCAGCAACAGCTACTTTCTCCCTGGAAAAATCAGATAGACATTAGCAGGGTTGCTGATTTGTGTCTGATTCTGTTCTAGCTGGAACAAAACAGATCAACTAAATGAACAGTCCTAGAGCAACACACCCACACACATGCGTGTGCACACGTACGCATGCACGCACACACACACACACACACACACACACACACACACACACACACCACACACACACACACACGCACGCACGCACGCACGCACGCACGTACACACACACAACACACACACACACGCACACACGCACACACGCACGCACGCACACTCACACACACACACACACACACACACACCACACACACACCTAACAAGGCCAAACAGTAGATACAGATAGATGGACAGACAGATAAACAGGTAAATAGACAATAGATTGATGGACATATACATCAATACATTGATAAATAAGAATCAGGGGAGGTAAACAATATAAAGGATCCTATCACACTTACATTCTGATTTCCTTGATCTTTTCCAACACTTCGTGATTTTTTTAAAAAAGTCAAAATGGCTTAACTTAGCTATGATTTATACCTGTTTTGAATTCAATGGTTATGGAGATGACGGAAAATACAAATGAACTAATTAACATCTTACGTGGACATAAGATAACTGGTTGTGAATTCATTTCCTGTAAAAATCCCCAACGGTTTACACTCTGTGCCATTCATTTACACTTTCAATTCAAGAGACATTCCTCCCAAACCATAGGCTAAGCTGATGGGAAGGTCTGGGATTCACACATTTCAAAGCGCTCACAAGAACAAACCATTCTGTGGTTGCTTATGTTCAGCGAGAGGATGCACTTCATTTTAAGAATGGAATGTAGTGTTACAGATCAATCTTCCTCTGAATGTAAATATTTTTCCGATCATCCAGCGCAGTAGTACTGCCTGATGAAACACTGGGGAATCTGTTCAACCCAAAACACACAAGTAAAAATTATCTTCCACCCACATTCATACCTGCATTCCCAACCTCGAATCAATTCCAGAGCTAAACAGCTGCACATGCTTTCACTGTGTAGATGTTGTGATACACTCTGTTAACTCATTCCATACATAAGAATACTAGAATGGTCCACATGCACAACGATTTCAGAGAGATGAACTCTTTAGCATTTCAGTGAGTTTGAAAATGAGCACTGTGCTGATCATGCTATGATACCGGATGGGCTTGGCACAAACACAGTACCGTAACTCTTTCATCCTTGTCAGTAAACAGTAACCGGATCATTGCCACACACTAGCACAGTGCATGAATGATGTTCAACAGGACTGACTCTGCTTTGAAAACAATGGCATATCAAATGAATATCCTACCAGCAATGCTGAGAAGACATCAAATTGAGAGCATCTTTCAATCACCAAAGTGATGAATTGTTTTAGACAGAAGACTCAGACATCAATGAGGTCAAATGTGATATTTAAGACAGTGATTCAAGCAATATAAGTTTTAGAAAAAAATAAAATAAAAAAAACACTCCAACACTGATTGCACATCACAAAAGAGAGGGAGTGGTGGGGGTACCCCATGTGACCATGATGGTGAAGGGGTCAAACTGACTTCAGCAAGATATGACACTAGGGAATTTTGACAGTTAGACTTAGTGAATGGCATGGAAACTCTTGTTTCTGTCCTGCTGTTCCCTAATTTACAAAATGACTGGTTTGAATGTGAGACATATATCACATCCTCACTGACTTGTCTCTGAAGCCTGTTGTTGAAGAAATAAGGAATCATGCATACAAAAGCCGGCAGTTTACATATTTCATGGATTATCCTGCACAGAACATAGACTTCTTCCAGTTGTCTGTGTTTTCCTGGCTACCAGCCAAGCCAGTGTGCTGGTTTTATGTTTAAAATAATTACAGTGACATTTTTTAAATTGTCCCATGAGCTGGATTTTCAAGGTAGGACAAGAATACCTTTTGCATAAATAATAACTCAATATGGGACTGCACATACATAATAAGTCAAGATGTGACTGATCACTTTTGAAAATTTCATTCGATAATTCTCATAAAATATTTTGGGCCATTTCTTTCCCTATCCATTACAAATCGTCTGTAACAAAAAGAAAGGAAAACAACTGGCTATTTTGAATGAGTTCAGCTGCTGCTGCTTTATAAAAAAAAAAAGTACACAGGAAACATCTCCAAGTAGTGAAGACATATTTATGGACTTAAAAATGCACAAAATGAGTCTGCGTGATGCCTGTATTAGACAGCCTACATTATTTCAAGATGACTGCAGTGTCACACATTCTGATCATGACCTTTGCATACTAGAATATAACTGATCCAACAACAAGTGACAAGCTGACATACACTGTTTTCAAACTGCAAAAAGGTGAACATGGATTTCTCCTTGTCTTTTCTATGTAGGCTTTATTCCACAGTGTTTATCCCAACTGGTCCTTCAAACACCTGCACATCCATGATGGTTGTCTGGAGCTAAATATGTGACATCACATACAGAGTCCCATACCTCTGTTGTTACTTCAGAGCATGCTGTAGTTCATGTCCTAATCCAAAATACACAAGACAAAACATTCCAAGCTTCAAGGATGAGGTAACAGTTACGTTGTAAAGCCAGGCTAAATCAATGACGTCTCTAATGAGGAGACCTGCACTGCAAGCCATCCTGAACCCATAATCTTTTGGACATGGGCTTTCAAATGGCATGGAAGGAGAAGATAAACCAAAACTAAAGAACACAGGAAATGAAGGACCACCAGTTCTGAGACTTGTTTTTATTAACTGTGTTCATGAATAGTATTAGTGATGCTGAGGTGATCCACTTTGGTTTGAGACTTCTAAACAGGGCTGCACTCTAGGCTTTTTTGTGTAGTATTCTGGTGTCAGTCAGGTCAAAGAGATGTAACATCTGCATTACTGACTGAAACAGAATTTCAAAAATTAGCGATGCTATCAAAGACGCTCATGTGATGGATGATATTCTAAATAAATGATTCAAGTTTTCACATTTGAATCCATAGCACACTCTGATTTGGCTTAAAGGCATTTGGAGAAGTAAAAGAAGAAGAAATTTACTTGACTAAAGAAACATCCTTCTGAAGAGGTTAGAAGTAACTTTTTGCATTCAGGGCAAAGTTCTTGACTCATCTCTATCATACATCAACGGTTGTTATCAATGGTCGCATGTTTGCCCAAAGTCCAAAAGGGCTCTGTGTTGGGTCCAGTGTTGTTCACACTATATTCTCAACCCTTCTCTGAAATTATTTCAGCACATGATTGTGACTTATGCACAGATGACATTGATTTTGTCAAAAGTCCACAATTTGAAAAATTCTGTGATGTATGTTTAGTGTTGAGTCATGATCTGTTGATGCTCTCCCCAAGATGAACAGCAATAAGCTCATGCTAAACACTGACAAAAAAAGAGATGATGCTTGCTGGCACTCCCTTAGGAAGCAAGCACATGGGCCATGGACTCATAAACACTGGTGGTGATGATGTTAATTGTAAACCAACAGTCAAATATCGAGGAGTCAAAACCCTGACCATATACTTTCAATGGCAGGATCAGATCAGCAGTGGATTTCACACATCGTTCTTGGAACTCTGCCCTAATTCATATATACATTTCAACTGATGCAACAGTGAGATTTGTCAATTCTCAGCTTGATTATTTGTAATTCAGTATTGTGTGGTTTGTCAGCAAAACAAATTTCCCAGCTCTAGCGAATTCAAAACAGTGCAGCAACACTTATCCTAAATTTTTAAAAGCTTGATCAAGTTACACCACAGCTGAGGAAGCTTCACTGGCTGCCTGTTAAGTTTTCATTACCAGCAAAACCTGGCTGCTCTTGCCTCTCCTTTCTTTGATAGTTCTCCCCACCATACCTGTCCTCTACACTCTGTGCACACTAGTCATCATGTGCTCTTCGCTCTTCAGCCATAAACTCCTGAAGATCCCAAAGTGAAATGAAAAATCATTTAGTGAGCATCGCTTCACCTTCACTGCCCTAACTGTTTGGATCTCACTGCCTCGCACTTTTTGAACCAGCCTGCCTTACCTGTTTCAACACACAGCTAAACACCTGTCTTTTCAGCCACACATTTTGAACAAAAGTGTTCCTGCAATATGTGTACACAATCATAAGTTCTGTGATAAGTTAGTTGTTACATGTGAATCAATGAAGGACTGGAGAGAGTATGAAAGCACAATGACAGGTTTCAGCTAGACTTGAGCTATACAAATAATATTGATCATAACTATTATCATTACTTCTATTTGCCTGCTTGTAAGTGTGTTTGGCCCCATACTTTCTGGTTTGAAAAGTCAGATGCTTTGACATGTGCAAGCAAAAATCACACTTTAATGCCAGTAAGAAGTGCTCACCCCATATATCACAGGGCTCAGGGTTTATAAAAAATGACAGGAGCACACTGTGTCAAAAGAAATCAGAATTTCCTTTTTATGAAGAAAAACGGAGCAAGTGATCAACCACAGTAAGTCACCAAAGTAATCGAGACAGAGACATGAGCGCACAGTGTGTAGGAGAAATGTGTATAAAGACATGACTCACCTGCTCTGTCTCCACGTAATTTGCCACTGCACCATTCTCATCAATCCCCCTCTTTCTGGACCTGGTGCCTGCCACCACACCATGGCAATTAGTGACAGTGAGTTCTGGCAGATCTGGTCTTTCATTTTTAACTAGGCAAAATGAACATTTTGTAAGTTTACCAACAGCATTCACATGTGACCATTTTGTATACTGACATGAAAATATATATGGCTTTTTTTTTTTACCCAGTTCATCTTGACTGCACAGGTATATCCGTTTTCTTTTTTTTTCTTTTTTTTATTGCTTCCATGAAATGGGTGCCAATACATGAGGCGTGCCTAGGGTGGATGAGATTTTTTATCTAGAAACTAAAATATACTGACTTCCATAAAAAACGCGAATAATTGAAAGGCTATTTTTCGGGTGAAAAGGGGTGAATATACAATATTGAACCATTGTGGCAAGTTGTTTGGGTCCAAGACTCACGTGCAGTGAAAAAATTGTGTGAGCAACACATCATTCCCGGCATTGGAGGGTCAACAAAAATGGCAAACTGGTTGCTGCATGTGAGGCACGTGCACGCCATGCAGAGCAAAGTTAACCAGCGACAAGTACGCAGGCATGCAGCCTTTATAAAGCCGCGCTACAAGGTTCAGATAACGACTTGCCGTCTGAGCGCTACAGAGATGCCAAGACTACGAGCAGAGGAACGCAATCGTGCCCTAGGCCATCTGGAGGTTGGTGTGGATGCCAGGCAGGTCGCCAACATCTTTAACGTCCACATCTCAACCATCTATCGTCTGCAGCACCGCATGCGAGTCACTGGTACCACTGATGATCGTCCCCGGCCAGGCCGTCCTCGGGTCACCACACCAAGAGAGGATCGCCATTTTGTTCGAACCTATCTGCGGGACAGGCGGCAAACAGCCGCTAACACTGCTCGACAGGTGCCTGGGAATCTCCAGCAACGAATCAGCCTCAACACTATGCGGCGGCGTCTTCAGGAGAACGGGCTGGCATGTAGGCGTCCTCACAGAGGTCCGGTACTGACACCAAGACACCGGCAGGACAGGCTGCAGTGGGCATAAGCCCGAATCAACTGGCGCAGGCAGCAGTGGGGATGCATACTGTTCTCAGATGAGAGCCGTTTTTGTATTGACATGGCTGACGGTCGTGTCAGAATATGGCGTCGACCTGGTGAACGCTATGCTGACTCCTGTGTGGTAGAGCGAAACCCCTAGGGAGGCCCGAACGTTATGATATGGGGCGCAATTGGCATTAACCACGCCATAGGACCAGTCATCTTTCAGAACATTGGTCCTGGTCGCGGACAGGGTGTCAATGCACAGCGCTACATCCACCAGGTGCTCAGACCCCATGTCGTTCCTTTTTTTGCGCAACACCCAAACTGGACATTCCAACAGGACAATGCAAGACCACACACGGCCAGGGCCACCCAGCAATTTCTTCAGCATAACAACATCAATGTGCTGCCCTGGCCAGCCCTCAGTCCCGATTTAAACCCAATAGAACATTTTTGGGATGAACTTGGCAGACGGTTGGACCTCCTGCGTCCACGACCAGCAACAGCGGCTCAGCTTCACCAGGCCATCGTCCATGTGTGGGCTGGTGTGCCAAGGGGACGCATCAACCACCTGGTCCACTCAATGAGCCGCAGGTGTCAAGCAGTTGTCCATGCAAATGATGGCCACACATGGTATTAGGACTTCAAGCTGGTTTGTCACGTGACCTTGGATTTTCCACACAGACATATTGCTGATGACATTTTCACACATTACCGGTGTAATGAATCAAATCACGTTGAATTCTCGCTTCCACTCTGTACAATTGTGACCAATAAAATTCGCCCCTAACCTTCAGCTTGTTTTGCTTTCGCGTTTTTTATGGAAGTCAGTATATGTACCCTTCTTTTCATTTTTAACTTTCAAACGAACCATTTGCTCAGTATGCTCTGGTACTTCATAATTGTTGTTCCAAGAAACATGAACATGCATGAATGTGCATGAGCTTGCACATGCATGTGCATGTGTGCACACACACATACATACACACAAATGTATATACACACATGCACGCACACAACCATGCTTGCACACACACACACACACACACACACACACACACACACACACACACACACACATATATGCATACATGCACACACACACATCCACATTTGCTCACACACACACACACACACACACACACACACACACACACACACACACACACACACACACACACAATATATACATACACACACACACACACAACGTGTACACACACAAACATGCATGCACAAATACACATCACACACACACACACACACATGCACACACACACACACACACACACACACACACACACACACACACACACACACACACACACACACACACACATATATATATATGCATACATGCACACACACATCCACATTTGCTCGCTCAGACACACACACACACACACACACACACACACACACACACACACACACACACTCCTTGCTTTACTTCCAAGCCCCCCCAAAAAACGGTGCAAAGAACAATGATTACCAGCTCTGTGTCTGCTGCGCCTGGAGATGAGGTTGATGTTGTAGCAGAGCGGCTCCATGCGGAAGGTGCTGTTGAAGTCTGGACTGGCACCAGGACTGGAGCGTTTGTCTTCATCAAAGTCCATACAGCACTTCTCCATTTGAACAAACCCTTGAATGATGGGTAAGATCCAGTGGCTGGAGAACTCGTTCTGCAACCGCACAAAGCTAGAACAATTAGGCTTAGAGATGTTTACGATACAGAAGGGGGCTTTTTTTCAAATCTTTTTATAAATACGTGAGTATGCTTTTTATTATTGCATAAAAAGATGGAATTTTCCTTACTTTGGTTTAAACATCACATTTCTTTAAACCTTTCGAAACCCTTCGAAGCAAAGTGGTCTAAAAATAAACGTTCATGGTGACATGCTCTCTTCATAGTGCACCAGCCTGCAAACTTAAATGGAACACATTTACAATACAATTATTCCAGAAAAAACATGGTATTTTCCTTACTTCTGTTTCAGCTTTCTTATTTTCTTTTTAACTCCTTAGAAGGAAAGAGGTCTGGTAGCAAATAATGCATGGCGATGTTCTCTTTTCATAATTGTAGAAGCCTGGAAACTAAAATACAACATGAGTACAATTACTTGTAGCAAGATTCACAAAAGACAATGGTACATAAAACAAATAAGAAAGCTGGATAAAGAAACGATGTATCCACAGAATTCTCAGGCAATTTGATGAAAAAGCCAACCTGTTCTTCCATCAGCTCCTCCAGCATGGGTTTGTTCCAGAAGAATCGTTCATCAGCCCGCTCCAACAACCCTTTAGAGCTTGGATAGCCTGCCGTGTTCTGACGTTGAAGACTGTTAGTGAGATCATAGGTGTCACTGTAGTAGAAGAAGTCGGAGTCATTGTACATCTTGAGGAGTTCCTGTATGATAAACACACACACACACACACAACGCAACATATTACATCAAGGGAAATCCTCCTTGTCTGTTTTATGGTGGGTTTTTTTCTTTTAACTTTGATTAGTTCTCTCATATTTGTACACCATGCATGTGAGTTGTTTACAAGTATAACCAAGTATTCAGACATAGGAAGAGTATAAGAGAAAGTGTTAACTGATTATGCAGGCGTCATACTCCCAAAAATCCTACTAGGATGATTCAAATGCATTGTATGATTTTAACCCTTGCAGACCTGACATAGTGATTAGGTGTGTAACCTTCCCCACTTCGCATGTTTTGGGTGTTCAGTTGGGATGATTGAGACTGCTTTACTTAAGATGCCATAGCTCTTGATTGGCACATAAAAATGGCACACAGCTACCAAAGTGCAATCTCTATATGACATATTACATTTTCAGTGTGTCTGAATTATCAAGTTACACATGATTCTTTGACAAACAGGAGCCAAATAGATCCTTCATCACATCAGTCAGAACTTCCAATTTCAACAAATTACGTTATTACATTTGTGACAAAATTCAGCTTTAAACCTGATCGTGCCATAGTCAAATATATTTTCTACAACTATGTAACTTATATGGCTTTTGTGTCAATACTTTCAGAGCTTTTTGCCAACATTGTGTACTATGACTTCATCCAAAATTTGCCTCACTGGAATCTTATTTCACTGGCCCATAGAGTAAGAAGTAAATGAGAAAATGCCAAGAAATAATTTGAAATTCATGGACTCAAAGCAGCACATAATACAACAAGGATGTAGCTTCAACATACTCTCAATATTTACACATGGAATAAGGGTTAAATACAGTAGATTTGAAGCGAACGTACTGCCTACCCTTTGGCCAGGCACAAGCAGTCATAACCTCATGGCCCGCAAGTTTTTTTGAAAATACCAACAACTATGGCCTCTTGACAAATAGCGTTATATGCAAAGAAAAACAGCCAAAGCCTCTTGCTTAGTAACGTTCTTTATGGAAAAAAACTTGTCATGTATTATTTACTCAGATATGACCATTCCAATCATTATGTGCACCTAAATGATGGACTATAAAACACTTACCTCATACACTCGTCTTTCAAACTTCTCTCTGTCTTTAGTTTCTTTCTGAAAATAGATCAAAATCAAGAAAACTACATGGATAAGTTCATATATTCGAGGGGGAAAAACACACACACACAGGCAAAAGACTCTGACACCAAGCAGACATCACATTTACATTCATACAGTCTTGCAGTCAAACACAGTGATAAACACAGAAGAAGAAAAAAACATACAGAAAAACCAACCAAGTCTCTGAGAACAGCATGCAAACTGTGTAAGTTTTGACACTAAAGAATTACACCAGGTGGAACAGACTCGAACAGTTTCATGAAGTCTGCTGTACAGTGTTGATGTCTGACATCACGTCAATCCCAACACTCCATAACAACATGTTTTATAGTGAGTGATACATCACATGGAATGCACCACATAGCTTCTTCAACTTTTAAAAGAGAAGAGTGTGTGTCAAAGGAGTGGCCTGTGCACAAACGGCACCAGACATGACATCCAACAGAAGAGACAAGTGCTCAGCCAGGGCAGTCTGCTCAAAGAAGGGGCTGATTTCAGGTGAATGCTTCAACAGCAGTCCCCGCAGAAAACAGCTTTCTTTCGTTTATAGCCCTGATGTGGCCCTTTGCGGTCGGCTGGGCTATAAGCAACATTATCTTATCTGATCTTTCGTTTATGCTTGACCAGCTCAATTCATTCTTTTGTTCTCTGATTATGTGACAACACAGAGGCAATGTCTTGAAACAGAGAGTAAAAAAAAGGATTAAGCATTGTCTCTGTGCATTTCTGAAAATAACTGTGTTTTTCAATGATGTTCAAGTTAATAAGTTTGAAATTTTATTCAAAAGCATGGTTTAAAAAGATTTTCAATTGTTTGTTTATGTAACAGTAACCTTTCTGTTTCTGTTGATGTAATCACTCATTAAAAAGGTTTTCAATTGTTTGTCTATATGCAAGTAACCTTTCTGTTTTTATTGATATAATCACTCATTACCTCAAGTCTACATTAGTACATTTCAAAACAGTTTCATGTTACATGTTAACAAAAATGATCTCATCTCCATTGGGTGCTTAACTTAGACTTTTAGATGAGTTTTCTAAAATGCAGAAGAGAAAAAGCTTCTTCTTGCATTTGCTAGAAACCAAAGTTCACCATTTTCCTTTTAATCTTCAGAAAGGATCCCATAAGCAAGAAAAGAATGGCCCTCGATCAACATAAAAAAAAGCTGCACATAGGCACCCAAACTGACAGAGAAAGTGAAACGACCTGGATCAAGCTCCACAAGCAATGTCTACTGTACCTGTCTACCAGACACTGTCCTGATACATCAACCATTGATGGGCCACCAGAATTCTGACCCTTCTTAGACAGAGCTGCACCTATCAAAAATGCACAAACCAGGGAAGCCATGTTTTTTTATTTCCCTATCTATACTCCTTCACATTGCCAATATTACTTGTCAGCTTCAAGCCACTTGATTCTTCACACCCCATCCACATGCAGGACCTTGTCATTTCTAATTACCCATCTTCCATTATCAAAGTGGAAGTGGACTCCCAAGTATGGGATTATTTAAATACATGTAGCCTGAGCTGTTGCAGAACATTTATTTGTCACACTCTCCTTTATGTTGAACAGTAGGGAGATATGAAAAAGAATGGAAACAACACTGCAGGCCACGAACAAGAATCTCCACTAAACAATCCATAGAGAAATCTGATTAAGTCCGCTCAGCTCTGATGAGGATCCCAGACAAATCCGGAAGAGATTTCTGGACGTATTTGAAACACAAGAGCTCTATCACTGCCAGCATTCCAACCTTTAAGTCCAATGGTGTATTCATAATACACTCCCTCAAGAAGGCAGAGGAGCTGAACAGTCTGTTTTTACAGTATTAAGCAGTTTTGTGTAATGTACTTTAACTTTTATATCATGATGAAATTTCTATGCCCCCACTGTGCTACCATTCACATCTTAGCAATCAAGTTAGCAGTCAAATCTATCCTGACCTGAGAGCCAGGCCCAGACAAAATCTTATCTAGTTTCTGAAAGGAGATGGACATGATAACCCCCTTTATCATCTTACAGATCTATCAGTCCTCACTGACGCCAAAGAGATACTCTGGGCTTGGTGTGCTGGTCCTAAAGAGTGCAATATTTTGCAAAATATCTAACTACAGACCTATCTCATTCCCAACCATTCCTGCAAAGGTATGTGAATACATCATCGTAGGAGCCACACTGCACCACTTTGAACCAAACATCAAATGTTCTAACCAGCTAAATGATTTCCACAAGGCACTAATCCTACAAGAGTCATCTTCTTAAGTCTGTCAAGTAAGTTTCTGTAAAAATGGAGCATGATGCTGATAGACACAATTAGTCTGGATATTACCAAAGTTTTCAAGCCTGTGAATCATAGAGTATGGCTGTAAAATTACCACCACAGTCTGCAAGGAAGCTTCAATGGATAACAAAATTTCCTCTCCAGCTTATGGCAAACAGTGGAGGCTGGTGCCACCCAGTCTGACCATGCTAACCTCAAGTCCAGAGTCCACAAGGCTCTTCGTTTGGTGTCTGCCTGTTCTCATCATATATCAATTGTCTCCCTTCCATTATCTGAATGCCACCTTCTAGTGTCACCCTTCTGCCTTCTCACACAACCTGCTAACTTCAAAATGATCTCTGCAGGCTGGAGGACAAGGAGAGGAAGAGGGATATGTTTTTCTTTTTCATCCTTACAAATGCAACACTTTGTCCTCAAAAATATAGCACGAAGCCCCAGGAGCATATATCTGCATCCATGACTCTATGAAGATTATGAATGCATCTTGTTCATATACAGAGAGTCCAGCAGTGTTCCTAATAACTCAGAGCTTGACAGGCAGTTTTCAGTCACATGCAGAACATCTGACCGTGTACAGATTCTCTAAACAAGCCAGTGAAAATATTCTCTCATCAAAATTGCATCACTAGCAAGACAAGCCATAATTGTTCAGCAAATGCAACGTTTCTAAGTACAGAATTTCTCCCTTTTTGTACTTGGTCTATCCAGCCTTTTTGTCTCACAGATTCAACATTGCATGACACACTGAATAGCAAGAGACAAAAGTAAGCCAGTCCTGACTCTTTTGTACCTAGTTTAAGTTAGTATACTGTGTGTCAAGATGGATCCTCCACAGTTTTAACAAGATCCATTATCACTCCAGTCAGAGGGGCCAAGAGACCCCCTCTGAATCATTCTGCTGGCACTCCTGAGCTCCTGTCTACTGACTCACACTACAACAGTTTTAATCACATCATCTTAGGAAGGAAACGTTTAAAATAGAACTAGAGGACTGCTATACATGCGACTGTTCAAGTGAACAAGCTTGCAACATCTGTGATCTCTGCCCTGGAGGGTTCACTGTCAATTTGAAGGAAATTCATCAGTGCACCATCTAGAAACACAGAAACAGCTTCAATGTAGGTGACATGTTCAACAGTTTTGGTTGCTGAAGTTAGAATAAAGTTACCGGTCTGCCAGACTCGCCAAGCTGTTCAAGATTAGCGATAGCGCAGTATGTTGTGAGGTGCACAAATTTCAACCCTTTATCAGCCAATGGCATCAATATATACCATGCTCTAACACAACTCCCACATCCACCCCTTCTTTCCCTCTGCCATTCACCTGTGGATTCAGGTCCCAGAATAAGCTCTCACAGCTAGTTCCCCAATGCCAAAAAAAATCCATCATGGCCTGGCTGAATGCCACAGGCTCATAGAACCAGACAGCTTTCAAAACCATCACCAGGCTTTTTTCTTTTTTTAAAGAAGGTATGAGGCCAAGATGACCAAATGAACAGGGGATACTTACAGTCACACCCCCTACACTTCCCTTCTGTGCCCCCCTTCATTCCTCTCTCTCTCTCTCTGTCTCTCTTTCATTCTCATGAAATGATATTCTAGTGTATTTCTCCATCTCTATCTCTGTCCCTCTATACATCTCTTAAATGAAATTCCTCTGTCTGTCTGTCTGTCTGTCTGTCTGTCTGTCTGTCTGTCTGTCTGTCTCTCTCTCTCTCTCTCTCTCTCTCTCTCTCTCTCTCTCTCTCCTCTCTCTCTCTCTCTCTCTCTCTCTCTCTCTCTCTCTCTCTCTCTTTTCTCTGGCACATGCACACCACCCACAGTGAATATTTGTCCTGTTCAAGAATTCCCTCAAAATCAAACTGAAAATTCAATATATTTCCTGTCATACTGATGATCTTAACTCTTCTTTTTTCCCTATCTAAAAAAAAAACAAAAAAAAAACCTGCCCAGTCTTCCTCACACATCACACTCACTTCAGCTTCAAGAATACTGTACAGAAACCAAATTCCAACTGGTACAACTCTCTTTCTCCATTGCTCTTTTCATTCTCTGAAACAAATTCTAGTGCATCTCTCCATTTTCATCTTCTGCCCTCTATAATATCTCTTGAAATGAAATTCCTTCTCTCTGTCTGTCGTCTGTCTGTCTGTCTGTCTGTCTTCTTCTGTCTCTGTCTCTCTCTCTTCTGTCTCTGTCTGTCTGTCTGTCTGCTGTCCTGTCTGTCTGTCTGTCTTCTGTCTGTCCTGTCTGTCTGTCTGTCTGTCTGTCTGTCTGTCTGTCTGTCTGTTCCTGTCTTTCTCTGTCTGTCTGTCTGTCGATCTGTCTGTCTTCGCTGTCTGTCTGATGTCTTCTGTTGTCTGTCTCTGTGTCTGTCTGTCTCTGTCTGTCTTCCTTCTGTCTTCTGTCGTCTTCTGTCCTGTCTGTCGTCTGTCCTCTACGTCCCGTCACTTCGTCTGTCTGTCCTGTCGACCTTCACTGTCTGTCTGTCTGTCTGTCTGTCTGTCTGTCTGTCTCCTTCCTGTCTTCTGTCCTGTCTTCTGTATGTCTGCGTCTGTCCTGTCTGTCTTCTGCTGTCCTATCTCGCGTCTGTTCGTCTGTTTCTCTGTTCTGTCTGTCTGTCTGTCTGTCTGTCTGTCTTCTGTCTGTCTCTGTCCTGTCTGTCTCGTCTGTCCTGTCTCTCTCTCTCTCTCTCTCTCTTCCTCTCTCTCTCTCCTCTCTCTCTCCCCTCTCTCTCCTCTCTCTCTCTCTCCCTCCCTCCCTCCCTTACACCTACAACATGACTGAAAAGTTTCTGGCACTCATTCACACCCGCAGCCTAATTATATTCCACCAGCAGCGACTGCCTCTTTCTTTCAGTGTGGGCGTCCGATCCCTTCCCAACCCCCTTCCACTGCACATTCCTCCAAATGTCACCATTTGTCAACAACAGCTGGCCATTAACGCAGACAGAAGAATAAGAGACCTGTGCAGCTGTCAACCATGTATAACACACCTGCTGCGTTCCCCTCGGCTATCACAGCTATCACTCCATCTGACACACATTTGACCAGTGATGGATTTACAAAGAACTTGAATACTGGTTGAATACTGAATATTCCTCAGATCCTGTTGTATTTTTCTCTTTCAGCAGATTCAAAGCGGGGGTTGGGGGGGGGGGTGGAGGAATGATGGAGACAGGGTGGATGGTAATGGGAGGGAGGAGGAAGGGTCAGAGTGGGAAAAAGTTGGAGATGAGGAGATGAGCCATAGGGAATGCACTTAAACATATTCTTTCTTTTCATATCAGGCTTTCACTATCTACACTGACTTCAGCATGGAGCTGTGAGAGGTGAGGACTCTTTAAACTTTCAAAGAGTGTTTTTTTTTTCCTCCCACTTTTTGTGTTTGGGTGAAGCAGGAGAAATTTGCCTGGTCTTTCATTCAGCATCATTATTCTTTAAAAAAAAAAAAAAAGGAAAACAAAACGGTTCAATTTTTTGGTAAGCATCGCAAAAGAACACCAACTGGTTTATATCTGTGTGTGTGTGTGTGTGTGTGTGTGTGTGTGTGTGTGTGTGGAGTGAGTGAGTGAGTGAGTGATGTGAGTGGTGAGTGAGTGTGTGAGTGTTGTGTGGTGTGTGTGGGTGTGGTGTGTGTGGTGTGTGTGTGTGTGTGTGTGTGTGTGTGTGGCTGTTCTGCTCTTGTGGAAACTCGAGCATAAAATCTAGAGAGAAAGCAATACGTAAAAGCAACTCCATTCACATCAACATATTTACTTATTCATTTTATGCTCTCACAATCGCACTAAAACATGTCCAATATTCACAGCACGTGTCATCTTACAGACCTTGGACTTGCTAGTGACATTCTCTGCTGCATTCTTGATTGATTTCCAGGTCTTCTGAAGCAGCACGTTCTGACTGTCTGGCACATTGACACGCTCCTGTTTCTTGATCCCAAAATGGTGTTTACTGCAGAACTGTGAACACAGTAACAGAAGTAAAATAACCATGCAAGCAACTTATACCATAACTTATCTTTTTTTTTTTTCATTTTGTTTGGTTGATTCTTTCAGGGATCCTTAAAAACTCATTGTGTTGTGTTTTACCATTTTCTCGTTACTATTGTTTTTGTTTTTTTTCTGCCCCATCTTCTGTGCCACCTCTGTGGCACTGCACCCATACCACTCATTCCAAGCCCCCCCCCCCCCCCCCCCCCCCCCCCAATCTACAGCCACATCCGGCCTGGCCCACCTCAGCTCTGGCACCAGAAATCCACAGGAGCAGTCAATGTCAAGTCATCAAGAGGCAACCCACTGGAGGAGACACTGCACTGTTGCCAAGTCACTTCGGTAGTGTTAAGAGATGCCTGTTCTGATCCAACATATGCAGGACACCACCTATCAAGCCTCCTACTCATGACAATAATTGCTTAGTTGTGGAGCCAGCATGAGTGTGCCCTCCCATCGAAGGGCACCGCCACATCTGTCCAACAACACCGCCCATGAATTTGCCGATACCGGTGACCCTGACGGAATCAAACCAAGGCCACAGACATGGAGATGACATGAAAAAGGTCACCGTGAGGGCAAATGCTGATCGATGAGAATGAGGATGATGAAGATGATGCTATGGATTTCCATTCTGGTCTGAGGCTGCATGACAGGGCTGTACTCTATGCTTATTTTCATTATATATCCCGGCATCAACCACGCCCAAGAGATAAACACCTAGTGTTGGTCAGAAAATTTAAGTAATAGTCTCAGAGACACATCCATTCAGTGGATGACACTCGGCTGTGTGGTCCCAGTCTTCTCAACTGAGCTCGTAGTAAACTCAACTCTGGGTAGGAGACAGTTGGGGCAGAAAAATCCCACATGGGTCCGATGGGAATCAAACCCACAACCTCCCATCCAGGAATTTGCAACACTAACCACTTCGCCACAGCGACTGGCTACTGTTGTATGTTTTGTTTATTATTTTCTTTTCTCATCTTAACAATAAAAATAATTGCGTGTGCATGCATGCATGCACACACACACACACACACACACACACACACACACACACACACACACACACACTCTCACACACACACACACACACATACACTCACTCACACACACACACACACACACACACACACACACACACACACACACACACACACACACACACACACACATTTTCACAATCATCAGGAAGGAGGTGTGTGTCTGTGTGCATAAAAGAGTGTCTGGATACTTTTGCATGCTCAGCATATGTTTGTGAATACATTGTGTGTGTGGTGTGTGGTGTGTGTGTGTGTGTGTGTGTGTGTGTGTGTGTGTGTGTGTGTGTGTCTGTGTCTGTGCATGTGTGTGCAAGTGTGTGTGTGTGTGTGTGTGTGTGTGTGTGTGTGTGTGTGTGTGTGTGTGTGTGAGTGAGTCTGTGAGTGCATATGTGAATGTGTGTGTGTGTGTGTGTGTGTGTGTGTGTGTGTGTGTGTGTGTGTGTGTGTGTGTGTGTGAGTGTGAGTGTGTGTGTGTGAGTGTGTGTATGCATGCGCACATCCACAGACATTAAATTGTAGATCTGTAGCCAACACTTGTACCTAGTCAGGTGCACATATGTGCATGCACATGAAAGTGTGAGTGTGAATGTGTAGATGTAGCTGTAAAACTATGCATTTCTGAAGATCATTCCCTGGCTGCTTATGTAAATTTATGCACAACTGTTCATAAGTGTTTGCATTCATAAATGCACGATCAGTGACAACAGCTTACACTATGTAATGCTCTGTCAGATTCATTGTAACCACCCAACCCCACCCGCTCCTGAAACTCTCACAATAGGGAGACAGTGAGTAAAGCGATAGCAGGGCAAGTGTTGTTCATGAATGGTGCAGACTTTTTACAATTCACCACCACTGCTTTGACAGCTGTGGGCATCTAGGGTCACCAATAATTGACTTTACTGCCCAGCTTTGCGAGAAGGGTCGGAAGTGTAAATAATTAAATCCTCTTGGATTAGTTGAAACTGTGTGTGTGAGCATGTTATGCTATTGGGCTCATGTGTGTGTGTGTGTGTGTGTGTGTGTGTGTGTGTGTGTGTGTGTGTGTGTGTGTGTGTGTGTGTGTGCATGACAGAATGCACACAGTGTGTCTATGTGTGTAGTATATAGATGATGGTATAAACACGGGGGGGGAGGGGGGGGGGAGAAAAGAAACAAGAGAAAGAGCTATAAAGAGGCTAGGATCAAACAGGAAAGCTAGACAGAGCATATAGATCGAAAACACTCACAGCATGGGTGTTTCATATATCAATGTTCATTGCTCCCACTTGCAAAAGGTTAAAAGCCTTCATTGCTCACTCTAATAAAAGGTCAGCTCCCATTACTAATGGCTGTATGTGCACTGAACTATCAGAGGTTCACTGTGTCAGTGGCATAGCATGGTGGAAGGCAAGCCTATCCCTCTCCTTCCCCTGCCTAAACCTACCCAGACCTGCATCGGTTGCTCATTTACAGATGAATTTCAAGCTGTGAAAATCCAACATCCCCAGCGGTTTGGTTTCATGACCATCAGTTCAACATGCAAACATTGTGGCCATTTGATAAGTGGCTCTTCTTTATATTGTTCACACCAGCTTACCTTCCAAAAGCACGCATCTCTTCTCCTAATGCTGTCTCATACATACAGTCAAGCACATCTAACAGAAACGGAAGGGACACAGATTGTCTTTTCTGGCTAACCTAAATTTCTGGTTCAGCAAATAATGCCATTAGGATCAGTCAATCCATCTGTGTTCAGTAAAATTTTGGCCGATGTATTTTACGGTAAAGTGTAGTCAACCGTATATTCCCACACCTCTATGTATGTATATTCTGATGCTCTACATGACTGATACCCGGTCAACCAGTCCAAGGCAACAGCATGAAATAGTACGATTAAAGTTCCCATACACCAACCATCAATCAATGCGCCATTTCTTTAAAACTGGAATGATTATCATCTTGGACCTATTGAAGCAAGCTTCACGTCAACAAACAATAAATCATTCACCTCAAGGTCCAAATCTTGCACAAGGTCAGTAGTGGTCAGTGGTAAGACAGCAATTTTCTTGATCTTGTAGATCTGGTGACTGGCTATCTTCCCCAGCTCCTGTCTCTGACGTACTAGCAACAACCTCCAGTCTGAATCTGTGAAAGTCAAGTGTTCAATTATCAGAAACTACTAAAAAATAGACAGGTTTGTATGTGACAAAAGAAAATGAATTAGCAAAAATATCACTTTTTTCGCTGGGGTGGGAGGCAAGGGTTCATGGTGCTTTCTTCTCTTTTTTTTTTTTCTTTTTTAATTGGAGAGGGAGGGGGATAGGCGTTGACTGGAGGGGGTGTGGGGGACTCCTTACTGTTTACAATTCTTTCATATAAGTTTCAGAGTCCTTCAGATCTTTAAACAGCCCTGTCAAAACAAATGTGTGTTTCTGATTTGATTTCAAATACCACATTTTTACCTATTTTAACAAGATGACAATCAACATGGAACCCATTCTATAATATGAGCTCTTTCTATGTCCAGTACAGCCTTGATGTGGTCCTTTGCGGTCGGCTGGGCTATAAGCAACATTATCTTATCTTCTATGCCAGTAATCTGTCTTGTTCATGAGCCATTAAATATCATAGCTTTAAACTCAGCTGGACTTTTCTTTACAGTTAAATTCCATTGTCACTTCTTTAATCATAGAGATAATGATGTAAGGCCATTAACATTTATGCTAAATCCCACTTTTCTGGACATCCAGCAACATTCAACACTTAACTCCAAAGTGAAATCCATTCTGTTCTAAGGAGCTGAAGCACAGAGAAGCCATACTGCTGGTAAGTTAAGGTTGCAAAGTTTCATAATTGCTGCCTCTGAGGGATTTTTCATCTGCAATAATCAATGTTAGCAACGCAACAACAATCAGTGTCTGGATGTATGCATGTGTATGCTCTCGTATATGTATGAGTGTGTGTGTGTGTGTGTGTGTGTGTGTGTGTGTGTGTGTGTGTGTGTGTTGTGCGTCACATAGAAGTGTGTGCATGTGTGTGCACGTGCGCATTTGTTTGTGTGAGAGTGTGTAAGAGAGAGAGAGAGAGAGAGAGAGAGATGACACTGACACGACTTTTTTTATTGTCCAATAGCTGTGCAGCCCTTTTAGACAAGGGGGGATAGCAGAGAGAGAGAGAGAGAGAGAGAGAGAGAGAGAGAGAGAGAGAGAGAGAGAGAGTGTGTGTGTGTGTGTGTGTGTGTGTGGAGGGGCTGTGCCTGCATGTGTGTGTACAGCAGAAGGCATGCATGTTCCTGCTTACAAGAATGGTATTCAACATTATTCCACACGCAACTAGTACTTGACCACTCGCTTTATTATAAAAGTACTTGATTGGGAGATGATGTCTACAGTGTTTGTATTTCATATTCAAAGGTCATGGACACCTGAACTTCCTCAAAGATACAGAGCAGTGATTTTATTTTCAATGAAAAAAAGGAATTTTGGAGGGAGGGAAGGGGGAAAAGGGATCCTGATAGCATAGAATTCATGGAAAACCAGAACACTGAGAAAGAAATGTAGATGTACTGTTTCTGGTACCTGCAGCACTTGGCTCACAAATCTTTACAACAAGATGGCCTCTACACTCATACCAGACAAAATAAAATTTATATGCGACACTGGTTCTTTTGCCCTGTGGACCTCTCCAGTCTAAGGTAGCACTGCTCATTCAAAATCATGCAGTCTCTGCATTATTCATACTTTTAGCCTCTGCCACTTTCCAAGCATTTCAAATTCCCAGCATGTACTGGGCTGTCAGTCAGACAAAGACATGGCATACTACTTGGATAAATGTTCAAAGCAGCTGGCCATGAACAGCAGAATAAGTAAATTCAGAGAAAGTTTTTATGGATGGGTGCGTATATCATCTAAACGTTTCCCTGGGAACTTCATGAGAGCGGTAAAAGAATCTGTTGAATAACCACTGAACAACATATTCTATAGCTATCCAATATAAGAGACAATCATCAATGAAAACAAAAACCAGACCTATCACACCCATATCTCCAGAAGAGCACCATTAAGTACATGTACCTGGGTGGAGCTTGATCTTTCCAATGACACCATACACCACCCCCAAGCATACTGGATTCCATGCTGACAAAAGAGAGCTGCCTGCACACATAAAAGATTTTACTCTAGTGAAATCATTTCATATTGTTATTAGAGAATGACACACTGACTTTAAAAGAAAGCCATTTGTCTGCTCTCTGTGGTCTGATGATCTAAAATCTTCCAATTGTTTCCCTGAGGCTTTGCTCATATGTGGCCTCTTAAATCCGACCCAGCAATTTGCTAACAGCAGCTTGCCTTTCTAGTTTTGTTTAGCAGTTCCTCTTGATGACTTTGATCAGACAAAAAGCCCTAAAAATTAGTAATTACAGTGTGTGTGTGCATGTGTGCAAGTGTGTGTGTGTGTGCATATGTGTGTGTGTGTGTGTGTGTGTGTGTGTGTGTGTGTGTGTGTGTGTGTGTGTGTGTGTGTGTGTGTGTACATGCGCATACATGCGAATGTGCAAGCATGTGTGTGTATTCATGCATGTATGCATGCATATATGTGTGTGTGTGTGTGTGTGTGTGTGTGCTGTGAGTGTATGTGTGTGTGGTCTGTGTGTGTGTGTGTGCGCGCGCATGCGCGCGTGTGCATGCATGCATGTGCGCGTTCTCCTTTTAGCTTACATTCAAGATTATCATGCTCATATTCACATGTTTATCCAGGAGTGTTGTACTATCAAGAGCTGTGATGGAGACCCAGGAAGAGCTGACAAACAACTATAGCTGAGATGTAATAAACCACAGGAATTCATATTACATAACATCAGTCTCATAAGACTGGGCATAAAAAAAAGACAAACAGAGAAAAGAGAGACAGTAACATTCAGTCACCACGCTCTAAGCATGTTACATATGTATACATCCTTGCCCTACAAACTTGCCCACTACCAACCAGTACCATCACAGAAAAAAAAAATGTTGCATAAGACAGCAGCAGTGGTTACTATGTCAGTTACTCCCACTGGTAAACTCTTCTGTCCCATGACAGTGGGTCATAGGAGGAACTGTGACAGATGCTGGACCAGAATGTACATGTACCTTAACAGACTTCTGCCCAGTCATAATTAGTCAGTTGGGCAGAGGTGTTGTAACCAGTCCAGTTCTCCAGACTTTTTTTTTTTTTTTTTGTCTGCGACTGGAACAGGCACCCTCCAGTTATCATGCAGAAAGGTTTTGGACAGGGAATCATGGCCAGATAAAGGCCCATACCAGGCAAGCTTATGGTGTCTGATGACTGAGAGGAGAGTCACCAATATGCCAGCATGTATGTTGGCTTGCTGCCTGATCATGGTTATTTGCCTAAAATTCCCTGAGATTGCCCTATTATTGCTGTGTGAGATGCACAGGATACAGCTGAAACATTTGTTCCAAAATGCTATGAGGTAGATTTTTCCTAGCCCAGGTCACATTTGGTTACTAGCAAGATGGGAATCCTTCGGTTGATTGAGAGAGAGAGAGAGAGAGAGAGAGAGAGAGAGAGAGAGAGAGAGAGAGAGAGAGAGAGAGAGAGAGAGAGAGAGGCAGACTGACAAAGACAGACAGACAAGGACAGACATAGAGAGACAAAAACTGGGACAGAGGCAAAGAGAAATGGAAGAAATTAATGGTACGAATGATTTTCAGAAGTTGCACTACTGCAGAAACTATTCAACAAAACAAAACAATGTTAAAGTTTACAATGCCACACGCACACACACACACACACACACACACACACCACAACACACACACACACACACACACACACAACACACGCATACATGCACATGCACACACATTTATACACACGTGCAGATGTGCGTATGCACTCGCGCTTACATGAACATACATGCACATGCATGCACGTGCACATACATACACACACATGCGCACAAACACCAACACACACCCACACACACACACACACACACACACACATGCATATATGCCCATCTGTACGGGCACACACACATACATGCACACATAATACAGATGCATGCCCACAGGAGCATTCTCACACAAGCCCACAAATCACACACACATGTGCACTTGCACTTCTGCATAGGCGCGCACACACACACACACACACACACACACACACACACACACACACACACACACACCACACACACACTCAACATCACACACACATAAACACACACCCCACACAACACACAACCACATACACACACATCACACTACATACCCACACACACACACACACACACACACACACACACACACATACACACGCAGCTGCACACACCACACACACACACAAACACCACACCACACACACACACACACACCACACACACACACACACACACATCACACACACACACCACACACACTACACTACACATTACACAACACACACACAACACCACACGCAACACACAATGCCTACACACACCCACACGTGCACTCGTGTACATGCAATACACACATATGGCTAGTCACACACCCATACATTGCACATTCACCATACACACTTACTATGATCAACATTGGCACAGCCCAACGTCATAATGTCTTCAAGGTCGACAGCACATATTGAGCTAAGTGTACGGTCAGCATGACATACTGGTAAGCCGTAGCCACAAAGACCCTCTCCTTAAATTCTCTCATCTTAGTCATTAATTCCTATATCCAGCAGCTTAAATCATGCGCAATGTGGTCTGAAAACTTAGCAGACGCAGTGATACCTTGATGAAACTGAAACTGTTTATTTGGGGGGGGGGGGGGGGGGGGGGGGGGGGGGGGCTCTATCATTTGCATTCATCCACTTTGTAGGGACAGTATCCATATCCATAGATGGATTAAAAAGAATGATTATCAGCACAACTAACTCCCTGTTTAGTTCTTTTAAAACTCATAGAGGTGGGCTTTGAGCCTGTCACTATTTACCTTGCTCAGCTTTTTTCTCAGTTGCTTTTTAGGATAACTGTCAGATCAGTCATTTTACCATCTGACCAGTCTGCTGGATTTACAGGAAAAGGTAATTTTCCTCGTGCTGCCCCATATTTTTTCAGCGCTTAAATTAAGTTAGCTTTGTCCAAAAATCTCTGTCAGAGATGATGGTCATCTTTAGTTTACTTTCGTTAAACTCTGTTTTAAATATCAAAAGATGACTGTCATGATCGTGGCTTATCTCACAATCACAAAGTTATGCCAATAATGCTATATAGAGAAGCCGACAAGTCCACATAAAGAGATAATGAAAGGATGACAGTAATTTGGCTGAACATCTGTGCCATCGGACCAATGACTATTAACTGAAGCAGACGATCTTTTGGGCACAAGTCTAAATGTTGTGACAACGTTGTATTGACAACAATTACCTTCTTTCGGCATCAGTTTTCCATTTGAGCGGTCACACCACAGACTAAACTCTCCATCCTGAACAATGTAGTGAGATTCTGTCACAAAAAGTTCCATTCTGTTAATCTATAATCGTATTCTTTGGCTAGCAGGTTCATCCCACTTCATACTAAATACCGGATGTACACAACCACCATAGGGGTTTTTCTTCCGGTGAAGAGCTGCGCGTGAAGCCACGCAGCCGCAGCGATCTCATTGTTGTGTTTGACAGCGGTGTGTGTAACAGCGTGGTATTCGCTCTCAGTTTTCTTAAATTGATTTGAAAAGTTCACCAATTTCTTCCCTCTTTTTTATATTGTCAGTTCACATCCAAGTGGTCAGCATGTATAACCAAGATGAAGGCAAGTATATTACATTATTTGTGTTACTTATTTTCGTTTAAACATCTAGTTTCAGGTAAATCCATCATGGCGGCTTGCTATGGAAAAAGAAAGCTTCTTCCACCGTTCCAGTTGGAGATACTACGATGATGTAGACAATGTTCGTGTTGATAATGCCTAGAATTTAACTAGTTAATGGGGTAATCATCCCGAAGATTATATGTAAAAACATCTAAAACCTCATCTTTATGTCACAGGCCTGTTCGTAAGTGAGGTCCAGTAGGCTTATATTAGTCCATGGCTCTGCAGAGCCAGGAATTTTCGTCTTTTACGCGAGTTTTTGCGCTACTTCAGTTGGAAATCGCAGAAAAAAAAAGAATTCTCCGGGGAAAAAATCGAATGAAAATTCTTTAAAATCCGTCGCCACTGCAGGCGGAAGGAACGCTCGTTTGACTTTATCGGACGGTGGAGTGGGGAAAAGGCCAATGCGCGAAGTGGTCGATGAGTAGCGGCCCTTTCTAAGATGGCGGAAAGACAAAAACCTGCATTGCGGCAATGCTTTCGACGATTCCAAAGCGAATCCGTGGAAATGGAGCTGGATGAAGACGGTGGTGGGCGGAGAAGGACATGCGCAACACATCCATAAGATAGATGTGTATGGGACTGTGTTTTGCGATCTGTGTCGCTGCAAGATCAGTTATGACATGAGAGGTTGGGTCGCCCTGGAAGACCAGTGACAGACCGCGAATTGCAAAAAGGGTGATGAAGAATGATTAAGATAATCATAGAAAGTTTTGTTAGGTATGAAATTTCCTTTCTGTCCATTTATCAACTATCACAGAATGCGCAGTGATATCTTGATGCAACAATATCTTGATGCTTTTGTGTCATGTATTTTCCAGTGCTCATGGCTTTTGTTGTTGTTGTCTTTTTGTACAGTAGCTGCTTTGAAAACAATCAAGGAAATTCAAGGACAACCATAGAAAAACTTAAGTATAGGATCAATCTCAAACTTTTCGCTTAATGTGTTAAGTTTGACAATCGCTGTCTTAGCTGTGGATATGCACCCCCCAATTTGCACACACACACCCATGTACAACACACACGGAGTGTTCCTGTTCATACACTTTGACAACAGATTTTCATTTTGAAAATGTATATTGCTGTATTGCTGCTAATTTAACCCGTAGAGTGCCTTTAAGCCGTCAGCTGACGCCGCATTAAAAATGCTTTCCCAGTGCCTATGGGCCGTCCACTGACGTCATGCATTTTTCTTGAATTTTCATTCGTTACTATTTCTATCAACGGACTCAAATAGAGTGTGCGTAGAAAGCCTTATATGTCTGTAGTCTTAAAATATTGTAAATGACCACACGTGAGGGGAAAGCCCATTTATTCTCATCACTGACTGGATGACCAGCCAGCACTTCGTCTCGCTTGCAAAGATGGCGGCACAACCTTCAACAAGCGCAGTGACCAAATCAACGTATTTACACAGCTGAGCAGGCTCTGCTGATGATTTTTGACAAAGACAATAATTTTTTATTCATCGACTCACTCGAGCATGAAGGTGAGATGATGATAGTGATGGAATTGCCGACCATATTTGTCAGTTATTGAGTCGGGCTTTGTGACCTCAGTGTGTGTTCAGCTGACTGCGTCGAACGAGCTAGCCTAGTGTGTACTCTGCACTGTGTGCCAGTGGCCAGTGATGTGAAAGTCAGCGCGAGAGGGGAGCGTGGCCTGCTCGCGGCATGACATGGGGCAGACGGAAAGGTAGGGGAAGAGGAGGAGTGAAAGAGAGGGTTGAAGTCCAGCAAGGGGGCGTGGTGGGGAGAGGGGGGCATGGTCGTGGACTGACCTGTCTGCTTAGAGTGCGAGTGTCTTGATGGACTTCTAAACTGATTTACTTTCATTTACAGGTGTAGTGTGACAATACAAACTTTATTTTCAACTTTTTTGCTTTGTGTTCTTGTTTGGATGTGAAGATGTAGTGGTAAATACATATGTTTTTGATCGTGCAAAAAAATCTATCCAAATCTAAATGCCTAAATATTTTTTTATTGTCAAAATTAAAACAAAAGGAGCCCAGATTCAAAATCTTCATTCAATTTCCTTCAAAAATTAATATAGATTTCATTTTTATATCTTTTGTAGTTTCTGAGCAAGAATTTTTTGTTAATTATTACCCCCAAATCATTAGATTTCCATGGCACTGGGAAAGCCTTTGTTTGTACTATTTTTAGGCAGTGAACAAAAGTAAAAATTGAAGAAATCTCAGTACATCTGATGTTTGCTCCAGAATGCCTCGGATTGCACAGATTTTTGTCGTAAACTTCAATGTCGTAAACTTCAAAAATTTTCCCAGGTGGTGAAGGGCCCCTCCCCTAGCAGCCTCAGGGTGCTATGGGCCTTCCACTTGGTGCTTCGCATCCTCAGAGAGAGGGACTTTCCTCTTTTCTTTTTCCTTGCAAGTCCAGGTTCTGATGAGGCAAAGTACTAGTTTAGAGGCCCAATCCTGTCGTCTTGTGATGGACCTGGATGGATCCATTGTTTTCAACTGTCACTTGTCTTCAGGATTTCTTTTTCTCAGTGAAAGATCAACAATCCACTAAGTAAGATTAGTTTCAAAGTGGGTTGTATGCTGGTAGAAATTGAAACAAAAGAAAAATTACTGTACCACCGAACGAAAGAGACAGACATTACAGACAAAACATGATGTGTTTCAACCTCTGTGGTCTTCTTCAGGCAAGACAAACAACATTAAAAACAATGAAAACGAAGAACAAAAAATCACATATCCTCACACATATATACACACATATCATTCATTTTCATTGTCTTTTTTCTTTTATTCAATCAATGATTGTCTTGCCAGAAGAAGACGAAGAGGTGGCAATGTGTCGTGTTTTGTCTTGTAATTTGTTTGTCTCTTTCCTTCAGCGGTACAGTAATTTGTCTTTTGAGTCCACTAGTTAGAAGTAAGATTCCAGATTTTCTGTAAATGACAGACATTTAAAGGTACATCTGGAAAAAAAAGTATTGAAATGAATATCATTTAGAAATAAAAAGGAAAAGATGCTTTGGTAAAATCTGTAATTTAGGGTGGGGTGGGTCATGCGTGAAAATTAAATTAATACCATATGATGTAGTCACAACTTGCATGATAACAAGAGTCCAGTACATGAGTAATTGGTGCTTGTCTTATGTTTAGTTATTTCATAAACAGCACACCATTTGCAATTGATGCTGTCAAACTGCAGTATGATTTGCATGATCTTATGTTTAAAAAAAAAAAAGGAAACGAAAGGAGGGGCCAACAGATCTGGTTTTAGTGAAAATAGACCCATTGAAAGTGACAAACGTGTTGGCATTGGTGAATGAGAATGCAGCGGTAAGAAGTGGTTTCGGTAAAACTTCAGTAATCTAACATCTTTCTTATTTTTTCCTTTCCTTTTCCCTGTTCACAGAAATGTTCGATGCTGATGAAGCAAGTGACGAAATCACTACAGAGTTGTGGCAGGAAGCATGCTGGATCGTCATCAGCTCATATTTTGATGAAAAAGGTCTTGTTCGCCAGCAGCTGGACTCATTTGATGAGTTCATTCAGATGTCGGTGCAACGCATCGTTGAAGACGCTCCACCTATCGACCTGCAGGCTGAGGCTCAACATACCACAGGCCAAGTGGAAACACCGGTAAGTAACTTTATTTTCGTAAATGATATCTTAAGAATTCAACCTCTTACTTTTTTATAATAGACTTGGCCTCAGGACTTGGTGACTACTGACTTCTTTTTTACCAATCAGTAAATTTACCGAAAACCAAAATCAAGATTTCTAATGCTGCACGAGTTTGTGTCTCTCAGACCTGGTTGACTCCAGAATATATGAATATTATATCAGTTATTAAAAGGAAGCATGGAGTACACCCCTGTCATGCAGCCACCAGTTTCAGTTTCATCAGGGAAGTGTCACTACGTGCAGACTAGTCCATATACGCTACACCACATCCGCAAATTTTGAGACACACTAGTGTGGTTCTTAGTGTTCATCTTTCTCATTATTTAGGTGTAATGCAGTGAACTGTTGGGAGCAGTAAGGGAGGAGAGAGCAAACAGCAAGCACATGTACAGATGTGCACACGCATGCATGCGCACATGTATATACTATTAGAAATATTTTTTAATCACCGGTATTAACCTGTGAATTCTTTATCAAAGAGTCCAATATGTAAGTACTTACAGCTTCTCACATTTAACATCTCATACTTATGAGGTTACTTTTAAGTGAATCGATTACATAACTATTGCTTAATCTACATATAATATCCGAAAGGACCATCTTAATCCATCCCCTACCTATCACTCTTTTCTCCCACATCAAAACCGTTTGTTTCACCTAGAGTGGATAGACATTAAATTTGAAACTAACGCGCTTGTTTGCAGAAACATGCACACACCTACACTACACACAGAGCTGTGAATACACCTTATGCTTTTTTTTTTTAATATGTAGAGCAACGGTAGCAAGCACAAAACAACTGTAAAAGCAGAAGGGAAAAAAAATGAGAACTTGTACAATATTGAACGAAGAGCTCGAAAATGAGTTGTGGAGGGCGATCATGAATCAGCATGTTATGGACCTTGTTCAGACTGGAAACCGACTGTTACAGGAAAAGTTTACAAAATCATCCACTTCATGAAAAGAGACTGGTATTGGTCTTGCATATTCTGGTCACTGAAGGACTCCCTTTTGAGTGAAATGGAGCAAGTAAATCACAGTGATCAAGCAAGCCTATTTCTTCTTCTTTTTTTTAAATAGAAAGATTCCTGCCCAAATGATTAAGCCTGTTTATGAGTTGCTGAAATCCATACATTGATGTAATGTTGATTGATATTTGTGTGATTGCAGCCCCGCTATGTGCTGAAGTTCGAGCAGATTTACCTGTCAAAGCCAACACACTGGGAAAAAGATGGTGTTCCGAGTCCGCTGATGCCAAATGAAGCTCGTTTAAGGAATCTCACGTAAGCTGCAAGATTTTCTATTGTAGACACGTGTATAAAACACATAAGATATTAACAGCTGGTATTTTCTTTCTTCATTTTTCAGTTCTTTTTGCTGAAATCAAGTGCAAACAAAGTTCATGAACAGCTTGGCAATCACTTGAAATAGGAACAAACACTAAAAAGAATTCTGTTCTTCTGATCGATCAGCAGTGGGTTTTTTGATTGGCTGCTGGATTGTTTTTGGAACAGATACTCTGCTCCGCTGTATGTGGACATCAAAAAGACAGTGATCAGAGAAGGAGAAGACCCTGTGGAGACCATGCACCAGAAGACTTACATTGGGAAAATCCCCATCATGCTGCGCTCTACCTACTGTCTGCTCAATGGCCTGACGGATCGTGATTTGACAGAGCTCAACGAGTGTCCACTGGACCCTGGTGGTTATTTCATCATCAACGGCTCTGAGAAAGTGTTGATCGCCCAGGAAAAGATGCCATAAACACAGGTGAGGGAATGAAGATGGGTAATGGATGATTGACCCAGTGGGATAAAATTCTTTCAGATGTGGAAATAGCAAATAGGACATTGGTTTTGGTGATGTGAATATGACATTGGTTTTGGTGATGTGAATATAATTTTTTGTAGACCTTTCTTTTCTTCTAGTGTAAAGGTATTGAAAAGCAGTAACGCTGTTATGAAGACTTCATTTGTATAAAAGTTTGTGTGGCTTAGTAATTAGAACAAAGCAGCTCTATTATTCATTTAAGTTTGTTTATACCTGTAACATCTTTTTCTTATTAAAGAAAAAAAAACACAAGAAACTCCTGGTACATTTTCTTTCAAACATATTTGAAATATTCTTTTCCAGTCTATGTATTCCAGCAGAAGGATTCCAAGTATGCTTTCAAGACAGAAATCCGATCCTGTCTGGAGCACTCCTCCCGTCCCACCAGCACCATGTGGGTCAACATGATGGCCAGAGGAGGTGGCGTAAGTGCTTCCTTTATTATTTTCTTTTAAATCTTTCAGCAAGACAGAATGATAAGGCGAGAAATTAGCTTGAGAGAAATATTTTTTACTTTTGGGGTTTTTGTTTTGTTTTGTTTTTTCTTATTCTCTATGTTTCTGGGTAACATAACATAGACTGTACGCATGATCATTTTAATGCATTGTTTATTAACCCTCTGCCTACCGCATGACTTTGTGCTATATGACTATGAGAATACCATGCAAGAGAGGTAACTCCGCAACACATACACACTTGCCATA
The DNA here is from genome assembly GCA_018398815.1 of Conus ventricosus. Lineage (NCBI taxonomy): Eukaryota > Metazoa > Mollusca > Gastropoda > Neogastropoda > Conidae > Conus > Conus ventricosus. The sequence goes on from CM031597.1 coordinate 76,362,132, forward strand.
AAGAAACCTCAATAGAAAATTTGTTTTTAACTTATCTATTCTGTAAAAATAATGAAAAAAATTCAAAGACATCACTCCATCCAAAACAGCCATTTCCCCCCACATATAGTGAACTGGTACACGAGGAAAAAAAAAACAAACGAACAGACTAACTGTACTTTGGTATTCTCAGTGCTAAAACAATTTTCTCTAAATGCACTGTACCCACAGAACATCATGGATTAGGAGCACAGAGTGATTTTCCAAGTCTAAACAAAGTACTGAAACCTTCAGGAACAAAATAAAGTCATTCTGTATGGTATGCACACTAAATAATCAACTTTTATTGTGAAGCAAAAAACAACCCAAACTTCAACAATTTTGTTAAACTGAAGGCATCACATACAAGAAGATTTGTCTTCTAACTACTGAGGGGAAAAAAATAACAAGAACAGATTACTGAATACTGGGCTTTAGATTGTGATGGAATTCAACAAAAATGTGCTTTTGCACAAGTGCACTGAGCAACCCCCCCCCCCCCCCCCCCCCCCCCCCCCCCCCCCCCCCCCCCCCCCCACCCCAACACACACACTGTGGTGATGATGTACCTCTTGTCCGGCTCCTCTTTGCTTTTTGATAAACAGGCAGTTTTTATTTCAGGCCAGAGTTTATGTTCATCCTTTTCTGCTTGCTTTTGTGCAGCAAATAAATTTGTTTCTCGTTAAAAGTCTACCAAAATTCTTCTGAAATCAAAAAGCTAAAGGTGATGCTCCTACAGGCAAATCGTGGGACACACCCACTGACTGACCGGGTTTCCTGGCTATCAAAACAAGGGAAACTTTTGGGGGGCTTCACTTCTTGTAGCCAACCACTCCAGTCAAGAATTAAAGTATCTCTAGCAAGTTTTGTTTTTCGAATTTTCTTTTTTGGGGGGTCTGGGCCCAGCAGCAATGGGCTATTCGACATCGTCATTATCATCGCCTGAATCATTATTGATTCCGGCCTCAAAATCAGTCAGCAGTCGATCTTTATTCATAACTAGGTCAAGATTGACGTCCGAATCGTCTTGCTTCAAATCTTCTTTAAGAGTGTAGCCCGCAAATACGCTCTCTTCATCAATATCACTTCAGAAAATGAATTCTGCAAGTTGCATAGTTACTTGATCCGCCATTTTCCCAGAAAATCTTCGCGAAAAAAAGCCGAACTTTGAAAATTCACAGCAGCGAAACGACTCCACCAAAACTCATGCAACAAAAACCAAAATGGCGTCCAGAAACGGAAGTACCGGAAGACTCTTCTGTCGCAATTGCATTCTGGGATATGCGATGGTGAAAGCGAAAGTCGTTGACCGAGTATTCAGCGGTCGATCTCGGTCGATCCGGTATTCAGGAGGAAATCTCGCGGTCGATCTCGGTCGATCCGGTAGGCATTGGGTTAAGTATTGAAGGACAAGCATTTTGTTTTCCATTGCTGATTGGGGGAAAAAAAAGTTGCATTACTTTCATCAAAACCTTTTGCAGATATATATATGAAATAGAACAAGCAACGTTCCAGCAATAGGTTCACGGGAAAGGTAGAAATGCAGTCTGCTTTTATTGTGTGCAGGGAGCCAAGAAAAGCGCTATTGGTCAGCGAATTATTGCCATCCTGCCATACATCAAACAGGAAATCCCCATCATCATTGTTTTCCGTGCCCTGGGCTTCGTGTCTGATCGGGACATTCTGGAACACATCATCTATGACTTCGATGACCCAGAGATGATGGAAATGGTCAGTGGACTCAAGAGATTAAGATTAATTTCTTCGTAATGTTTTCTTGCTGACCTATGACACTTCTGCCTTCTCTTTAAAAAGGACTTTAACATTTTTTAAGCTTGAAGTTTAAGATGTTCTCAGACATAAGATGGTCAGAAGCTGAACTTGCTGTTCCAGATGTGATTCTTTGATTTTTTTTTCTTTTGACATTAGTATATGTTTAGAAAAGAAAAAGAAAAGAAGTGAGACATTTTGGGATTTGTTTTTGATGGTGCAGGTGAAACCGTCTTTGGATGAAGCGTTCGTGATCCAGGAACAAGGAGTGGCCCTGAACTTCATTGGTGCGAGAGGGGCCAGGCCAGGTGTCACCAAAGAGAAGCGAATCAAATATGCCAGAGAAATTTTGCAGAAGGAAATGTTGCCTCATGTTGGTGTCAGTGAATTCTGTGAAACCAAAAAGGCTTACTTCCTGGGGTAAGTCTTATGCCGTATGTGTGTATTTTTCCTTTGGTTTGTTACTATATTGTCATCCTTACATTGTGCTTCTGTTTTCATAAGTGCAAGTGTGGGAAAATTTTCGTGTTGATATTTTTGGTACAATCAACATTTCTCTGTCTCTCACGTTCTTGGGATTACTGATATCCTTAATTTAATGTGCTTGCACTATGCCATTTGTTGTTTACCCTTGCCGGATGAATGACAAATACACAAAGGAGGTCTATTTCAGGTACATGGTGCATCGCTTGCTGTTGGCTGCACTGGGACGCAGGGAGGTGGACGACCGTGATCACTATGGCAACAAGCGTCTGGATTTGGCCGGACCTCTGCTTGCATTCCTCTTCAGAGGGTGAGTCAGATGAATACTCTACATGCTTTTTTTCCCTTTCCCACCTTCAACCGTGAATGAAGGGATTAAACAGTATCGTTCTGTGGGAAGAGGATGATGTTGGTATGCATGCATCTGTGTTGTGTGTGTGGGTATGCTTTTCAAATTGGTGTTCTGTCTATGTGTGGGTTATTTTTTATTCAAACTTAAAACAGTATGTGCAATAAAAAGAAATAAGGCTGATCATAGAAGGAAACAGTATGTGCAAGATTCAGCTGCTTTCATGGCTGATATAAGGGCATATGAATTTGCATTTACATAATTATAGTGCAGATGGATTTTTTTATGTAGTGATTTAATATATGATGATAACATCAATTATGTCATTCAGTAGTAATTCAGAAATAGCTAATGGTTAGAAATCTGTTTCTGTTTGGTCAGGTTGTTCCGTAACCTGATGAAGGAGGTGCGCATGTACGCCCAAAAGTTCATTGACCGTGGCAAGGACTTCAACATGGAGCTGGCCATCAAGACTCGCATCATCACTGATGGCCTGAAATACTCTCTGGCCACAGGCAACTGGGGTGATCAGAAGAAAGCTCATCAGGCCAGGGCTGGAGTGTCACAGGTGGGAGAGGTTCCTTTGTGCTTGCAAAAGTAGTTTAGACATGCTGTGGTTTCTTTGTTGTAATCTGTAACATTCATAGATTCATACAATTTTGGCCTTACAGGTGTACACAAACATTCTCACTTGCACTCTCTCTCTCTCTCTCTCTCTCTCTCTCTCTCTCTCTCTCTCTCTCTCTCTCTTTCTCTCTCAAATAATTACATTTTACCACGTGTCCGCATTGATTTGTTCAAATCTAGTTTTGCATATTTTGGTCCATCTGTGTGGAACTCTCTTCCTCCGTCTGCCAAAACATGTCAATCACTGCCGTCCTTCAAATCAGCAGTACTTAAACATTTACTTGAACAATGAATCTAGCCTATTGATCATGGTCTCAACGCCCTACTTTTTTGCTTGCCTCTATATTAGCTAATGAAAATGTGTGTGTGTGTGGTATGGGTGTGGATGTGGGTATGCGCATGCGTGTGTGTATGCATGTGAGCGCGCGCGCGTACGTGTCTGATTGTGTTTGTGTAATTTTGTAATGGATTTTTTTTTTTTTTTTTTTTAATAAGTGTTATTCTTATTACTATTGTTATTGTTAATATTATAATGTTGTGATATTCTTCATTGTTTCTGTCATTATTAATATGTCGAGGGTTGACTGCCGAAACCTAGTATCTCGTTTTTTCACACTTCTTCAGAAAACGCTTCTGAAAGTTCAGAGTCTCTGTTATAACACTTAAATGAAAGTTTTCCTTTTGAAAATGAGCATAACGCTTAAGATACATGTCATCTGCATATGTGTTAGCTATCTGTCACTGAAATGGCTTTCTTCCATGTTTAATTAGAGAAATTTAAACACAGGCAAAGATAATGTATTTTGGACAGCTGAGCGTGCCCAAATGACGGCAGCAGAAGAAAGGCACAGCAAGATAAGTGGCTTCAGCGATACCGTAAAGGGACGGCAGGCAGAGAAGTGTGACTGCCGAAACCACGTATCTTGACTTCACAGCCTTCTGCTGCCGTGAAATCGGCGATTGTACTTATACAACGACCAGCCGAATCCGTGTTTCTGTCTTTACTACTAAGTTGCTGTAATAAAACGCATCTTTTCCTGTTTCTCGGAAAGCAGTATTTAGAGAAACGTGGTTTCGAGTGATACAAGATTGGGCTCTTTCTGTCCCTCGGAAAGAAGTATTTAGGGAAACGTGGTTTCGAGTGATAAAAAATTGGGCTCTTTCTGTCTCTCGGAAAGAAGTATCTAAAGAAAAGTGGTTTCGTGTGATACAAGTTTGACTCTTTTTGTCTGCTGGAAAGAGGTATTTAAAGAAATCTGGTTTCGAATGATAAAAGTTTGGGCTCTTTTTATACTTTAAAGTTGTGTAATTTAAATTATATCGAATTAAGTTGTTTTTACAGCACAAAACCATGGTATTTAGCTATCAACGGCTTCATAAATCAGCTTTGCATTCATTTAAATCTCAATTGGCAGTTTGCTTCATAATGCACATGCATTAAACACTCGGGAAATGAATTAAATATGATAAGCAACATTAACAATAACAGATCTCAGCACAGTTTGAATCACAAGTAGAGTTTTAGAGGACAGAGGGTGTGTGCATGAGGGGGGCGGGAGGATATGGAAAAAGAGAAGGGTGGAGGTAAGGGGTGGGGGGTGGGGGTGGGGGGGTACTGGATGAGACAGACAGAAAGACAGAGCCTGACACATACATACACTCTTTCCATCTCTCCTCTGTCACTCTCTCTATCTGCCTGTCTCTCTCTGTCTGTCTGCCTCTTACTCTTTCTCACACACACACACATACACACACACACGCGCGCGCGCGCACACGCACACTCACACACGCGCATGCACATGTAAACACACACACACACACACGCACGCACGCACGCACGTACGCACGCGCGCGTGCGCGCACACACACTTGTTATTTAAGAGCTATATTGTAGATTACTTGTATGAGAATTCACACACAGACACACACACACACATGCACCCACGTACACACACGCATGCGTGTACATACACACACACGCACTCACACACACATACAATAATTTTGCACATATTTACATACATGCACATAGTCACATTGCATTACTCTAACATCGCTATTAGTGAACAGACATTAAATTGAAGAACGAACGAACACACACACACAAACACACACACACACAGACACACACACACACACACACACACACACACACACACACACACACACACACACACACAAAGACCACATCGACGAAAACCAAACAAAAACAGACACGTAATATACACACAGATGAGACATGACCACATTCAAACGGAAAACCAAACATTACAATAAATGAACATACCTGTTATGATTCATTGTTGTTGTAAACTGTCAGATCCCGACACACTGTATCACTTCAGCAGTAAACACAAATATGGTATCCAAAGAATTGTCTGATTATTACGTATTATGCAAAACACCGTCCTATGTTTCTGTCCTGTCCTTGACACACGATGACAGACTATAACGCACAGAAACAGTATCTTTGTCTGTTTTGATTATGACCAGCGTAACAGTCTGAAGGCAGATGCTCCATGCACACACCCAACGTAGAAACATAGATTGCAAACCACATTCAAACATTTGGTAATTTATGACAATTTTTGTCAAATAATATCAGAACAGCAAAAAGAATTTGAACTATGCACCTAACCTTTCAAAACAAGAGGAGGAAGACTACACTGACAAAAGCTGGAAAGGTGACTTTCAGCAGCATGTGTCTCCAGGTTCTGGATGCCCTCCTTAATCTGTGTCTTCGTCACTGTCGTTGATGTCTGGCTCAGGCAGTAGGTCTGACACACAGGAGGAGGAAGGCAGAGCCTCAAAGAAAGAATGATGCTCCTCTGGGATGATGCTGGACTTGCAGAGGGAAAGCAGATCTCTTTTTTGCCTCCGAGATGGGCAGTTTTCCTCTGTATAGCCGTGGAAGTATGGACAGTTCGTGTTGACCTCGTTTTCCAGAACTACCAACGAGACGGAGTGATCTGAAGTCATCCTCAAAGCTGTATTTGAAAAACATGAGGTCTTCATCACTCTGAGTGAACTGAATGCACTTGATGTTGAGCCAGTTGACCCTTTTCCAGAAACATCTGTTTTTGTGTTTCGCACTCTTGTTGAGGCAATCTTCTTGAAGTCAATCATATCTGTGTGCCTCAGCGGTAGAACTCTGTACGGGTTTGTTTCTACGTGCCATTGACAGTACAATATCCCAGCCACTGGGGGTGTAGATGGGTGTGGACTTCTTGGCTCATCTGGGTGGACAACTGTTTCATAATTGAGCAGATTGCTCGAGAAAATGACGACGGTTTGTCTGGACCAGTCAGCTAGCGCTTTTGGGAGCAAGTCTGCAGCATCATTACTCCATACACCAGGAGTTCGTAGCTGTCAACGTTCAGAAAGTAACCGTAGATACCGTTCATTTTCATCATTCTCATCCGTCTCCAGAAAATGAATGTAAGAAGAAAATTTGTCCTCCAGAAAGTTGCACAAGATTTTTCTCAGATCGAGGGCACTAGTGCCTAGATGCTTGGAGGCTGACTCAAAGAAACAATTCCCATCACGGGCAGCATTAACACTGTGCAGACCATTGGCAGACAGGAGATTTTGGAGTCTGCTTTTTGTGTTCGGCCTCTTCTTTCTGCCGTTTCTCTAAATCCTTCATGCTTATACCCTTTGCCACTTCCACGTTGTCTGGTGTCTGGACCCGCTTTCTTTTTCTCTTGCTCCTTTTCAGTGACATCAAAGGAACGTTGTCACTGCTTTCTCCTGTGGATGACAGAGAATAATAGTGTGGTGGAGACACTGGTGGGCAATAGTCAGGATCCTTAGTGGTGTTGTCTTGCGATGTTAACACGGTGGTTGTGCCAGTCTGTCTTTGTAAAGTTTCCAGATCTGATTGGCACCAACCTGAATCTTCGAGATCAATCCTGCTTGACTGGCAAGAACCTCATTGGTCTGCAGTGGCGCATTGTCAGAATGGCACCTTTCCGGGTCATCTGGGACAGCTCCAGCTGTAATAAATGTGGCCCTGTCTGAAGTCCTCTCTGAACCATCCATGGCGTTATCACCTCCAGCTTTTAGTGGCTCGTCATCAGATGGGCACCAGTATTCTGGCTGACTTGAGACTGGCGCCTCAGGTATGTCCTTGACATCAACGTTGTTGTGGGTTGTCAAGGAGTTGGCCAGGTTAATAAGGTACATGTTGTCATCAGTATCATCTTCATGTGGCTCGTCCATTCTGAAAATGAAACCATTTCTGTTTACAACACAGCCTATCACTAAAGTGCCCATCTTTCTTTTACTTAAGAAACAAAATGTGACAATTCCTATTATAATAATAATAAAGATTATGACTGTACATTGCATGTGGATGTACTCGTGTATCATGAAGTCTATGTATTTATCAGGCATAAAAATGTGCATATGCGTACGTGCGTGTGTGTGTGTGTGTGTGTGTGTGTGTGTGTGTGTGTGTGTGTGTGTGTGTGTGCATGCGTTTAATCGCTGGCCAGTATGTGTATAATATAAAAGATAATATTTGAAATAGATGAACAATCTAAGATAGACAAAAGACGTTATTGCGCAGTATGAGATATGATGTGTTTGTTAGTATGTGTGTGTATCTGTGCGTGTGTGAAGAAGAAGCAGAAGAAGAAGAAGAAGAAGAAGGAGAAGAAGAAGTGTTAGTAGAAGAAGAAGAAGAAGGAGAAGAAGAAGAAAAAGATTATATTTAGGGAGACTATCAATGGAAAAGAAATTTAGCTAGTATGTTTTGTAAATATGCGCACGCACACACACGCACGCACGCACGCACGCACGCACGCACACACACACACACACGGACGTGAGCACACATATAATCAGCCACATAAACATAATTATATGCATATTCTACACACATACCGCACAAACACATAGATACTTCCCATTTCACACAAACACACATGCACACGTACGTCACACCTACACACGCAGAGACACATGCACACACGCACACAGAACGCACGCGCACACGTACACAGAGACAGAGACAGAGAGAGACACACACATACAAACACACATACACACACACACACATATATACACACGCACGCACGCACGCACACACACACACGTGCGCGCGCGCGCACAACACGCACACACACACACACACACACACACACACACAGAGCACACATTATACTTTAATATTGATCACACGCTAAATGGATATACTCCTACATGCTTGCCTACAGTCATCAAAGCAACTAGCTTAGCTTGTGCATTTACTATTAAAAAAAACAACAAAATTTAACTGAATAAGTTGAAATGTAAAATGAAAAAAAACTCACCTGGAAATCTGCTGTCTACGTTGTTTCGTGAAGAAACTTGGGCACACTTCTCTTGTGAATAGAACTGAAAGAAGTGACCATGTGCTGTGAACAGGGAAAGTAGGCAGTGTCTTTTGTTCTCACCAGTTCAGCGTATGTCGTGGGGTGAGGGTTTAATGACATCTTTCAACATCTACGGTCTGCAAGTCCCGCTTGACACTAACGGTGCCCAGTGGAGGCCACTTAAGCGCTCCTTCCCAAAGCAAACTGTAAATAATCCTGACAGGGAAAACTAGCATCTGGTGCTTGAGTTTATTCGGCAGGAAGGGTGCTGAAAATGAAGCAGCAATGTGTGCGTGGGAGAGTCAGGCATGTGGAGATACGACCATCGGTACGGTACAACAATCAGAGTTGCTGACAGCGACTGCAGCATTTCTCAAGATACTAGGTTTCGGCTGTCAGCATTCTGGTCAGAACAGCGGATACTTCAGAAGCTAATAATAGGATGAACAGATACTTGGTTTCGGCAGTCATTGTTTCTGGTTGTTCTTGTAAACTTGTTTTCGGTTTTAATAAATAACACAAAAAATATTGATTGTCTTGCAAAGGGACTATGTTTATATGAAAGAGCACACTTTTCTCTATCAACCGATACAAAAATGTCAAAATCACCAAAATGTCAAGATACTAGGTTTCGGCAGTCAACCCTCGATGTGCAGTCTGTTTAGTTGAATGCTGTAGAATAGCAAGGACAGATTGGAAGAATAGGCACTGCCTAAAATCTCTATCCTTGAGTAATAAAGTTTTTGAGTCTTGAGTCTCTCTCCTCTCTCTCTCTCTCTCTCTCCCACGCACGCACGCACGCGCGCACTTTAAACCATGCATGCATACATATATGCAAATAGGCAGACATGGGTAGATGTGTATGTATATAGTTCTTTCCACATGAAATATAGTCCTTTTATGTTTGCTGTGACCTTTATTATGTTCTCCCCTCTAATGAAATATGCATCATTATGTAGTTGTACTTTAGGTGTGAAAAAATGCAGATTAATCAAAAGGAGTCAGAGTGTTTACTGGTTGTTATGATCTATGTTGATAGGTGTTGAATCGACTGACATTTGCATCCACGCTGTCTCACTTACGACGACTGAACTCTCCCATTGTCGAGACGGCAAGCTTGCTCGTCCACGTCAGTTACAACACACACTGTGGGGCATGATCTGTCCAGCAGAAACGCCAGAGGTAAGCTTGGATGGTGACTGATATGCCAACTTTCTGTTAATTCCTCAACCTCATTCCTCCAGTTCTCATGCTGAGCAACCTAGAATACTGTCTTGTCAATTGAAAAAAAAACTAGCATCAAGGCAAAAAGAAACGTAGCTTGGCCTTAAAAGAAATGTTTTGTTTATTTTATGGTGAAGGAAAGTAACAGTCGTTATCTGAAATGAAGTCATGAAGCTGTTCAGCTATGTACATTAAAACTCTGTGCATTAGAATTGTTTGTGAGGAAGCTTAGGGGGGAAAGAAAGTGACAGTGAAGTGTAAAGAGGGATGTGATGTGTGTCAGGGAGCTGCTGTGGGTCTGGTGAAGAACCTGGCCTTGATGGCCTACATCTCTGTGGGCTCACAACCCTCTCCCATCCTGGAGTTCTTGGAAGAGTGGAGTATGGAGAACCTGGAAGAAGTCACACCCTCTGCCATTGCCGAGTATGTCATCAAAATGCCTTCCTGTCCGCTTTTCTTGTCATTCTTTTCCATTGGTATCTATTAAAATTATTTTTCCTGCCAATTGATTTTTTGTTATTCAAACTTTAGTAGACATTTAACCTATAGTAAATGACAGATCAAAAGACTTTTTGTTCTTCTTACAGTTACATGATTCTATACAAAGAAAAGTCAATATAAGCATGCAAGAGCTGAATGCTACAGACTTCCCAATTTATTTTTATCTTCCATATTGATTAAATCACTACCCTTCATACAAAAGCACGTGGGAAACAGCATGTGTGTCTTTGCTCTCCAAAATGGCAGCATCCAATTGCCTGCAATACTGTACACCAATACTGAACGTAGCTCCCCTTCCAGGAACAATAAGCAAATAATGATTAGATATATTATCTGTATAAAACAATTCTTAGTTCATATAGTTGCTCGGGCATATTCCATCCTGTTAGTTGTAACTTCTTGTTTTTGCAATGAAATTCGTATTTTGATCGTGTTGAGGTAATTTTTGGAGTTTGTCAGATTTGGGGAGGGTTAGGAAAATGGTGTATGTTTACAATGCAGACAGGCACAATCAATCAGTTGACTTGTCATGTGTGCAGTACCACCAAGATTTTGTGAACGGCTGCTGGGTGGGTATCCATCGGGATCCAGACCAGTTGATGACCACGCTCAGAAAACTGAGACGAGAGATGGACATCATTGTGTCAGAGGTCAGTCCACTTTCATAATGTTTCTGTGACTGTAGTTGTATTTGAGGAAAGTAGCATGGTTCCTTACAAAAGGGTAAAGAAGTCTTCCAGTTTGGCATATTTTTGTCTTCCACTCCCCTTATTCTGTTTTTGCACTCAGCCATCCAATGCCAGAGTTGTTGTTTTTTGTTTGTTTTCAGGATGATTATATCTTTGAGATTTTTCAGACTTCTGCCAATGAAATTACTGTCTCACCTCTCAACTTTTTAAGTGTTTTAACTTAATGTATCCATTCAAGATACATATATCTCCAGACCCAGTGATTGTTAATCGAAATGTGTTATAGGTGTCCATGATCCGAGACTTCCAAGATCGTGAGATCAGAATCTACACTGATGCTGGAAGGATTTGTCGTCCCCTGCTGATCGTGGAAAACCAAAAGCTGCTGCTGAGAAAAGTCACATCCAGCAGTTGAAAGAGAGAGAGTACAACAATTACAGGTGCCTTTATTTTCCTTCTTCACATAGTCTACAAATCAGCTTTAGTGTTTGTGCGGTAATTTCAGGTTGTGAGACATGTTATTCAACATCTGCCTTGAAAGCTTAAAGACTGTATGCAAGAAAAAGAATGTGTTTGTTAGGGGGTGTTCGCAGACTTTCATTTTGAATGCCAAATTAACAATCGACTCTTTTCATAGTTGCAGGATAGGGAGTGAATAAGAGGTTGTTTATAAAACCATAGAACAAAATCTATACCTGTCTGTTTTTTTTGCAAATCTCGGATTCTATAATGTGCCCCAAAGTGACAGTTTGTGATTTCTGTGTCCAGCTGGCAGGACCTGGTGTCCAGCAGCGTGGTGGAGTACATTGACCCTCTGGAAGAGGAGACAATCATGTTGGCCATGACCCCTGATGACCTGGTGGAGGACAAGGACTCCGCCTACTGCTCCACCTACACTCACTGTGAGATCCATCCGGCCATGATTCTGGGAGTTTGTGCTTCCATCATTCCATTCCCTGATCACAACCAGGTAATACACTGCTATGATAAACATCTTATTTTTCTCCCACTGTCAGTACCTTGAGCTAATTGATATATAATGTATATAAATGGGTGGGATTTTTTGGGTTTTTTTGTCTATAGTACTGAACTTGTTTTCTGACTTGGTCTTCAATGATCCTGGTGCGTTACTGCTACTTGTAATCTCTTTGTAGTCTCCATCAATGATACCTGTGCATAGTTTTCACAATTTTTTTTTTTCAGCAGATGGGTAGAGATGTACAGCAAGATTTTTTCTGTCCCTAGTATTGCACTTCGTTTTCTGGCTTAGTCATAAGTGTTGCCCAGAGCATCAGTACTACCTGTTGTCTGTATGCCTTAACACCTTCCAGTGCATGATTTTAACACGTTTGTTCAACGGATAGATATACAGCAAGGTCTTTTTAGTCCCTGGTACTGTACCCTGTTTTCTGACAAAGTCATCGGTGTTACTCAGTGGATCATCACCACTTGCTGTGTGTTTGCAGTCCCCCCGTAACACATACCAGTCAGCTATGGGTAAACAAGCCATGGGGGTGTACATCACCAACTACCATGTGCGCATGGACACGCTGGCTCACGGCCTCTTCTATCCCCAGAAACCTCTGGTCACCACAAGGTCCATGGAGTATCTACGCTTCAGAGAACTCCCTGCAGGTTGGTCTCACTGCAAGGTGTATGAGATGCTTTGTACTTTTTGTTGGAAGTTGTTGTTTGCATGGAAGTTTTATTAGGTTGGATCCTAGAATTTAACTCTGGAGAACTTTGGAATTTCACTTAAAAGGTATGAAGGGGGATTTAGAAGTTTTTGGTCCCAGGTATGTGGACATTGTAATCATATGCTTCATTGCTTTTTCCTGAGAGCAAGACGTAAAGGAGATTTTAAAGGGCATATTCTTTTCCCTTGTTAGAAAGAGGCCATTCCGTCTTTCATTCTCTCTCTCTCTCTCTCTCTCTCTCTCCTCTGTGAAGAATATCAGGTTTGTGATCATGAACATAAAGAAAATCATGGTAAATTTCCCTTTTTTCTTTTTTTCAGTACAAGCAGAGGACATTAATAATGTCTTATTGTTTATCTGTGATAGTGTTGATTGTGTGATACTGATGGAATTATCTGTTCCTTTATGGCCATTAACGGCAACTTAACCCAGTAAATGTGATATAAAGCATTTCTTACTGTGTATCTATGATGACAGTGACAGTGTTAGGATCAGTTTCATTGTGGCCATTTCCGGCCACACTTTCAGTAAAGCTGATACATGGCAATCCTTACTGTGTAAAGTACCAGTGATGATGGTGATTGTATGATAGAAGATATAATTGGCCATTGCTAGCAAAACTGCCAGTAAATCTGATCCAGTCATGTCGTATTGTCACCTGTGATGATGGTATATCTGTGTGATCACAGGCATCAACTCCATTGTGGCCATTGCTAGCTACACAGGTTACAACCAGGAAGATTCTGTCATCTTGAACTACTCGGCCATCGACCGAGGATTTTTCAGGTCAGTCCTTGAACTGTTAACAGCTGCACATTATGAATTACCCCCCCCCCCCCCCCCCACCCCCTATCCCTCTCCTTCCCCACTTTATCAGTCTGCTCCTTTGTCCCTTCAGAAAATGAGTTGACAATTGAATGAGCAGAGAATGAGAGGGCATTTGGGTTTTGTTTTTTCTCAGACATATGAGGACAGCTTGAAATGATTTTGTAAAATTTTTAATCATACGTTATTGAATGACGTGAACAGACATTTATGTTTTTTAAAAATACAAATTGAACAACTAGCTACACTATTCATACCAGTTGGGAGCTATGTATTTGCACATGTTTAACTTGAAACCCTTTCAGCTGTACCTTTCCATATTTGCTGTCATTCCAATGTATACTTGTTTTTTCAGTCAGAATTGGCTTTTTCATGTGGGGTTTTATCAGACGTTCCTACAATTGGGCAAAAAGAAATACTATTTGCAAGATATGGTTATCATAATGAATATTTGCTTTCTCACATATTGTTGTTTTGACTTTTTTTTCTCTCTCTCAACAATGTCTTATTTTGCTGATGTCAGTAACTATGATCTTAGACTGTGGTAGTTTCAGAACAGCTTTGATTTTGCATGTTTTCTTCCAATCATACAAGGCTTAGACTGTGGCAATGACATTATGGCGTTGATTTCAGGTCCTTTTTCTTCCGATCATACAAGGATGCCGAGTCCAAAAAGGCTTGGATCAGGAGGAAATCTTTGAGAAACCCAACAGAGAAACTGTCCAAGGTTAGTATAGTTGTAATAGATTATTTTCCATTTCTTTCTGTCCGTAGAGTTTGTAGAGATATTATTTTGTGCCAGAGAAAGAATGTTAAGCATTTGTGATATCATTGTATCAGACCTTTCAATGTTTGGTATGAAAATATTGTTTAGAATTTTATTTTCACAGAACATTGTTTCCTCATAAACAGTGAGCTTTTGCTCTTGTAAGCAATTCCAGTATTCATTCTCCTTTTGCTTTGTCTCTCCATGTGTTGTTTTTCTTGTCCTCAATTTCAGTAGTTTTTCTTTAACTGCTCCTGTATTTCCTTCCTTCTCAGTTTGTGTGTATTTTCTCTATCTTCTTCTTCATTGCTGTGACTTTGTCCTGTCCTGGTTGTTTCTTTTAGAATTTAACAAATGCACACATACACACTGAAACAGGATTTTAGAATGTATGTGCTCAAAGTAACCGTTGCCTTTGTCCAGGAATGCGGCCTGCTATCTATGACAAGCTAGATGAGGATGGAATCATTGCCCCTGGTACTCGTGTATCGGGTGATGACGTCCTTATCGGCAAAACGCTCACATTACCTGCCAATGAAGACGAGGTTTGATATACTTTTCTCATTGTGCACTTTGTCATGGTAGCATGTGTTTATGGATCTGTCACTTGAAGTCAAATAATGGTAACAGTACTAATTGTTTTCCCTTCTCCTCCATGCAGAGATGTTCATCTGTTCTTGCACTAAAGAACCTCACAATGAGTAACTGCTGAAAAGTAAAGACTAGACCATTTTTGTCTTTGTACTGGATTGCCCCTTTTAAAAACCCATTTTTCAAGGATTTCTTGTTTAGGTTTAGGTTTGTAGGGACAATTGCCTTTAGCAATTTTAGCCAGAACTGGCTTTACATGTCCCTTCTATGTGTTATCTGTCTTCACACGGTCAGGTCTTTAACTCGCTCAAGCCTTTACAGAGGTGATTCTAGAGCGCGGAATTAGCGGAATACCGCTTAAAAAAATCGAAAGACGCAAAACCGTAAGCCCAGCGCGGCCGCTGCTCCGCACACAAACAAGAAATGCCGCGCTCGCCAGTCGTGACTGCGCTAATTTTTTTTCACTCCCTTGCCTTTTTAATCTCGCGTCCGCTTGGCCTAGTAATCTACCGAGCGAACCTGTCATCGAGCTATCAGCTATGTCAAGGTCAGCCTTGTGCGCATGAGCAGTAGGAACTGAATGTAAACGCATGTCTGTATAGTCAACTGCGATTGGTTGGAAAGTTTGCTTTCAGCCAATCACAGCTCGCGGTACGGCAGCCCTGCGTTTCTGCCTGAGGTTCCATCATGGCGAAACGAGGCACGTTGTTGGATTTTTCTTTTACCCGAGGGGCGAAGAAATCGAAGAGAGGAGGAGAGGCAGATGATTCTTTGGATGTACAAAGCGAGTGTTCGACCGTCACTGAGCAGCCGCCTAGTTATCCTTCAACGAGTGCCAGTGCCGACAGTGGAGATGTAGATACGCGATCGCAATCAGACTGTCAGTCGACCGGGTTAGTTCTGTTTCGTCATGCGAGCGGGAATCGGAGCCTGTGTCAATTTTCTGTGATCATGATGGTGGTTCGGGATTTTCGTCATCAAAACCAGACAGTGTTGTGTCTGCAAGCGACATGCCTGAGACTGAGTCAGGGACCGCTTCAGAGACGTCTTGTGGACAGTAGTACAGCGAAGCCAGACACAGAGGAGACAAACACTGCAGTCACAAAGAAAAAAATTTAATAGAGAACTTTGTTGCCTTCAACCTGGATCTGGGATTTTCCTGTGTGGTGCTTTGCTGGATGGAGTGGATTACTTCAAGTAAATCCTCTGAATGATTACTAATACTATGAGTTAACAATTTATAACACTAGTAGTACCTGCCGTTGAAAAATATAGAAATATATAGTTAAAATTTAGGCCCCCCTGGGGGGCCCCCTTTTTTACACTGAGGGGCCCTTGGGCCCCTTTTTTGGAATCCTAGAATCACCTCTGCTTATTATCATAGTCAAAATAAATAGTCTTCAGTAATACACTATCATCGATAGAGCTTTTGAAACGGTTAGTATTTTGTGCACGTTAATGTTAGGGGTTAATTTATTCCAAACGATTTGTTACTCTGTTACTAAAAGAAAATTTCCTTAGGTTAGTGCGATAATATTCATGATAAATTTTATCCACACTATTTCTGGTAATATCAACTCTTGATGTAGTAAAAAATTTTGAAATAGGATATTGTCCACTACAATTAAATATTTTATAGACTTGGATCAAATCGCCCCTCATCGTTCGTCTGTTTTTAGGGTAGGCAGTCCAAGAGCTTTTAACCTACCTTCATAGAGAAGATTTTGTATATTCTTTACAAGCTTTGTTGCCTCTTCTTTGTAACTCTTTCCAAAGCAGCAGACTGCCTCTTTAATCGAGGATACCAAATTGTATGCCATATTCCAAATGAGGTCTAACGAAAGCCTTGTATAATTTTGTAAAAATATCTTTATCTATATGACTAAAGTACGTTTAATTATACCAATCATTTTATAGCTTTATTTATAGAGTTTTGAATATGCTTATCGAATACCAGTCTAGAATCAAAAGTGACACCAAGATCTTTTTCATAATCACATGTTGAAATATCTGCACGCTCACCAGTATTACTGTTTAGCATTGTATATTGGTATCTTGGGTTCTTACATCCAACATGTAACACGTTGCACTTGTCCGCATTAAAATGCAAATTCCATGTGGGCAGACCATTTGGATAAATTATCAATATCATTTTTGTAATGTATTATGATTATAAGTTGTATTATAAATTTTTGTATCGTCTGCGAATATATTGCAAATACTTTCCACTGAGTTTGCAAATCATTTATAAATATTGTAAATAATACAGGACCCAAAATACTCCTTGTGGTTTACCACTTAGAACTTCCGTAAAATCTGAATATAGCTTCCTACTCTAACTCTTTGCTGTCTTTTAGTTAAAAATCCCTTATCCATGTATGAACTCTACCTGTAATTCCATTGATGATAATTTCACTAATAGCCTCTCATGGGGAACAGAATCAAAGGCCTTTTTAAAGTCTAAATAAAGTATATCTACATTGTTGCCATTATCTAAAAGTTTGTTAAATCCTCCATGACAGTAGAAGTTGTGTTACACAAGATCGATGTTTACGGAAACCATGCTGGCACTCTGTATATAAATTATTCAAAGTCATATGATCTACGATCACATCCCGTATAATTGATTCCATAATCTTACAAACAATTGATGTAAGACTAACTGGCCTATAATTTCCAGGATCTGTCCTGGTACCTTGTTTAAATAAAGCTGTCACATTTGCAGACTTCCAGTCCATTGGTACCACACCTGATTCAATTGACTCATTAAACAAAATACTGAAAGGTAATGCTAGCTCATTATATGACTCCTTAAGAACTCTTGCAGGGATCATATCGGGTCCACAAGATTTATTTGGGTTTATATTTTTAAGTCTCTCTAACTGCACTGGGTGTAATACACATATCTGTTACGGTGACTCCACTGGACCTTGAACCACTTTCCAAGATCGGAACATTACTATTATTTCTTTTTGTAAAAACAATAGAAAAGAAGTCATTTAAAGTATTTGCCTTATCTTCATCTGACACTGCTAAACCACCATTTTTTGTATTCAGTGGACTAATGCCAATATTTGTCTTGGTCTGTGATTGTACATATTTCCAAAACTTTTTAGGATGATCTTTACAATTAGATGCAACTTTTTTTTCGAATTTGATCCTTTCTTTTCTTTTTATTTTTTCACATTTATTCCTCATCCTTATATACTTCATATATTCACTACCTTGTTTAGAGCACATAAATCTTTTATATGCATTTTGTTTTTTTGTAACTTTCCCCCAAGCCTTCTTGAGAGGTTTCATTTTAAAGCTTTTGTTATGGTTCATATTGTCAGAGCTTACTCTAGAGCGCGGGATTTGTACAATCCCCAAAAATCTGTTCCTTCCCGCAATTATCGAGTCTTACGCGGGCAGACTCCCGCACAGTTGCAGGACTACCCGCCCTGTTCACTGATCGTTGCGGGCGCTCGTTTGTCGTCTGCTTGAAAAACTGAAACCAGAACTGAGCAGGAGCGAACGATTTCTTGATATTTCATTGGCTGTTAGTGTAAATCAACCAATCGGCGGCATTCATCTCCTCCTTCTCGATCACCGACGAGAAGTTGCGAGAGTTTAAGACGCCATATTGGGTATTTTCCAAAATGAAGCGTGCACCCACCCTATTTGACTTCGACTTTCGTGGAAGAAAAGTGAAAAAAAAAGATTCTGTGTCATGCGAGGGTGGAGAAGATCATGAAGAAACCACGACTACATCCAAAAGCTCGGAGAAGCAGCCCGAAAAGAGTGCCAGTGCAAGGGAACACCGGTTTCAAGACGATTGGCTGAAGAAGTGGCCGGGGGGGGGGGGGGGGGGGGGAGTACCCCCCCCCTTTTTTTTTTTTTTATATGAGGGGGGAACTGCCCCCTTTTTGAAAAATCCTAGATTAAGCTCTGTATTGTTATTGATGATGTTTAACAGTTCTGTTCCTCTTTTCCAATGTTGAGGTCAACATCATATGCTTGCCTTGTACTTATCATTTGTTTTGTTTGTCTGTCCAGCTTGAAGTGACGGCCAAGCGATTTGCCAAACGAGATGCCAGTGTCTTCATGAGACGCAGTGAAACTGGAATAGTTGATCAGGTTCTTGACTTTTGTCAACCTTTTATCGTTATAGAATTCTTAATCATAGATAAATTCATATGCAGTGTAAAGAACATAAACTTGTACAAGTACAAACACAGTCATTTCATTCATATACATTCAAGTTCAGTTAGCATCTTGAGGGCAGATATTTCAGATTAATGAAAATAGAAAATATTAGGTCATGATGCATATTTCTTGTTATTGATTCAAATATGGTACTGGACAAGGATGTGAATGCTCAGTGTATTAAAGCAGGTCTGGTAAGGTTTATGTAGTGCTTCATATGTTCTGGATCAAAAGATTTTAGGGCATGTCTGATTGCTGATTAGGCAACTTTTTATGTGTCATCTTATAGTTAATTTCAAGAAAGGATAAAATAGAAGTACAAACGTTCCACTCTGGTCATGGTCTTCAGACTGTCGCGCTGCCATGAAATAGAGTGAATTGGTGGCTGTCTACTAGATCACTATGTTTAGTCTTTCAGACTCCCGTTGACACATCGTCTGTATTCTATCCCCTGTTTGAAATATGTGGCTCGACAGGGTATTGAAGCTTTTTAATTACACATACTATACCGTGGCTCACTAATGCAATAAGCGGCAGCAATTTGCTATCCTGCCTCGTATACAATAAAGTCCGTACGGACAACAAAACCCCTGAAAGGGCCTCGTGCCTTGCGCATGCTCAGACCTATCCTCTTTTCTCGGCAGCCATTTTCCCGTTAAGCCGCGTGTACACGAGCAGCTAAGTATTTTTGACTTTTCTCGCAATCGATCGATTGTTGTTGCTGTTCGTTGGTGTCCTTGCTTGTGTTTTCACTTAAGGGAGAAACGTACGTGAAGCGATTGGGTGGTAAGGCGAGAATTAAGAAGGTTTCGTCTTTCGATTCCCAACGTCTCGCCGGCAGGCTCTTTGTCTCTAGCCCCGCCTAAACCTCCTCTCCCTTCAGCGTCACTTTCTCCAAGGGTTCACCTCAACTCAGCTTCGGTTCTGTTGTCGTGACAGCGAGTCATTTCTCGCAACCCTCATTTTGTGGCGGTGATCAGCTCAGCTTCGGTTCTGCTGATCTCGCCCCTTTGCCCCTTAACGGCAAGCGACTCAGCCGCGGTTCTGTCGCCTCCGTTAGTGCACCCTGTGTTCAGTTCAGCCGCGGTTCTACTGCTCACAGTTCGATTCCCATGGCAGAATCGAAGGTGCACGGGCCCTCTACGGAGGCGCCGGGCAATGAAGGGGACTATTCGTCACCTCCCCTCGCCGGTAGGCGATCCAAGGGAAGCAACTCCTGCTCAAGGGCTCGAATCTTGTTCGCCCCCGGTTGTTTCCCTTCCCCGCCTCGTGTGTCTGCCTCTGCTTTTGGGCAGACCACCGGGTGTCGCCCTCTTTCCCGAGCACCCCTCAGGGGACCGGCGCATTCGGCCCCCCACTTTCAGGGTTGGGCCAGCAGCCACATCCTCAGCCCCCCTATCATGGGGTCAGGGCCCTTTGCCTTAGGCGCCATGGGCCCAATGGCAATATCCCCCGACCATGGGCTTTCCACAGCCCCCTGCTCCGGGGTTTCCCTGGTGGCCGGGTTTTATGCCCAACCCTCCACCAGTGCAGGCATCTCCCTCCCAGGCCCCCTCTGCCCTTCCGGGGACTGACCCCTCCCCGGTATGTCTGGGGAATCAGCCATCCCAGGCCACTCTGGGCTCTCGCCGCGCACCGCTTCGCCAAGGGCGGCCACCCCATCGGTCTGTGGATCCGACCTGGCGGACTCGGAGTCAGAGGAAGAGGACCAGTCACCCGGTTCTTATTCTTTCCAAGACTCGGTGGCTGTCCTGGCTTCCCTGGTGCCGGAAGCGGTGTCATCCTCTCAGGAGGTCAGGGCCCCCTGCCCTTCGGCAGCGGAACTCGCCCTGGGATCTCGCCCATCGGCGGCTAGGCCCTCCTCTCTTTCTAAAGGAGTCAGTTATGGTGGCCGACTGCATGAGGAGGGCCCAAATACGAGTCAGGGGCACGGAGGCGCAGGACCCCATGCCTGGTTCGGTCCCTGATTTCCCTTCCGCGCTGTCATGTGGGAAGTTCCTTAAACCAGAGAGTCTTCCATTTACCAAGAAGGCCTTCTTGGCAAATGACACTATCCCCGAAGCCACTGTTCCCCTCTCCCAGGAGGACCTCCTCCTGGTCCAGGAGAGGTCAAAATCGCGCGCAAGGCAGGTGTCCCTCTCAGAGCGCTGCCTTGCGGAGTGGGAAGAGTCTGCGAGGAGGGGTTTGGAGGCCATATCTGTTATGGATTCCTTTCTAGGGGGACTAGTGTCTGCCCTTAAGGATCCCGATTCAGGTTCCTTCGCCATCCGCCAGTCCGCGGACCCAGCTGCTGTGGTAGCCTGTATTCAGTCAATGGCTGAAGGGCTTAAGTATTCGGCTGGGGCGTTCGCTAGGCTCCATCTGAACTCAGTTCTAGCTAGGAGAGATGCGGTCCTTTGGCATCTTCTGTGACCGTTCTCCCTCTGCCCGCGCTTCCCTCAGAGCCTTGCCAGTCAAGTCAGGGTCCCTGTTCGGGAATCACGTACAGGCTACCATTAAGAGCCAGGCCGAAATTAGGCGTGACCTCGCCTTTCAATCAGGCCCCCCTCCCCCCCGCCCCGGTTCAAAACGCAAGGCGCCCGCGCCTTTCTCATCACCGGGTCCTCTCAGCCCAAGGGACGACGGTCATTTGGACCCCGGGGGACCAGAGGCAGGCAGCCCAGCAGGGGTCGGCCTCCGGCTTGGCCGGCGGGTCCGAAGCTCCCACGCCTCCGACGGCCCACCCCCAATGACTTGCCCCCGACCTGGGTACTTCACCCCAGGGCGGTCCTGTGGGCAGTCTGTCCAGGCACCTCAGTGCCTGGGAGCGGCTTCCCGCAAGCCCCTGGGCTCTGCGGGTGATCAGGTCGGGGTTTCGTCTTCCTTGGGGTGCGGTGAAGGCCCCTCTCACTCCTTCCCCCCCCCCCTTTCGCTCCTCCTCGGGATCTGGCGGCCTCTCAGGCCTTAGACCAGGAGGTCCTTTCGCTGTTAGCCAAGGGAGCCACAGAGGAAATCCTCTTCCATTCCTCTCCGGGTTTTTATGGCCGCATTTTTGTGGTTCCCAAAGCTTCTGGAGGATGGAGACCGGTTCTAGATCTCTCGCCCTTGAACAGGTTCCTTATCCAGACATGCCTACCGTACCGGAATAGCCGTATTTGTTACGGAAAAACATAAAAATCGAGGTTTGTTCCGGACGTTACGGTCAGGGATCGCGTGTTCCGGAAAAACAAAAAAACAAAAAACGAAATCAAACGATGTGGACAATTTTTCACAGAGGGACAAACCGGATGACGGTTAGGACGATTGAATTGAAGCGCAGTGCGCATGCTCACACTGCCATATCCGTCGACGAAACGTACCGAACGGAGCCGAGATTCAGACAAAGCGCGCTCGACTATCAAAACATGGCTAGCATGAAGACTGCGAAGCGAGTGTGCGAGACAGATGATGATGAACCTCAAAATGGACCCAGCGGCAGCCGCGAAAAAAACAGATCGCCGTCGGCAAACCTTTCGTAAACAATACAGTGAGAGGTGGTCATGTTTACAAGAAGGACGGAAAGGGGAAAACTTTTGCTGGTGCACGGTTTGCCAGTGCGAGTTCTCCATCGCGCATGGCGGCCAAGATGACTGTCGTCGACATGTCGAATCCAAAAAACACAAGGACTTTGAGATATCTTGTGGTCACACTCGCAAGATTTCTGGATTTTTCACCAGTTCGTCGACCAGCAAAGCAGAATCAACAGATGAAGTGATTTGTGCCGAAGTTATGCTCGTCGACCTTGTTGCTGAACTGAATCTGCCTTTCACCGTTTTGGATACTTTTACAAAAGCGTTCAAACTGATGTTTAAAGACTCTGATGTGGCAAAGAAGTTTCAGTGTGGCAGGAGTAAGGGGACAGCCATTAATAAAGAAATAGCGGCGAAAACAATAGAAGACCTCGGACTATGCAGACCTGAAGAGTGCCTACTACAGGTCTCTGAAGTCTGCACAGTGAAAACCATGCATGACATGCAACAGACCTGTTTACTTTACGCCTTTGGCGTAATAAATCACGATTTCAAACCTCCAATTACGCCTTCAAACATTAAATTCCGCCACGCGGATCGCCAAAACTACACTTTTCGAAAGCAATCATTCTCGTCGGTTCAACAACGCGATGGCCCGTTCACTCCTGTGCCGCCTGCGAAAGTTACAGTGTTCAGTTATTCCTTCATATCAGTGTAACCGAAAGCCAGCATTGCGGGCAGGCATGAGGTTGAACGTTTTAGTAAGGGAGATAACTTTCGCGGGTTGACATCATTATCAAAGATGGCGTCAAAGCGTGCTCAGCATGAGACAGACGACGATTCTGATTGCCGTGTAACGGAAGAAACAGTTCCTGAGAAACCAAAAAAGGCACGAGTTACTCAAAAATACCGCCAGGTATACCATGACAAGTATAACTGTCTTTTCCCATCAAGAAAAGGGCCGGGATATGTGCATTGTAGCATATGCAAGTCGGACTTCAGCTGTGAACATGGCGGAATGTTTGATTGTAAGAGACATGTGGGCACGGCTTCTCACAAGCAGTTCATCGAAGCAGCTGGAAAGCAGAAATCTATCGCGAATTTCATGATCCAGAGCAAGCATGATGATTCTGGAAATTCATTGGGAAAGATAACAAAGCTGAGTTGAATTTTCATGGTCATAATGATGAAATTTAACCTTAGAATGTGCACCAGAATGTGCACCAGATTGCACCATTTTGCTTCCCCCAAAAAAATTTTCCGGGGGGGGCATGCCCCCGGACCCCCCTAGCTATCTCGGCGCTTCGCGCCTTCGATTACACTTTTCCCCCATAAGATTACACTTTTCAGTATTTGGGATTACACTTGGGTAGCCAAGGGGGTAAACAGGTCTGCATGCAATGTACATAGTGTAGCCTAAATAAAGGTAAGTTGTTTTTCTGCCTGAAAGAGAGGGGTTTTGCAGAATTGTTATGGTGTTTGTGTGTGTGAATGTGTGTGTGTTGTAACCTACACACGCGCGGTTGTGTCCACAAAAGGAAGGTTGGTGTTCCTGAAAATTTTGAAATTTTCAATTTGTTCCTGATTTTTATAACATCTGTTCCTGATAGTAAGATTTTGGGGTAGGCATGTCTGCTTATCGTCCTCCTTTTTCGGATGGAAACCCCATGTCGATCCGCGATGCCATGCATCCCGGCGACTGGGCGGTATCCATCGACTTGAAAGATGCGTACTTCCATCTCTTGATCCACCCAAGGGACAGGAAGTACCTCCGCTTCGTGTGGAGAAGTCGCGTTTTTCAAGTCAGGGCTCTTCCCTTTGGACTAGCCCCGGCCCCTTGGGTTTTCACGAAGGTGGCTCGGGAACTTTGCTCGCACGTTCGGGAGAAAGGAATTCGTCTGAAGGCCTATCTAGACGACTGGCTTCTTCTGGCCTCATCCAGCACTCTGTGCTCCCAGCAAGCCCTACAGGTTTTAGGCCTCTGTCAGCAGCTGGGATTTGTTCACAACGAGGAGAAGTCCGATCTTATCCCGTCGCAGCGGTTTCAGTTTCTGGGCATGTCCTTCCACACCACCGACTGGCTGGTCTCTCCAACCCCCCAGCGCCTGGTTCGCCTCCAGCACCTCTTGGCCCACCTCCTTTCCTTGGATCAGGCTCCAGCCAGGAAGCTGGCCTCACTTCTAGGTCTGATGGAGTCCTTGGCCCCCTTGGTACCCTCGGACGACTGCACAAACGCCGGTTTCAGCGCCTCTTTCGCAAGCGTTGGTCTCAGGCACGACAGTCCGTGGGACCTTCCGATCCTCTCGGTCAGTGGTTCCAGTTATCGGTGGTCCAATGGCACTCCCAGTCCTGGTTAGCTCAGGGAGTCCCCATCTCTCCCCCTCCTCCACAGGAGGACCTGTTTACGGACGCGTCCCAGTCCGGGTGGGGTGCCCACGTCAGCTCTCTGACGGCCCTCCGGGCAATGGTCCCCGGAGATGGGTCCTGCATATCAATCGGCTAGAGCTGGAAGCCGTGTTCCAAGCCCTCGAGGAATTTCTTCCCTTCATGAAAGGAAAACACGTTCTCCTCAACACCGACAACACGACAGTGGCGTGTTATATCAACAAGCAAGGGGGGGCGTGCTCGCACTCCCTGTCCCTGAGGCGGAACAGCTTCTCCTTTGGTGCGAGACACAATCAATCCGATCTCGGCCAAACATGTTCCGGGAAGATCAACATTCTTGCGGACTTTTCCCTCAGCAGGTCGCACATGGTTCTTCCTCAGAATGGACTCTCGTCCATTCTATCCTGGAACCTCTCTGGACGGTATGGTTCAAACCACAGGTAGACCTGTTCGCCACCCGGTTCAACCACCGTCTCCAGCTGTATGTCTCCCCAGTTCCGGATCCGGCAGCGTGGGCTGTGGACGCCCTGTCCATCCCTTGGTCCGGACTGACGGGCTATGCCTTTCCCCCGTTCCCCATTCTGGGAAAAGTTCTCCGCAAGGCAAGGGAAGATGCAGCCACGCTGATTCTTGTGGCTCCACGCTGGCCGGCCCAAGCGTGGTTTCCGGAGCTGTTACATCTGTCTCACGTGCCTCCGATACGCTCGCCTTAAAGGCAAAGTCCCTGCTTCAGCCGCGGTCAAGCATTCCACACGGCAATCCAAACGTGCTGCATCTTCACGCCTGGCTACTGCGGGGACGCGCTGTCTGCACGAGGCGCCTCCCCAGCAGTAATCGGCCTTGTGGAGCATGCCCACAGGTCAGGCACCCAAAGCGTCTATAGTGTCCACTGGAATGGCTGGCTCTCTTGGTGCTCCAGCCACAAAGTATCACCTCATTCTCCTTCGCAATGCCAATTGGCGAACTACCTAGCCTTTCTTTCATCGGAGAGAAAACTTTCAGCCTCCTCTGTTAGAGTTCACAGGGCGGCGATTTCCACCACTATCCGCCAGTTAGGGGGACCCTCCTTTGGGGACGACCCTCTTCTGCGGGATCTGGTCAGAGGAGCGGCCCTACAGGAGGCCCGTTGCCCACGCCGTATCCCGGCGTGGGATCTTTTCTTAGTCCTCTCCTCCCTCAGGCTCCCCCCTTACGAGCCCATCCGGAGTGTTCTCTGAAATTCCTTTCCTTCAAAACAGCCTTTCTCGTTTCCCTGGCCTCAGGGAGGCGCTGCAGTGAAGTCCACGCTCTTAGTGGCCTACCTGTGGACGTAGCCTCTGAACCGGATGGCTCGATATCTCTTCGCCTCCTCCCGGAAATTTTTAGCGAAAAACCAGTTGCCAGGTTCTTCTTCCCCGACTATCTCCATTCTTCCTCTCACTCCTATTCTTGCCCCGGACGACGAAGACCGCACTCTCTGTCCGGTGCGCGCTCTGCGGGAGTATAGGAAACGCACGAAATCTTCTCGCTCCAAGCAGCGCCACTGTTTCTCTCTTACAACGAAAGTTATAAGGAGGACATCAGGCGCTCTTCAATCTCTCAATGGCTGAGAGAAGTCATTAAAGCTGCGTACGCGAGACCTGAAGGGATTTGGCTGTTTTCTCACCAAGACCTCATGAGATTAGGGCATGGGCGTCTTCGCTGGCAGTAGCTCATAATGCCAGCATTCAGAGTGTGTTAGATGCCGCATATTGGCGGTCCCCTGGCACCTTCATCCAATTCTACCTGCGCGACGTTTCCCGTCTGCGCGATGATGGGTCTAGGGGCATCGCATCAGCTGTGGTGGCGCAACACTCCATCTCCGCCACACGCTCCGGCTCTTCTCGCTCCTCCAGGCGGTAACCAGGTGAGCCCTCCTTCCAGGTAGTGCGACTCTGCATTAGTGAGCCACGGTTAAGTATGTGTAATTAAAAGGAAATTTTTATTCTAAAATACGTTTAATCTAACATACTTACCGTGGCTCACACAGAGACCCTCCCTACCTCCCCGCCTTCCTGGTTCCATCAGGAGTTCTCAGTCAGGGTTTAATATACCTCGAAAAGAGGATAGGTCTGAGCATGCGCAAGGCAACGAGGCCCTTTCAGGGGTTTTGTTGTCCGTACGGACTTTATTGTATACGAGGCAGGGATAGCAAATTGCTGCCGCTTATTGCATTAGTGAGCCACGGTAAGTATGTTAGATTAAACGTAATTTTAGAATAAAAATTTCCTTTTTGCTTTATGTCTTCATGATTTTGCTTTGTCCTGTGTGTTTGATGGAAGATTGCATGATTTTGGGGTATATTTTTTTTTTACCAAAATAGGAAAAGCAGCAAAATTTGATATAGTCCTTACTAGCATATTCGCATAGTTTCATAGCCGTATGGTTTTCCTCTCAGGTGATGGTCACAATCAACCATGAGGGCTACAAATTCTGCAAGATCCGAGTACGCACAGTGAAAACCCCACAGATCGGGGACAAGTTTGCCAGTCGCCACGGACAGAAGGGAACCTGTGGTATCATGTACAGACAGGAGGTGAGAACAGATTCTGCTTCTCCACTGTTCGGTTGTCTTTAAGCCCTTTCCTTTAATTAAAGCGTATGAAATAAATCTGCATGTTTTTGGTGTTTTTTGTTATTTGAGTTACGTGATGCATTGGAAGCATATTCCTTAGTGGGGATTACACGTGTGATATACTGAAAGCATGATTTCAAGTGGAGGTTTTACACATAGTACAGCTGCCTGCTTAAATAAGCATGTTTATCAGTAGGGATTATGTACTTTATGACAGCTTCTTTCATAGCCTAAAAATCACTTTTAATGGACTTTCCTCAATTATCCTCGGATATGATGGAATAAAAAATTAGAAATTGTCATGTAGGACATTAAATGCTAGCACTGTTGACAGGAATTATTTCCATTGTGGTGTTGATACTGTTTGGTGTATATTGTGTTGAATATTGTTTCGAAGACACGATGATGGAAAGACAGTGCGTTTATTTGTTCGTTTTTGTGTTCTGGATTCAGTGAGTAGAGAGTGGGGTTTTATGTGTGAAAAGTCTACCACATTATTGAAAGAGTTCAAGAGGAAAAAGGTTAATCATAGATGTTTATATTCTGTTCAAGCTGCACTTGAGAGGAAGGGATGGGAAATGCGCTTGATGAAAGATGTTGCTATTTGAAGTGTTTATGTTACACGCATTATAATGTTATTGCTTTTTATTACATTGTGTGTGTGTTAATTTACACAGGACATGCCGTTCACCTGTGAAGGCATCACCCCGGACTCATCATCAACCCCCACGCCATCCCATCCCGTATGACAATTGGTCACTTGATCGAATGCCTACAAGGCAAGGTGGCAGCCAACAAGGGAGAGATTGGTGATGCCACTCTTTCAATGACACGGTCAACGTGCAGAAGATCTCCAAACTACTTCAGCAGTACGGCTACAACTTGAGAGGGAACGAGGTCAGCTTTCCATATCAGCAGCAAGCTATAGCTTTCATATCAGTAACAGGCTCTGCTTTTTGGTATCTTCAAAGTTCTGTATCATAGTTATGACCCAAACATGTTGGGAAATTGAAATAGAACGGACGTTGAAGAACTTATTAACAAGCACAGAAACATGTTCCAAAAATGGAAGAATTACTTCAAAGTAACTTCAAGTTAATGCTGGTTGTGATGCCCATTCTCCTAACAAATATGTAGACAAAAAAAGGCTAAAAAAATATACAAAGTTGTTAAATGCAAATACATATATATTTATTGGTGAGTTTGTGATGGAGATTGTTATAGAAATCTAAAGCTGTTAAATGCAAATATATTTCAATTTATTAATTGAGGTTGTGATGGAGATTATTACTTTCATGACGTAAAGAAAGAAGGTGTTTAATGCAAATACATATAAAATTATTGGCTAAGTTAAATAAGAAGGTATTTAATGCAAATGCATGTAAATTTATTGGTTAAGTTTGTAATGGAGGTGTTTTGCTCATGTGCAGACTGTTTAACATTTTGTCCATCAAAACGGCTGTCTGTCATACCTACCACATGAAAGTGCATCATGTCTGCAGGTGCTGTACAATGGATTCACTGGCCGCAAACTGAACGCTCAAGTCTTCCTGGGACCTACCTACTACCAGCGTCTGAAGCATATGGTGGATGACAAGATTCACTCACGAGCCCGTGGCCCTGTCCAGATCCTCAATCGACAGCCCATGGAGGGCAGATCACGGTATGTTGTCTTGCTGCTCACAAACTGTGTTAAACATGACACAGATCCCTGTTTAGTGTAGTCTTTTCTGAATGATATTCGTAGCTGCTGTATATCCCTCCCACTTATCAAGGCTTAATGGTTTTCATCCTTGCTGTGGCAGCTCTGATCAGGTGGGCTGTAAATGATATGACCTAACTCAACTGTTCTCTATTATTAAGAATAAGTTCCCACAGTGACCAACCCAGTTTTAAAAGCAGTTGTGAACAAAAGCACACATTTATTGTGATCAGCTACTTTACAATCTATTGCTTTGATACCATGGATCCATTCAGTTCTGATCAGTGTGCAGCAGCACACTTTCCACTGAATCAGTTGACTGCAGACATATTTTTCATGACACCTGGTGGAGAGATGGAATGTTGCCCATGGACAAACCCACTGAACATTGATGCAGATCATGATCAAAACAGCAGATCCATAGTCCGACTGGCAAGATAATTAGAAATTTCCCTGTTTTGATGAACACTGTGACGTTACTGTTTATGAAGTGATAACATCGTAAATATATGTATGTATATAGATGTATGCATGTTTATGGAATATTTGACATTTCTAGTCATATGGACACTGACATTTCAAAATTATACCTTTATAAAAAGAATGGAATGTTACTTACAGTCGGTACATAGTAATGCTTTCCGTGGGTGCATTAATAATTTTCTTTTTGTTTTCAGTGGCTAGCCTTCAGAAGGTTTTTTTGGTTTTTTTTTTCAGAATAAAAGTCTCTCTCTTTAAGTTTTCCCTCTGGTGTTGCTTTCAACACACCACTGAATGGTTAAGGGGAGGGAAAGAAGGTTTGTTGAGATTTGATGTGGATCTGGATCAAAGGACAAAACCAGGATTTGTGATGTAGGTGGTGTAAAACGCTCCGGAATGCCCTTTAGTTCTTTTAGTTATCGGTGCGTCTTCATCGTCAAATGTTTGCATTGTTGTGTGTATACATGCCCATTATGATCACCTTGATTTCTTGATGAACTGTCATGTTGTTTGTGTTTTCAGTGACGGAGGTCTTCGTTTTGGGGAGATGGAGCGTGATTGTCAGATTGCTCATGGTGCAGCACAGTTCCTGAGGGAGCGTCTCTTTGAAGCATCTGACCCTACCGTGTGCATGTCTGCAATCTGTGTGGTCTCATTGCCATTGCCAACCTGCGCAACCAGACCTTTGAATGTCGCAGCTGCAAGAACAAGACACAGGTTTGTTCCTTTCGTGTGCCTGACTAGTGATGTGATGTGATAGGAATCGGCACGAAATGGGTTTTGATTGGAACCATCAAGTCAGAACTGTTCTGAGAAGTGAAACCAAGTTCAATTTATCAGATACAAATTTCATCTGAATTCCAATTAGCACAATTGATTGATTGGTTCTAACACTTTAGCAGCCTCTTGAGTGCAACTAAGGAGTACATTCGTTATTGAGGGACTGTTGTGTTATGGGATGGAATGGTGCAAAAAGATCAGTATATCAGTTACCTTTGCCTGTACGTCCTTGTTTCTCATGGGTTAGTAAAACTTTATCATGGTAAGGCACTTGTACTTTTGAAGTCTACATGAAATGTTTTAGTGTCCAGTCTTTATTGTTCAGCAGTTGAGAACTTGTCCAAAATTTGGCCACCCTGAAGTTTCAGTCCCTCTAGTTTTGATTGGAACATACTGAACTCAGACCTGACTACTGCTACGATTCGGCCGTAGCAACTACGTATTTGAGGGGTCTGCTACGGAGCTACGACGAGCAATAATTTTGCTACGTTTTTTTTTCAAAGTTAAAGTCGATCATGGCGTTTTAGTAGATTTTGCGCTTAGTGAGTAGAGCAGCAGACCTGCCTACCCTTCCGTAATCGTCCGTAATCTTACGTAAATTAACCCCCCATTACGGAGGTACGATTTTCCGTGCGAAATTACGGAAAGAAAATTGAAAAACTACGCAAATTCCAGACTCGAAAAATTGTCGACTGCTAGACCTTTCCGAGACCACAGAGTAACTTCCCTTGAATCAAGCCGAAACCACAGATGGTTCGGAACTTGCGATTGGTCAATGTGGTGCTATGGGCCAACACGACGCGCCATCACATCTGTGCGCCATTCGAAGCCTTTTGTTCAGCCATTGTAAGACAAAGTTTCAACCGATTTTTTGCCGGCGATTGTGAAAATGGCGGAGAAATCTTCTAAACGTTTGCATGAAACCGACGACGAGGGTTCGAAAACCACTGTGCCACAACGGAAGAAGGCGAAGAACCAAGTGTTCCGAAGTAAATACACGCGGACTTGGCCTTGTCTTTTGCAATCCAAAAAACATGGACCTGGATTTGTATACTGCTCGGTGTGCAATTCAGACTTCTCCATCGGACATGGGGGAGCAAATGACTGCAAGCGCCATATCTCGGGGAAAATGCGCCTCCCGTCAGAAGATCACATCGTTGTTTACGAAATCCAGCGAGAGCAGCCGTCAGACCCACACACGGAAGATCACCAACGCAGAAAGACTGTTGTGTGAGCTGATCTGCGAAAACAACTTGTCCCTGAGCTGTGCTGACAAGATAGTGGCGAAAATGAAAAGGATGTTCCCAACACACACACACATTTTTTTTGTGGGGGGGGGGGGGGGGGGGGGGTTGTACATTAGGTTCTTCATCAGTGGTGTCTGTGGTGACTGCTGTGTAAGTTACAAACTGTCAAGTATATCACCTTTGAATTGACCTGAAACTCCTGTCCTGAGTCTGTCATCAGCCATCATCCCAAGGTATTTTAATTCTGCTTTGTTGTTTTTGTTCCTTTTTTACTGTTTATATTTTT
This sequence comes from Conus ventricosus, assembly GCA_018398815.1. Lineage (NCBI taxonomy): Eukaryota > Metazoa > Mollusca > Gastropoda > Neogastropoda > Conidae > Conus > Conus ventricosus. The sequence goes on from CM031597.1 coordinate 76,394,178, forward strand.
TGTTAAAATGTTAAAAATGTAGTTGGAGTTTTGTACACATTATTTGTTCAAAAACGCCGTGTATTACGCGTCCGTGGAATTACTGAAGGAAAATGCAAAATTACTGAAAATCTCTGTGGACAGTACTGATGAGCATAACATGAGGTAGGCAGGTCTGGAGCAGTTCCGTTAGACGCGAGTGTTGAGCGGACTCGGTTTTCCTGTTCCTATCGCGCATGCGTGCAAGTCATTCAGTCTCTTCGAATCGATAATGGCGGCACCGGCGAGCGAAAGCGATTGTGAGAAGATTTCAACACCTCCATGACCTGGTGAAAGACGGTGTCTCGAGGGAAGTGAAAGCGGGCCGAGCAAATGTAAACGTAAAAGAGTTCGTGCGGCAGAGCGGACGTTTAGGCAAAGTTACACGGAAGAATGGCCATGCATAGTGAAAAGTCATAATGGCGATCCACACTATACCTACTGTAATTTGTGCAAAGTTCAGATCTCGGTGAAACACGGGGTAGGAATGATGTCTTCAACCACGTAGAGACGAACAAACACAAATCCAACAATTGTGAAACAGAACAAAGCTATTGGATCGTACTTTGTTTGAAACCTGGCCGAGGTAGTGGCTACTGGTTAGAGGGTCTTGCTACTGGAAACAGAAGTCTGTGCTACTGGAAATGGTTTGCTGATGTAGTCAGGTCTGTGAACTTGATCGCTGTCCAGCAGAGTTTGATATCATCAGGCGTGTGTTTTTCGATGGTTCTGTGTATATTTGTGCTCGTTCTAGTGATGGTTTTTGACATCTCAGACCACCATCTACCGCTTTTCACGTTCCGTCATTTTCAAACATACATTTGCCAAAACTACACGGTGAGAAAATAAAAACATGATTTTGACACCAACATTTTGGATTCAGATATGTTTATAAGAGAAACATACCATCTGTATCTATATCTGTCCCGTTCTGCAGTTCAAGCTTTTATCTGTTTTCTGTTCCAGATCTCCCAATCCGCATTCCTTATGCTTGCAAGCTGTTGTTCCAAGAGCTGATGGCAATGAGCATTGTGCCCAGGATGATGGTGTTGTAACTGTGCCCAGGATGATGGTGTTGTAACCTTCCGTCAAGACAATCAAAGCCTGTTGCATTCTTCATCATCTGGACAAGTTGTGCTTTTCATGTGTGCTGATGCAGTCAGAACTTGTAGGCATTACAAGTCTATTCTGTGCAACCTGCTGAGTGTGGTAGATTGTGATGAGGATGCAGTTGGAACTTGTAAGTGTTACAAGTCGATTCTATGGAACTTGCTTACCTGTGGTGGATTGTGATGAGGACCAACACACGCACGAGTGGATAATAATCTGTGAAATATTCTCTGTGTGTGTGTGTGTGTGAAATGGTGCTTCCGAGTCGCATGTGGAAATGGAGTACAAGGTGAACAAATTTCTGCTTTCTCCTCGGAAATCTCCTTGAAGGCAATGACTTCAAACTAAAGACAAAGTGAGCATTTCTGTGGCGGATTTATTATGTGAGAAGTGATGGATGTATGAATGAAGAAAATCTGAGCTTGAAATTTGGAAGTGTGTGCAATGATAGATTTGATTCTAATTGACTATTTTCTATGAAAAAGATGGATTTATGATGCGAGAAGTGATGGATGTATGAATGCAGAAAATCTGAGCATGGAATTTGGAAGTGTGTGCAATGATAGGTTTGATTCCAATTGACTATTTTCTATGGAAAAAGAATGGACTTATGATGTGAGAAGTGATGGATGTATGAATGAAGAAAATCCAAGTTTGAAATTTGGAAGTGTATTCAATGATACATTTGATTCCAATTGACTATTTTCTATGAAAAAGATGCACGTGATTCTATTCTCAGAAAAGACATATTTGGACTTCTGAAGATTATGTTGTGATGCTTTCCAAAGCCAGTTTGCATCTTGACTAGAGTGGATCTAAAATCCTGTCAGAAAATGACCACTGAACATTTCAGGACATTAACCAGGCAAACTGAGTGGAGAGAAAAGAAAGGAGTGAACTGAAAAGAGAGAAATCGGTTATCAGGGTTTTGTTTTTATTTGTTTTTTTCCTTCTTGTCTCTCCAGCATTATAAAGTGGAGATGGATGGTAGATTGGCGATCCCTAAATCATACAGGTATCCTTACATTGGTGATTCCATGCGTCTCCTGTAAGGTAAACCAGACAAGGTGCATCTATTCCAAGAGGAAAAGATACCTCGAACACTTCCAGACACTTCTAAATAACTCTTGACAAAAATGGAGGGATTATACGAGTTGGATGATTGTGAAGTGGTGACCATGTGCATCTGCTACAGCCATGATGTGGCTCCTATGATCTGCTAGGCTTTAAAGAAGAAATCGGGTGCATCTAGTGTGTTGTTCCAGTATTACACCATATTCACAGGACACTTTAAAAAGCCTGTTATCAGAAGCGGAGATATTAGTTTTGTGTGTGTCAAGTTGTGGATGTTCACAGTCGTGTGTGTGCAATAAAAGAGTTGGATTCGGAAATGGCTTGGATTGTGGTTTTCACTTGTCTAGAGCTGAAAGAATGCTGAAAAAATTGCTGATTTGGAGGAGTGTAAACTGAACATACAGAACGCTGGAAGTCAATACTTTAAACCTGCTGATTTTATTCAACAACACAGCCTAAACTTAAATTTTACCATTGCATATATTACAGTATCACAGATGCAAAAAATCAGTTAACTAGGCACAAACATGAATCACAATGCCATTTAATATTACAAGAACATTTCTGAATAGTGATAATGGAAATGATCATTTTCAGCCAAAGTGTTCCAGAATGTGCACTATTATTGAAGTTAGAAGTATCTCTTGTATGATGCACCTTCGGTGTGTTTCTTTTTCTTCATCTCTTGTATGTCCTGCAGTCATATTGCACTTTTGTCATTTGGAATGCTGGATAAGTGGTGGATGCAGATGTGAGAGAACACAGCCTCTGTAATTTGGCTAAAATCAAGATGATTTATCAATAGAAGGAAAATGTCAAGAAAAAGGAAGGAGACTGAAACAGTATTGAACAATAACTGAATAGAAATAATGAGAGTCCCTGAGCAATGGATAAATATATACAGATGATGATGAAGTTTCTATCCCTCTTCAACCTCAAATTCCACCCATTCATCATACGCCCATATCCCTCCCCTCTCTCTTTCTTGTCCTGCAGCACAAACAGAACTAATTTGGCTTTAATCTACCAACACACTTAGTCTTTGTTCCTCAAATCCATCCTCAGCTTGTGCTTATTTAAATCTTGTAAAATCTGTATACAGATTTTTTTCCCAGGTCCTATAAACAGGGTTCCCAATTTTTCTCGTGTATTTTGAATAAACGGTCCGCCACAGCAAAGACTGTAGACAAAGACAGTGAAATACTGAAAAGTGATAGTGGGAGTGGCTTTCATGATAAATTGACATGTGGAAGTCAGCATGTGTCTTTCAAAAGTGCAACAGGCTGGCATAGCCCCTTTAGTCCCGCTGCAAAGTCGCCTATAGTTGAGCAAGAATCTGCACATTTTTCAGATCATGTCAAACGCAGTCAATACAAGCCAGAAAACTCCAGAGACAGTGTATATGAATTATTTCCCTCTTCACAAAGGAATATAAACAAGCCCAAACTAGAGCCAGAGTGTCGGACTGTGTTACTGCATCTAAATTCTTAAAAATTCATGGGGAGCATATGCCCTGAATCTCCCTAGATTTTCAGTGATTTTTTTTTCCATTGGGACAATGGAAGGCCTGCATAAAATGAAGTGCAGTTGCTGACCTTTTACAGGGCGGTTGAGCTGGGGTCAAAATTAATGGTGCTTTTGTAACTTCTCTTTTGATTGAAGCCAAGATTCAGTTGCAACCAATAATTTTGAGAGTATGCTCATTGTGTTCACATACCAAAAATGTTTTTTGTCAACTAAAAATGTCCTTACTGTGGACAATAAAATGATAGTTTTCATGTAGAGTGATGGAACTACCGATCCATCTTGGCAACTCTTAAAAGTGTTCTGCTATTATCTAATTTTCGGATTGATAGGGGCCATCACTTCAATTATTGGACCCTAAACATACTATAAAATAATTTACTATACTGCTTCCGAATTCGCATAGCCCCCATCCCCACCCCCACCCCTACCCACAAAGTTGTGGTTACAATAACCTGATCACCATATTTTTTTCTGCCCACCCGAAACTTTTTTCTCAATGATTGGGGGAGAAAAAAAAAAACAAGGGGGGGGGGGGGGGGGAAGATGGTAAAGGAAAATGAACTACTAGTACTACCATCCAATCTTCAGCAAGCCATCACAAACAATGAAAGGTAATTTTCAAGTACCTGAACTGGTAAAAAAAAAAAAAATGGCATCTTCAACACATACATGATACAATGTGTTACAACCTGTTTGTGTCTGCAAGGTGACCACTTTTCCTAATTAACAGAAATGTAAAACTGAAAAAAATCCCAAAGGTGCAAGTCCTGTTTTCGGTTCTCGGGCAGATAATATATTGCTAGACTCTTGTGTAAACTTAACAACAAGAGGAGACAGTCGCCATTCTGTCCACCACGTCAGCAATACAGTTGGAAAGAAACACTGACAAAAGGCAAACGGTTAGTGCTACTAATGGCAAGATTAAACACCACTTAATGCACAGATTTTTGTCATATTGATGACACCAATTGGAATGCAAGTTAATTCGGAAGGTGAGAGGACTACGAAGAAGGGGGTGAAGTGGAAGGTGGAATAGGGGGTGGAGAGAATTTTGCTTTACGTCAGTGGTGGCCCTTGGTTTGACTATGGTAAAGATCCAGACAAAAGTGAACACAGAGTGTTGGCATCATGCCTATCTGCCACATAAAACAAAACAAAATTGGGCTGACATCCCGACCTTTTTTTCAAACCATATTACAGTAGCCACAACTTCTTTCTCCCCCAATTCACGCCCCAAACGAATTTCATTTAAAAAAAAAAATAAAGATGGAATCCAAACACAATGATTGATCTAGCCACAACTAGTGTCCACTCTTGACAGTGTTTACAGTCTGACCAGTAGTTGCCAGGTTTTAACAGAATAGCTACCATGATATCAACTGGAGTAAAAAAGTGTAAAAAGACTTTCAGAGCAAAGTAAGATGAAAGGCCCCCCAACAGAAAAAAAAAAAAAAAGCATTTGACAGTAAAGACAAATGTGGAAAGGCTGGATCAAAGAGAGTAACAGGGAAGAGGAAATATGGCGACAATACCAAACACCCTCTACATCCCCATTGTGGGCAGGAAATATCATGAAAACCCATAGGAAAGATGCTCCCCATTTTTATCATGTTATGGCCTGTTTCTATAGAACGTTGATAACCAGATTTCAATTTCAAAAACCTTAGAAAATGGTCCCCCATTGTTTATGCTTTCCACGAGCACTAACATAAAAAAAAAATAACACAAATCAACAAGCAAAATTAAGTCACTAACACAAACGAACAGAGTTTGTACATTTCACCCGATTGACACAGAATTTGGACGGTTTGAAGATAAAGCTGAGGAAGAGATCATGTTTGTAAGGGGAATCAAAAAATGAGAACGGTGAAAAAAAGTCACCAGTGTATCAGTACAGTTCTGCTGCTGTCTTGGTTCAGATTTAACGACACTGAAGAACTTCACATTATCGTCTTTCTTCCCACTGCCCCTGGGATCACCGGTGTCGAATATGCCCTCGGCGCCCGTTTTGTTGCCAGCAATGTAGGTCTGCAGGTCCTTGAACACTTGCTTGGACTGTTTCTTGGCTCGGTTTTCAACATCTGACAACACAGTAGAACAACTCTAAGAAACATCAACAAACGGCAAGAAAATTATATGGGCAGAAAAATTTGTAAAAATCAACTGACGAGAATACTTCAGTAAGAAAATAGGTATGAAGACGATGCTGTGTTTGGTACAAACACTTCTCCTGCCTACCCACCCCTCCTCTTTCTTTTCAAGCCCTTTAGAAAGAACAATTATAACCAGAAAAAAACAACGCATTCCAAACAAAACTAAACTGCTGGGGAGGGGTTGGGGGTGGGGAGTTTGTTGTTATTTTTAATCCTCTTGCCCCCCACCCCCACCCCCATCCCCCAAAAGTTTTAAGTGTTGTTTTTTTGCATAATAGGACTTCTGTTCTTTGTGTAGCGTCAGCCCTGAAAAGACTCTGTATGGTTGGCTTGGCTACAATAATAAAACTAAATCAAAACTAAAGCCTGAAGATGGCCCCATGGTAAAACCCACTTCTGTACTGTCATTTATTTGTTCCACTCATCTGTTGGTCTGGTAACCTGACCTTTATTCTCATTTCAGCTCCCGCCTACAGTCAATCTTCTTTCATCTAAGACAATAACCGCATATATATAGGGTTACTTGTTACTTTTTTTTTTTCGTTCCCTTAAGGATGCCGAGGGCTCTTTCAGTATGAGTAAACTCCCCTGCCTTCTGCAAAGTCTGTGCTTGTACCTTCCTCCTCTTCCATCACCCTCTTGACTCTGCCTTTTTTTTTTTTATAGCTGTGTCTCTCTTTACGCCCACTATTCTTCTGTCTTTGTGGACCATTCTCTACCTTTGTTCAGGAAACTTCACTTCTTTTTTTTTATCACAATTTATGACATCCCAGCTTTTTGGCAAACAGGCTGAGAAAATTGTACACACTCTTTCCAGAGTGAATATCAACTGTCAAGTTTCAAGTTTTAATCACGATGGCCCAGCCGACCATACTGAGCCTTTCAAAGCGGTCAGACTAACAGAGGAAAGAATTCACCATTTGAACAGGTCAGGTCATCACAAAAAAAAGGTCTTACCCCAGAAAAGAAACAACAAAACCAGTAAATGGTATGGTGGCTGATCTACTGATATGCATATATAACTAGGCTATGCTGGAGCTGATATTTGAGACTGAGGTACTCTTACAAAACACATGATGTACTCTAATTTGAATATGAACAAAGAAGCAAAAAAAGCAGAGCGAGAGAGTAGCAGTACGATAATGCATGAACCTTGTGATTTGCCATTTATTGGGACATTGCATGTTGGAAAAAAAGAAAAGAAAAGAAAGAGAAAAAAAAGAGAGATAATGAAAAAGGGAATCAATTAATAAAAGGTATATATAATATAGATTAATAAAGTGATGAATGAATGATTAAGGAAAATAAAACTTCGCCTCAGAGGAGCACAGCAGACAGCTACAGCTTGGAATAGCAGGCGAACGAAAATGGAAGCGAGGGAAACAGCAGCCACAAACTGGAAAGGAAAACAATGCACATGGCACTGGCATGCACGCAGCCACAACACAGTACAGCTCTTGCCTTTGATGGAAAAATGAAAGAACTTGACCTTTGGAATGAGGTATGACCCCATACCACGACGGGTTCAACTTGTGACTAGAGAGAACTCCGTACTGAAGAAGAAAGACCTCCACCAACAGAAATTCAGAAGTGAACAGAAGAGAAGACAGTCAAGACGCACCAATGACGATAAGCAATTTTTAAGACAGGGAGATGAATGAGAGGGGCATTTAATGCATGTATGATTTATGTCCATTGTTAATAGTAATTACTAACACAAAGTAAAGAAATAATAGATTCCTGTCAACTGCCTTTCCTCTTGGCAGGAAACAGCTTGAAAAAAAATAAAAACAAAATTAGGCTGTGCTGAGAGCGCCTGGCATTCCTCTTGATTTCTCACTTCTAGATCAAAACAAAACAAAAGGAAAAACATCTCAATGCCACACACACACACACACACACACACACACACACACACACTTTGTAAGATAAGAATTCTGGTTTTAGAATCACTTGGTGTAAACAATATGTACTGTGATCTCTACAGCTCTGAGTCTGTGTAATTACCTCTGATGACAAAGCCCGAGTCACTGATAGTCTTTCCCCCCTTGCCAGACCCTGTAGAGGTACAGCAGAGTGCCTGCATAGAACTGGTTGACCACTGGCATCACCTTCTTCTGCTGTTGCATTCTCTGCACACACCCACACAGTTCTCAGACAGAAATCTTGCAAATTATTGACATCACCTTCATCTGTGTGATAAGATATTGTAGTATTATTGAAAAGAATTCTAAAATTAAAAAATGATTCAGAGAGCTTGTTTTCAGTAAAAGGTTGACCATTTCATATACTCAAACGGCAAGATAAGTTGCTCAATTCTATTTTGATCCACTCTCTGTCTGCTTGAGAACAAAAAATGTTGATTTGTCATGTTTCACTCATTGAATTATGACTTTCAAGTCATTCCTTCTTAGTACTACAAATAATGCATTCACTGTTCAGTCAGCAAATCACAACCTTTGACAACTGCTCTCTTTCCACTGTTTGATTTTAACCACGAAAAAACAAATAAGTTGACCTCAAATTTGCAGGGTGAGAAGTCTCTGACATTGCTTTAAGACATTGGAATGTCTGTCATGGACACCCAGAATGAATCAGAATCAATTCTTCTATACAGTCATTTTACCTCTAAACAATGTCTCGATCAGAATCAATCCTTTCTATACAGTCATTATCCCTCTAAATAATTCTCTTACTGCAACCATTGACAATAACAGCAGACAGTATTGTTCTTTGCTCATAGTCATACACAAAGCACCAAAAACAAAACATTCTGTACAATCATACTTTCATTAAACAGTTCAAGAAACGTACCTTCTGAAATGACTTGACAATAATACTTTAACGAAGATGTGAAGTGAAATCATCTAACCTGTTCAAAACACCATCACGTAGGGACTGCAGGTGATGCGGGATATGTTGATGCACATCACACAAAATGGAAAATTCTGCAACAGAACGAAAATACGAATACAGTTTTAGGAACACAAATATCAAAGCTAATGAAATTTAAAATCATCAAACTAAAAATGGATAAAACGAAGTAAACACTGTTCATGAAAATGAAAACAAAAAACAGGCCACTTTGTGCCATTCTAGGATAGTCCTACGAGAGGAAGATGACAGCATCCCCCCCCCCCCTCTCTCTCCCCTCTCCCAGCCAAAATGTGGCTCCCGTCATCAGCTGGGCTATAAATGATATGACTCAGAGATGTCCCAGTTTTCAGGCCTGGTTTACTTGTTTTTCTTTTCACAGCACAGTGGTTTAGAACCTCTCTCTGTAGTCTTTTCTGTTTTACTGGCCTTGAACAGTATCAGGAATCAGCCTTTATGGACAAGGAATATAAACTATACCCACATTGGAACCTGTGCTCACCAATCGACTACAAATTGCATGACTTCTGTCAAGTGCATGCCAAGAAGGTAACTAGCTTCACACACATCTATTGTAAGAAATTATTATTGATAGAATCACCTTGGCTTAAGGCTGTGTCAGACCAATTGACATAGGCTAGAACACCAAGGCTACATCAAAATGTTGTTATGCTCTGCATAGTTATGCGGGGATTGTCTTCAGTCGTGACAAGCTCCTAGCATAACACCATCAGTCGCCAAAATCCCTCAAAGTCTGAGTGTGGCTACCCTTGTGTGGGGTAATCAAAAACGGTCACACACGTAATGTTCTCATCCCCAGCTGATGCATTTGTACCATAGTGTTTAAGTACTTCGGCTGTTTAGATGATCCCTAGCCTTTTAGCCAGGGTACGACAACAACAACATTATTGATAGAGTACCTATACTGTTCCTATAAAGTTCCTCAAATTCTTATTCTACCATTTGTCCTGTACATAAAAAGGGCTGTGTACAACTTTCTCACTTAATACAATTCACGGGTGGTACATTTCTCCCCTCTTTTTCTTTAACAGAACAGTTTTACCTGGGTGGGATGCAGTGACAGTTTATAGAGATCCCTTGCCAGCTGAGCAGTAGTGTCATCCTGAGAAGGTTCACAAGTTGAACCAGACCCAGCATCCCTGTACCACGTAAATCTGTAGATGGGTCTCGGCCTGTAGCAAAGGAGAACAGCACTGACCCTACCTGCACCTGTTTCAACATCATCTCCTAAATGTGACCACCTTCCACTGGATGATACAGAGTCAATTTCTAAGATATTGAGGTGCACAATACTGATAGAAACAGGAGAGAAAGCCCTTTTCCATAAGCATCATTATAAACATTCTGGTATGTTAAAAAGTGGAAAAGTTGTGGTTCCAAATTGTCTCAGTGCATGGCAGCCTTTTCAGATAAATTGGAGTTCAAAGTTGCAGTACTGTCACATAACATGACCGAAAAGTTGAAAATATGATAACTGTTCACTATCTCACTTCAGTTTAAACAAAACAATGTTTTGAACTTTAATTTTTTTTTTTCAAAAGACACGAAGACGGTCTATGGTAAGTTGACCCCTACCATTTTTTACTAACTGCAGCAGGACTTTCCTGGCCTGACTTATCTATCATTCTGTGGGAGGTGGTAACATATATCCCAACTAAACCTTCAACAGAATTTTGTTTAAATTGTTAGATATGCAAGGTGGTCACTCAGTCAAATTTCATATTGGCTCATATCTGTCTCCTATGCATTCTTTGGCTTATTTCCATGTGAAATAGTGTGTTCCATAATATCATCAGGTATTGCAGGCATCAACTAATATGGAGTCCATGATAATTTACTTCTTTCATACCACAAAAGGTGCACCCTTAAACATAAACTAGCCACAAAATGGAAGTCCATATAGATTAACTTCTTTCATCCTCCAAAAACGCACCTTTAATTCCCAGTCTGGCTTTTTTGCTGTGTGTCAATCAGAATGTTCTGGGTGGTTTAAAAGGTATAACTGGAAAAAGAGTCGAAATTCACACAAAAAAGCTACACCAAAGTATAAATGTTGACACTCTTTACAAGTACATGCACAAATTAAAACTATAACAACTAAAAACAAATGAAATCGCTATTCTTCTCATTAACTTTCCAAATGCCTGTCACACACACACACACAAACACACACACACACACACACACACACACACAACACACACACATGCACACATTCCACACGCCTCCAAAGCCATTAAAAGGCACACACAGAGAAGTAAAGTTTTCATATTTGCTTGCACACCGCACACACACACACACATGCTCACACATGCACATGCACACGCACACATACAAACACGTACATACATACACAGACATAAACACACACACAATACATACAATATACACAATTGCAACACATGTGCATGTGCACGCCATA
>CM031597.1:76410376-76415376 GCA_018398815.1 Conus ventricosus
AAATGCAAGACATCTATTCATAACAACATATTTCAGAAAAAGTTGTAGCAAGAATCCTTCCTAAAGGTTACATGTGCGAATTGTTTCGAGTTTAGACATATGTCACACCACAGTATTTTTCAGGTGAAATACCATTCTAAAAAGCCCCACACAATTCAGACTTATGACTATTTAAAACTGACTTTTATTATGTGTCACACAATAAAACACCCACAACTAAATTTCACATGTTTGAGCTATTGCACTGCACCAATAACTTTTCAACTGATGCACAATTCTTTTTTAAGCGGGATCCGCCTGTTTGCTTTTGGGAGCCTGTTTCTTTTAACCGTCAATATTATGCCCCAACAGTTAACTGGCAATATAATTAATCAATCCAACCACAAAGTTTTCATCATGCTTCAAATTTGAAGCAGATGAATCATCAACACTCATCTGATGTTTATCAATGTTAAAAAGAAAGAGGAAAAAAGATCTGCTATCCATGAAAGTTATAGTCAATTCATTTAGCTCTGCTAGTTCACTTCAATTAATACTAGATTTCATAGAATTCATGTTTTCTTTATCACAAATAAAACAACCAGAACATGTGCATTTTCTTAGGAAAGCAAAAAAGATACTGATCTCATTATCACTGCATCTCATGGGGTACAAGTTTCCACTTCTCCAGCAACACCTGTCAGTATCACTAAAATGGTTACTTCCACTCTTGTAACTGCAATCCCTTAACAACAGTCCCAAGCTTTTTTCCTTTGTGAACAAACGTATGCCAGGTTGAAGAGTCTAGGCTGAACATGTATCAAGATGAAAGCATCCAATGTACTACTTGGTAAAAAGTTACTTCCCAAATGTTGCCTCATTGGCAGGACAAAGGGGCTCCATAACATACACTTTTTTTTTCTATACACATATATCCATCAACTCATCATGTTCACTGAACCATTTCTAAAAACATTTTCTTTGTCCCTTTGTCTGCAAGATCATTTGACTTTTTCAGGTGGAACAATTCATTCTTGGGATGTTCTGATCACTTAAAACATATGACCTTTTGGTTGGGTTAATGATGAAATGATCTTGTTGACAAAGGGCAAAGAACATTTTCTTGCCTCTTTGTCTTCCAGATTATTTGACTTCTTCAGATGGGGCAATTAAATCTGGGGACACTCTGATCAGTTAAAACCTAGGACCTTTTGGCTGAGTCAATGATGAAGATTACCCATAAGCATGCCTACCTGCTTCAACTGTCTCCACATGGTCCCAGTCTGCGGCTGTACTTGTGATGATATATCTTCTGTCCTCTTTTTCTTCTTCCTCCTTAGAATCAAGATACACTACTGTCAGCATCAAACAAAAAGAACAAATTTGTGCGTGGGTGTCTTCCTATTTTTCTGTCTTTCATCTCTCCTCCTCCATTTTCAGAGTGTGTGTGTGTGTGTGTGTGTGTGTGTGTGTGTGTGTGTGTGTGTGTGTGTGTTGTGTGTGTGTGCGTGTCTGTGTGTCTGTGTGTGCATGTATGTGTGTGTATAATATGCATGGCAAATGAGTTCCATTTCAGTTTTGGCTATACTTTATCTCATGCTTTTTTTTTCGTAACTTGCTTGTCTGTATTTTCATTGGTGTGTGTGTGTGTGTGTGTGTGTGTGTGTGTGTGTGTGTGTGTGATGTGTGTGTGTGTGTGGTGTGTGTGTGTGTGTGTGTGTGTGTGTGTGTGTGTGTGTGTGATATGTGTGTGTGTGTGTGTGTGTGTGTGTGTGTGTGTGTGTGTGTGTGTGTGTGTGATGTGTGTGTGCATGCATGTGCATGTGTCTGTCTGTGCTAAGAGCTCAGACGTCAGGTTCTGAAGTATTATGTAATCATTTATTTTCACTGAACATGCTAAAACAGTATGTCCACCTTCAGACAGAATTCATTGTATGGATGGTTATAGTATCTTTTCATCCATAATCAACCTCTATAACCCTGTTGTATTATCACATGCTGCAGGTTTTAAACATTAGCTGATCCTGAACCATCACATTATCAAGATAGTTAGATAGGCAGACAGATAGATAGAATGAATATACACTGACATGCAGATAGACAGATTGATAGATATAGATGTATGGAGAGAGAGACAGAGAGAGACAGAGACAGAGCCAGTGACACAGACAGGCAGACAGACAGACAGAGAGATAGAGTGAGACTGAGAGAGAGAGAGATGGATGTATGTTTGTATAATTGATTACTAAATAAAAGTCCCTGTATTTGTGAGAATAGAGTAAGAACCAGTTTCAGCTTCTTTTCTTTAAATTTGTGAATAAATGGATTTTTGTTCTTGTTTATCTTTTGATCATAAGCTGGGAAAAGACACAAAGACACAAACAGATATAGCTGCCTTGTCAAATTTTTTGCTTGAGGTCTCACACAGATTTCATACTGATAACTGCTTTTGTCAATTCCATATCACAAATTGTAACCAAACAGATTATTTAGAAAACTGTTGTTTCTCTCCTTCTTCTGTCCATCACTTTTTTTTCATCAATTTTCACTTCATTACCTGATTTGGCTTGATGTCAACATCATGACGAGGTCCATCACCACTTTCTTGCTTGGATACATCACCTTCTTCTGTTTTCTCCTCTGGTACGACAGCTGTCCCATCCCCCTTCCCACCTATTTTTGGTGCAGGGAAAGAAGAGAGCTCTGCATTCTGTCCACCTTTTTCACCCAGCTCAGTTCCGTCTGCTTTTTTCTGATCTTCTGTCGTCTCGTTTACTTCCTTGGCTGGCTCTTCAACATCATCTCCTCCTGAGAATCTCACATTCTTCCCATTATCCACTTTGGAGGCAGGCAAGTCAAAGTCAAACTCATCATCGGATTCTTCATTGGCAGCCTTGAGTGTGGAGGTCAGCAAGGGTGGATCTGCAGCATCTTCAAAGTCAAAAGCAAGATCCTCCAGCGGGGCTTCAATATTCTGTGGCATGGCAGAGACATGTGAGTCCTGTGCCATGGATGGAGATGCTGCCATAACCCTGTCAGTGTTTGTGAGATTGGAGTCAGGCCCAAGACCATGATGCTGCAAAAATAAAAAGGAAAGAGAACAAAATTTTGGTGCACATGAATTTCATGTGTGTGTGTGTGTGCATGCATACGTGCATGCGTGTGTAGTTCGTTAGTTTGCTTGTTTGCATGCATGTGTCTGTATGGATGTGTGCCAAGGGTTTGAATCTTTCACTGTCTTAACATTTCATATGAGCAGAACTTTACTGGGCGTAACAAGGTGCACATACTTCGATTTTGTAACATTGTTTAATGACATTAGTCATTGTTAGTACACCATACAACGTGAAAGGATAGAGACTAATCAATTTCACCTACACCACAGACAATCATATCATTTGAGGTGTTATCTTCAGGTGTCACGCATTAAACATAATATGAAGCACAGCGAAAACAAATAAAAATCATAAAATACACATTACAACAGATTGATTTCAGTCATTAAGTGTAAAAGAAATGAAAACTTTAATGTGTCTCTTCATACTTGACCCCCTGTTTTCAGATTTGGTCTCCAGTATTGCTGACACTGACAAAGAGTCATTTTGACCCTCAATTTAAAATTCTACAAGGAATCTTGATGTCACAGTATCAGATTACATAATTCATGACTATCAATTTTAGTCTTTTGAATTTGAAATAGCATACTATTTTATCAAACTATTTAGATCTTTTAGTCGAAAAATTCCTTCTGTTTTCCTGCTCCATTTTTCAGTTGATGCCTATATTTACTTTTTTAACTCTGTTGTAATGAACCATTTAATTCAAATCTAGACCTTGTCAGTGGCCATATCTTTTACAATTCCATTTTCGGTATCCTTTGAGCAGCATTACTCCCTTACTATCCATCACTATAATCCTGTGCACAGCCACACTTAACTTTAGTGTTCAGTGGCAGGCCCTTCTGACATAGCTTATAATGTGACGCTGTCTGCTATTGCACTAATCCACCACTGATAATAATACCTACTCAGCTACTGAGGCAGACTGACAGTGTGTCCATACTGATGTTTCCTCCAGTGACAGTTACCATAAATCTGCGAACACCAAAGATTCAGTGATGAACTCATGGTTTGTGCAGAAAAACATCAAAATTGAGTTCACCATCAGTGCAATTCTGTTTTCATACTCAAAAAGAATTTTATTTCTTAAGGCCAATTGGTGAAGAAGATGACGATTAATGTTCAAAGGTGTTCGAATTATGGACTGAAAGAAAAACTACATCAGTACATCAGATTGCACCTACCGGTATGCTTCTTTTGTTAAAGTATCCGAGAAGACAAGAAAGATACAGACACTGCTGCACTGGTCATGGTCTTGAATGCATGTTGATAAATAAGTGATCATGTTTAAAGTACACAACACATTGAAATAATTCAACTATAGTTAAGTAGTAACTGCAGTTCTAAGTAAAGTATCCACCGACAAGGGATCACATGCAAAACTGTTTTGCATGAAATCACATTGATATCCAGTTTCAATTGTCATTTTTGGCTGAAGTATTATATGATGAAAGCCCCTATCCCCTATCCCATCTCTCTTTCCTTACCTCCCCCATATTGTTTCTGTCTCCATCTCCCAGATCAATTCTCTTTTCGATGAACTGATGGGATTGTGTCAACACAACATCTGACAGCGAGGCACGTAGAAGGTCTGGGTGTGTACAATCAGCATCAATTTCTTGTGAGTTCTTAGTCTTAGGAACATCCTTCTCTGGAAAATGGGTTTCACCGTCTAATATGTGGATTTCAAACTGGTCAGGGTCAGTTCCTACTCCTGGTTCCATTGTTTCAAAAAATGCAAGTCCACTAGTTTCACAAAGAAGATCACGGACTTGGCCAGTTCTGTACTCGTTCACAAGCTGCTAATTCCTAATCCTCTGCAAAAACATACTGACAATTCATGTCAGAACAAAGGTTCAGCTGTCACAACGCATTTCAATTCATGTAGCCATCCATTAAGAA
>CM031597.1:76417876-76525376 GCA_018398815.1 Conus ventricosus
ACTGGCAATCTTCATACAGAAAAAGCACCAGGACCGGATGGAATACCACCCATCATTCTCGCTAAAGCCGCAGATGAACTTGCAAAACCCTTCACCCTCCTCTTCAGAAAGAGCTTGGAGAGTGGTATAATCCCTGAGGACTGGAAGACTGCCTTTGTGACTCCAATATTCAAGAAAGGGAGTAAAATGACGCCATCAAACTACAGGCCAGTGAGTTTAACCTGCATAGCATGCAAGGTGATGGAGAAGATGGTGAGAGGGAAAGTCATGAATCACCTACAGAGAAACAGGCTCATAAGTGAGAGCAGCATGGATTTGTCCCTGGAAGATCTACCACCACACAACTCTTGGATGTCATGGACACCTGGACAAACATTATTGATGAAGGAGGAAGTGTTGATGTAGTCTACATGGACTACCAGAAGGCCTTTGATTCTGTCCCACACCAGAGACTCATTGAAAAAGTTCGAGCACATGGAGTAAGTGGAAGAGTGCTGGGTGGATACAAGACTTTCTGAGCGACAGAAGACAAAAAGTGGTCATCAACGGTATCCATTCCCAAGATGCGGAAGTATCTAGCGGCATCCCCCAGGGCAGTGTTTTGGGCCCACTTCTGTTTGTGATCTTCCAATGACCTGCCAAAAGCTGTGAAGTCAGCAGTGAAGATGTTTGCGGATGATACGAAACTGTATGGAAGAAGCGAAAATTGCGCAAGGCATCCAGAACTTGCAAGACGACCTGGACCAACCCAGAATGTGTCAGACAAATGGCTTTCTAAAGTTCCACCCGCAAAAGTGTGCTGTGATGAAGCTTGGACAACAAAAACGGAGGCAACATAACCATATGACAGTGAAAGAAGAGGGCGGAAGCACCAAGAAACTAACCCTGGCAAAACAAAAACAGAAAAGGAATCAGTGATGGTGGGCAATAAGTGACTTGCAGAATGTAGCACACGCACTGGAAAAGGGAACAAGAATAGTTGACTCATCAAGATCATTGACTACAACGAAGTACTCGTCCAAATATCAAAACTGGTGAGCAATCCTGGAAATGGACACACGTTGGGAACCAAACCAAGACACTTGCAGGATGTGAGATTGAACGCGGGACAAAGCTTTGGGATAGTAAACAAATACCCGCAGCACCAATACCCCTCCCCACCCTCCTCCTCCCCTCCATTTTATTCTTCCCCTCTTTCCCCCTGCCTCGTTGTGTAAAGAGTAAATGGATATTCTGTAATAAGCGCTTTTTTTTAATTCATATCTATCGTTTATCTTAAATTCGTATTTCTTTCAATATAATAATGGTCTTTAATGCAGATTTCAATGTAAGATACTGCCTATAGATACAGCATTTGTTTTGATTCTGAAGTTCTCTGTTGTATACTTCTATGGTGTGCTGGTATTATTATGCTTCGTTCGTCGAGAGACAGACATGCAGACAAAAAGACGGAGATATCACTCTTACTTTTGAATATACTGCGCGACACAAGTTGTCCACACATTCCACAAAAGAGAGAGGTGGAAGCGGAGATAGGTGTTTATGTGTGTGTGAGCGTGTGTGTGTGTGTGTGTGTGTGTGTGTGTGTGTGTGTGTGTGTGTGTGTGTGTGTGTGTGTGTGTGCGCGCGCGTGTGTGTCTGCGTGTGTGAGCGCGCGCACGCGCCTGTGTGTGTGTGTGTGTGTGTGTGTGTGTGTGTGTGTGTGTGTGTGCACGCGCGTGTGCGTGTGCGTGCAAGAGTGCGTGTGTGCATGCGTGAGTGCGTGCGTGCGTGCGCTCGTGCATGTGTGTGTGTGTGTGTGTGTGTGTGTGTGTGTGTGTGTGTGTGTGTGTGTGTGTGTGTGAGAGAGAGAGAGAGAGAGAGAGAGAGAGAGAGAGAGAGAGAGAGAGAGAGAGAGAGAGAGAGAGAGAGAGTCACATATTTTGTATGACCACAAACTGTCCACACTTTCAGAACTTTTTCACAAACATCAATTACGCACAGGGGTATGGGGTGCATACTTTTCTGCCAAAGTCGTTTTTACAGAAAGTTAAAAATATTGACCCAAGAAAAGTAGCTGATCAGCCTGACTCATTCGATTTAATGTTTGGCACAGCCTTTAGAGCATGACTGATCGAATTGTGATGTTAAATAGCCCAGGCTCTTCCAAATGCCTCGAACTCATAGGTTCTTTTTTCTTTGCCGGGTTTTGTTTATATGTTTGTATGTTTGTTTTTTATTCTTATTCCCGCACAAATTCAGGTTCAATTTGTCTACTTTACTTCAAAGTACCAGTCATATGCGCCACAAGTGTAATTAAGCAGCTGGCTTGTCTAATGCTAGGTCAAAGCAGGGCAGATGGTTGTCATGATGCACGTCTTTAAATATATGGTTACATTTTGTTAAGCACTTGAAAAACTCCTTTTCATTAAAAAAGTAAACACCCATCGATCGTACCTTACTGCTTCATTCGTTTTTCCTTCTTTCTGTTTCTTTACATGTGTCGTTTTGTTGTGTGTGTTTTTTTTTAAGTAACTGCTGTGGTCTGACAATTGTGTGTGTGTGTGTGTGTGTGTGTGTGTGTGTGTGTGTGTGTGTGTGTGTGTGTGTGTGTGTGTGTGTGTGGTGTGTGTGTGTGTGTGTGTGTGTATTTGCTTGCCATTCTGTTTATGTATATCATTGGTAAGTTAATTGGGAATGGGGTAGGCGAATGTTGTAAGCTGTTTGAACTGTATGTCGTCTGATCCATCATTTTGCAGCAAGACACACGCACGCACGCACGCACGCACGCACGCACGCACGCACGCACGCACGCACGCACACACACACACACACACACACACACACACACACACACACACACACACACTCTCTCTCTCTCTCTCTCTCCCTCTGCGCTTTCTCTCTCTCCTCTCTCTCTCTCTCTCTCTCTCACTCTCACACACACACACACACACACACAACACACACACACACACACACACACACACACACAACACACACACACTACCCACCAAGTCTGACACTGAAATTTAATGTTTTGAGCTTTTTAGATTCGTTGCCAGTTGTTCTCCTGTAAATTAACGAAATCCTTTTGGAAAGTCCATTAAGAACATTTATAATCATAATCGTAAGTTAGATTACTTAGTTAATCTCTATTTTTTCATAGTTACCGTCCGTATAATCATCTATCCTTTATTTGTGTTCTATGTAACCACACGTCCTCTCTCTTCTTTTATGATACAATCTAAAATGTAACACTATGTTTTAGACGTCTGCAATCACCTATAGTGTGACGAACGTAAAAGACATTCCTTCCTACACGTGGAACGCACCAGCAGCATGCACGCCCCCCCCCCCCCCCCCCCCAAACACGAACAACATTTTTACAAAAGTGGACATCAAACATCATTTTAACTGTGTTTCCTCAGTGCGCGGAGAGAATGCGGTTGTTTCTGAAACAGGTTGATCTCTTTCCTGCACAGAAGAGGCGACAGAGGAATTCCTACGTCCCGTGCTATCAGTGAGTAGAGCGTACCAGTTTTATTGGGCAGCGTTACTACCTCGAACTGAAAAGGCTGCTTACTAAAACCCAGTTTTATCTCTTTTTGAAAAATGTTGCAAAGGGTAAGTATTTTTTCTTGAATTCAGGTCAACTTTATTTCTTGGGACTATTTCGTCTTTTTTGTCTCAGTTGAGTAAGTCATAATTAACTGCTCAGGAGTAAACGAAAAGCAAACAAAATGATAATAAATAAATAGATAGGTAAATATCTAGAAAAATGGGCTTAGATCGGCAAAGCTGTATTTCTCATTTTCTCAAGAAAAAACAGACATGTATTAACCGTCTGAAAACCGTGGATAATAGGAAAATTACAGTGTCACTTGTTATGTATCATGTGCAATCATTTATTATTCTTTATTCACAGTGAAACAGTGTACTACATTAAGAAATGAGAAAAAAGTAAGTGCACATTGAAACAATGTTTTAAAACTGTTTGTCCTTTGAAAATAGGTAGCGTCGATACTGTACATATAACCTCATGAAAGTGTTCACAACATGCGACCTCCATTCACCTTTTCTTAGGTGTGCAGGCAAACTGACTTCCTTAGAAAGAATTACAAAAATGAACAGTATTAAAAAGTCGTGAAGCGTTGGCGAAAAAAGGAGTTTAGTGTCATACAAGTTATTTCCGTAATGTTGACAGACCATTCCCAGATGCAACAAATCGTTGAATGAATTTGAGAATCGAACTCGGTCGTCATCGGACCGACTTATTCTTCGTGAGTCTCGCACAATCATCATAATGATTAAGCATGAGACTATGAACGGGGGAATCTCGCTGGAAAAAAATCACAACAACACAAAAACAACGTATTCTAAATTCCATTTTTTCATAAACATGAGATTACACACATTCATACCACAAAGTGACACCCCCCACCCCTACTTACCTACTCACTAGCCTACACACAAAAAAGCAAAACAAACAAAAAAAGGGAAAAGCTAAGTGCGAAGCTGCCAGCAGGCTACCATGGTCGCTTTTCATCCATTACTATGGACTAGCTGGCCCCAGGCAGCAGTAGGCAGCTCAGCCCGCAACATTCTTCCACTCATTCATGCACACAACAGACAGCTTTATACATGTAGAAATCTACTGAAGATGCTTGTTGTCCAGTGACACAAATGTGTCAGGGGTTTTGGCATCAACAGTGGCCTGGGGAGGTAGTTCCAGTATATTGTCTTGGGAGGAACGACACCAGCTGGTAGTCGGTGTCTGCAGCTGGTTGATTAAACTGCTGATCATGACTTTGACGCTCTCTCTTCTTGGGAGGATGGAGCTGCTGTTTCAACCTCGGTCAGCTGACTAAGTTGTTCTTGATTTTATAGAACATGGAGAGCCTTGCTTTCTTCCTTCTGTTCTCAAGGGACATCCAACCTAGAGTCTGCAGCATGTTGGTAATGCTGGCAGTACGTTGGTAGCGGTTAAGCACAAAGTGGGATGCCCTACTGTGGATTTTTTCTATCTTCACCTTGTGCTGTTTCTCAAAGGGGTCCCAGACGGATGCTGAATATTCCAGCAGAGGCCTAACAAATGTTTTATAGGCTTTAGCCTTTATGCTAGGAGAGCCGATTTTCAAATTACGTCAAAGGAACCCCAGGGCTTGGTTGGCTTTGGTCCAGATGGGGTTGATATGATTGTCCCAATCCATCTTGTTCTGCAGAATGACTCCAAGATATTTTGCAGAGTCTACAACTTCCAGGGTGTGGCCATGGAGATGGTATTCACACTGTAATGGCTGTCGCTTTCGTGTGACAGGGAGGGTGCTGCACTTTGCAGGGTGAAACTGCATGTCCCAACTCTTCTCCCAAACAGCGCGCTGTTGGAGGTCGTGCTGTAGTTGAACTTGGTCCTGGGCAGATCTGACCCTGTTCTATATACTGCACTGTCGTCTGCAAAGACCCTGCTGTTTGTAGTCAGATTGTCGGGCAGGTCATTGATGTAGGCCAAAAATAAGAATGGACCCAACACTGACCCCTGTGGCACACCGGATCTGACTGGTACAAACGATGAGCACGACCCATTCACAACCACTGCCTGTCGTCTGTTCTTCAGGAAGCTTACTATCCACCTGTTTGTATGACTTTGGACACCGTATGTATGGAGCTTATGAAGGAGAAGACTGTGGTTGACTTTGTCGAATGCCTTAGCAAAGTCCATAATAAGGACATCGACTTGTCCTCCTCCCTCCATGTGTCCAACAGTCTCGTCAACAAATTCGAGGAGCTGTGTTTCGCATGAGCGACCCTTTCTGAAGCCATGCTGGCGGTCGGTGAGGATCCTTTGGGAATCCAGATGTTCCATCATAGCAGTGTGACTGAAATGTAATGTAATGTTAGAGGATATTTATAGAGCGCTTTATCTCGCGAGAGCCCAAAGTGCATATTACAGAAACATTCTAACTCAAGGCACACACACACACACACACACACACACACACACACACACACACACACACACACACACACGAAAACAAAACGCACACACATGCAGAAAGACACGAGTGCATCAAACAAGCAGACTCGCGCACAGAGGTAAGTGGATATTGTTAATCAGTCCAGGGGAAAAGATGTGTCTTTAGGGAGGTTTTAAAAGTCTTTAAAGAATCTATGTTACGCAGAGAAGAAAGCAGACCATTCTACAGAGCAGGTGCCAGGTAAGAGAAAGATCGTTGGCCTGAAGTTTTCAGGCGAGCAGAGGGAAGCCGAAGCAGATGAGAATCGGTGGATGAGTGTAAGTTGCGAGACAGAACATAAAGATGAAGGAGGTCAGAGAGGTAGGAGGGAGCCAGATTATTCAGTGATTTGAAAACCAGGAGGAGAACTTTAAAGTCAATGCGAAACTGAATGGGGAGCCAGTGTAGGGATGACAGAATTGGTGATAATTATGTGATCAGATCTAGAGGAGCGGGAGATAAGACGAGCGGCATTGTTTTGAACTTTTTTAAGTTTAGCTCTAGATGAGCCCTGATGGACAACTGGCAAGGAGGGGGTAACATTAGTCTAGCCGAGACAGAACAAAAGCACAGATTAGAGACTTCAGGGCATTTTGAGTGAGAAAGCAGCAAACTGAGCTGATTCTACGAAGTTCAAGGTAGCAGGACTTGCACACATTACGAGATAATTATGATGGTTGAAAGAAAGGGTTTGGTCGAGTGTAACGCCGTGGTTACAAATACTGAAATAGACACTGACAGATTTATCTTGTTTCCATTAACATTTATAGAACAAGGGAGAGAATGAGTTCTGATAATGTGTTTCGAAGCAGTGAGGATTATTTCAGTTTTGTTTGCGTTGAGTTGAGTTTGTTATTGTGCATCCATGATTTAACATCGGAAATACATGCTTGAGAAGAGGAGATTATTTCATGAAGCTGAGATGGGCAGAGATATACAGCTGGTTGTCATCTGGAAAGCTATGGTGTAGGAGAGAGTGGTGGGTGATAATGGCCTAGAGAGGCTGGGTGTACAGCACAAACAAAACCGGTCCCAGGACAGATCCCTGAGGGACACCAAACTGAAGTGCTCTTGCTGGGGACTTAACACCTCTCACTGAAACAGTTTGCATGTGATCAGAGAGATATGAAGAGAACCAGGAAAGGACAGAACCAGAAAGACCAAAAGAAGTGTTGAGTCTTGATAGGAGAATAGAGTGATCTATTGTATCAAAAGCGGCAGACAGATCTAGGAGAGAGAGAAGAGAAACTTTGTTTCCATCAAGAGCTGTGAGAAGATCGTTTGCTATCTTCAGAAGTGCTGTCTCGGTGCTATCACCAGCCCGGAAGGCTGACTGGTTTGCGCACAAGAGATGGTTTACGGAGAGATGTTCAGACAGTTGGGCGAGAACAATTTTTTAATCAGTTTGGAAAGAAATGGGAGATTAGAGATGGGTCTGTAGTTCTTGAGAATTTTTTGCTTTTTCTGGAGAGGTCTAACAACTGCAGATTTGAACAGACTGTTACAATGTCAAGTTGCAATTTGAAGGATGAAGCCTTGGAGACTGAGACATGAAACAGTAGGCTTGTCAGTTGGTGCACAATGTAATTTGTGCATAGTTTATTTAGATCAAAGAGAATATAACTTCAACCTGCTGTCAAAGGCATATCTAAAACTCACAACATTTGACTGTGAAATAGTGCAGTCGTGCAACCACGCACCCTTAACGTCAACATCATGCTAATACTAAGCATAAAAATTGCTTTTTTCTGGACCCCCATCTGAATATGGTACTGTGATAGGAAAGTATGGCGCAAGACTGTCCAGGTACGGTCATCCCGGTCTGGCCAAAGAATGTGTAAGAATCTAAGATTTCCTTTCACATTCTCAGGTCTGTGGGTGTGGTAGGATGAATGTAATTCACAAATCAATGTATTAAAGGCACAGAAGCCTTATATATATATATATATAATTCTTTGAACATTTTTTTTTAGTAATATTTAGACATGGGCCTTATTCTTTTGTAAGTTACATTAATATTCATGTTATGTGCATTTGCCAAACAGTAATTTTGAGACTTGTTTTAAAAAGTTTTTGTACTCACCATAAGCTGCAGATTTTTATTCCAGAAAAAAAGTCTTGTTTCATGTATGTTTTGCCTCATGTGACATCAGAGTATTCAGACCCTCGGTGATATGAAACCCTATATTAAAATGCTAGGTATGAGTTGTTTTGTGAGCAGAACATTTATCAGATCAAGGATTTAAAACCAACATCCAGATTGAAAAATTATACTTAAATTACTGTAGTTAATAAGTTATAGAAATGATTCCATGAGGAACAAATGAAGATGGAAGGGGACAAACGCATCCATTATCAATGGATGCACCACCTTAATTCAACTTGTAGAGCATCATTCTTTTGGGAAAAATCAACTTACCTGGTAGATTTCACAGCCTTCATTATCTTTCAGGAGGTTGGTTTGCAAAGTAGACATGAAGGTTTGCTGCCCTTTTTATATTATCAGATGCATTACAATTGCAAGACCAAGACCATGGTATTTTTGTCAATTTGATGAATTTATTATTTTATACTTACGTTCAGTTTGAAATTAGCTTAGACTGCGCTAATTTATTTATTTTTTTTTTTTCAAGGGAGTATGCCCATGGGCCCCCACACATTTCAGTTTTTTTTGTAAATCTTGTATCCGTTCTCATGCCCAATTGTTGGGCATAATCTTACATTTTGTACAGTCTGTCTGGGGGCTGGAATAGCTCAGTTGGTAGAGCGCCAGACTCGTGATCCTGGGGTTGCTAATTCGAATTTTGGTACAGGGGGATTTTTCCCTCGGAGTTGACATTGGTTTTGTCTCCATTCCCCATACAGTCCTTCGAATTAGACTATAAACGGAGGTTCCGTGTGTGAATGCACGCACAACACCTTGCACACACGTAAAATCCCATTACCAGCTTTCGTAAGAGATGATCCTGGGGTTGCGAGTTCAAATTTCGGTACATGGGGATTTTTCCCTCGGAGTTAACATTGGTTCTGTCTCCATTCCCCATACAATCCTTCGAATGAGACTATAAACCGAGGTTCCATGTGTGAACGCACGCACAACATGTTGCACACACGTAAAATCCTATCACCAGCTTTCGTAAGAGAAGACCAGTTTGGCCGTTGGTATGGATGACATGTTACACATAGCATGCACCTTCCATGAAGATGGAGTATGGCTGCCTTAATGGCGTGATAAAAAATGGTCATACACACAAAACTCCACTGCTTGTCTATAGAGGCAGTGTTCGCAGGAGTATCAGCCTGCGTATGCAGAAAGAAAGAAAGAAATGTACAGTCTGTCTGAATGTACAGTGTGATCAGAACTGATCAAAGTTGAGCATGGAGGGGTGTGCAAGTGTGATGTGCTGTGCAGTCAGGATCTTGATCATCCACGATTCTGCTGCGCATTCTCAAGGCTGTTCAGATCATAGATTATGCATAAAATTAAAATAACAATATTATTGTGAGGGATCTATATCTGCCTCTACCACCACTTCAGAAAAGGGGAAGTGGATAATGATTTATCAAAACCACACACATACATGTTTAAAAGATTTGTGTCTTGTTATTCTTGCCAATACTGGCAATAGATATCTGACTTCTGTCACTGGGATATCATCATGATCAAAGTGAAGAATCAAACCAAAACTAGGTCTGAGGATTGCAAAAAAACCGGTATTGTACACTTGTTGGCAAGTAATGATGATCAGTGTTTTATCAGTTGCAGAAACAACCATTTTTACACATATTACTTGTTTTTCTTTGGATGTTTGTGTCATTGAACAAGGGTTGAATGTACTAATCTAGATCAATAGACTGGTTACATACATGATAGGTGAATATTTGTGAGAATGGGACAAGAACATCTCTCCATGTGCACAGCATTACAGGGCTTTGGTTGTTATTGTTGCTTTTTTTGTTTGTTTTTATAATAAACAGGTAATTAATGTGTAATTTGAACCACACACTTCTCATATGTCTTCCATAAATTTACTGGACGTTGATTTAGATTCAGAGTCCCAACATATTAGTTTCTTACAACCCAAGTATTTTATAGAGGCTTTACCCTAAGCTGATATTGCAGGTTTTCTGAGACCCATACTCTTTACAAAATCACAAACTCTTTGTGAAGCGTATAGGTCTTGAGATACCTAGATTGTCTGGAGTATATGGTCAGAAGTTACATCAAATAAAGGTGTAGGCTATGCAAATTTGATTCAGCTCTTTTTGGAACTTATGTGATCCATGTATAGTCAGTGGCCAGCATTTTAGCCTGAAAAGAAAATGTTTCTAATAAACTGAAAATGTTATATGCCCAATCACTGGCATTTTCCTTATACTAATTTGATTCTTTTAAAGTATTATTTACATGGAATAAAGAAACCCAAGACAAACCATGATAATACTCTTGATAATTTGGCTTATCTGTTTCAGTGCATGCTATATAATTCCGCTTATCTGTTTCAGTGCATGCTATATAATTTTTTCACATGTTGCTTGCCCATAAATCTATAAAACTGTTACTTAAAGGAGACTTGTGTAAGATGCAGTACTAATCTGGAAAACTGTACATTATCATTTGAACGGTTCCGTGAATTAGAAGCATTGACCCATGCTCCCATTTCCCTTTCCTCTCATCCTGAACCCTGGTCCCTGTCCTACCTCCTGAATTCCTCCCTGTTATGCACTGTCCTTTGGGATATTCTGCAGAATTCGCTTTGTCCCATTTATTCTTGTGCAGCCAAACTTAAACCTGTGTTGGATTTTCCATTCCTCGAGAGCATTTTCTAGTCTGAATCTCAAACTGACATGGAAAATGCAATGCTCTGTCTGTTTAGGAAAGTGGACTCGGTGGAGTGGACTTCCAGGACTTTGGTGTCCCGCACGATTCCAGCATTCGGATTCAGCAGATTCTTCAACATCGGATGCAGCAGTTGCCAGTGCAGCAGAAGCTGAAAAAACTCCAGTTGTCATCGATAATGACCTGATTTTGAAGCTTCTGAAAGATATGGAAGATAACAAGGTGATCATTGTCTTTTCAGTTTGCGATTTAAATCAGTAGCTGAAAGTAGCCATTGAATAATCCTGCAAATGTTTTTTTAATTGTTCTACGGTTTAAGTAGTTCCATGAAATCCGATAACCATGATTTTTAGGAATAAAGCTACAAGGTGTTTTTTTTCCACAGGTTTGACCTTAGCATCTTGCATTCCAAAGCATCCTGTGTATCTGTATAGTGATGTGGCTAAATTAGTTTTGCACTCAAATGTTGCCCAGCTCGTAGACATGATCGACTAGGAAAGTGTCAAGTTTTATATCCTTGTCAACTTGGCTTTTACAGCCTAGAGCTCTCAATTCAGTGCTGTTGTTAGAAGTGAGGTCACCCTTTCTCATACATCATAAGAGTAGTTTAACTCTCAGGTTCACTTTTTAGTAGGTACCTGGCAATTTGTGTTGTTTTTTTTCTGATTTCAGGTGCATCCTTGTCTAGGGAGCTGGGCTGAAAGTAGTTTTCAAATACAGATCGAGTTATCCGTCTTCTTTACACACAGGCACGCACGCACGCTCGCTTGCTCACGCACATGCACAAGATTGTTGCAGAAAGGTCTGTTTTAATGAATTCAACTTCACATCAACTCAAAAAGTTTGAAGGTAGCATAAGTGCAAAACAGAATAACCTGATTGATATAACTGCTTTGCAAGTTATCAAGTATGCACTGCAGTGGTTTTCCTTTTTAATTCAAATTGAAAGCTGATCTTTGGAAGTTTTGTGACCCTTTGTCCTTGACGCTAACTTCAGACTGGCATCTGTGCTGAAACAGCATTTCATGGCCAGGCTTACATTCAAAGTACAGCCAACAGTATTCTGAGAGCTATGCAATCGAAACTGCAATGACTAATTCCTTTTTTTCTCCCCTGTAGAAGAATATGATTTCTTAACTTCATTTTTCCCGTTAGTGGCAGTGGGAAGTTCAAGCCAAGAGAACGAAGCATGAAATATTAAGAAGAAGCCATCTCATGTGGTGCAGGCTCAGATAATAGCCTGATGGCCCGGTCAAATACTTCAGTGTACAAGTTCTATGCCTTTTTACATATAGTCAGTTATGATGTAAGTTTGATGAGGGTGAAGGGTGGACATACGCTCAAATGACTTGATGGAAGGTGAAAATCACACAGCACAAGCATGTCAGAGGTACTTCCAAGTCCTACAGCATGAAATGTGCACATCTGTATGTAAATAGGGAGCCCTGCAGGTAAAGAATTCGTTGTTAGTTGTGCAATCCATCACAATGGCCACAGTATGTTTTGGCTCCATGTTCTTAAGCATGATCCCATTTGCACATGCTCTAGCTATTCAGGTACATGTGTATACTGCCTGTAACAAGATAAACATATGTCATTATTTATGCAATCCGGTAAAATATGGTTGCGCTTCTCTTCTGATGCCATTAAAGTAACAACAGTTGAAGTTGCTGTTCATACTAAATTGGAAATGGAGAAATATGGATGTTTGCTCTTCCCCCCCCCCACAACCCTACAGTTCAGATCTTACAGATTAAAATCAATGCAACCATTTTTCAGAAATGTTTTGTTTTAGATTTTTTCTGTAACAGAGCTTTGTACTGTTATGGTCTGAAAATGTTTTTCAGTGTGTTTGTGTATGTGTGTGTATGTCTCCTTAATACTTATTTAATGCTGCCAGTTTAAGTTTGACTGACAAGTTTGATAGAAGCTTTGTCAAAATAATAAAACACAACAAACAACCATTCAGAAAAATCTCTGTTAATGTGATGTCACAGTTATTGTATATGATTTGTTTTACTGCTTTCCTTGTAATTTTGACATATTCTGTTTGTTTGTTGACCACTTAATGAGCAAGGAATGAAAAATCAGGGTTTGTGTGTGTGTGTGTTCGTTACCTAAATCCTAGCTTAGTGGCATAAACCCCAGAGTAGTGTCTCATCCAATTTTGCATTGTCTCTAGCTTCAGTTTTCCTGTAGAGCTTTTTTTTTTTTTTTTTAAGTCTAAAGCATGATAACTATTGTGCTGTACTGCACAGAGAAGCACCTTTAAATTATGATTGGAATACAACTCTTCATTGCCAGTGTTGCCATTTGTCTTTGTCTTGAGGAGTAGGTTGTTATTTCTTTGGATTGATCGGGTTACGGTTGCCAACAATTTTTGAATCGCCATAATACACTGCCATTGGTAATACATATTTGTTAAATGCATATGTGTAAGTGTGCACATGCATATGTGTGGTGGTGTGTGCATACTCGGGATTCACATCATGTAAGTGCTATGTTTGATGCATTCTGTATTGGGGAAATAAGAATATTGTAAACTCAACTGAAAATCATGGCATTGTGTAGATCTGCTGGCAGTTTTAACGTTCATGGTTCTAAATGTTGTTTCTCCATGAACATGTCCTAACAAGCGAGTTATGATTTAGAGTAATGGACTTCTATGATGTGAAGCCAGAAATGATGCAAAATTTGGGTGGAAAACAATGTGCAACACAAGATGTTTATGTCAGTGATGTAAGATTTAACTCTGTGTGTGGAGGGAACAAGAGGGTGGGGATGGGGATGAGGTGAGAAAGGACATCAGAAAGTTCTGCTGGTATGTGCTACAACTAGCCATTCGATACTCCATCTGTATTTCCATAAGATGCAATTCTTAACCTTCATCGAACGTTGTGGGTATAAAATGACTAATAAAATGACCCACAATCATGATTTTCTCATCATAACAGCATTGGTTTTCAAGCTATCTCCACAAAATTTTAAGACTTACAGGCCGCCATGGCGAAGTGGTTAGCATTGCAGACTCGTGGCTGGGAGGTAGTGGGTTAGATTCCCATTAGAGTCAAGTGGGATTTTTCTGCCCTGACATGCGCTTAGCCAGAGTCGAGTATGCTACGGGCATAATTGGGAAGACTGGGACCACACAGTCGAGTTTCATCCACTTAATGGATGTGTCTCCGAGAGTGTTGATGCTGGGATATACTATTGAAAAAAGTGTAGAGTACAGCCTGTCATGCAGTCTCAGACCGGAATGGAGATCCATAGCATCATCTTTATCGTCGTCATTCTCATCGATCAGCATAAGAAAAGAAAGTCTCAAACTCTGTGGCCCTCCATGCCCTGCTCTCCTGGTGACCTCAGTTTCGATGTCCTCTCCACGTGGCCTTGGCTTGGTTCCGTCAGGGTCACCGGTATCAGTGAGTCCATGGGGGGGCTGTCGTTGGACGGACATGGTGGCGCCCTCCAGAGGAAGAGCTCAATCATGCTGGCTCTGCAACTGTGCAGTTATTGTTGTCAGTAGGGGGCTTAGTAGATGGTGTCCTGCGTATGTTGGATCAGATCAGACGCCACTGAATACCACCGAAGTGACTCGGCCGCAATGCAGTATCTCTTTGGTGGGTTGCCTCTAGACTACATGACATTGACTGCTCCTGTGGATTGCTGGTGCCAGGGCTGGGCTGAACGGGCTGTGGCTGTGGATGGGATGTAGGAATGAGCAGCGTGGGTGCACTGCCACTGAGGTGGCACAGAAGATGGGACAGCAATAAAAAAGATGTAAGACTGTGTTGTTAAAGTATAGCCTGGTATATATACCAAAAACAGCTTTTCGTCTGCAAACGGAGGAATTAACAAAGAACAAAATCATGGCAAGGCATTATTCCATCAGAAAAAAATATGGATCCTTGGGGACCCACAATGTACATTAATGCTTTTTTCTTTCAAAAGAAGTATGGGTCTCTGGAGACCAATGATGCATGGCAAGGCTTTTATATCTTCACAAAGAGTAAGGGCTCCTGGAAAATTTACAGCGAGGTTATAAACCATAGCATGGCTGTTTCTTATTGGCAGTAGGTCCCCTGGCTTCATGATGAGATTGAAATATTGTAGTGTGATCTTGAAGGTTTGTGGCAATAACAGGTCTTTAAAAGGAGATGGGAAGAGGTAATGTTCACTACACAGGAACAATACAGCTCGTGCTGCACATACTGATGATATTGACAGAATGTTTTACTTTCAGCCTGTGGCCAACATGCCAGATCCTTTTCAAAAGGGACACAAGCGGTGTATCCTGTGCGGTACAACCTAGAGGTGAAATTACAAGGTAAGTTTACCACATTAGGTTTACAGATTACAGCTTTGAAAAGTTCTGAAATCTCCCTTGCGCATAAATTTCCCCTCTAGCGCATGCGTCACTTCTAAAGACTGAATTTAGATTCAGATTTTTATGACAGTCTTTCAGCGATTATGGTTTTGACCCTGTTAGATAAAAATGTTAAATTACAAATCATCACAATTGTCGCTGTAATCAGTTCACACAATGGCCATGTTAGTGTGTAAATGCAAACATGAGCTGGGGTTAAAAAAAATTACGCATGTGAAATAATTATACAGGGGTGATCACACTGAAGCACAAATGCATGTTGTATGCCATCTGCATACTCATTTTAACACCGCCAAGATCTGAGAGATTGTCGGAGTACTCGGAGATCATTTGTCAAGTTTCACTGGTTGTCTTGGAAGAAAAGTAAGTGGAATTCAGATTTAAAGTTTTGAGACCAAGCATTGCTTGTATTTATGCCGTATATTTAAACAAGATAAATTTATCAAGTTTATGACAATATGGGGTAAACCTGTGGAAGATATATGAATACTGTTGATTGTCTAAATATTTTGAAGTAGGTAACTTTTAAAATGATGTAGGAGTACTGTTGATTTTCCAAGTTCTTGTAGGTGACTCTATTCATGTGTGTTTGGCCCAAGTGTATTCCAGAACCTAATCAACACCCGAGTATTCGCTATTTGAAAAGATTTTTCCCTTCAGTTGTTAAAGTTTTCTTCCTTCTCACACCATTTTTAAAAATCCAAAAAACCGGGGAAGAAACAAAATTTCCCAACGAAATAATGGTGATACATTTATAGTGGTTTTTTTGCGTGTCAACCTTGTTTCCCCAGAAGTTCAGTGGAGGATGTAACCCGGGAAATTAGCCCTCGTTTTAAGATCAGATTTGTAACCCCCCACAGCCCTTGGACCCTATATTATGTCATGCAGGGGCCCTGAAAGGGGAGCAAAAACCCCCACTTCATTCACAACCGAATGACCCACAGGCCTGCTTTTAGTGGTGACTAAATAAACAGGAGAGAGATCCATGCACCTCTCCTTCCCCGGGAACCCTAACAAAAGTAAATTTTTTTGTTACCCTTAAGACCCCCTCTCAGTCATACTTCCCCCTTTTGATGGGACAAGGGGAAAAGAAGCCAGTCAAGGCCAAATGATCTAGTGACTTTCGCCCCCTTTGTGATGAGACAAGCGAGAAGAACCCGACAAGGCCAAACTGATCATAGTGCTTTCCCCTCCTTTTTGATGGACAAGCGAGAGAAGCAGCAAAAAGGCCAAAATGATTAGTGACATTCCCTCCCTTTATGATGAGAAAAGGAGAGAAGCCAGACAAGGCCAAACTGTCATAGTGACTTTCCCCCCCTTTTGATGGACAAGTGAGAAGCCAGACAAGGCAAACTGTAATAGTGACTTTCCCATCCCTTTTGATGAGAAAGTGGAACCCGCAAAGGCCAAATGATAATAGTGACTTCCCCCCTTTTATGATGCGAAAAGCGAGAAGAACCCGACAAGGCCCAAACTGATAATGTGACATTCCCTCCCTTTATGATGGACAAGTGAGAAAAAGCCAGACAAGGCCAAATGTCATAGTAAATTTCCCCTCCCTTTATGAGAGAAAAGCGAGAAAAAGCAGCACAAGGCCAAACTGATCTAGTGACATTCCCTCCTTTTGATGGGGAAAAAGTGAGAAGAAGCCAGCACAAGGCCAAATGATAATAGTAAATTTCCCTTCCCTTTTGATGAGAGAAAGTGAGAAGAAGCACCCAAAAGGCCAAATGTAAGAGTGAATTCCCCCCTTTATGATGAGAAAAGCGAGAAGAACCAGAAAAGGGCCCAAACTGATAATAGTAAATTTCCCCTCCCTTTTGATGGACAAGCGAGAAGAACCCAACAAGGCCAAATTGATCATAGTGAATTCCCCCCCTTTATGATGAGAGAAAAGTGGAAAAAGCCAGACAAGGCCAAATGATATAGTGACATTCGCCCCCTTTTGATGAGAAAAGTGAGACCCACAAAAAGGCCAAACTGACATAGTGACATTCCCCCCCCTTTTGATGGAAGTGGAACCCGCAAAGGCCAAAATGTCTAGTGACTTTCCCCTCCCTTTATGATGCGACAAACGAGAAGAACCCGCACAAGGCCAAACGATCATAGTGAATTCCCTCCCTTTATGTGAGAAAAGGGGAAAAAAGCCAGCAAAAGGCCAAATGATAATAGTGACTTTCCCTCCCTTTATGATGGACAAGTGAGAAGAAGCCGCAAAAGGGCCCAAACTGAATAGTGACATTCCCTCCCTTTATGATGAGACAAGTGAAAAACCCGCAAAGGCCAAACTGTCATAGTGACATTCCCCCCCTTTATGATGAGGAAAAGTGAGACCCAGCAAAAGGGCCCAAAACTGAAAATTTGTGACTTCCCCCCCTTTATAATGGAAAGTGAGAAGAAGCCAGCACAAGGCCAATGATCATAGTGACTTCCCCTCCCTTATGATGAGACAAGTGAGAAAAGCCGCAAAAGGCCAAACTGATCATAGTAAACCCCCTCCCTTTATGATGGAAAAGTGAGAAGAAGCGACAAGGCCAAACGATTGTGTTCCTCCCTTTATAATGAGACAAGTGGAAAAACCCACCCAAAAGGCCCAAATGATCTAGTGAATTCCCCCCCTTTATGTGGACAAGTGAGAGAAGCCAGCAAAAGGCCCAAATGATCATAGGCATTCCCCCCTTTTATGATGAGACAAAAGAGAAGCCAGCAAAAGGCCAAATTTGTGCTTCCCCCCCTTTATGATGAGACAAGGGAGAAGAGCACAAGGCCAAATGCATAGTGACATTCCCCCCTTTATGATGAGAAAAAGGGAAAAGAAGCCGCACAAGGCCAAATGTCATAGTGCTTCCCCCCTTTAGATGGACAAGCGGAAAAACCCAGCCAAGCCAAATGATATAGTGACATTCCCCCCCTTTTGATGAGACAAGTGAAAAGCCCCCAAAAGGGCCCAAATGATATAGTGACATCCCTCCCTTTATGATGAACAAGTGGAAGCCAGCAAAAGGGGCCAACTGATCATATTTGACTTCCCCCCCTTATGTTGAGACAAGTGAGAAGAACCCCGCCCCCCAAATGATATAGTGAATTCCCCCTTATGTGAGAGAAAGTGAAAGAACCCCGCCAGGCCAATGATCATAGTGAATTCCCTCCCTTTATGTGGGGAAAAAGTGAGAAGAGCAGCAAAAGGGCCCAAATGATCTGTGACATTCCTCCTTTTTATGAGCGAAAAAACGAGAAGAAGCCAGCACAAGAAAAATGTCTAGTGACACCCCTCCTTTAGTGAGACAAGTGAAAACCCGCACAGGAAAAACTGTCATAGTGACATTCCCCCCCTTTATGATGAGAAAAGTGAAAAGCCGCACAAGGCCAAATGTTTATAGTAAATTTCCCCTCCCTTTTGATGAGACAAGTGAGAAGAACCAGCACGGGAAAAAAATGATCATAGTGACTTTCCCCTCCCTTTAGATGAGAAGTGAGAAGAAGCCAGCAAAAGGGCCCAAAATGTCATAGGAATTCCTCCCTTTATGATGAGCAACGAGAACCCAGCACAAGGCCAAATGATCATGTGACATTCCCTTTATGATGAGAAAACGGAAGAAGCAGCCAAGGCCAAATGATCTAGTGACATTCCTCCCATGAGAGGACAAGTGAAAAGCGAAAAGGGCC
The DNA here is from genome assembly GCA_018398815.1 of Conus ventricosus. Classification (NCBI taxonomy): domain Eukaryota; kingdom Metazoa; phylum Mollusca; class Gastropoda; order Neogastropoda; family Conidae; genus Conus; species Conus ventricosus. The sequence goes on from CM031597.1 coordinate 76,436,766, forward strand.
CCAAAATGTCTTGTGACATTCCCCCCCTTTATGATGAGAAAAGTGAGAACCACCCAAAGGGCCAAACTGTCTAGTGCATTCCCCCCCTTTTGATGAGAAGTGAGAAAAAGCCAGCAAAAGGCCAAACTGTCTTAGTGAATTCCCCCCTTTTGATGGAAAAGTGAAAAGAAGCCGACAAGGCCAAAACTGATCATGTAAATTTCCCCTCCTTTTTGATGAACAAGTGAAAAGCCCCAAAAGGAAAAATGATATTAGTGACTTCCCCCCCTTATGTGAGACAAGTGAGAGAGCCAGAAAAGGCCCAAAATGTCTTGTGACATTCCCCCCTTTTGATGGAAAAAGTGAAAAAGCCAGCACAAGGCCAAATGATTAGTGCTTTCCCCCCCTTTATGATGAAAGTGAGAACCCAGACAGGCAACTGATAAAGGACATTCCCCCCTTTGATGGAGAAAGTGGAAGGGCCACCCCAAAGCAGGGCCCCAATTTTTTTTTTTTTTTTTTAAAATTTTTTTTTAAAAATTTTAAAAAGTAATCTTGATGCAAAAGAAAAATTTTTGTTTGCGAAATTGCATTTGTGTCTGTCTGTTTTTCTACATTTTTTGTGATTGAAACCGTTTCTAATTTTGTCTCTCGAGCACAAGCACTTTAAAAAGTAGGGTAATTACCGAGAGCCCTGAGATGCCCTTTTAAAAGTCCTGAGGAAATTGAATTTTTTTTCAGCGAGTGATTTTTTAAAAAGTGCCCTTTTTTAAATCAAAGTAAAAGAGGGTGGGGTGATTAAAGTATTTTTTAGAGTACTTCCCAGAGACACCCCACCCTCCACCCTTACTTGTATTTAAAGTTGGATTTACCAAAAATGGGGGGGGAGAGTGTGTGGGGGGGGGGGGGTGGGGGGGGGGGGGGGGTTATCTCATGCACAATATAATGGCAATGCCTGATGAAGTGTAGGTTAATGAAATCTACAAGGTAAGAATGAGAAGTATCGATTTTCTTTTTTCTCAAGTCAGCAAAGAACATGATGTATAAATTGAGGATGCTAAAGCAATGATCGTTTTTTTTTTTTATTCTAATTAGCAAAAATACAGGAACTTGGGCATACATGATCAGTTGAGGCATATTTTTAAAATTTCAAGTCATGAGACTATTTGAAAGTTGTTAAAGTAAAAAATAGGTCTGCTGGGCCCATGAGTTTCGATGATGGTTAATGGAACAAAGACCTTAATGATGTGAAGAATCTGTTACAACAGTAAATTATTGTCTGTGAGCGCAAGCCTTGGAGTTGTAAAGTATCTACTACAAGAAGAAATTGTCTATGAGCCAAGTATCTGTTGCTCTCTACTCAGCAACTGCAAAGCTTAACACTTGTCACGTATATGAACAGTTGCTTTCTGGTGAGTATTGAAACTCGGAGTTTGTCAGACTACCAGCAAGTGCCCACAACTTAATCAGTCAAGATTTCATGGAAGGATAGAGCAAATAACATTCATATATCATTTGATAGGTGTCATTTTGCAAAATGGAGAGGGGAAAGAGAGAGAACAAAAAATAACAGGAAAAGCTTTTTTTGGGTGAATGCCTAGTCACAGCTGTAGAATTATTTGCTGCTATTAGAGAGAGACGGAGAAAGACAAGAATCAGATGTTTCGAATAGTGCATCATACTTCAGTGTAGTTTAAAACAAAATGTTTTTCTTAGAAGTCGTTATTTTGAATAGCTTCATAGCATTTTGAAATTTGAAATTTTAAAATGTTGATGAACATATGCTTTTTATGGAACAGGATGTTCGGGATCATTATTAGTGGGGGTTTTCAGTATTCCGCTTAAAGAAAACAAAAAAAACCTACAACCCAGCAGTAGAATAGTAGTATGTATTAATCAGCATTCCTTTCTAGCAAGAGGAAGTGAAATTGTGAGATGATGTGAACCATTTGATTCTCCTGTGTGATTGAAAGCCTTCTTTGTTGTGTGCAGAATGTGAGGTTGCTGAGTCAGTTTGTGTCACCCCACACAGGACGAATCTATGGACGAGCAGTGACGGGGCTGTGCATCCCAATGCAAAAAGAAGTGGCTAGAGCCATCAATCAGTCACGTAGAGCAGGTGGGGTGATGAAGTTTTCTTCACAGTTTTACACATAAGCTTTGTGTGCAAGTTGAATTTTATAAAAAGCACTTTGGGGCATGATTACCTCGCAACTGCCCCTTCAAAAATGACTTAAACAATAGACTACTTTCTCTTTGGTCTGGCTTTTAGTTTGTAGTCTGGCCAAAAGCCCCCTCTTTCTCTTCTCCACCAAAAATAAAAACAGTTCTTGTTGGCATGTCTTGAATTTTCACAAAGATTTGCTGAAAGAATCGTACATAAATTTGCTGTAGAAATATTTTGGGCTTCAGAATATTCAGTGTTCTGATGACTGGAAAACAGAGCCACCAAGTGCTATTGTTTTGACATAGAATGGTAAATTTTATCAGCAGTGCTATACTTTGTGACAAAATTGTACACTAAAAAATAAAAAATCAAACACAAACATACACAGAAAAACCTTTACAGACTTAACCTTTACCGGATGAAGCTTTTGACTACACAGACACGATGGCGGGGGTCTCTCACGACCCCTACTCGGCAAAGAGCCATTTTAGTGCTTATACCTAAAGCGAGTAGGGGTCTTCCGCGACCCCCGCCATTGCTTTAGGCATAAGCGGCATTCTACTCTTAAATTGTAGGGGTCGTCCACGACCACCGCCATCGTTTCAAGATAGTTTCAAAGATGCGTCACTCGGCAAAGAGCCATTTTAGTGCTTATACCTAAAGCGAGTTGGGGTCTTCCCGACCCCCGCCATCGTTTCAAGATAGTTAAAAAGATGCGTCCAATTACGTCATTTGTAAGTTATACATACATGTAAAATTTTACATACCTAAAGCCAATTACGTATTTGACAAAGTCATTAAATTTCATGAAGATTGCTCAAATACTTTTAGAGATATAACCCTTTTTGTGTGTTGTGGGGTCGTGGGTGACCGCAGGAGTCTGGTAAAGGTTAACAGCAGTTTAAACAGGACTGAGACAACATAGATCATTAGATGGTAGACTTTTGCTTCATCAGAAAATAGCCAAGTTCTATTAGAAGAGGAAGAAAACTCAGAAGAAAAATTGCAAAAAAACAACTGGAGTTTTGTGCCCCCGTCAGTTAAGTTTCATTGATGGCCATTTAGATGTTTTTTTTCATAGGTCAAGTAAAAACCATGCCATAAGTAGCAAGATTTCTGACTCATAGTCTGTCATGTTTTGTGCAAAGCAAAGTGCGACTGAAAGTGCTTTTGAGTCCGACTTATCAGATATTTAGGACGAAAGAGTTTCAATGAAGAAACTAGTGGGGAAAAAATCCTCATCGGTGATAAGGCATGAGGTCTGGCCTTAAATTTAGAATTCTACACTGAAAATGTTTCACTTTGTGTTTGTGAGGCCTGAGCAGCTTTAGCAGTACTGTTTAAAATTAGACATCCTGCTAAGCTATCATATCAGTGAAATAATGTTGGCTTTCTGGATAACTGTACTTTCAACTCTGGAGCAGGATAGGCATTCAGTATGACAATGTTGTTAGTGATATCAAGTAGACAAAATGAAATTCATGAGGTGTAATAGAATTTGAGGGAATGTCAGCTGGGTGGGAAACTGAGGATGGATAAATCACAGACATAATTAGGGAAGTGTGGCTTGAGAACAGGAGCATGCGGTGAAAACTGTGGAATCTTTGACTTGAACTGGAATGAGAGTTGTCTCTGTTTCATTATAGTAACCTCGTAGGTGCAAAAGTGATTGCTGTTTATTTTCATATTGGAACCAAAATGAATTCAGAGAATCCATGTAGTGACAGGATGACTGATGTACATTCTGAAGAAGACTGAAGTGAAAGCAACAACAAAAATGCTGAACAGAAGGCAGATATGAAGAAGAAAGCAAGGCTTATTAAGCAAAGTAGCTGTGAAAAAGGCAGCTGCTTCTCTTTATGTAGAAAATCTCCAAAGCCATGTGGAGTAGAGGTGAACAATGAACCAAAAAACGGGACAAGTGAGAAAGAGGTAATGGACACAAGTCCATGAGAAACAGAGACCCAGTATCTTTGACCCCAAGCAATGCAAGAGTCCTGGAGTCTTAAAATGTGGGTTGGACAAGAAGGGAAGGTGTTTCAAGTTTTTGTGATTTTGTTAGTTATGGAGCTTCTGCTGCTCTTTTTGTCACATTGTCTCTATGGAAAAATGATTATATGGGTCAAAATGGCGTGTGTGTATATATGTATATTAGACATATCCAGCCTACTAGTTCTTGTACTTCTGTTAATGCAGCCACTTCAGATTCTGTGACTCAATTTTCATTTCAAATTGAGAGAGAGCCTCCGAGGTCTTGTGCTTCATGAATTCCTTTCCAAGCCATCATGTTTTCATGAAAAGTAAAATGCAGTTTGCTTCAACTTTAACTTTGTGCAAGCTGGGGGGGGGGGGGGGGGGGGGGGGGGGGAGGGGTAGAAGGAGTAAAGCCTTGAGATGACGTTTGTGCTCCTTAGATTGTAGGCTGTATGGATGTAAATCTTGTGCAAAATGTGCAAGCAGAAAGGCACTCGGGAGAGTGCAGACCTTTGCCATAGCCAAAAGCCCTCCTACCTTCAGTTACCCTCCAACTTCTATTCCAACCCAGAGCCATCAAACCTAAAACTACATGTAACCACCCAAGGTTAATATATCCATTTCAGGCATAATGTGCTCCTATGCATGGACTTAATGAATATCGCCCCCAGCCTTCTCTGAATATCCCCCTACCCCTTTCCCATCTCCTCGCCTTTTTATGAATGTAATTTTGCTCATTAGTTGATGATGGGAGGGGAGGGGTAGGTGTTGCTTCATCAAAATTTGTAGATATCAGTACATGTAATAAACCTTTCTTTTTTTCATCGCAGATGCACGCTACATTTCTTAGGTGGAAAAAAAAAAATCCTGGATCTGCTCTTTGGTCCAGACCCGCACCTTAAATGTATGGGCTCATAGTTGGGCTACTTTCGAACTTTCCTTCAGAAGTTTTTTTGTGTGTAATCTTGCCATCGGATTACCAACAAAAAAAATACAGGTGGAAATATAAGCAGCTTGGCAGAGGTAAAATGGATAACCTCAACAACCATTTTAATTGTTCTTGTTTCAGCCAGACTTGTGGTTCAGATTTCGATGTTTGTTCTGATGATGAGGATTGTTCAATGCCATTGTGTGTATCACATCAGTATCTTGATTATGTGGTGGATTAGTTGATAAGCTGTTTTATCTACTCTTTTGGCGAGGAACAGCTTGTGTGTGAACCTTTTGGATGGTGTCCTGAGAGGTTGTTTAGCAGCATAAATTGATTTTGGGGGTTTGTTTTCAGATTCTGGTACACCCATCTTGGTGTTGTGATTTTGGTTGGTTTGTATATATGCCTGCAATGTTTTGTGTAGTTTCAGCATACCTACACTGGCATTAAAAAGTTTTTTGTTTATTTAAAGGACCCTTGCTTTGTTCTCTTCATCACCTACAGAATATACATGTCCATTATAATCATTTACTAAGAAAAAAGATTTATCTTGGTGTGCCAATGTTTGTTCCAGGTTTTATGCCGTTCATGCACAAGAAGTCGGAATACTTGAAGGATCCACGCCTGTTTGATCCTTTCAGACCAACCAGATCATGACATCTAGTTTGTGCAACATCTTGACAGTTATGTTCATAAAATGCGTGTTGTGTGAATTATGACTGTAATAGAATCATGTTTTAAATGCAAACAGCGTTTGGGTTCATTTTTTGTCATATACAGACTCATGTTTTAAATGCAAACAGTGTTAGGATTCCTTTTATGTCAAAGATAAATTTTCGTTTTCCCATTTTTCTTCTTCAAAAAACCACACCGATGTGTGTGTGTGTGTTTTAATAGTGTTTCATGAAGTGAGCAGTTGAATTTTTCAGTAACAAATGCATTTAATGACAGTGGTACAAGTTTTCTAATTAGAAAAAGATTTCATCCAGAACAGACAAATCAGGAGCCTTTCTGGGCTTTACAGTGCCCATCCTCTGTTGTTTGCTGGAGGAGGTTTCAGCTGGTCGCTCTTCAGTGACGTCCTCTGTTGACTGCTGGAAGTAGGCTCCAATTCGTCGTTTTTCTGTGGTGATGCCATGTGTAGGATGTCCGCTCTCCTGTCATTGCCTTCTCCCTCTGTTGTGGGTGAAAGCCTGTGGCAGACAAACAACAGTTTGTTTCACTATTTCTCACCAGAGGAGATGGCCTTTACGCTAACTGGATAGGTCCATCCCACCAAGGGAATATCATGTGAACAGCTCTGGTATTTCTTCCCGTCTGTAATACTCGTATCTCAGGCTCTTCTTGTCCTGATCTTCATAAGCCAGCCTGATTTTATAGCTAAGAAATGAACGCTTTTCAGATCTTTTGTACATGCATAACTTTTTCAGATGATATCTATGAATGCTAAATTCTGATTTGCTTATGCCTTAATCTGCATATTTTCTGTTTTCTTGCAGGACTGCCCACTGTGTATAGATCACGAAAAATCATGTTAACATAAATCTCGGGATGCACTGTCCCTTCTGGCTTAATTTTGAAAGGTCCCATCTCAGGTGCCGCAGCTGCTTTTTGTCGGTCCAAAACGTTCCATACGTTGGTGATCATTTGTGTCTTTGTTATTTAAGCTATGGGAATTTTCTTTATGTTTATGTAGACAGTAATGCCTTCTGCACGATACGCAATAATCAGAATGATAATATATGCAATAAGGTGACCGCAGTGAAGCTACGTGTGTACCCACCGTATGTCACATGTTGCGAACTGTAAATTTGCCAAGTGTTTGCAATAAACTGTCTCTCTTGAAAAATTCTGCAACTTATTAGAAACAAAGTACACCACAGTTTCAAAGAACGGTCTCTTGTGATTCTTTTGAGCTATGCCACATCACCATGGGCCTATGCTGATGTCCTCTTTTGCCGGGTTATCTCCCCTACCCCTATTTGGCTTTGACGCAAATTTAATTTCTTTACAAATTCATATTGGACTTTTTATTGGAAAAAAAGTTAATGTTAAATGTGCACTTTCCAAGTGTGAACGCATATGTGTGTGTGTGTGTGTGCATGTGCGTGCGTGCGTGTGTGTGTGTGTGTGTGTGTGTTGATGATAATGATTGTTCTCAGATGCTGGCATTAGAAGGCATTCTGTTTCATGGTGACATCTGCCAGACTGTATTTAAATCAACCACAATCTCATCATTCTGAGTCGCTTCCCTCGGCACAAGTAGAAAGCGACTCTTCTGATACGTAGGCTATGACAGCTTCTTCGTCGCCGTCGTCAGAGTCTGGAAAAATCCACAAAGGAAGTCAACCATATCTGCGGGCAGGATGACGTCCTCTTCTTCTGCGGACCACATTGGTTCCAAGGTGCCATCAACGTCAATCCATCCATGTCCATTGCTTGCTGCTGGAACATCAGACATGGGTTCGAGAGCCCTCTTCCAAAAGGCAACTTCATAGTTGCTCAGTTTGATGTGCTTTTGAAGAGTTTGTTTGCACGGAGGCATGCTTGCCAGGTCAACGTTGTTGTTTGCGTTCAATGGCTCATCTCCACATCTCTCCTTGAGTAGCTGGTGTCGGAGGTCATTGACACTGGTGAAACAATGTCTGCCGTACATGACACAGGTGAAGGTCTCAGATTGGCTTTGACTTCTTCATCGATGGCCCATGTACCTCCAAGGCAGGCAATGTTTTCACAAATCTTGGATTCTGCTGAAGAACTTTGATAGGTTAATTTTCCCAATGCCTTTGAATGCACTTGTGTCGCAGCTAGTATAAGCATGAAGAGCCAGGAAGGCGTGTGCAGTGCTGTTGCCTGTATGCTGTTGCGATGTCGGTCAGGTAGATGAGCTGTTGTTTGTTCCCCATTCCTATGTCTAACAGAATCACCACATCCTTCAGCTGCAGAGCAAAGTGCAGGAAAATGAAGAAAACGTCTGAGTCGGGGACTCTTTGACATGGACGAAGCTGTAGCCATCTGTTCAGCGTACACACAGTAGAGGGCAGCTCTGGAATCCGTCTCTTCTTGTGTGGATTTGAGCGTTGCGGTTGGCGTCCTTGTTGTCGTCAGCTCATCTGCCGATTGCAGCAGGAAGGCTTCTCCCTCACATATCAGCATGACTTTTCTGTCCTTGAATTTTGGCGCATTCTCATCTTTGCTCCAAACGTCGAGTAATACTTGGCTGAGCTGCTTCTTGTTTTCGTCGTTTGACAGAAACGTTTTCCAGTCTGCAGGACGCTTGGTGCTTTCTCCTTTCATGATGATCTTATCGCCAGTGCCTCTCCTTTTCCTTTCCATCGCTTTGATTGAGTCCGTTTTGTACATGTCTGTACTGAACACCATGCCCGTTCCCTTTGGCAGCATGTCAAATATCTTCTGGCTGATCTCCTGAAATTGGAGGGAAGCTGTTGCAAACAGTGAAACACTGCGTTGCCATCAATCACACCCAGCGTCGCTTCATAGGGAGGTAGAGCGGCATCTTCCATATCTTTGGAGAGGTAACTGAACCCTTTTGCTTTGTCGGTCTTGGCAAGGAAATTGTCAGCAGTGGCAATACTGTTTTAGGTACAGGACTAAGTTGGTATATCATCAACTGTTTCAGATCAAGTTGAACACTGCTTCCTGTGCCTTTACAAGGAGTTCAGAGGCAAGGTTCCCTTGTTGTTTGTATTCCACAACCTTCTTCTTGGTAGTCCTCATGTGAACGTTTTTGTTCATCGATGCCATTGTTTTCAGGTTTAGCCGCATGACTGGTTCAAAGAAATTGTCATTTGCCATCAGTCTCTGCGTGATAAACGCCTCCTTCACGGCTTTACCAGCTTTTTCTGCCTCAACACATCATGCTGAATGCCAGCTGGGACAGATGCTCCAGATGACAGGGCGATGAGTTTGACCGAGGCTTCCTCACAGAAAGGGTCGATTAAACTTTTGATTGCATTACGAGTCTTCATGACGTTTCTTTCGCTCTTCAGTTTCTCAGAAGGACGCAAGTCACGATATCTACTGCCAACCTCATCACCTTGTGCCATGCTAGCCATGTCGAGAGTTGCATGAAGATACTTTGACCTCTCATGGGTTATCCTGACCATCTTTGGTAGGCTTCCTGGTTCGACAGCAGTCCCGTGAGACCAGCGCCACCTCCGGCAGCTCCTCCTCGGCTTTTGGCGTGATTCATGAACGTTTCTTCCATGGTCTTGTCCACTGCACAGTGATTGCCACGAATGAAGGACCTTGCCACGCTGAAAGCACCTCTCTGCAGCATCTCCTTGGCTCCAGGATTTGACAAGTCAATGTTTGCCAAGAAGGCTGAGAACAGGCATGGTACTGGAGGAAAATCATTTTTCCCTGAAAATATTTGGGGGTCCAGGGGGCAGAGCCCCCTGGCGGGCTGCCCCTTGTGGGGGTCAGGGGCGTTGCCCCCTGAAGCTGAAGGTTTTTCAGCAATTCTAGCCTGTAAAAAAGCCTCTCCTTGAACTAATTTCAGTTCTTCATACTAAGCAATTTCTGCCATAAAATAAGCTCTCCTAGAATCACTTTATCAGTCATTCCTTCAACCCAAAGAAGGTTTTAAACCCAAGTAATCACATAGCAAAAATGAGTACATATCTACATTGCTTTAGGTGGCATACATTAAATCAAACTGTAAAATATTTACTTACTCTGCTGATAAGTGAGGCAGAGAAAGTAAGAAACAGAATGAGAGAAAGAGAGAGAGAGAGAGAGAATGAGAGAGGAAGGGAGAGGGGGGAATGGGGGGGAGGAGGGGGGGGAAGAAAGAGAGAGAATGAGAGAGAGTGAGAGCTCTAGAAGAGAGGAAGAGAGAGGGGGAGGAAGGGAGAGGGGGAGGAAGGGGGGGGGGGGAAGAAAGAGAGAGAGAGAGAGAGAGAGAGAGAATCTTACCTGGCAGAACGGGATTACTTGCAGCAGTTTTCACTCTCTCTTTGTTTCGTTTCCCTTTGATGTGATCGCTGAGGCTTCTCGCACCGCCAGACCCGTAACAGATTTCAACTTGACACACCACACAGTATGCTTTGCTGCGGATTCTCAACTTTTCCAAGCACGACGAAAACGTTTCATTTTCGTGGCTCCTGTTCAGCCAATCCCATCGCCATTTGTTTGCCACACCAGCATCAATATCTTCTGTCGGAGAATTCCGCGGAACTATGTCTGTACGCTTTGGCATTTTTATTTCTTCCTTCTTTTTCTTCAACCTTGTTCAAATTCGATCACGTCGACCCAGAGCGGAAAGCAGTGACAAATGTCACGAAAGCGCATGCGCGGAAGTAGTCCTGCTCAATGCTACTTCTCGTGAGACTAAGGCTTGAAGCGAACGACCTCAAACGAACTAAAAGGGCCGGTCTCGTCGGGCGCGGCTCGTTTTTTTTTTTTTTTTTTTTTTTTTTTTTGCCTTTCGCGGATTTCCGCGAATTCGCGGACATGTACCATGCCTGGAGAAGAAGGTCAGATAGCATGCGTAGTTTTGTCCACCGAAACTGAAGAAAAGGTCTGGCATTTGGGACATTGTTTGTGTGTACAGCAGAAAGTCGGTGATTTTGACAGCCTCAAGGAGCGCTAGGACAAGCCATACATGATCGATGTGGACAAAAAAAATTGTGCAGTTGGTCCTAAGGCTCCTTCTCTGACTCTGTCTCTGAACTGTTCGTACTCTGTCTCTGAACTGTTCGTACTCTGCCGTGAACTGAAGATAGCTTCATCTTGCTGAAGCTCGGTCAACATCTCTTTTGAGAAGAAACATGAGGCTGTCTGGAGTTTGATCATGCTGTCTTCCGACAGTGTCGGAAATGACATGTCTTCATCTCTGATTTCAAGATATCTTTCCAGCAGCAAGCGTTCCAGACTCTCACGCACTGTCTTATGGCAGAACAATGCTTGTTCATATGTTTGCCAGACAGCACCCCTTGCAGAGAACCAGAAGAGATCAGACCTACCTTCAGAGGATATCTCCGAACCCAGAACCATCCAGCTTTTTCCCCAAGCATCTTGAGGTTCACACAGGCAAGGTGGAAAGTACCGATCAGAATAATATGCTTCTTGTACCAGTCAGGTTGGTTCCCGACGATCGGGTAGGCTTTCATACAAACCCCAAGATCAAACGTAGTGATAACATACTCTTGTCCAACCTCTCTCGTGGCCTCCTCTTCAAGTCGCAGGCACTCCTGGACTGTCTTGTACTCGGTGATTGGGTGATGGATCACAGGGCAGTAGTCCAATGTCGTCTTCTTTGCCGGGTTCTGCCACACTGTGAAATGAAGCCACCCCACGCTGGTATTTCCTGATCTGACATGCTGCTATATTTCCAGAGAAGAATCCAGTGGAGGTTTGAACTTTGAACTTTCTTGAGAGCGTCTTCACCTCCATCAACTGTCCAGTGCCTAATTGCAATAGGTGGGCTTTTCCGCTGGTTTATGAAGCATTCTGGTAAATCCTCTTGTGTCAAATACACAGATTGCAGAAGAAGCAGCTGTCATATCCTACGTTATCAGAAGAGTTGCTTTCTACTTGTGCGAGGGAAGCAACTCAAAATAATGAGATTGTGGTCGATTTAAATACAATCTGGCAGATGTCGCCATGAAACAGAATGCCTTCCAATGCCAGCATCTGAGAACAATCAACACACGTACGCACGCACACACGCACGCACACAAATATGCGCTCACACTTGGAAAGTGCACATAAACTTTTTTTCAATTAAAAGACCAATGTGAATTTGTAAAGAATAAAATTTGCGTCCAAGCCAAATAGGGGGTAGGGGTGATAACCCGACAAAAGAGGACATCAGCATAGGCCCATGGTGATGTGGCATAGCTCACAAGAGACTGTTCTTTGAAACTGTGGTGTACTTTGTTTCTAATAAGTTGCACACTTTTCGAGGAAGACGGTTTATTGCAAACACTTTGGCAAATTTACAGTTCGCAACGTGTGACATACGGTGGGTACACATGTAGCTTCACTGTGGTCACCTTATTGCATATATTATCATTCTGATTATTGCGTATCGTGCAGAAGGCATTACTGTCAACAAAAACATAAAGGAAATTCTCGTAGCTTAACCCTAATTATGGCATTGGCCGATTAAATCGGCCCTTTTACTGCAGTTTGCTTGCTAGGGCCGATCTCATCGGCCAATTCGTAAGAGGTTGGTTCTGACACAGTAACTTCCCTTTACTCTTTGAAACGTTGCCTATCATTGGTTGGAGGGTTAGTCTTTCACTGTGTACTTTCAGTTTGGGGGTCCAATGAAAAAAATCGTTCTGAAAATTGTTTGTTCAGGTGACTGAGTCGTTGGCAAAGATGGCGGCAGGTGGTGTTCGTCCTGGGTTGTTCGATGTTTTTGGAGCTAATAATGAAGAAGAAATTGCTGTTAGACAGGAAGAGGTAGATGCAATGATCAAGAAACATCAGGTAGTGATAGTGACTTTGATGTGGGAGCTGAAGCGGATTCAGAGAATAGTCAGGGAAGTGACGATGATAGCAGTGTGTCGGAGGGGGTGGGTGAGGGAGAGGAGCACGATGATTTTCGTGATAGGAACAATGCAGGCCCTGCTAACCCTGTAGTTGATGGATGGAACGTTATAGAACCACCCGAAATCCAAGATAGGGACGTTCCAGAGTTTAGAGTTCGAAATACAGGACCTAGAAATGCCCCAGAGAACGCAGACCCCATAGACTACTTTAGTTTGTTTTTTGACGAGGCAATGTTTTTGCACTTAGTTAGGCAAACAAACGAGTATGCACGTTCATTCCTTGCCACTCCTGAACTTGTTCAGTGGCTAGAACAACATCCAAATTCCAGATTTAGGCATTGGCCTCAAAATGGTGTTACTGTGGCCAATATGAAAAAAATCATTGGCCTGAGTCTCAATATGGGACTGATAAGAAAGAAGGAGCTTGCGAGCTACTGGTCGAACAAAGCGTCACAACAAACGATCGAGGTGATGCACACTAAGACCAGTCACATCGGAGACGTGTGTCCATCAGTGGAATACAGTTATAGCAAGAATGAGTGGTGTAATGCAGTGTGGTATGATAGAAAGGATGAAAATGAGTCATACAGCTAATGAATGAAACGTAAAATTTCACGGGTATTTCTTTTCTTTTTTTTTTTATGACAAAACCAATGCAATTTCAAACTCAAATTTTCTCCCTCTGAAAGATGACATATTATTCTAAGTTTAGGCACATTTACTTTGTCTGTAATCAGTTTGTCTATCGGGAAATGAGGTGGTCTCCACATACTTTGTGATTTTTTTTTTCGTAATCGGCGGCCATTTTGGATCACATGACCACCACATTAGCATACACCATCCGGTAATATATAACATCCGATAGTTCTTCCACTAAGCTTCAAGAAAATATATAACACTCATAGGTTTTGACCATTGCTTATGTGAAAACAAAACCATTTCTGAACACACCCATTATTCTAAAAATTAGTCTGCCAATTAGGTCATTTACACATGCCATAAATAGGGTTAAATAACAAAGACACAGGTGATCACCAAACTTATGGAATGTTTTGGACAGACGAAAAGCAGCTGCGGCACCCGAGAAGGGTACCTTCAAAATTAAGCCCGAAGGGACAGTGCGTCCCGAGATCTTTTAGGTTAACACGATTTTTCGTGATCTATACACTCTAAAACACAAAAAAATACATATGACAAATTTATTAGGTGGGGGGGGGGGGGGGGGGGGGGGCGGGCGTTTCTCATGACGAACTATATTATTCCTTCAGGATTCGAGTCTGCCTCTTTGACATCTATTAATCTGCTGCATTCTCCTTAGGTCTCAGATGGGGGGGGGGGGGGGGCGTTTCTCGTGACGAACTATATTATTCCTTCAGGATTCGAGTCTGCTCTTTGACATCTATTAATCTGCTGCATTCTCCTTAGGTCTCAGATGCTGGGCATTATTGTGAAGTTACATGGCAGGAGTGATCTAAAAGATCATGGGGGCAGTGATCAAATAAGACGTGAGTAGCAGACTCTTCACCCTCTGAAAATTTTTGATGAGAGATCACTTGGCTGCTGCAAACCAGTCAGAAAAATGGCTCTAAAAAAAATGTGGATAAAAGATATACTGTATTTAGAGTTCACAAACGTTCGTCTTTTTTATTCTTTTTCTTTTTTTTACCTTTACAGAAATCTCAATGGAAATTCGAAGACCTTACAGACACTTATTTGCTTGTTGTTGAACCTGATTGATACAAACTTTAAAAGAGAGGGAAAACAAAAGCAACAGTCATATTTATAAATGATGCGGTTCATCTCATTGCGAAGTAACACAAAATCAAACTGGCACTCACAATCACAGAATGACAGTATGAACACATGCACATGCACACACACAATCATATATATGTAACCACACGTTCCCTTTTGCTTTTTTGGACATGTGAAAGTGCAGTCTTCTCCAATTTCACGGGGAACGGTTGGTCCTGTGACCCCTGTCCTGTCTTTTCTCTGCAGGTGTCTTCCCATCCTGCTGTCGTAAAACTGGGGGAGCTGCTGGATCTGTGGGTTTCGCTCCTTTCATGTCTACAGAGATGGTCACAGCAGAAACGGGTGTCACATCTTGATGCACAGTGATCTTTCTGCAGTGTGTGTAGTTGGACCTTCAGTAGTCTGAATGATACAAGTTTTGATATAAGATCCTCCCTGCCTGCCCGCCATCACAAAAAAAACAAAAATAATAATAAAATGATACAATGTTTCAAACACAAATGAGCTGTTGCTGTAGAAAATTTTTTTTAAAATTTGTTCTTGAGTTTTTGAGCTTAACCCTTTATTGTCCTGTATTTCGTATGACAGAATTCGCCTAGATACTAAGTTTTTTATTGGTATTTGCTGCCCGAATTGGGGTACTGACTTTAAAAAATTGTTAAAAAATAAAACTAATGGATAAAAAAATTTCAAATTTTCAGCAAAATCTATGGAAAGCTGAACTTTGGTTTGCACTGTTTTTTAGGGGGATGTGAAAATATTTTTATGGCTGAACACTCACACACCTGATTTTACCTGGAAAAACACCTAAAAAGTAGTGAAATAGATGATAGACAGGCAATACAACACCCATCAACTTTATAACACCTACCTTTTTGGTGGCAAGTGGTCAGGTTCACCATCTGAAAAGAACTGATGGGTGTTGTGAGGTGTTGAGTTACACAGGTAGCTAGGAATATACATGAAATTTTTGTGCGATTTTAAGTCACATAAACACTTACATAGCAGGAAAAAAAAAAAAATAAAAAAGATAACAGGTCAAAAACATACCATATTTACTGAAAAAGTATTGGAGTGCATGCTTTTGATCTGCATGAGTTAGTTTGTGTTTGTGAAAAAAAAGAATTCCCATGACTGATAATATTTCTAACTATATGCAGGTGTTTGTAGGAAGGAATAAAAGCCCGGCATCACAACACAAAACAACACTCAAATATTTTTGTTGTACTCACCATATGGTTCCAGATGTAATGAATTTATAATCCAAATATGATCACACACAAACAACACAGTCACTGGAAATATTTTTGCTTTTGACACTTTGTCACACAGATCACGACGAAAATTTTTTGGAAGCCACAGCCCTGCCGTTTTTTTGCTACCGGTTGGGTTTCCCGACCATGAGTGGAATGCGTCCCAAGGAAAACAAGTAAAAATAATCAAAAAGGTGTTGAAGATTCACTTGTGCAATCCACGACATCAGTAGCCCCTGCGTCACCTGCGTCGCCTATGTCCGAGTCACTGTCACTACTCGCATTCACTCTTCTGCAACTTCATAGTCACTGTCGCTGTCTACAGAGTCGAGATCAATGTCCGATTCATTCCAGTCGTTATTTTCGGTCGGAAACACATTCATGTTGAACATTTGGTCCACAGTCAAGCTCATGTCACTATCACTGTCAGAGTGCGACATTTTGATCGTAGTCGGAAGTCGATGGGATGACCAAAATAATCGATTAAAAATCAATAAAGCCACAAACCGCTCTTACAATGGCGCTGAGAAAGGTATGAAAGGCCCGGATAACGACCGGTTTGTCTTATTACTGTAGTCAACCCAAATAAGGGAGGCACACCGAGACAATCAGCCTACTGAGGAACGGGCGGTATAGTGCGGATCAGGAGCCTGAGGGGTCGGGCGGAAAAGGGCGGAACGGGGATAGAAAGGTTAAAAGAAATATATTCTTATTGGTGGGTATTGCACAACTTTATAATAAATCCATGTGTACAAATACTGTGACACAATTTCATAACAGACCTTTGTTCACAAATACACTTTCAGCATGGTTCCCGTATTTTACCTTTTTTGGTTTGTTTGTCTTAGATATTCATGTAAGAAAAAGAACTGAAATTAGGTTGCAGAGTACCTGTTTGAGAGCGTCTTTAGCAGTCTCCAGGAGTTCCTTCTCGGTCATGATGTACACAGTGTGACGAGATCTAAACACATGCACATAGCAGTAGAAGCACAGCGTTAGTACAAACACCATCCCGTTTCTTTGCCTTCATCTTATGAGAAACATGGATCTACAACAGTTAGGTCCATGTGCTATGAGATGTCATAAAAGTAGTTTGCAAGGAACTTGTACAGGACAAATCCAGACCCTGTATTTTCAACCATTTTTATGATACACAGAAAAGATGAGATCTGAAAGCAGTGTAAATCTAAAACACCCCACACACCAGAACGTTTTTTCACACTGCATAGGTAACAATTTTTTTTATAATAATCAGATATGTATCGCTATATGTTCACTCTTGCATGATGTGGAATGACTTCATATTTTTCTTCATTAATGACAATCAGACATAACATCACTACACGTTCTGTCATGCAAAAAGTCGAGCATCTACATATTTTCTTCATTAATAATAATCAGGCATAATATAGCTATACATTCAAGCATGGATAATGTGGAACATCTTCACATTTAAATTACTTTCACCTGCCCCTGCCCTCTTGTGAACTTGTGCTGGAGGACTTTTCCAATGTTCCCTTCGATGCCTGTGACTCGATGGAACTTTCTGTCTTTCTCAGCATCCATTTGGGGATGGACCTAAGCCCACTTTCTGAAGTACGCTTTTGAGAAATGTCTTCTCTTTGAGAGTGGCTTGAGTGTCGCTGACCGAGATATCCAGACTCGTATTCAGGGTTTCTTGCTTCTCCATTCTACTTCCTGGCTCTCCAACAGGTGTGGCATGATCAGTATACTCGGTCTGAAATCTGACAAATATAATGTAAATATAATGAGCATGGTTATCAACCGTACCATTACATCCAAATGATATCTGCAGGAAAAAAGCACCCCTCAAAACAAATTTTCTGTGGTACTTCTTTCACTTGTAACTCCTCTTTTACATATCCTGCCTTGTGCACGTTGGTCCCCATCTAGTCCCTCTGTACAAACAACTTCACTGCACATCCAGCATAGACTATCACCTACCCACCTGTGTAAAATCTGGTTGTCTTGAGCAAAGAGGAACCCCACGAAGACCTCGTGGATGATCGACGCATATACACTGGTTAGTAAAGGTGTCCAGGCGGTCGGCCAGTGGAATGGAAGGCAGTGGTGATGCCGAAGAGACTCTGCCATCCCTTACCAGCTGAAGTTGTTGCAACATTTGCGACACTGGGATGGCAGTGGCACTGTGGCAGGTTTTCATCTGAAGCAGATGGTTTCAGCTTTACTGTCACAAAACATGGGGAACAAGGGTGCATGATGGTTTGTTTTTCAGTTAACCAAAAGATACAAATGGAAAACAAAATTGCCCCTCGTGTGTGTGTGCTACTTTATTAACCTAACAAACAATTGCCAACACACTCCTTTGCCTTAATCACATATATGCAATCATGCCCACATAAAACCACACAATTTGAACAAAATTTTATTCCCTGACCTATACCTGAAATAAATATATCACTAAATCTTCGTGTTCTGAAACGTTTAAAACTCAAATGAACCATTCAGTAATGGCTACTGCCTGATAGTATAATTTTAGAAATTTGTCAGTGCATTCATTTCATGTCATTTGACAAACAAACATAACTAGATGAATCATTTGTACTTCACCTACCATCTGTGGATTTTTCAGGACTTTTCCAATCTGAAACAAAATGCCCAAAATACACATTATCATTTCCACAATAATCATGAAATAAATTATTTTTAATGGAAGAAACTGTCTTACCTTCATTCATTGCAATTTTCACCCCAGCTGTACTGATACAATATGTGCTATTTTTCTTAATTAACAAGAAATCTGCCATGGACGGCCACAAACTCGTCTAAATGTATCGGTCTGTCATGTAAAAGCTCCTCAACTGACCACAAAGTTTATTTTGAGATAAGACCCAAACCTTGAAATCTACATCCACAATCAAATGATTACCTGTTCTTGAAATACATATCAGCACTCAAAGATCACCCTCTGCACTCAAAGATCACCCTCTGCACTCAAAGATCACCCTCTGCACTCAAAGATCACTCTGCACTCAAAGATCACCCTCTGCACTCAAAGATCACCCTCTACACTCAAAGATCACCAGATCACCCTCTGCACTCAAAGATCACCCTCTGCACTCAAAGATCACCCTCTGCATCAAACATGTCTATAAGCAATCTCAACCCTCTGCATCAAACATGTCTATAAGCAATCTCAAGTGCCCTACCTTCTGCTACAGCTTCTCACACAAGGTAAAAGAAAAATCTATGGATCATATCATTATTGGGCTAAAATAAAACACGCTTAACCCTCTGCCTACCGCATGAATCGGTGTTACATGACTAGTGAATACCATGCCAAGTGAGGTAACTCCGCAACACCTACACACTTGCCGTAAAGAAACCTCAATCAAAAATTTGTTTTCAGCTCATTCTATTCTATAAATGTAATGAAATAAATTCAGACATCACTCTATCCAAAACAGCCATTTTTTCTCATATACAGTGAACTGGCACACGAGGGGGGTAAAAATGAACAGACTAACTCTGCTTCAGTGTTCTTGGTGCTAAAACAATTTTCCCATAATTCACTGTACCCACAGAATGTCATGGATTAGGAGCACAGAGTGATTTTCCATGTCTAAACAAAGTACTCAAACATTCAGGAACAAAATAGAGTCATTCTATATGGTCTGCACACTAAATAATCAACTTTTGTTGTGAAGGGGAATTAAACCCAAACTTTAACAATTTTGTTAAACTCAAAGCATCACATGCAAGAAGATTGGTCTTCTAACTACTGAGGGGAAAAAATAACAAGAACATATTACTGAATACTGGACTTTAGACTGTAATGGAATTCAGTAAAAATGTGCTTTAGCACAAGAGCACTGAGCAATCGCACCCCCCCCCCCTCCCCCGACACACATTGTGGTGATGATGTACCTCTTGTCCATCTCCTCTTTGCTTTTGATAAACAGGCAGTTTTCATTTTAGGCCAGAGTTTATATTCATCCTTTTCTACTTGCTTTTGTGCAGCAAATAAATTTGTTTCTCATTAAAAGTCTGCCAAATTCCTCTGAAATCAAAACGCTAAAGGTGACGCTCCCACAGGCAAATCATGGGACACACCCACTGACTGACCCGGTTTCCTGGCTGTCAAAACAAGCGAAACATTTTTGGGGATTCACTTCTTATAGCCAACAACTCCAGTCAAAATTAAAGAATCTCTAGCAACTTTTGTTTTTTGAATTTTGTTTTTTTGGGGGGCTGGGCCCAGCAGCAATTAGCTATTCAACATTGTCATTATCATCGCCTGAATCATTATTGATTCCCGCCTTAAAATCAGTCAGCAGTCAATCTTTATTCATAACTTAGGTCAAGATCGACATCCGAATCGTCTCGCTTCAAATCTTCTTCAAGAGTGTAGCCTGCAAATACACTCTCTTTATCAATATCACATCAGAAAATGAATTCTACAAGTTGCATAGTTACTTGATCCACCATTTTCCCAGAAAATCTTCGCGAAAAAAAGCCAAACTGTGAAAATTCACAGCAGCGAAACTACTCCACCGAAACTCATGTAACAAAAAACAAAATGGCATCCAGAAACTTCCGTACCGGAAGACGCTTCTGTCACGATTGCATTCAGGGACATGCGATGGTGAAAGCGAAAGTTGTTGACCTAGTATTCAACAGTCAATCTCGGTCGATCCAGTATTCAGATAGAGGAAATCTCGTGGTCGATCTGGTAGGCATTGGGTTAAAAGAAGGTACAATATCCTCAGATAAAAAAATATGATAATCAACATAACGTATAAATACAATGACAAAAGCAATGTTGATAGTATTCTTCCTGCCTTTCAAGCTGAATGACTGTAGGACCTTTTTTTTTTCTCTTTGTGTGTGTGCAGTCGCTTGGTGCAGCAGGACTGATCAATATCTGGCATACTTATTACTTTATTGGGTTGTTTTTTTTGCAAGTATCACAATGCTATTTGTGGTTTCATGTGGGTGGGTGTGTTTCAGATTTCATTTAATCTTAGATAGCTAAACACTCACCTACCCTCGAACACGCACACACGCACACACACTGCACTATGGATTCCATGGCAAGTTTATACATGCGGAGTCCATGAAGATCCTGTTCAGGGATGTCCCGCCTGATGTGATCCTTGAGTTTTTGAGAGAGATTAATATTTTTCATCTGATTTAAGATTTTACGGAAGAAAGATTTTTAACAAAGTTTCTGGTGCGTTTGTAGACGATGTCATTTAATGAGATGTATGAAAGTGGGTTTTTTTTTTATGACTGGGAGTTGATTTTAACTGGTGACAGCCCTGATATGGCCCTTTGCGGTCGGCTGGGCTATAAGCAACATTATCTTATCTTATCTTAAGTTTATACATATCCAAACAGTTCAGCTGATTCTTACCTGACTGACTCTCTATAAGATTATGGGACATTATTGTAACTTTTATTTAAATGCATGACAGAACTGATAAGACTACAATTACTGGCTTCATACCCATCATAACAACTACAGTGTTTTAGCATTACTGAGCTTTAACACATACCTTAATATGACGCACTCCTGCTCGCTCTGCCATCTTCATATGCCTGGTGTCACTATACACATATACTGTACTCTGAAAATCAGTAGAAAAGGAATTATTGGCTATTTCTGCCCGGATCAAATCACAAAATTTTTTTTTTTTTTCGGGGGGGGGGGGGGGGGGGGGGTGTAACTAAATTCAGCTGGAAGAAAAAGATGGTTGCTTTATGGCACTGAGACTGTCATTCATTTACCTACATTTATTGCTCACTGCAGATAAAATCAAACCAACACACACCACTTCTACCCACCTTTACATAGGTTCCCTCATCATAGCAACCCAACTTTTGTGACTGACACGCTGCTATGCCATTAGCAAGGTAGCAAGGTTCCTCTTAGTTCCAATTAACAGCCAAACATCTTATGGTCATGGTACCTGAACTGGCCATATCTTATTATGAAGCTTACTGTCATGAGGCTGTACTTTGATAAGTCCCAAATTTTGTAGCATTTTCAGTAGATAAAGAATTGAACAAGGGGGGAAAACAAATGACTGGATTCGATTCTATTTAGTTCATTGCTCAGCAAACCATGCAGGGCACTTTCAGTGCAGTCGCCAAGTTTGAAAGGAATCACTCCTGTCAACAAAAAACAACAACAAAACAATGATATACAAAGTTTAAAAAAATATTCATATTAATATTGAAATTCCTCAGGCAGACAAACTAGGATGGCTAAGTGCATCAACTATTTTGCTTTGTTTTCCATTTGGAAAAAAAGAAGTTTTGAAAAAAATCAATGGAATGAAAAATACCTAGGCACCAGATTATGACATATAACTGGCATTTAATAAAATGTGAACAAGATGGAACAGTGTAAAATTTTTACTAAAACGAATGTACATAAATGGGCGCCACAAAGTCAGAAAAACAGTGGATAATATTAACTACAGAGATATGAAAGGATGAATTAAATGAAGATTAATGTCAATTAAAAAGCCAGCGCTCTCTTCTTGTTCTACTCTGTATGTTCCCTTTGGATCCTGGGCCAGTAATCTTTCTAGTCTTTCTTCAATTTCTTAAGGATTTTACATCTGTTTACATATTGATGTATGTACATACACCTGGATACCCTTTATTCCAGACATTGAATTCAATTTAATTGCCTTGACTTACGTTGTAATGACAAATACTTAACTGAAATAACCACTCATCATGTTGTTTCTTATATGTAGAGAGCAGGTTCCTTTTAAATCGTCTTGCTGTATGATGCTGGTGTGCAGATAAGTGAGAATGAGGATAATCCTGAGTATGTTGAACAAGTTAATGGAACCAAATGAACTCACTCTGTGATGCAAATCAATACAGTGGCGTCTCTGAAGAAAAGCCAGCAGACCAGAATTGGGAGGAAGACTGAACTCCCTGCCTCCATAGTGGATGTCACCTGTAGTCCATAAACTGCACACGGGAGCTGGAATAAGGCATGACCTCCACATCAATGCAACATCCTTCCTCCTGTCAACATTTTCCAGTGTCAAGTTATGTCCCTGTTTAACTAACTGGACAACTAAAAATACACTGGACAACTAAAAATACACTATCAGAAAAAGATTGTTGTGAGTAATATCTTCAAGACTGTTCAACCTCAAGCTGTGCGTAAATATTTTCTGATAATGCTCATCAGTGCAATTACATAATGACAACTGAAACCAATGTAAGTAAAATTGCATTTATAAACCATGTCACAATGCAAAATTGTCTCCCCTTTTCAACCTTTGTATGGAGCACATAAGATAAGATAATGT
This sequence comes from Conus ventricosus, assembly GCA_018398815.1. Lineage (NCBI taxonomy): Eukaryota > Metazoa > Mollusca > Gastropoda > Neogastropoda > Conidae > Conus > Conus ventricosus. Next base: position 76,459,670 of record CM031597.1, read on the forward strand.
TGCTTATAGCCCAGCCGACCGCAAAGGGCCACATCAGGGCTGTGTATGGAGCACATGCAAAGCACATACATAAATATGGGTCAACTGTAAGCAATATGTGCATCATACATGGGACATATTGAACACTATTTGCATTATGTATGACATACGCACAACTCTACTTATGTCTGTCTGTATGTGCATGCACATGCGTTTCAGGCTGCTTTGCTTCTCTACCAGCAATATTGTTAAGATATACATCACCTGTCAGGACACAGACATCTTTCAGCTCCTTCCAGAATTATTGACTTCTGAGCAGCATCCATGCCAAATGGAAAACACCAAATTGATTTTTGTTCTTCATTGCCACACAAATATTGTATACTTCAGTACCTGCAGTGAAGATGTTCCAACAACCTAAATAGAAACCAATGTGCTGACAAAGGACTCACTTCATTCATCAGAGCTTTTGTACAGGTGTAGATCTGAGATTTCTGCTGCACTGCAGACAGGTGTCCTGCAACAAACAACATTGAAATGCATGATTCGTCCAAACTTGAATTATGTATGTGACCACCATTCCCTATAAAAGGCAGTCTTCATGTAATGACAAAAAGATTGAAGAAAAGATGTTAACTTTCAATCTCATTCCATCAACGATAACCTTAACATTCTGTTAATACATGTCTTACGAGAATATGAAGAGAGCCTAGCTGTTTACCTGTCAGTGGTCTGTTTTGATGTGAAAACAATACTGTCTGTACAGATGCTCATTGACCTTCCTACCGGATATTTTTTTCTGTCACAGAAAGCACAATATAGTCACAAAAAGTGTCTAAATCGGTAACATAAAAAAATACATCACAGTGGGTTATAGCACTTGTTTCTACAGCCTCAATTTCTCTGACATTAAAAAAAGAATCCCCATAATTTCAATGTTCTAAATGAAAACAAGCTCTTCACAAATTTTACAAACATAATGGAAATCAATTTGTACTCTAATCAAAGCTGGAAAGAGTGCAAAGTCCAGTTGTACAAATGGTAACAGAACTGCTTAGACAGTCGAGCATACTGAGTTGATTTAGTGATGTCTATGAATATCTTCATAATTTCCAGATTCGCAAACAGCAGACCTTTGGCAACTGCAGCCCCATCGCACAGAACGATCACTCTCCCACACGGGTTGGCTTCCACCCACTGTTGGCATACTGTTGTCATATCGCCCTGCAGATAGCCACCACTGTCCACAATGCATTCCCACTGGACCAGCAGGGAGGGAACCTCAAACTGCAGGCACACACACACACTCATGTGTGTACACACACACAAACACATACAAACATGAAGACATGCGAGTCTGCACACCGACACACGAGCTTCACTTTTAAGTATTGGTGTGTCCTAAATGGAGTGACATCAAAACCTCAAAAAGAAACATCAGATGCCAAAAATGAACATCATTTATTGGAATAACAATCATTTCTTCAGCTATAGGCAAAAGCTCCTTTTCAAAGCAGAAGTCACACAAGACGATGCATAGCAAAATCTACACAATCGATTTTTACAAACGGACCACGGACCAAAAAAAGAAAGAAAAAAAAACAAAAAAAACCCACCACAGAGCATACAAGTAATACAAGTACTAAAAGAACTCGTTCTAACGGTAAACATACTAAAAACCTATAGTAAATTTGAAGTAAACAATCGGAGAAAAAAAAAGGAATTGACAAAAAAGCAAAGAAAAATTAATTCCAAAGGGGGAGAAAAAAACAGCAGAACAGACTGATCTGTGATGCTATTTCACCAAGATCTAATCCCTTATCCTTGACAGAGGATAGCTTTTATTTCCAACATCAACTGTAGTTTAATAAAACATCAAATTTGGAACAAAATTCTTTCCCACCATCTTCACTATATCATAAGTGGATAAGTTTATTTAATTCTGATTTCAACAACAACAACAACAAATAGCCCCACACTAATGCTTCATAAAATATAAAATTTAGAATAAAGTTCTTTCCCACTATCTTCATTGTGTGACAGTGGATAAGTATATCTGTCAGCTAACATAGCACATAAAACAAAGTCTTACCTTGTAATTGGTTATCGCAGTTAAATCAACAGACACCGTTTCCTTCAGGCCAGCATCTGAACAATAGTGACATCACTCACATCCAAAACAAACATCAGCTGTCTTTTTAATCTATATCTAAATAAGTCATTTCTATGCGCCCACCCCATCCGCCCACACCCCTTTACAAGATGAATGTATACATGCACACACACACACACACACACACACACACAAGAACACATGCTCTCTACCACATGCGGACACACACACGCATACATAAACACACTTGCTCACCAGTACCTCTTCCAACTGAAAAGTATTGAAAAATTGTATCACACATACTTGTACAAATACACACACACACACAATAGATTAGAAAATGTGGTCTGAAAGAGATGAAAGGAAACACAGTTATTTCATGCTGATATGTTCTGATTTTCTTACATCTTCTGGAGCTTTACACGATCATGATTATGAAAACAGATCAAAATCATTTTCTCTTTTAATTTAATAAAATATTTCACTAAACTCTGTAAGTGTACAATGTATCAACCTTCTCTTCATGACTGCACACAGCTTTTAAACAGACTTATTCAGGAGATAAAGGACCGCCTAGAGAAGGCCAGGAGGTTAGTGGAGGCTGACCATTGTCAAATGTCAGATGATTCAAAACACACAGCTATGGCAAAAGATGAGGGAAAGAGTGATTTTTAGCCCTTAATCTTACCTGAAGATGAAGACTCTGGTATCTTCAAGAAGCCTTGTTCATCAAACCAACGACGGACCTGCTCATCAGACAGGATGAGGTGTGGCTGCTGGCAAGTGGCAAGAATGAACTGTCGTTCCCACAATGTCTGCTGCTGTCCATGCCTTGGTCTGAGTTCAATGACGCGCGTTTTGCACGCTGGGAGCTGAAATATGTATTATTCCATTGGCAGACGTTTACAATCACCCTAAATCCTTTACACTGCCTGGAAAACAACAGGAATAATCTGCAGGTAATTATATCACTATGCAGACACATCCATGATCCTAAATTACTTGTGTGTATCATTTTTTGACAAATGTGTCAACTCATCCTGGTAGGTGACATGGAATGACTGGCATTCAGTTTACTGAAAATTCCTGACAAAGATTGTTACATCTTAAGCTTGTCCACTATATCCATCCAACTGACATTTTGCTGAATACAATAGGCATAGCATAAAAAAATAACTGTCTCTGATGATGTCAAGATATAGATTCATTAAACATGCATTCTACAATTGCAAACAATTGGGCATGTTTTGGAAAGATGTACAACTATTCGCTCTTTCTGAATATGATATTCAGTTGGAGATAAGTATCAAGATGACGTTCCAAGTCTCAAAAACAGATGTTAAATGTGCTGTGTTAAGTTAAAAAAAGAAAAAAGAAAAAAAAATCATACTGACAGCAAAACTATCACCACAGATTAAGTATGCTATCACTAACAAAAACACAGGAAATACAAATACTTAGGGGCTATGTTTTACACAGAACTGTACCACCCACCTGCTACCCCATCCCCACCCCCTCCCCCCCCACACACACAAAAAAAGAGAGAGAGAGTGAAAAATAATGCATGTACATAAAAGAATTTCTAAAGCCAGTTCGGTGAAAATCTAAGGAAGAAGTAAACTGAAATTCTAAGCAAACTGAAATTCTAACAAGAACATACCATCACAAAATGTCCCTCCAGGAACATAGAACTGTGCATGATCGAGGTGTAATTTGAGAAATAATGCTTTCCCATGATGTGAAATATACTTGTTTGAAAGAATAAAATGATGGAAGCAACAAATAAAATAAACACCAAAAAAAAAAAAAAAAAAACAGAGGGAGGGGAGAGAAAGGATTTTTTTTTTTAAAGGAAAAAAGAAAGGTAAAACAGAGGGGGAAAAAGGAAAGACAAAAGACAAGAGAAAAGGGAAATGATGAAGAAAAAAACATCAGAAGCACCCCCATCCCTCACCCCCAGCTTATAAAGGCTTAACAGTAAAGCGTCGCCTGATCCTACAAAGCAAACAAACTGACATACAATATTAAGCAAAATATGAAGAAGACAATTTTTTGTTGTTGTCGAGACAGTGGATGTAAAAATAAAAAATTAACCCTAGTAAGCTGCTTAATATCATTATTATGACTGCACTTGTGACTGTAAACCTGTATGGTACAATAAAAAAATAAGGTTATGCTGTGTAATACAGATTTAACCCTCTAGCGCCGACTGCTACAGATATGATAAACCCAATTCAAGCGCCTGTGGCGCATACCTCAACGATATCTGACACTCCCATCTCAGTTAGCTGGTTCCAGACATGTGAAACCGACACCGCTGCTGTGCTACCATCCCTAACCACGTGTTCCTTATTCCCCACACTTCCCTTTCTACAGTGACTGCTTGCTAGTACCAACATTCTCATGATCTTCTGTTTTGAGTCTCTGCAACACAGACATTGGAGTATAAATCTGTTTTTAATCGGGCTTATTAAGCGCATGATCATGTATACATTTTGAACATACAATGATTTTAAATGAAACAGATTGCTGTTGTCATAAAAATGGCATGAAAAGGGCTTATCATATGTGATAAGAACGGTGTTTGTGGAAACTTCAGGGAAAGACAACTCGTCAGCCATTTATCAGAAATGATAAGAACGGCTTTAGAGGTTGCAAGTGCATTTTTCTAGCTGTTTAAGAGCTGGTTTTGGTGTTTGCTTTCCATTATTCTTTGATTCAGAACAATGTTTTATTATGTTTGTGTATAGTATGTTCCATATTATGTCTGAATTATAAAGGAAAGATGGTAAAACCTGGATGTGCTGTCTGTTTTCAACATGACAACCAATGTTCCTGTGACGAATATTTGCCGGTTTGTGGCAGGTGACCTGAGTGATTTTGACCCCACTGACAGCAGCGGAGATGAGTGGAGGCCAGGACACGGCGATCCCAAAGGTGATGAAGATGAAGAAATGCTTATCAAAGGGCGAAAAAAGGTGCTGAAGAAAAGAAAGCAGCATCAGGTGAACCGAAAAAGAAATGAGCCGTCTACAAGCACATCTACCAGTGATGTTGATGACGACATTCCCCTGGCAAGTCTATAAAGAGCAACGCTTGTTGAAGATGACCTTCCCTTAGCCCAGCTGGTGGCCAGGGACACTGGAGGTGATCTGGATAATATTCCGTTGGCTGACCTCATAGATCAACAAGTTGTTGACATCACTCCTGATGAGGTAGAGGAACTTGCTGCAGCACTCAACAATGATCCCATGTGGACGGACACACCTTTCGATCCTCCAGCAGACATTAGATTGAAAGGGAAGGCAGATGATGCTCCCGAAGATGGAATTTGAAGACTCCTTATGAGCACTCAAGCCAACAAAGCTCAGCATTTTCCAGAGCAGATTGCAGACGCGCTGGTGCTGATGAAGAAAACAGTTGGTCGCCCGAGCGGCTGCATGACATCACCACCTCCAGCCAAGATCATCAGGCAGTTTGTTCCCCCCCTGATGTCCGCCTGGATGGTGTTGCCCACCTGCCCCAGTGAAACAGTGGAAGGACGTCATGCAAGAACAGGAACTGCCAGAGCCTGACCTATGTCTCATGTCCAAAGTGCAAATGAACCTATGTTTCAACAAGGACAGGAACTGCTTTGCAGAGTTCCATTTGCTGAAATGAGTTTGAAAACTCCCCCCAAAAACACTTGAAGAAGAATTAACATTACAGATTAACAACTTGTGAAATGACATCGAGTTAACTCTCAATGAACTGTGTACCTGAGGCAATTTATCATATATGATAAAATCAAGTTTTGTGCAACAAAAACCTAACTTATCATATATGATAATTTTTCTAAATTTGTCATTTTTTGCTTTTGACAGAAAATAACCCCAGAAACGTGTTTCTTGTCCCTGACTGATATTGTTTTTGCATAGAAAATAATTTTCTTTAGGCCAGAAGTACTTTCAGGCGCTAGACGGTTAAGACAAACAAACAAAAACAAAGCAAAATGGGGGATTGAGTGATGGCAAAATGTTATCAAAAAGGCACAAATACAGAAAAATGAACACCAATGTAAATTCATACTTTGAAAAAGTGACTACAAAGCAGTCCACCCTGTTGTTCCAAATGAAGAAGCCCATCATAAAAGTCTCAAGAATAATCCTCCAGATTTGTGGGCCCTTCGCCATCTGCAATAGTCCCTTACTGACAGCTTTCTCAGGTTCCACTAAAACTGAAACACTGAACTCAAAAAAGAAGAGGGGTGAAGTGAGCACCCGATACACAAGTCTCAACAAACATTTCCTGATTTTTGACTCCCAACAGACGTTGCACAAAACCATCCAACCAACCAACCCTAGTGCCATGACCTTGAGGCAGACATTAAAAGCATGAGCAGTTTTTGATGTAATAAGAAAAGATCTGAAAAAAAAGAGAAAAAGCAAATAAACAAATAAGAACAATCTAGGTCTAATAGGACTTTTTCACAAAATATCCACCAACAATCAAAACCACAACAAATATAGCAACAACAAATATAGCAACAATCGACCATGTGACTGAAGATAGATCTCCAAAGTAAAGACTACTTAGCATTAACCCCCCCACACACACGCGCCCCCTCCGTAGCATCTTAACGCCTTCCATCAAAACAATTGTTGAGCAAAATGGAATGCTGTCCTTAGAAGAGCAGAGTACTTGGGAGAAAGTGCAAATTTGAACACCAAATGGCTCAAAGTATCATTAAAGATAATGGACTGACTTGAACAGACAGGCAAGTGCAGACTCGTGTCAGGGAACTTGAAAAAAGATGTATAATGACATTAATAAAATGGATGGAAGAAGTCATATTTTTGTATTGTTATAACAACAGAAACTTGGTTGAACAGCTTTGTCTAATATGCATGTGCCCTGTATGAAAGTCTTTGAACAGCTGGTCATAAATATACTGTATAATCATCCACCTTCTGAACCCCCCCCCCCCCCCCCCCCCCCCAATTATTAAGACCTGATTTAGCCAATTTCTTTAAAGTTCTATTGTGCCTTGACACCATGTAACCACAATGATTTCATATGTATTTAGCATACATCTGCTGACAATGGACATAATTACAATATGTCTATCACATCCTACAATAATATTTTAAGATTTCATACTTCAGAAACATAATCCACAACCACTGCTTTTCTGTTAGGACTTGCTGACAGTCAAATGAGTGGTATACATAACAGAATGCATTTTCATTCTAAGCATCATACATATACTCTAAGTATTCAGAACGAATATTTTCTGTTGACTGTCCCAAGACAGTTGGTATCATTTTCAACTGATTGTCCCAAACCGTTGGTTTATTTATGTGTTATTAAACCGTTGGTTTATCTGTCTGGGTATTTCTCTGTCCTCAATCATGCACAGCAAGGTAGAGGCACTGTAATCAGTCCGGTACTTAATGCTGAGCATCTGGGACTTCTTCAGTTTGCCTCTGAGATTCTATCCTTTGCTCTATCCTGGAGAATGGTTTGAACAGAGAGCCATGGTGGGACACATGCCCATGGAAGGCAAGCTCACGCACATTGCTTGACAACGGCAAGCAGTTCTTGTCTGCCAACGTATGTGTTGACTTGCCGTGTGACATGGTAATTTGTCTCGCATTTCTTGTATGAGATGCAGACAATCCATCTGAAGCATCTGGTCTCAAGCACCTGCACAGTGCACTTCAACAATTTCATTTGTCTAATCAAATGCTAGAAGATACATTGCTGACGAGCATTCACCTGATATGATTGCAGTGCAATTCAGGCCAACAGCTTTCATTTTGGATACTCGTACATGCAAATATGTGTCTAGAAAAAAAAGAAAACTATCATGTATACAACTGTACAGTGTTAGTTAACTCACATACTGGCAGACATCAGCTGAGACACTGCACTGCTGCCCCATCACTTGAGTTTTCAGTGGTTCCTATCCTAAACCATCATGTGCAAATCACCACCCGCTAATCCCCAACTGATGACAGTCACTGCTCAATCACAAAGCCAGCATGGATGAGAATACCTTTCCAGAGGGTGTCACCATGTCCATACTATGATGGTCCCCATCAACTTGCCAATAACAGTGAGCTGAACAAGAACTAACCACAGGCATGCACAGAAGGAACAAATCACAACTGAGGTCACCCACAGAGGACAACATTTCACACTTACTGTAAAAGATGATCAGTGAGGATAACGAGGATGATGCGACAGAGTTCCACTCTGACAAAAGAATATATGACAAGAGATACTTAAAACTGATACATAACAGCATTTTTACCTTGCTGGGAACGACCTTTAGGAGACAGTCTCTGACACCTCCACCTGCACAGCTGTCCTCAACTACCACTCTCTTGTGCTGACAGACAAGAACAAAATATATCATTTGGTGTAAAACAGATATAACATCGTGCACATCAATCCTGTGCAACTTGACATCTCCTCTGTCTCCCTATCCTTATACCCTTCAAAAGTTTAAGCACACTAAAATGAACACACTCTGAAAAACCAATACTGCATGAGTCTCCTTTTCAATGTACTGTTGCTGCATTTATGCAACTGCAATATACAAACAAACAAAGGTGTTACTATGCATGTGGATCTGTGTGTGGATATACACATGGTGTGCAAGTCTAAATTGGTCATCAGAGATTACATGTATGCATAACAGTCTGTTTTTATCACTTAATACACACATGGACACTCATTTCTACAATGCAAATGTCTCTACCTTTAATTCTTTTTACTGTTGAGTAAATCCATCAGGTGTAGCCATTTCATAGCTGAAGAATTTACTTTTTTCACAAGCTAAAAACTTTTTTTTTCAAACATTTCACTTCCGTAACCCATAGAGTGCCCCAGGACAGATATTTCTATCATCACTATGGTGGTAGAATTCAAAGTCACATTTATGGATATTCCAAATTTGCACCAATCATAAAGCTTGACATATTAGCTTGAATTATTCCTAAGAAAATTACTGCCATAGGCAAGGCCGAGTGTTAATCTGAGTGTAACTCCCCTCCACCACTCTACCCACACCATTTGATTCACTGGCCTTGCTTGATGCCCATGTGCTGCGAGTAACAAGAACAGATGCGACTTAATAGCAGATGACGCCTGAGAGATCAACAAACTTTTCTTTGGGTATATCTCACAAAGGAGTAGTGGGGAGGGTGGGCAGGGTATGTTGGGCATAACACATATCTGTCTCCACTTCATGGAGCAAAATATTGGTATACAATTAAATCAATATCTAAAACCACATTACCAGGATAGTGCATTCATTTATCTTGGGGGAAAAAATGGTTATACATACTTTAATTCAGTATTTACCGTGCTAAAATGTGTTTAATTACACAACCCACTGCAGCCAAAAAGGCCATGGCAGCGAAGTGGTTTTCATGACCAGATTCCAACACCCTTTCCAACCCCATTCTATTCTACCAACCTCCACAACCTGACCAACCTACCCCCTTTCTCCCTAACATCTTTTCTTTCACAATTCATCCCTGAGGAGAAAACGGGACTACTTTTAATGGTGGGATCTCAATGGTGAACAATGGAACCCAAGCCTAAGAGTAAAAAAGAATAATTTAACAATTATCATTAATCTACCTTTTTAAGAAGACCAAGGACATAGTTGGCGATATCTCTTACACCAAAACCAGGATGATCTTTATACAGCTGCGCTGGATGTACATGGATGTATTCATCTGCATCTGATAGTCTTTGCCTTAGTACACTTTGAACTGCCTGCAATAAAAATACATACATAAAAACACACACAACCACAAGTACAAACTGATAAATCATATGTAAAGAAATTTGCATTTTAAAGGACAAGTACAAATATAGCCAGCATGTGAATGACTTCATGTCCACCCATCCTCCTACCCACTACCATCCTCCAGTGTATATGAACTGTCAACTTGAATTTATAAGCAGACATCAACATCTCCTGTCTTTTATACTTGATTTCAATTTCACAACAGCATCCAGTAAATGTGACATATCTAATCTCACAGTTCTTCTAAGTCTGATATGACACAGAAATAATACTGATCCTAAATCCACCCAAACTCCAGAAAGCCACCACAGATCCATCCCAGAATGTAACAGGTTTGTCCCAAGGCCACATTCCATCTTTGGCCAAAGTTTGGTGAAGTTAGGTTCAGTATTTTCAGCACACTCTGCTATGAGGCAAACAAACCTGCACATGTAAATATAATCAATATAACCTCTTGAGTTATACAATAAACTGTCATGACAAGCATGACAGAGAGCTGTCCTGTGGTCATGTTCTTTCTTCTTGTTAGGCACCAAACTTCATGGGTTTGGAATAAGCTGTACTTTGGGGGTAGCCAACTGTTAGTTGTGTGGGGTGAGAGAGTGAGCGAGAGAGAGAGAGAAAGTCTGTGGAGGAATTGGGTGGGGATAGAATGGGGAAGGTGGTTGGTGTCTTTACCAGGTTAAATGCTTCTCCTGCCCCCCCCCCCCCCCCCCCCCCGGAGGGAGGTAAGGCAATGCCAAATCCTACATAGTTGACAAGGCATCTGATAGATTGGTGTGCGGAAGAGGTGCAGGTCTGATATCTTAAAAGTGTGGTGTGGGCTGAGACCCTATAAACCTAGGTCACTGCCAAATTTAAGACAGGAATCTTCATGTTGGAACTGCCGCGATATGCGCTGAATGAAAATAGAAGAGCAATCTTAATAGCATTAATAGAACTTTACATTATCATTATGACCTGCACAAGGATGTCAAAACCGATATATAGAACTAGCATAGCCCGACATCAAGTAACTGTGAAGACCACTCTAAACTTATTCAAAGCCATGCGTAACAATGTCGTCTTGCTGCTTCTGCAAGAACCAGAGACGAAGAGAATAGCTCAGCTCATGAATGATGAACATGGCCTTTCATCCTGGAAAGTGCACCACTCTGCCTGTGACCCGCAGCAGGAACCCCCTCCACTTTGACTACTGTCTGCACGGCCATATCCTGGAGACCATCACCAGCGCTAAGTATCTAGGCGTCACCATCTGCAGCAATCTCAGCTGGGACATGCACATCAACCACCTGTGCAACAAAGCCAACAAGACCCTAGGCTTCCTGCGTCGTAATATCAAAGTCAGCTCCAGGAAGATCAAGGAAATGGCCTACAAGTCCTTTGTGCAACCCATCCTGGGGTACACCAGCAGTATCTGGGATCTACACACAGAGCAGAACATCAGTAAGCTTGAAGCGGTGCAGCGCAGGGCAGCCCGTTTCATGATGAGGCACTACCACAACACCTCCAGCCCCACCGGCATACTTGAAGAACTGAAGTGGCCCAGCCACCTGGAGAGACAACTTACAGCACGCCTATCTATGCTGTACAAGATCCATAATGACTTGGTCAGCACAGAAGGCATCAAAGCCAGCCTGCGCCCTAGACAGCAGGCGTTCCTTCCTCATGCCATCAAGGACTGGAACGAGCTGCCCCAGGACGTTGTAGAGGCCAAGACCATCGACACCTTTGTATCAAGGGCCTCCCGTCTCCATTAAAGCCACGCCCAGTTTTTTTTTTCTGTTCGGACCCCTTGCATAAGTGACAGAATATCATCTAGTTGATTGCGGTCGCTATCAAGGAAGAATAAGAAAGAACTATGAAGATGGTCGAAGTAAGTGCAGAAGCGTAGCATAATCTGATATATGGACTTTTTCTTCTTATTATTCCTTTGAGTGTCCACAAAGGCAATATTATGGATTGGTGGAGACTTTAATTTACCAGATATTGATTGGGGTGAAGATGCCATACTTGGTAATCAATACAGTAAAAATATTAATACTCAGTTTTTTGATGCCACCAAAGACCTTGGATTAGTACAGTCAGTTGAATCACCAACTCGTGGTAAGGCATTCCTGGATTTATTTTTTACCAATTGTCCAGGCGCTTTAAGGCAATCAGGAATTAATTGCAGGCCTGGGTGATCATGACATAGTTCTGTTAGAGAGCAACTTTCAACCTTTTCGAAGAAAACCCCCTAAACGTACCATCAGACTCTGGAACCAAGCAGATTTACCAAAATTGCGCAGGGATACTCATGATTTCAGTCGTCTTTTTTGAGGTTCCATAGTGTTAAAGATAATGTCAGTGACCTTGAAGTGTATAAAAACTAACTTGGAATTTATTATGGATGACAACATACCTACTAAAATAACTTCAAGCAAGAACCACCAGCCATGGATTACTACAAAAACTAAACGTTTGTTGAGAAGGAAACATCGTTTCTTTAAGAAATTGAAACTACATCCTAATTCAGAAAGATTACTGGCTAGGTATAAACATATTAAGAGAAGGTGTCAGAGAGAATGTAGACTTGCTCACTCCAATTATGTTAATTCGATGATTTCGAAGGTGATCATCAAAACAAGAAATTATGGTCTTACATAAGGAGTAAGAGACAGGACAACATTGGGATTCCAGACCTGAGAAACAACCAGAATAACTTAATACAGGACCCTGAAGGGAAAGCAAACTTACTAAACAAACAGTTTTGTTCAGTTTTCTCAAATCCCAAACCTCTAATTAACGTTAGACTAAAGGATGATGATAAACTCCCTGGAATGCAAAATATCAAAGTAAACAAAAGCATGAGTATTTAAGTTACTGACCAATATCAATGAAAACAAAGCTACTGGTCCCGATGGCGTTCCTGGCAAGCTCTTAAAATTATGTGCCAATGAATTGAGTGAGGTATACCAATTACTTTACCAAGCTTCACTGGACCAGGGAGTAATACCTGATGAGTGGCGAGATGCGAGCATTGTTCCCTTATTCAAAAGGGTGACAAAACAAAAGCAGAGAACTATAGACCTGTATCTCTTACATCCATATCAGCTAAACTACTTGAACACATAATATATAGTAGCATAATGGACCATCTTGACAAATATGACTTCTTAAATAACGCCCACATGGTTTTAGACAGCGAAGAGTTGTGAGACTCAACTTATAACAACTCTCAATGATTTCAGTAACTGTCTTAACAACAGACAGCAAATAGATGCAATTTTATTAGACTTTCTAAAGCCTTTGATAAGGTTGACCATGAGGGCCTGCTGCTTAAATTAGAACACATTGGCATTGGCGGTTCTTTGCTAAAATGGGCTAGATCATTCCTCGTTGGGAGAACGCAGAAAGTTGTTGTGGAAGGGTCGTCATCCCATTGTAAACCAGTCTTGTCAGTGTGTACCACAGGGAACTGTTCTGGGCCCTTGTTTTCTTAATTTATATAAATGACATAAGTAGAAATCTCTCTCCTGGAACTACTATAAGGCTTTTTGCAGATGACAGTTTAGTATATAGAACAATCAGAAGCAAGAATGATACACGCATTCTACAAGAAGATCTAAACGCTTACAAGAGTGGGAAAGAACATGGAAAATGGAATTTCATCCCAAAAGTGCCAAGTGTTGCGTATATGTAACAAACGCTCACCAATTAGATCAGATTATTCTATCCATAATACTATTCTAAAAAGAAACTAATGCTGCAAAATATTTAGGCGTGATTATAGATAGTCGTCTCAAATGGAAAGAACATTACAATTTAGTATGTAAGAAAGCAAATAACATCTTAGCTTTCTTATACAGGAAATATCAATGACTGCCCCAAAAGGTTAAAGACGACTGCTACAAAACACTGTTAGACCAGTACTGGAATATGGTTCCTCAGTTTGGGATCCTTACCATCTAAAGGACATTGATAACCTCGAAAAGATTCAGAAGAGAGCAGCACGGTTCGTAACAGGGAACCACATCAAAGAAAAGGGGAATACTAGGAAGAACATGAGGAAATTAGAATGGAAACCCTTAGAAGAGAGAAGAGCTTTTATTAAACTTAACACCTTTTTCAAAGGCAGAGCTAAAGTAATTGATATTCCAATGGAACAACTAGATTGAATAAAAGTAGCACCAGAAGTGGCGGGCAATGTTATACCATACCTGCATCAAATATTGACCGCCACTTACATTCTTTTTATCCCAGTTCTGTACGGCTGTGGAACTCACTGCCGGGTGCCATCAAGATTGCCACGGGTGCAATCTCATTCAAAAACAGATTGATTCGACAGTTTTGAGATCTGCATATTGACGATTTTCTATTTTTACTTCCCCAATATTTTACTAGACCCTATTACCTGGCCTGAATTTGGCCATTGCTTTTAACTTCTTGAATATCGAGTGCGACCCCTTGTTGCCAAATTTGCTCCAGGGGCCAACATCTGAGTCGCACTGTTTTATGTTATTTTATTTTACTTTTTAACATGCGCGCTGGTGACCTACTCGTTTTTGAGTGAACCAGTATTTTAGGAAGAAGAAGAAGAATCAACAATTTGATTTTTTTTTTTTTTTGACACCTTTCAGGTTGGGGCTCCTCTAGCGGACAAGACAACAAATTCAATGTAAACAATAGGCAGAAAAGCAGGGGAACCTAAATTTTCTGCATTCAATCCAGAGATTTAGCCTGAAAAATCGACTCAAGCTAAGCTCACTGGTGAGGGTGGACCGTGAACAATCACCAAGTCGCAGTTTGCCGCCATGTTGATTAGTCTTAGTTTGACAGTAATCTCCCTTTGCCTGCCGAAAATCGAAAGTTGCCTAAGACAGCATTATTAATGTTTGTTTAACTTGCTGTGCCTGCAACACATTAAATAACCGTACCTCTCTCACACACACACACACACAGTCTTGACCTGCTCACACAGACAAGATCGCCAAGAAGCAAACGCGAGCCTTGAATTTATTATGGATGACAACATACCTACTAAAATAACTTCAAGCAAGAACCACCAGCCATGGATTACTACAAAACTAAAGGTTTGTTGAGAAGGAAACATCGTTTCTTTAAGAAATTGAAACTACATCCTAATTCAGAAAGATTACTGGTTAGGTATAAACATATTAAGAGAAGGTGTCAGAGAGAATGTAGACTTGCTCACTCCAATTATGTTAATTCGATGATTTCAGAAGGTGATCATCAAAACAAGAAATTATGGTCTTACATAAGGAGTAAGAGACAGGACAACATTGGGATTCCAGACCTGAGAAACAACCAGAATAAACCTTTAAAACAGGACCCTGAAGGGAAAGCAAATTTACTAAACAAGCAGTTTTGTTCAGTTTTCTCAAATCCCAAACTTTAATTACGTTAGACAAAAGGATGATGATAAACTCCCTGAAATGCAAAACATCAAAGTAAAAAAAAGCAGGAGTATTTAAGTTACTGACCAACATCAATGAAAACAAAGCTACTGGTCCCGATGGCATTCCTGGCAAGCTCTTAAAATTATGTGCCAATGAATTGAGTGAGGTATACCAACTACTTTACCAAGCTTCACTGGACCAGGGAGTAATACCTGATGAGTGGCGAGATGCGAGCATTGTTCCCTTATTCAAAAAGGGTGACAAAACAAAAGCATAGAACTATAGACCTGTATCTCTTACATCCATATCAGCTAAACTACTTGAACACATAATATATAGTAGCATAATGGACCATCTGACAAATATGACTTCTTAAATAACGCCCAGCATGGTTTTAGACAGCGAAGGAGTTGTGAGACTCAACTTATAACAACTCTCAATGATTTTAATAACTGTCTTAACAACAGACAGCAAATAGATGCAATTTTATTAGACTTTTCTAAAGCCTTTGATAAGTTGACCATGAGGCCTGCTGCTTAAATTAGAACACATTGGCATTGCGGTTCTTTGCTAAAATGGGCTAGATCATTCCTCGTTGGAGAACGCAGAAAGTTGTTGTGGAAGGGTCGTCATCCCCTTGTAAACCAGTCTTGTCAGGTGTACAACAGGGAACTGTTCTGGGGCCCTTGTTTTTCTTAATTTATATAAATGACATAAGTAGAAATCTCTCTCCTGGAACTACTATAAGGCTTTTTGCAGATGACAGCTTAGTATATAGAACAATCAGAAGCAAGAATGATACACGCATTCTACAAGAAGATCTAAACGCTTTACAAGAGTGGGAAAGAACTTGGAAAATGGAATTTCATCCCCAAAAGTGCCAAGTGTTGCGTATATGTAACAAACGCTCACCAATTAGATCAGATTATTCTATCCATAATACTATTCTTAAAGAAACTAATGCTGCAAAATATTTAGGCGTGATTATAGATAGTCGTCTCAAATGGAAAGAACATTACAATTTAGTATGTAAGAAAGCAAATAACATCTTAGCTTTCTTATACAGGAATATCAATGACTGCCCCCAAAAGGTTAAAGACGACTGCTACAAAACACTGGTTAGACCCGTACTGGAATATGGTTGCTCAGTTTGGGGTCCTTACCATCTAAAGGACATTGATAACCTCGAAAAGATTCAGAAGAGAGCAGCACGGTTCGTAACAGGGAACCACATCAGAGAAAAAGGGAATACTAGGAAGAACATGAGGAAATTAGAATGGAAACCCTTAGAAAAGAGAAGAGCTTTTATCAAACTTAACATCTTCTTCAAAGGCAGAGCTAAAGTAATTGATATTCCAATGGAACAACTAGTATTGAATAAAAGTAGCACCAGGAGTGGCGGTCAATGTTATACCATACCTGCATCAAATATTGACAGCCACTTACATTCTTTTATCCCAGTTCTGTACGGCTGTGGAACTCACTGCCGGGTGCCATCAAGATTGCCACAAATGCAATCTCATTTAAAAAACAAATTGAATGACAGTATTGAGATCTGCATATTGACGATTTTCTATTTTTACTTCCCCAGATATTTACTGTTACCTGGGCCTGAATTTGGCCATTGCTTTTAACTTCTTGAATATCGAGTGCGACCCCTTGTTGCCAAATTTGCTTCAGGGGCCAACAGTCTGAGTCGCACTATTTTACGTTATTTTATTTTACTTTTTAACATGCGCGCTGGTGACCTACTCGTTTTTGAGTGAACCAGTATTTTAGGAAGAAGAAGAAGAAGGGTATGTTTCGTAGGAACCTACGCTTTTGTTCTGAAGCCTGTCGCAAGATGGCGTATGTCTCTTTTGTCAGGTCCCTTCTAGAGTACAGCTCCACTGTCTGGGACCCATATACGCAAAGCGAAATTGATAGGATAGAAAGCATCCAACGCAGAGCAGCCAGACACTTAAAGCGAGATTACCGGTCCCGAAACCCAGGCTGTGTCACAGCAATGCTACAGAACATTGGCTTCCCTTCGCTGCAGGAAAGAAGACAACACCAGCTCACCTTCTTATTTAAGATCATCGAAGGACATCTTCCTGGCATAGAGCCGGATAAATACCTGACGCCTGTCTGAAACAAAAGACTTATAAGACCCACAAGTGCGGAAAATCAAGAAAGGAAAAACATAGTGGAGCAATACGCAAGGAACCACCAGCGCTGCTTTAACATCCAGCACGCTGCAACACTTGTCTTCAAGAGCAGCTTTTTCCCACGAACCATCAGGGAATGGAACAACCTAGAAAACAGTGCCGTTTCCGCAGGGACTGTGGAGGAATTCAAGAACCTCCTCCAACAGCCCCCCAAAGAGAAGTAAACAAACATCTCCCAACCCCCACCTCCCTCTCCCCCCCCCCCCCCCCCCCCCTCCACTTCCATTTTCCCCTCTTCCACGACTGCTGCAGAGGCTTGGCATCATGTCAGTGCACGCTGAACGTGCGCTGGCCGGTCAGACCATCAAACATGTAGGATTTTTGTTTGTTTGTTTGTTTGTTTTTGTGCTCTCCCCAAGTTCTTCCGTCGATGTTATGCCACAGTGTGGTCCTATCGACTATGCACCAAGATCAAGATCAAGATCAAGACAGAGAGGGAGCTACGTATGTACTGGTAAGTCAGACTCCTCAGATTTGTAGGTGTAGCTACAACGCCCATCTCCCGTTTGTCCAAAGACAATCGTTGTGTGTGTTTGAATTTATTTTTGGGCCTGGTTCTGTGTCAGGATGAGCTAGTACTTCAGAGCAACAAACTGTCCAGTTTCTTCCCCTACCCCCAACCTCACTCCCATTCCTGCCGTTTTGAAGGTGCCGGAGTAGGCAACCAAAATTAATGCATGACATGAGCCACAGCCTTCTTTCAGAAGACATTTAACAACTTCGATGGGCCATTGCTTCTACCTATTCTTCCATGACGTGGACTAAATGACAGCTGCAGTGTTCAGCTTGAAAGTCATGAGTCTGTGTGCCCTGGTGGCCCCTGGAGATGTCTCCACGGGGTCTGTCATGGACAGTATGTACACCTACCTTGTTGTCACGATGCAGCTTTTGAAGCTGACTTTCACTGAACTTTGAACCCCACATGTGAGATCGACCACCTGATAGTGGTCACGCTATCCCTGTTTCAGTTGGTCGTACAAGAGCATTTGGTGATTCCTGTTGTCCGCCATGTGGATAACATGACCTGACAATCGTGGCCGACTCCTGATAAGTAGACACCTGATGCAGGAAAAGTCCATTCTCTTTCTGAAACTTAAAGTTCCTCGCCGTTTTCTTGCCACTTACTTTTTATTTTACAGATCTTGTGCAGGAAACCCGTGTGGACTCGTTTCTGAGTTCAGTTGTATGTGTCGTCGGTATATGGTCTAGTTCTCACAGCAATACGCGAATCATTCACGACCACTGCACTATAGACGGTAATTTTATCTAGTTATGTCATATCAATGATTGGTTTACAGGTCTCATCAGCCTTTTTTCCTGAATATCCAGAATTGATATAGAGTTGGACTTGTTTGAGAGCACTGTGCGAACGTAATGGCTAGGTTCTCTAAATAACTTCATCGTGTAATGATAAAAGTGTACGTGCAAATGTTTGGTGACATTCCAAGTTATTCCACAAATTAATAAGTCTGTCAGTAAAAAATAAATGTAAATTAACAAAAATGCGAAAGAAAGATTGGCGAGTGTCAGGACCTTCGCCTTTCCCTGATTAGCCTCAGACAGGGTTCCATCTGGCTTAATGAGATTTAATGAGGTTAACGATACCTTGCTGCGAGTTGAGAGTCTCGTGCCCTGATCTTCTCAAAGTTTCTTTGCGAGTCTGCAAAAGGCAGAACTGGCTTTCACAGTTTGGACTGTCATCTCGGTGTCTTGAGATCCATTGCTGTCACAGTCTGTCAGGATCGCAGAACTTCTCCACTGTCTTCATCCATGTGTTGCTGATGACAACAGATGAAAAGGCGGAGTGCTGGCGACCTGCGGTATAAAGGGTTGCTGCTTGACCAGACAGTCTGCAGGCTCAGTGATGCGCGAGGCAGTCTGTCATGGGCTGGCCTGGATAGCAATCCTCATGGAGGTGTGTGGCCAGTGCACAGTCATCCGCAGAGAGGAACTTACAGCATACAACTGTTCCACTCTCACTCTCACCTGACGACACACCGCATTCGTAAACAAAATTGGATAGACGCTCCCTTGTCACAGTCTCCAGAAGTAGCGATGAACATTGTTGCAAATAGCACTTGAAGAAAAAGCAAGATGCGAAGCATATAAACGTACTCATAGTTTTCCAAACCGCTTATAAATCAGCCAAGTGCTTTGTGAGATAAATAAAGGCAAAATAACGGTTTTAACGGTTATTTAACTGATGTACACTTTTGAAACTGGTATTTTAGTCCTCACTGGGCTAAAGCCTGTGTACATACCAAATTTCATCCAAATCGGACAATATGTCAAGAATAACGGTTTTTAACGGTCAGATTTTGAAACACTGCATGGAAGTGCCATTTGTGTGTGACCTTTCTATATACAAAATTGCATCAAAATCCACCAATATATAAAAAAAATAATGGCAAAATAACGTTTTATCGGTTATATAACCGATATACACTTTTGAAACCGGTATTTTAGTCCTCACTGGGCTAAAAAGCCTGTGTACATACCAAATTTGATCCAAATCGGACAATATGTCAAGAATAACGGTTTTTAAACGGTCAGATTTTTAAACACTGCATAGAAGTGCCATTTGTGTGTGATAACCTTTCTATATACAAAATTTCATTAAAACCCACCAATATATAAAAAATAACGGCAAAATAACGGTTTAACGGTTATATAACCGATATGCACTTTTGAAACCGGTATTTTAGTCCTCACTAGGCTAAAGCCTGTGTACATATCAAATTTCATCCAAACTGGACAATATGTCAAGAATAACGGTTTTTAACGGTCAAATTTTGGAACACTATATAGAAGTGCCATTTGTGTGTGATAACCTTTCTATATACCAAATTTCATTAAAATCCACCTATATATAAGAAATAACGGCAGAATAACGGTTGTTTAATCCACTTTCAGCATTACATCACTTACATATGGACAGAGGATCCGATTTGTCACAAGATCATCCAAACCGCTTATAAATTGGCCAAGCACTTTCTGAGATATTCCATAAAGAAGAAAAACCGTTACAGGCCGTTACAACCGTTAGTAACGGCTATAACGGGGCAAACTAAAACATCAGGCATCACCTGTGACCCATAATGAACATACCTGCTAATTTTCATAAAGGTCGGCCCAAGTACTTTCTGAGATATTCCATAAAGAAGAAAAACCGTTACAGGCCGTTAGTAACGGTTATAACGGTAAACTAAAACATCAGGCATTATTCGTGACCCATAATGAACATACCTACAAATTGTCAGAAAGATCGGCCAAGTACTTTCTGAGATATTCCATAAAGAAGAAAAAGCGTTACAGCCGTTAGTAACGGTTATAACCCTAAACTAAAACGTCGGGCGTCATCCTTGACCCATAATGAACATACCTACAAACTTTCAGAAAGATCGACCCAGTAGTTTTGTCTGGAGCGAGTGGAACACATTTTGACCACGGACACACACACAGACAGACAGCATTTCTTCGTTCCCATTCTAAAGTACTCACTGTTCTTTAAGAACTGGGAGTACAAAAAACAAAAAGGAACATTTGTTTCACTCCATTTTTTTCACCAGGAATGGGTCCAATAATCCACACTATTCTGTTCCTTTGTCTGCATTCTGTTATGAAAGGAAGAAGTGCGATGAGCTTCTTGCCATATCCAAGTGTTTGTCCCCCCCCAAAACGATCTGCTGCAGAGTCAGGTCAGCGACTCCGGATTCGAGCCTTGGGCAGCAGGACACTGAATCATAACGACTCGTTTGTTGGCATGTGAAATCATTGCACATGTTCTTCAGGTTTTATGTGTGAGTGTGCAGGCAATGGTATTCAAACAGCTTTTCTTTTAAGAGTAGTGTTCACTATGTATTATGAACAAGCATGTGCACCAGCCTGTGTTTGTACAGTTCTTTCATGTTGCTTGCTTTAGAACTGTTTGAATACAAGTGCCCCAACATAATTATGTGGGAATGTTCAAGTCCATGTGCGAAAGTGTGTGTTTATGTGAATGATGTATATTTGTGCTTATTCCATTTACTATCAAAATACTCCACCCACCCCCTTTTTTTAAAAGATTAAATTCAGGACCCTTACAACATGCTATTTCAAACTTCTAACTGGGAAAATTAGATTACGTTGACAAAATGATAGTATCAAATGATCCAGAGGATTATGCCAGGTTGCACTCTGAGGTTAGTTTAAAAACTGGGGTATAAAGATGGCCCAGTCTATTTTCCTACCAGGGCATATTCAAGCCTAGAGGGGTACATTATCAAATGGTTTGAGCATTTGCCTGTGGAACAGCCAGCCATCTAAGTTCAAACCACATCTAGGATCAGAATTTTTCAGCTTGAAAACATCTCTGTCCACCAAGCAGTAAATGGGTATTTCACTTTGGGAAAGGTTAAAGGCAGTGGAAGGATATGGATCGGCTGCGCCTTCCATCATGCTGTGCTCAAAACACGTTGCCCCTCTGCAGTTCATGCTCATATCTGCAGTTCATGCTCATATGGCCATCAGGTTATGGAACTTATCATCCTTTATTCAAGCTCGTCATAACTGTCAACCTTCTGCAGCGAAAATTCACAACCAGGGAATGATCAGTTGTGCTTTTGACTGAAAGCATTTCTTACCCTCTTATGTTTCAACTGACAAATGACAGGTTAAAAAAAAAAGCATTTTCCAGTTATATGATTTATGAATGACACTGCAAGACTGCCATGTGGCACAGATGTTTGTGCTTCAAGGTGAAGCAATAGATTTCAATATGCTCTCTATTGAAAATCACTTTCTTCTGTCAATCAATAAAGCAAAGTTTAATCTTCTCTTACATTTTATGAAAGAATTGACCGACTTTGATGCTTGTAAGTAACACAACGCCAAAGGTTCTCCAGTTTCCTCTCTGGTCAAAGTTTGAGCAGGGATGCTCCACGAGTGTGAACCGACTTTTCTCTTACATTATTGGACTTGTCACACCAGCCCTCATCTTGGTTGATTAGCTGCTCAGGTGCTGTGCTAAGCAAGCACCCCCACAGCTTCAAATCAATTGCGACATCATTGTTGTCGTTTGCCATTTTAAATTTCATTTTCTAAAAAGCTGAAATGACAACTGTCAGTCAGTCATACCTGTATAGAGTTCATGTGAAGCTGTATTGCCTCGATACTTCAGGAGGATAAAGATCAAGATTCACACCATCCTGAATGATCTAAAAGTCACAGTGATGGGGGGTGGGGGTGAAATCTGCATGACCTGATTTCATGTTGACTTAGGGATAAACTTCAATGCAGTTACCACTACATTAATATTGTAGGGTTGACAGTTGTGCAGTTCAGAGTCCGGGATATTTGACTGGAGGCAGTCTGGAGGCTGTGTGGCCTTTACACAGACTGGACCTGGCACAAATGGCTGCTTTTCACACTTGAGGCATTGCCAAATTTTGTTCCAACCCAAACTACACATCATACCAACTGTTTGAACATGTATTGGAGTGAAAGAAAATCACCATGATTACTTCCGTTGAAGGAACTTTACATCATTAATTTTCAATTTATGTGTGTGCCCAAATTGGTGCCTAAAAATAAGTCATTGACAGTTGCATACTTTCATGCACATGTTCACAATGTTTAAACTTTCAGGGGCATTATTTTGCACTAAATAGACACAAAGTAAAGAAAACCCATTCCTTTTAAGATGCAGAAGTGCCTTCAAGAAATCTGTCATCATTACTTGTCTACCTGTGCTGCTTCTCGGAATAAATAGGTAAAAAAAAAAAAAAAAAAAAAAAAAACCCTCACTTTCAACAAAGCCAAAATGCCAATGTTATGCATAACTAAACATTAGCTGAAATGACCAGATAGTATTTGGAAATGTCAATGGACAATGGTAAACGCATATGATTTTCTGTAAACTTACATAGTTTCATCTAAGAATGCAATATATGCAATGCAAGCAAACTGAAAACATGCTGCTACAGAACCCTCACCCAACAAAATCTGAATGTAATAGCACTGCTCAAGCATGATCATGCCTCATAACCTTGAGTATGATATAATCTCACTACCTCCATTCTCTCCCAAAGCTCAACACTTTCATGAAAACATCAATGACATTTTATTATTTAAAATAATGAAAACAAACGAACAAAAAGAACAGCATTTCAACAATCATTGACTGAAGTGTAATGGCCAATGTAATATAGCATGATATGAAAGGAGATTCTGCATGTCTGTGCATGCCTGTATGTGTCAAAGAATGAATGAGGAGTGGAAGAAGAATGGAACAAAGGGAACTAACATGTGTACAAACCTTAAACAGAATGAAAAAAAAAAAAAAAACACTCCAAGATCAGATCCAAAACAAAAACTCACTACTGAGGAGTACTATTTTCTAATACATCTCATCCATCAACAATGACAAACATCAAACACAGAATACTACAGTCACATAAAAATGGTAATGAATTAAAACGTAATTACTGAATCAGCACATGGTCTTACAAACTATACACAAACCCCACTGCCCTGGTAAAATATCCGAGTACGGACTCACAGTACCCTCATGCATAGAACAGTTAAATTTTATTAAAACAAGACCTTCAGTCTTGTTCACTGAATTTTCTTTGTGGGTACTGTCAGTTTAGCTAAACAGGCAGAAATATGTAAGCAGGATTCAGGAAGAAGCAGATTCAGGAATCCCTCCCACAACCAACAGACTTGGGGAAAAAAGCGAAAACCCTTATGGTATGACCAAATGTACAGTCTATCCACATTGTGACCTCAAATAAGGTAAATCAGATGGTATATCCAGTCTATTTTTCTTATAAACACATAATGACACTTTTTTAGAAATAAACTTTTCTTTCTTTTTAACAACTATTTTGATGAAACCAACCTCGGCCTTTTTGGTAGCATAAGGAGAAAAGAAAAAGGACAAAGTTGGATAGACTATACCAAAATAGCTGCCATAAAATGTCTGTGTACTGCATTCCCTCTAAAGAAAAGTGATAAAGGAGGCAGGAAGATTAGTGAAAGAGATAAGCACAGCATAAAATGCCAAGCAGCCAACATGTACTAAAGAACTGCTTAGTTGAGAAATAAAAGATACTTGTCAACAACTGGAAATGCTGACATAATCCAAATAATTCATGAGTACTTGCTGCCATATGTTGGTGCATAAAGACAAACATTTCAGATATCAGAGCACACAACCTAACAATTTTCACATTCTCTCCACCTATGACTCACATCAGTTTTATGAAGTGTCCATGATACCGGCACAAATCTCACAATCGTACAGTTGATTCACGTAACGCTTTGTTTCTTAATGACAAATATACCTGGTCAAAGAAGAGAGACGTTGCGCAGTTAATCTGGGAGTTAAATCTTATGCCGCTCTCTACATCTACAACTCTGACAAACATTCCTGTCACTGAGCCAGAAATTTAAAAAAAAAAAAAAAAAAAAAAAAAAAAAAAAAAAAAAATTACTTTCGGGTCATTTTAAGGCATATCAACTGCACAAACATTCCTTCACTACACACTTTAATTGGGTAGATTTTCGTCTTTTTTCACAATCTGCAGGTCAATACTTTTGGATCCCTATCCTATCCGAGAACAGCAAATAATCAACAAGTACTTAATACTGTTTACAAACAGTAAATGAGTTGTGTCCAACAATGTTCATATTGTTTAAAGCCCAGCTAACCACAGGGGACCATATCAGGGCTTTCAAATGTTCAGATCGTTTAGAACCTACTAGCTACATCGATTGAAACCACATATGTTTAAGTAGCAATTTTAATTAAGATTGCCTGTAATGTACAATATGAAATTTCACCAAAGACAAGATAATGTTCTGACCTTTGTGGAACAGACATGCAGACATTGAAGGTTCATTTGGTTTGGGGCTGCATTTTGTATGGTACATGAAGATTCACTAAAATAAAGGAATCAAATACAGTAAACTATAAGGAAAAAAACACCCCCTGTGAATATGCAGGTGAATCATCAAAGAAATTTCCTGTGAATGTCGTTCTGAGCTCTTACAAAATAGTATAAAATGTAATCACTATCTTTTTGGGGTGGGGCACTGGGTTGGGTGGGAATGGGTAAGGTTCTAAATGCAAGGTAAACCGATTTTAATATTCCCGACATGCTCGAAAGCCTTTGGATTAAAAACGACTAGTGTACCAACAGATGTTTTAAAATGCTGGTCAATTAAATTTGAGGTTACAAGTCACTAACATGGAGGACAACAGCAGTTGAATGATGTGAATAACAGGCAGTTGCAGATACAATCTGTGACCTTTGCCTTCAAACAGGTCGGATATTCCAGCATCCATCCTTTGCCATTTTTCCTCCTACACACATACATATCGCACGTACACACACTCAAACACACACACCCATCCTCTTGTGTTTCAAGAAAAACTCGTCTGTCCACAAGCTTTTCTGTTGGTATCCCTTGATCATAGTTTTTCACCAATTATAACAACCTTCCTAAGTAGCAGATCTAAACAATGTATGCAAAAGAAAATCAAATCTGGATTATTCATGTGCATGTAACTGATATTATCTCGACATGAATCCATCACATTCATCTTTTGAGTATTTGCATTAAACTACTGTTTTTTTTTCTCCTCTCTCTTCATATTTACAATGAAAAATGATGGGAAGACTTGTGATGAAGCATGGGCCACACTGAACACAAAACGGCACTATGGTCCACCAAAACGTTCCCAATTTCATGCAGTTTTGCCCATCCAATCTGCTAGGGTTGAGGCAAAGAGATTTTGAATTCAAAGCTAAAAACTATTTGTGCCCTATTTCCCGATGTTGCTTGTTTTTCAATTTTGCTGAGTTTTCTCATCTTAGTCTGTCATCAAGCTGATTCAACTTGTTTTTGCAAGTTTTAGTTCATAATAATACAACCACCATGCAAAAAAAGCTCTATTCTTACATCAGCTAATTCTATAAACTGAAATATACTAAACAAGAACACAGCTAGTGTCCTACCAACAATAAACCAAACAAAACAGACAAATGCCCATAGATATCAAAGTAGTATAATGTCAATGGTTGATTGTTGATGGCATTTGACATTCTTTTGCCAGTAAAATCCAGTGAGGTTAATGATAATGACAAGGATGCTTTAGGATGAAATAAATCACACTGTCAGAATTGTTTCCATGTTCACTCTCTACAACTATACTCTTGTACTGTAAAAAGTTATGTCGTCTGAACATATTTACACATTTCATCACTGAATTTCTTAATACAAACCATTCATATTCAACCAACAAATCAATGATTCAGTTGCAGATTCCATAATCTCAAGTTCAATATGGACATTACATGCAAATCAGCAAAGTACATGGATCAATTTTGAATTCCTCTAACCTTACTATTTTACAACTTGTCAACACAGAAGACATTACAGTTCAGATGCAATGATTCTCATAGGAGGGATCATCTATTCTATTTACCCACTGGATCCCCCACATGACATCTTGAAATCCACTGAGAAAACTTCGGCGTATGCAACCATTACCGGGCTGCTCCACACTTTGTGTGGATCAAATCTTTGGCAAACATCTAGTCCAAACCTATATGATTTATACAAATCATCATTAACCAAAAAAAAAAAAAGAAAAAAAAAAGAAAAAAAAAAATGAAAAAAAAAGAAAGAGCATCTGCTACATCTGGTTTTGCAACAAGGAGCACATGTATGTCAATCTTGCGCAGTTCACATGCTTGGATCTGTCCACCCAGCTTTGGTCCAAAGTCCTAAAGTGAAGAGCCCTGTTTTTGATGCCAGGATTAAGTACAAGAGTGAGGAGCCAGCCCCCCTTTGGCGGCTGACCCTCTTGGGCACCAGACAACGGTCAGCAGGGGTAAAGAGCAGATGGGATTCCTTCCTTACCGCGGTGCCGGATGAGGGTCAAACAACTGGCTGGGCTGTCCTGGTCCTGGATCAAAAGCAAGCTTAAGATTAATCAGGAGCGTTGCAACATGTATTACCCCCCCACCCCCTTTTTAAAGTTTAAAAAAAAAAAAAAACCTTGTATTTTGTGATCTGCCAGTTTCCTGTAACTTCTGTTCTGCCTGCTAAGCATGTGTATTAATTTTCTTTTCATAATAAGCATTATTTAATAAGGCTGTGTATCATGATGCAGCATTTTCAGCTATTAATTTCACTTCCAAGAGGCTTCTACTATAGTGCGGTTCAACACAAACCCCTCTCATTCTGTCCCCCAAAATATCCAGACTGATTTTTGTTCATACAGATCAGCTCACATTTTGCTCATTTGATTGATCTTTTAATGATAAGAAAATTATAAAAAAACAAAACAATGATGCATCTGTTTAGATAACTTTTACATTCAAATTGATATCAACCATTTTACATATTTCTCCATATTAAATCATATTCCATAATTATGTTCAAAACAAAATGATCGAAAATCTGCCGCACTGTACCTACTATTCAATAACTGTTTGCGAAGAAACAATCACCATGTTCATACCTAATTCACAAGAAATTTTTAGTTTCATTTTCTCACTTTACATTAACAAAAAGTGTCACCAATATTCAAATAAATGAGCCCTGAAGTGTAACATTTTAAGGTATTCATGCCGATTTATGTCAGATTGGTCATCTATCAATCTTGTCCATGAAAGACTAACACGTTTTAAACGAGTGTCATCAAGAAAATTAAGTACCAAGTATCATCACAATATGCTGATACAAAGATGAAAAGAAAAATCTCAATTACATTTTAAGTATGAATAAAAGTATATGGAACTCTAAACTGGCTAAAGTGAAGTTTTCACTGTAAATCTAAATATTTTGTTTGTTATAAACAGACCTGCTTTTGCCTCAAAAGATCAGTGTAGCATTTGACATTTTCTCATAGCATTTCAAATTTCAGCAAAAGCACTTACATGCAATATCACAGAATCAGTGGTCGAGATTTTGTTCTTTTTTTTTTTCAAGACATATATATACTTAAAAAATGTTTTTATGGCATCCCCAATGTCCAACTAGTCACACTCAACTGCACTTTCATCTGCTTTTTGCTTCACACACAACATGATGGCAGATGAGGAAGACCTAAACCTTGCTCAATATTGTATGGTTTTGACTTGACCCACAATCATAATGGCAGACAATGAATTGTTAAAGCAGTAAAATGTTATCATAGTTAGCAATTTTTCTTCAGCTTTTTGTTCCTCTCCTTAAACAAAATAAACCTACGCTTAAAGATCCATGTTGTCTCGGTTCTCTTTAAACAGCCGCCAAGTCCATGAAGAATTTTTTCCTTTGTACTTTTTCTTCTTTTTTCTTTTTCAAGTTCAAGTTTCTTGGCATAGCATTCCATCACAAAGTGTAGAAGTGTGCCTCTGTCATCGAAACCATAGCAAATGTTATGCCAAAAGCGTAACACTTGGCAACCCTGGATTAATAACTGAATGCTGTATCTTAAAAAAATCACATACAGTTACCTATAGCTCACAAGATGTTCACAGATTCCATACCTGCCACATAGTACATACTTTCACCTAACAATGCTTGTGCCGGAAGAAGATCGATAACATTTAAAGGTCTACTTTAGAGGTTTTCGATAATTGGTCAGCTTATGCAGAAATATGAAATGTTTGATAAATTGGTAAAATAAACATCCGATTCGCTCCCGATCACACGAAATCGATCCACGAAAGTGGGCATTTTCACCTGTAATCAAGAAAACGGGAGGTAATCAACTAAGTCTTGGCATGGCTTGAAATACTCTTGGATGTGACGTCACATGATGGACTGGCCGTCAGCCGCGACCTACATAATAAGCCAACGGCAACAGAAAGCGATTCTGATGGTTCTTGCACATCTCGATCGGTATTTAATTTATCATGTAAAAGCAGTGACTATGATTGCGACAGCCAATGTAACTCTGGGGATGTTTCCGCAAGGCCTTTACCTTATCAGTTTGAACGCTAAGTTCTTTTTACCACGTCAGTTCCAGCTGGACCATGGAAACGAGCTATTCAGTTCCAGCTGGACGCCCGAACACATCATTCCGAAGGCGTACGGACTTTACCGAAGTCTCGAGGGAGGCTACCGAATGACTTCTTGATGCGATCACGCGTGGACGGCGAGCGGAGATTCTCCTTCCTCAAGCCTTAACGTGTTCATTCAATTTAACAAGTGTGATCTGTCCATAGATAAGAACAGAATAAACGTGCGACTATCGGCATCTGTACGAGCTTACCACTCCGCCTTCAAAGTATACGCGCACAATGCAGAAGAAGTTTTTGATCCACTCGAACGGGCTCGGCAATTGTCGGAACAGCTCGTTTCCGTGGTCCAGCTGGAACTGACGTGGTAAAAATAACTTAGTGGCCCGGCATGGTTGCACCAACCGAATCCACTTCTTTCGAGTATCTGGATCGGATGGAAATGTGTGCAAAGAATATCCGTCTCCTGCTGAGCTGCTGCACTCGCCTACAGCACAATATCTGCCACCCCCTCGTGACTTTTTAGGCTGTGGGGGATCGCAACTCGTGTTGATTTCACTTGGCGTTGGCTTGTTGTGTAGGTCGCGGCTGACGGCCAGTCCATCAAGTGACGTCACGGTTTTCGGTCTACCGCGCGGGGTTTGAACAGGTGTGCAAAACTCGTTTTTTATCTATTAAATTCTTCCGGCGACTTTTTTTGAAAAATGAATACCATACTCTAGTTATATGACATGTAGACCTGTTTTTAACAAATTATCGAAAATCTCTAAAGTAGACCTTTAATATCTGATTCCAAATTTCAAGAACATTTGTTGAATTTCGCCTAAAAATATTATGTTTTCCAACATTTTCATGTCACAAAAAAATGTCTATTATGCATGGGTACTTTACTCATTTGATTTCAAAAGTGATTTTCTCACCAACTTAATTAGGCAAGTGAATTTAATGTACATCCACACACCATGAATGCTAGTTTATCAATTTCTGATTTCAGCAGACATCATTACTTGCATCAGAATCAAGAACTTTGGGCATTTTACACTTCGAGTCATGTATGTTTCTGCATAACACACCTGTTGTGGTAAAGTACTCTTTGTTTACACAGTTCCGGAGACTGTCAGGAATTCTGCCTAGTATAGCTCTCCTCACTTCTCCTGCTGCCATTTCTCGTAGTTCTGACACACTCTGCTCACTGTAGAATGAGGAGTGTGGTGTAATCATCAAATTTGGACAATCCTTCAATGGACCTGCAACATGCATAAAAAAAGGAGGTGAAAGAAACCTTAGTTCATCACACCACTACACTGTATAAGACCTGCAATGATCAAACAGAATATGATCAGCTCTGAGGGCACAGCAACTTCTTTAAATGATCTGTTATACATAGAATATTTTAAAAATAAATGGTGCAGGGCAACTTTTTAAAATGAACTGTTGTACATAGAATGGTGTAAAAAAAAAAAAAAAAATGGAACAGGGTGACTTCTTTAATTAAACCGATGTACATAGAATATTGTAAAAAATACACAACACAAAAACAAAAAAAAATGAAGCTGGTCTCCCTTATTACTTGACACTTATCACTAGCAGAATTTGGAGACCAACAGAAAAATCTCCAAATGATTATTAAGGTACAGAGCCAAGGAGACCAACAGAAAAATCTCCAAATGATTATTAAGGTACAGAGTCAAGGAGACCAACAGAAAAATCTCAAGCACAGAATTTCCCAAAAGTGGCGACACAATTTCAGAAACAGCTGGTATGCAGAACCCTTGTTACAATGCAATCTGCTAGGCAAAATGTAAAACCTCAGTCTCGCCAGAGCCAATCACTGGTCAAGCAAATCATACTATACTCACTGGCTGCAAGATTGAAGGGCTCATTTTCTTGCACATCCAAAGCAGCAGCACGGATACGACCATCTTTAAGAGCAGTTGCAAGTGCCTGTTCATCTACAAGACCCCCCCTTGCTGTGTTGATCAGGAACGCACCTGAAAACATTTTCTTTTTGTTTACCGTTTACTGGACAGAAATAGGTTTAGAAGCAACATTATAAACATAAAATGATCAACACACTTTAGAAACAAAATAACAATAATCTTGTTCAATGGTAACAATATTATTCTTTGATTTAATTAGTATTCTTACAATTGCTGAAGTTTCAAAACAGAATACTCTTAGTCAATCCTAAATGTTTGCAAAAAGAAAAGTGAACACCAACCTCAGCTGAATTTTAATCAAATGCACATAATTCCATTTCTAATACTGGTGACTTCAAGAACAACCAACAAACAAATTAGAAACAAGATTTCTAATTTTAACAAAGACTGGTATATGGACAGTGCCCACAGACATTCAGAAAAATTTGTTCATAACAATGTATCAAAATCATAACTCTTCAATTAATAAAAACAAAAAAAAAAAAACCCTAATTAACCATAAAAACTGATCTACTGCTGTAACAGCTAAACGAGAGAGTTTGAGTTCTGAATCTATGAAACAAACTTCCATTTTCTTCCTCCACTTTTTTTTCAAACAAGAAGGAAAGTTATCCCTACTCAAAATGAAACAATAACTTCACCCAAAGCAAAATGTTAGCAAAGAAAACTGAACCCAACAACAAATGAAGATGAACAAAATTGTATGTGTACATGCATGCCCGCCCGCATGTGTGTGTGTGTGTTGTGTGTGTGTGTGTGTGTGTGTGTGTGTGTGTGTGTGTGTGTGTGTGTGTGTGTGTGTGTGTGTGTATGTGCGAGCAAGGAAATAAGTTTAAAGAGCTACATTATCTCGGTTCTGTTTCAGATCAACAAAACTGTAGTACGCTAAACTAAAAATGTAGCAAATGGTAATTCTAGGGTGGAAGAGGGAAAGGGAGAAACTCAGAAATACAGGAGGGGAGACACAGAGCTAAACATGAACTTATAACACAGAGAGAGAGAGAGAGAGAGAGAGAGAGGAGAGAGAGAGAGAGAGAGAGAAGACAGCGCAAACATATAGAAAAAGAGAGAAACAGCGAATAACATCTTAGATTTTAGTAATATACTTCTATTATCTTGAAATCAGCTTTACTTACCACTCCAGAATGCTGTTTTCAACTAATGTATCCAATTACCCCCAATATGACATTAACAGGGCTGTCAAACAACACCACAAATACTAAAGCTACTGCTAGTGCCGAGCTGGGAATGAATGTCCCATTCAGAAACTGAAAGAGACATCCAATAGATGAACATGGTAGCAATTCTATTGCCATTCTTAAAATTAACAAGGGTGTACTGAAGCACTAGTTATTACCTCTGAACTGACTGCCCAAAGATTACTATGATAACAACAAAAAGATGACAATTAAATACAACAACAAAATATTGAAAAAGCAACATGGGCTGACACTGCAGAACGACAGCCGATGTTCATTCTGGACAGATAGAATATAAGCTGCCAATGCCTCAAAGCACAAAGTGTAGCATTTTGACACTAAAAGTGTAGCATTCCAAATTAAAGCATAGTGCTTGTATGTGTGATATCACCAAACCTGTAATAGGGATCTTTTTTCACTGGCTTCTTCCTTGAAACTGTCTCTGTGGCATCCACACTGTCCGACAAATCAAGACTCAATAGCACTTTCAGCCATACTTTGCTGAATTCGCACACAACACGAAGGCAGACCAAGAAGTCTGAAACCTTCCCAGGTAAAGCGAGGTGTTGACCGGACCTACAAAATGACTCACAACAAAACCAATCCATAACCTTGCAAAATCACAACAGTCTTTAGTGATTTTTTTTTCTTTTCTTTATTTTTGTTTCTTTCCATCTCTCTCTCCCAAACTGAATGTGCCCATTTTTGACAAGTAAGTCTACAGTTTGAAGATCTATGCTGCCTTGAGCCGCAAACTCTAAAAGCATTTTTTCTTGGCATATGTGTGCAAGAGCGGCAGGCGTGTGGATGCGTATGAAATTTTGTCTTTTGGCATAGCATTTCCTTACAAAGTGTAGCAGCACAGCACTGTCAACAAAATTGTAGCATGCTACACCAAGAGCTAAGCAGCTCTGTTAGTTAACAGTCTAACAACAAAGTCGCTAGATTACAACAAAAAGGTTGGCATGTTATGAACTGTGACCTCAGAAAAAGAGCTGAAAGACCATCTTCATCTTCAACAAAAACAGGAGAATGGACAAAAAACAACAACAGTAAAACAGTATATCAAGAAATAAAATAAAAAAGAAGACATTTAAAAAGAGAATGACAGAAATGAGGAAGTTGCAAGCACAGTACTCCCAGGGAAGGATGAGTTTTGTACAGAAAGAGCACCCTTGTATCCAGACGAAGGTAACAACATAACAAAATAACAGAACTAAACACAGTGTTACACCTGGGCATCTAAACACTGCTGTTGTGTTTTCCTGAAAACAAGTGGACTTTGGAAATTTCTCTGCACTCAACCATTTCTTCATTGAAAATTATTTCAATTTCCTGATAACATGCAGCACCAACTTATTCAATATAGGTATTATATAAATTACTGACCTGGTCTCATCTGTTTTATTGTGTAGTCATTGATCAAATGGTGATTGTGTTCATTAAGGCTGCAGTGCAGAGACACACAGTCACTCTGGAATAGGAGCTCTTGCAAGGTGTATACTCGTGTAATGCCTGCAACACACATTCTACAGTGCAGAAAATATAAACGGTGAAATATTTACGACTCACATTTTTGGTGCGCACACTTGTATTAAGCAACACCTAAAAACATGCATCACATGAAAATATACTTCTTCACAAAAAGATAATTCTGAACTGCATTTAATGACTTGAACACTATAACCAGAGGACAGAGTTCAGTTTGATTAAAAAATAAAAACAACAAAACAAAAAAATGAAAGTACACACTGGTCAACAGGAATATCTATCCTTTGTATCCTACAGGATTCTTTTTCTTTCTTTCTTTCTGCGTACGCAGGCTGATACTCCTGCGGACACTCCCTGTATAGCCAGGCAGTGGAGTTTTGTGTGTATGACCCTTTTCTATCCCGCCAATAAGGCAGCCATACTCCATCTTCGGGAAGGTGCATGCTATGTGTCACGTGTCATCCATACCAACGGCCAGACTGGCCTTCTCTTCCGAAAGTTGGTGATGGGATTTTACGTGTGTGCAAGATGTTGTGCGTGCGTTCACACACGGAACCTCGGTTTATAGTCTCATTCGAAGGACTGTGTGGGGAATGGAATCAGAACCAATGTTAACTCGAGGGAAAAATCTCCCTATACCGAAATTCGAACCCGCAACCCCAGGATCACAAGTCCGGCGCTCTACCAACTGAGCTATTCCGGCCCCCGTATCCTACAGGATGATCTTGGACAGATGCAATGGGGAGATGTATGCCCATACTAAGCAACCATTCAGCGTTTGATAACCATGAAGAGGTTCTTGTCTACCGTAAGTAAGCTGACTAGCTGCCTGACACAAGCATTAAAGGTGTTCCTTGGAACGAACTGCAAAGAATTTCTCTAAAGGACTTTCTCCCTTTCAAAATATGCTGATATTCACCCCTCATACATTTTGGACAGATGCCACCCATGATCTGACCTTCTCTGTGAAGTTGTTGACAGACCTTGCTATCCACACAAATTTTTGCCTAGTTTAGGCAGATATAGCCAACAGAAGGACATGCTAAAATGGACACTTAGGATAACCTACTGAAAATTTACAAGAGAAAACTACAGCAAACCTGAAATCATAACTTGTATCTGGTACATAAAAGAAAAGAAAACTGACAATGAAAGTTTCTTTTTACAGAGAACTCTTTCTTTGAGAAGGTTGGCTTTGTTCAAGAATATTTCTGTCCATAACAACTTTCTCCATCTCCAGACAACCCTCCTTTACAGACTTGGTTTTTGTGTCTATACCAGAATTATCTCTAAGGAGTCCCCCTACACTTTCTTTTTGCAATACTTCTATCACTGCTCAATCATGTTCAAATAAAGATAGCCACCTTTTCTTTTGGAAGTATATTTGGGAGTATATTTGTCTGTACTAGAAATGTCTTCAAATACAGACTCCCTTCGAAAAAAAAAAAAAAAAAAAAAAAAATCCTTTCCACGGTAAATCAGGCATGAAAGTGACCAGCAGTAAAAAAGGTGAAATCGGCGCGGTCTGGGGGCCGGTGTAGGCCCCCAGTGGGGTCCAGGGGCAATGTCCTGGCGGGAGTCAGGGGGCAGAGCCCCCTGAAGCTGAAGCTTTTTTTTTATGAAATAAAAGGCCTAAAACTGCAAATAAACCTCTATTTCAGCGCTGTTAAGAAGGGCAAATAAGCCACATTTTCATGTTTTTAGTAATGAAAATAATACTTCAAAAGATCATATATATTTAACATACTTGTGCATACTGACTCATTCACTCAAAACAATGAGACAGCCTTCACAACATTGATTCAGTCAGTCAATCTTTCCACATGGAACACAAAATGCAGCGCCTTTTTCGTCTAATTTGCGAAACACATCACCAACTCGAACATCGTCCACTTCCTGGTCTAGCCAGTTCCACCTCCAATCATTTCTCATCCCTTTTTTTTTTTGGGCGTGAAATCGTGACGCGCTTGTTAAACTTCGCCAATTTAACGATGTCCAGACAGGCGCGAAAAGACCGGATGTTGATTAACGGCAGAAGTGACTGGTTGACTCTTTTGAGAATAACAGAGTTGCAAATTGTCCAAATGGGAATAGCATCGAACGAAAGTTTATTTCAGGATTTTTTGTGTGTGTGTTTTTTTTTTTGGGCGGCTCTTTTTTTTGGGGGGGGGGGGGGGGGGACGGACGGCGCAGATGAAAAAAATGGGCGGAAAATCCGCCTTAGGCGGACGAATTTCATGCCTGTAAATTTATCTCCAAAACAAGGACTTTATAGACCTAAAATAAAAATCTGTATAATCATATTACAATTAACTCCCAATAACAACCCCCCCCCCCCCCCCATTTAAAGACCCGTTTCCCCCTAAACATTTCTGTTTATACTGTTGTTTCTGACACTCCCTTTAAAGAGCTATTCATCTAAAACATTTCTGGCTCAGGGTGATGAAAGTGCTAGCCCACGAGTCAAAAGCTATCAGTAAGTCATGCCAGCAACATTTTCCATGAGTAAACCCGTATGATTTTTTTTTCACTCTGTGTTGGTATTACGCAATCCTATGATTTTTTTTTTCACTCTGTGTTGGTATTACGCAATCCCACTCTCCTCTAAATGAGAAAACAAACAAAACCCATATACGCGGCTGCACAATGACATCATTCTAGGCAACGTGCAGTTTGTAACTGAGCACAAAATGTTATCTTCATCCTTCCAGGAATAGATAGGCAAGGGTAGTAAATCTGCGTTACTTTATCTGCTTTCACTCTCTCATTAGTAAACTGTTCAGAACAAAACCTAGATTCTGATTCTTTTCAGGTTTTCCTTCCCACAATGATGATTTATTAGAAAACTATAAGCGTGAACGGTGAGTTATTAAGATGAATTTTTTAAGTACCATGAGATCCCATTATGTAAGAAGTGTAAGGGTACACAGGTCTGCTTTTAAGAAAACAACAGACCAGATAAAAATATTCAATGCATGTTTATGCCATTACATGTTCTTGTATAAACCTACATTCAATCATGTTTTGCTGTGCATTATTCCAAATCTAAACATGAAAGCATTCCCACTTATCTGATGTGAAGTAACGGTCTCTTATAACAACTTGCATCACTTTTTCCTTGAGATTGTTTCCATACACCTAATCTTACTTTACACAATATAATCAACTCACCCAGTGACTTTTCAATACCATCTGCAAGGTATGGATCATAGAATATGACGTTGAAGCCAAATACTTTAGCACGGATAGCCACTGCTGTACCAACTCGACCTGTGGGGGAAAAATATCGAACTGCAGAATCAAATAACAGACACAACATCCTGATGAAAGTTTTGAGCATACACATAACTGTACACATCAATAACTTCTACATTCATGCAGCTGCACACCTCTTAAGCCATCAATAATGATAATCATGCTTCTTTAAAAGAACACTTACTAAGAAGTGAAAAATACATATGCGTACCCAACCTAAAAAAAAAAAAATCACTTGCTTAACAAGAAATAAAACCACACAACAAGAGCACCTATTTGTCCTTGATCGTTTTAGCATTATTTATTTATCCTGATCTATCCTTAAATATTGCTGATATTTAAACAAGCAAGAGAATTGCTATCTCTGTATTTGTTCTCATCAATGTTAATTCCTTGTCAGCAGCCACAAGTAA
This sequence comes from Conus ventricosus, assembly GCA_018398815.1. Taxonomy (NCBI): domain Eukaryota; kingdom Metazoa; phylum Mollusca; class Gastropoda; order Neogastropoda; family Conidae; genus Conus; species Conus ventricosus. The sequence continues at coordinate 76,497,475 of CM031597.1, forward strand.
TGCTGCTGAGAGACTGTAGCTTCCTTGTGACCGAATAGGACAGACAGGTCGAGTTCCAATACACTACTGTCATGTTTCCCCAGGGTTCCCAGGGACTTCAGCTTATGCCAAGTAAGGACCTTGTAAGGACCTATAAGGACCATTTTCTAAATTAGTAAGGACCTCTACATTAACATTAGCAGCATATATATTACAAAACGTACTTGTATATCTCTTCATGGAAATGCACCAAACACAGCGTACACCCAATATAACCTGGCTGCTGTATACTGCAGAATCAAATCACACTGAAAACTGTTTGTTCCCTTGTTCAGTCTTCAGTAAGAACAATGTCTTGAGTCTCTATGTCTTCCACTTCAATCCACTGTTCCCATGTTCAGTCTTCAGTAAGAACAATGTCTTCAGTCTCTTGTCTTCCACTTCAATCCACTGTTTGTTCCCTTGTTCAGTCTTCAGTAAGAACAATGTCTTGAGTCTCTTGTCTTCCACTTCAATCCACTGTTCCCTTGTTCAGTCTTCAGTAAGAACAATGTCTTGAGTCTCTTGTCTTCCACTTCAATCCACTGTTTGTTCCCTTGTTCAGTCTTCAGTAAGAACAATGTCTTGAGTCTCTTGTCTTCAACTTCAATCCACTGTTCCCTTGTTCAGTCTTCAGTAAGAACAATGTCTTGAGTCTCTTGTCTTCCACTCAATCCACTGTTTGTTCCCTTGTTCAGTCTTCAGTAAGAACAATGTCTTGAAGTCTCTTGTCTTCAACTTCAATCCACTTGGTTCACACCTAAAACTAAAACCAGCTGATACTTTAACCTGGCAGTCATAGCTGATACTTAAACTTGAATGTCAATCTTTCACAACAGAAGAGATAAGTAAAAAAAAAAAAAAATGACACTGAGAATGAGAAACAAAAACAAAACTGTTATTAGGGGTCATAGGCACTTTCAGATCCTGAATATATGTTGGAGAGAAAAAAAGCACACACACACATATACTGGCCATTTTTTCCATTCTTTTTCGACTCTTGTGATGTCCTGTTGAACTCTCTCTGCTTCATTTTTTCTGTCCTTAGCTAACAAATGCAGAGTGTTGGACCGTTCAACCAGACTGAAACTTCTCTGCTCCAAGAAGATGACGTGCCTCATCACTGGTGCATTTATGTTTCTTCCTCAGGTCGACCAGTTCTTCTCCTAACCTCTTTCTCTTCTCTTTTTACACAGCTGCCTCCATCTCTTGCCTCTGTTCAGCAAGGTATCCGTCATATCTTCCCCAGACTCCTGATGCTGAGACAAGGAGTTTTTTTTTGTCAATGACAACTTCCTCCACACCTCCCATATTATGAATATGGTCTAGCACAACCCTACGTACCATCGACGCCAAATGCAGCGATCTTTCACACACAGAACATCGAGCATAATGTTTGTTTTGGTGATCCTTCAGCAACCAGTCCTTGTACTGCTTTTTTTTTACCCAACGATCCTGAAATGCACTTTCCTGGCATTTCGATTGCCTTGAGCAAAGACGGGAAAATGATGGATGTAAGTATCGCGTCTTCACGCGAAACCAGACTGCAAAACTAGGATGAGACCTTGAGAAAAATCAAAACTTCCAAGCTGAAAGTAGTCTGCTAGGCTAGGGCCACTTGTCAGAACCCATTGGCGAGCAGATTTCAGAGTAAGGACCGCTTGCTTCCAAGATTTTCCTACCAGCATTTCACCATCAATGATTTTTTTGGCTGTCGTAAGGACTTGTAAGGACCTTGATGCTAATATAAGCACTTGTAAGGCCTTACTTGAGGTGTTTCAAAATGTAAGGACCTGTAAGGACTGGTAAGGACCCTAAGAACCCTGTTCCCATGACGGGACACAGTACATGAAACAGAAAATGTAGTCATTCTCCTTCATATCCCTTCACACAAACCTACACACCAGCCAGTATTCAGTCAAGATGAGCCCTCAAGGACCTACAGAAATGATCTAGTGTGCCACCATGAAAGTCAGACTCTCTCTCCTAAGTCTTCCCCAACACCCTCCTTTCTTTATCTCGGTCTGATTTTAAGGAAGTGCTTAATCCATAATTAACACAAAGCCTCAATACTTATTTACCAACTGCACAGAATAGAGATTACACACATTGACAGAATGCTGGCAAAGAGCCCGTTTTCCACTTCAAGACATAATTTCTTGAGCCTCTATCCACACCCTTCTGCATGAATGTTTTGTGTGTGTGTGTGCACACTAGATAGACAACCCCAGCTCCTGTGTATGCATGTGTGTGTGCACATTACATCGAAAAAAGCTGAGTATATAAAAAGACAGAGAGAAAGAGATTGCGTGTGCGAGTGTGTGTGTGATAAAGATCAGAGAGAGAGAGAGAGAGAGAGAGAGAGAGAGAGAGAGAGAGAGAGAGAGAGAGAGAAAGAAAGATTGTGCGTTTCTGTGTACAGGGCTGAGAATTGCGACTGATTGGCTGGGCTGAGAAATGGTATATATATCCGAGCTCTCAGCAACTGCCAGATGTGGGACAATGACAGGTGTTGCTGGTAGGTTCAGCCCTCAAAGTCTAAACTTCAGATAAGAGCTAATCATCATCCATTCAGCTGGCTTAGTGCCAGACAAGAGTATTTAGTATGTAAAACAGAAGAGTAAATTTCCATTCAAAATATACTCAGTGTGAGTTAAAACCCAATTCAATTTGTAAATATTCATCATGGCAAATTAGCATATATGAATTCATCTTAAAAAGCAAAGGTGAATTTAAAGACACCACTACCACAAAAAACATTGTGCCGAGCAAAACTTTGGAGAAAGATAAATCAGAATACTGAAGAATCAGAGTCTAGCTAACTTCGTCATTCATAACATCTGCCTTTATTTTTTTTCTACACACCATTACAGAATGATTAAATGCATCCAGCAGCTCATTTTTTGGTGGGCTGTCACAGACGCAAACCCTTCCAGCAGAGGATCCAATCCTTAATGTCAATCTCGCACTAAATTAAATACAACACAAAAAAAGCTGTGCAACTTCAAGCATACATGACTGCACAAGTTCAAGTTCTACCTTAATATATCGATGTTTGTGAAAATATTATTGATACCAACCTTTTTTTTTTTTTTTTTTTTTTTAAACAGTGCATAAATGTACAAATAACAGAAGTTTCTATCAAGCACCTATACGGAAAACTTCACTTTGTTTTCCTTCTTCAAAAATATTCAAGAATGTGAACAGCAAGTGTTTTTAACCCACTGCCAACCACATCGACCGAGAAATTTCCTCTTTCTGAATACCAGATTAACCAAGATGACCGCTGAATACAATTTCAACAACTTTCACTTTCACCATCACATATCCCCAGAATGCAACTGCGACAGAAGAGTCTTACGGAACAGAAGTTTCTGGACCCCATTTTGTTTTTTGTTGCAAGTTTTGGCGGAGGTAGTTTTGCTGCTGTGAATTTTCAAAGTTCGGCTTTTTTCCGCAAAGATTTTCTGGGGAAAAATGGCGGATCAATTAACTATGCAACTTGTAGAATTCATTTTGAGATGGGATAGGGATGAAGGGAGCGTAATTGCGGGCTACACTCTTGAAAAAGATTTGAAGCCAGACGATTCGGACGTCGATCTTGACCTAGTTATAAATAAAGATCGACTGCTGACTGATTTTGAGGCCGGAATCAATGAATTCGGGCGATGATAATGACGATGTCGAATAGCCCATTGCTGCTGCCCCTGCCCCATAGAATTCAAAAAAACAAAAGTTGCTAGAGATTCTTTAATTGGTGACTGGAGAGGTAGACAAGAAGTGAAGCCACCCCCCAAATGTTCGTGTGTTTTTGACAGCCAGGAAAACCGGGGTCAGTCAGTGGGTGTGTTCCACGATTTGCTGTGGGAGCGTCACCTTTAGCCTTAAGAGGAATTTTGGCAGACTTTTAGCGAGAAAACAAATTTATTTGCTGAACAAAAAACAAGCAGAAAAGGATGAACATAAAAACTCTGGCCTAAATAAAAAAAACTGCCTCATTTATCGAAAAGCAAGGAGGAGACGGACAAGAGGTACATCATCACAGTGTGTCGAGGGGTGGGGTTGGGGGTTGGGATTGCTCAGTGTACTTGTGCAAAAGCACATTTTTGCTGGAATTCCATCACAATCTAAAGTCTAGTATTCAGTAATCTGTTTTTGTTATTTTTCCCCTCAGTAGTTACAAGACAAATCTTGTATGTGATGCCTTCAGCTTAACAAAATTGAAGTTCGGGTTTTTTTTTTCTCCTTCACAACAAAAGTTGATTAGTGTGCAGACCATATAGAATGACTTTATTTTGTTCCTGAAGGTTTGAGTACTTTGTTTAGACTTGTAAAAATCACTATGTTCTCCTAATCAATGACATTCTGTGGGTACAGTGAATTTAGGGAAAATTGTTTTAGCACCGAGTACACTGAAGTAGAGTTGGTCTGTTCGGTTTTTCCCCCCAAGTGTACCAGTTCACTATCTATGGGAAAAAAATGTCTGTTTTGGATGGAGTGAGGTCTTGGAATTTTTTTCATTACTTTTATAGAATAGATGATTTAAAAGCAATTTTTTTTTTTTTTGGGGGGGGGGGGGGGGGGGGGGGGGGGGGGGGGGGGGGGGTTCTTTACGGCAAGTGTGTTGTAGCTGTTGCAGAGTTACCACAATTGGCATGGTATTCTCATAGTCATGTAGCACTTGGCATGGTATTCTCATAGTCTTGTAACACAAAGTCATGCGGTAGGCAGAGACTTAATAATCAGTTTTCCATTCCATAAAAAATGCAAGGAACAAGTGCACTACACTATTTAACCATCTAGCTCGATTTCTCTTTCCAAGAATGAACATAGGCATTTACCCAGTCCAACAATGCCCAATGTGTCGCCTCTAATTCGAGCCGAGCCCTGTGCTGCTTCCCGGAGCTGCTCTGGCCCATTGATTTTCTTGCCTTCCCGCACCATGTTGGATAACCAGAATGTGCGACGATACAAGTTGAGAATGAGACAGAGTGTTGAGTCAGCCACTTCTTCCACCCCATAGCCTGGTACATTGCACACAGCTATGCCTGTAACATCACCACACGTCAACACATTCTTTTGATAAAACAGCACTGCCTTTTTAAAAATATATCCTCCCCCAACCCCACCACCTTCCCTCCTTTTTTTGATAGTTTCTAACATGGACACACTACCCTTTTAAGAAATCTGTCAGGAATAAAGCATGGTAAATAAGAAAAGAAACTTAGTTGAAAAAATAAATAACTGGAAAAAAAAATGTAGAACATGTATGGATAAAAAAACTGGTTTTTTTTATGTTAAATCTTCATTTCTCAAGAAATTTCACTTTAAACACACCTGGGTCAGCAAGTGGAGAAAATTTCCCAATCCAGAAACTGAATTGCGACAATCCTGAAGTTCATGATAAAAGATAAGAAGGCATTCTTATCTTGCCGATGACTTTTATATGCAATTTTCATCCCACTTCACCGAGATTAATTTTAAATACATTCCAACTATGCCTACATGCATGCTGCTAAACTGATAATCTGGCATTCAATTTAAAACAGCATTTTTTCCTTCTTTATTAAGGGGGTAATATAATATTTCAGATACAAAAGTTTCCATGATTCAAGTGGCACAATTGCACAAAACACTTCATGACATGTTTCTGTTGTTTACTTTTCTAACAAAACCATCCTGTAGTATGAACCCACTAGTAATAAATATTCAACTGAAGACAAATCCAACATCATGACACATCTACCACTAAAACTGCAAGATAATTGCCTAGTGTACCTAAGACTACTTACAGCTTGGATTAAGATTATTGCAGAACAAACAGTGTTTTGGTCTGGTCTTCAGGCAGTTCAAACTCCCTTCCTGATATGCTCTTAGTACTTCCCATTTTAAGTCTAAAAGTGTAATAATTCTTGGTTGTCTTACAACTTCAATCCAGCTAGATGTAAACAAGAAGCAGAAGGGAGACAAGATGAGAATGAGAGCGACAGACTGAAAAGGAAAGGGCAACTAAGAAAGTGCACCTTGGAAGTTTCGTGACTGAAGATCCCCACTGATAAAGAGGGGTGAATCAGTGACAGAGTATTACTGAGATCAAGTGAATGAAAGGGTAGGAATAACTGAATGTTCAGATAACGGTTAAACATGATTTGTACTGGTTGAGTCGCAAACTGAATCAATATCTGAAGCTAAAAGGAGGAAAACAGTCTCAATGATCAAGAACTAAAAATGTAACAAAACCAAACATGACCCAAATGCATGTATCTTTTTCATCTGTTAATTGCTCTCGGAACGATTCAATAGATTTTTTTTTGTGTGCTAGAATTCTGGTTTATTTTGAAGTCAGAGCTAAGTCATGTTAAATTTGTGCTCAGCAAGTAGCCAACAACCACACAAAATCAAGAGAAAAATCACACACACTCACCCATTTCACCAGCTGCTTTAACATCCACATTATCAAAAACCACTGCCGATGCGGATGATGACCCGCAAACTTTTGAATTTATCCAGGTCTTCTTTGGTGAGTGTGATTGTGTGCCACATCAAGGCACCAACAGCTTCATTTAACACCTGTTGAGAATAAAAAAGTTCAGCAATCACTAAAACAGGAAGAAAAAAAAATCCTTAAATATCAAGGTATGAAGGGTTCACTTTTACTGTGAATATTATGACCAGCATCAAGACCTCTTGCTAATCTCCCAGCAGATTGTGAAGGCCGGAGTGGCGACAAAAAGCATGTACAATCAGAACAAAGTACAAATTAAACTCAAGGTTTTAAATCATTAATTAAAAAAAGGTGAATCACTTTCTTGTATCAATAGTCAAAGTAACAGAATTTAATGAGAATCTAAGGATCAATCAGAGCAAATGAAAACTATGTTTTTCATTAATTAAAAAAAAAATTCACATGATAATAGACATGGAATAGTTCCAGTTCGGCATCACACAGTCCAAGTAGCTGAACCTGAAATTGTATAAAGCATGTTCAATGAGATATTCTATACTACATGGCTTTTCATAGGTTATGCACAGTATGGCTTCTTCACCTATTCAGTTATCTTGAATGGCAGAGTGCATGTGACTAGTCTGTTGTCCGCATAACACTCTGCCTTTTTCAGTTTGACAATGGACGAAACAATCTCTAAATGTCGAGCATATTTGAAAGTGTCTGCCAGTTTAGGAATGAAACTAAAGCAAAGCAAAAATGTTACAGCATGGGGGTGGGGATTTGTGGCCAAGTTCCCACTTTCCAAATTTCTGCAAAAACAAGTGTGAAAGGGCTACTATTTCGGCCATACCCAATACCTGAGTATAGAAACATTCAAATTACAGTGCTTTCTGCCTGACAACTCGGCGATAAATACTTCACACCCACCCCCCCCCCCTCCCCCTCCCCAGATGTATCTGAATGCAAATTGGGAGAAAGGGAGATGGATGTGTGGGGGACGGGATTGTATTGGGGCAGACCAGTTTCATGTTTGCGAGATGGCATGAGCACACTCGAATCTGTCAATTTTCCCCCATAAGCAACTTTAATTTCCAGCACTGAACATGTTAAGTCTGCTTGCTCAAATGCTTTAACACTTGTTTTGAAGTCACACGGGGGGAAGGGGGGGAAAGCATTCAGCAGATCTTTTACGAGTTACATTTTATTGGTTTTATTTTTAGTTGCAACCAAGCAAGCAAGCTCACTGCCTTGAATGCTCACATGGCTTAACATCCAAGCAAGTACAACCACAGTACTGTTGTAACCGTCATCTTCAAGAGAGTGGTATACAATTCATATAATTTCAAAAGCACACACTGGTTTATTGCAACATCTGGCAATGGCTTCAGGAGCATGAAGAGAACAGAGAAGACAGAAAAGAGAGAGAAAAAAAAAAGTCCATCTTGACAGCTGACATTTTCAGCCCCAAAATTTAAGCGTTAAGTTTTGATGAAGCAGAACGTAAGGTAAAAAAGAAAAAATACATATCTTCCTATGATTTACATCAGTTAGAAAACATTGTCTTCGTCAAATAGTATCAGAAAATATCCTTTGGAAGTTCTCCAGGGCATTCAGGTGTTTTAAAACCAGGAGCATGATCAGAAGAGAAGAGTAAAAATTGTGTTCTGAGATTATAGTTACTAGTTTCTCATTTCAATTCAGACACTTAAACTTCAAACTGCAGGTCACCAATCCGCAAGTCGAAAAAAATTTTTCCATTAAAAAACAACAAGAATCAAGCGGAATAAATCTGATTTAAAATGGTCACCTAACAATGCTTACTGTATTGATCGCTCCACTTCAACCTCCTACAAACCTGTTCTCTACTTATCTAAATGGTGAATTATTTTAGACATAAGAAAACCACAATAAATTTACATAACAGAAATGCTTTGGTTTCAGACTCGTATTCAAATCTTTGTGGACGTGATGTTCTACAATGCTTCGTCAGGAAGCCTACTTTAGCTTCAAACCCTTTTGGAACATACCTTTTCATGTATTTCTTGTGTAGATTGTGCATCACAAAAAGCTACAGTTGCCACATCCTTGAGAATAGGCATTTCTACTGAGCAATCCCGCCCATCCAGCAGGGCCACTAAAGGGCGTGGGTGCATAGGTCCATTGGGAATGGGTCCTCGGATAGACACTGGAACAACAGAGCAATGATGAACAATTCGGAAATAAACATAAAATTCTTCTATGAACATTAATCTATGAAATTATACCATCTCCCACACCCCCACTAAACCTGCCTAACCTATAGTATTAAAAATAACCACAGAATCTATAATACTGTTGATGTGATATAATCAATTTTAAGTTTTTTTTTCTCCTATCACATTATAACTATTATCACCATTTCATCTTGGCGCAAATCTGCACAGACAAAAGCTGAATAAACTGAAACTTCCTCTTTTTTACTTTGATGTTTTATGCACAGCAGTATGTGCATGAGTGTATGTGATTGTGTTTCCCTCAGGTATGACTGTGACAAGCAGATTGAAAAAAAAAGAAGCATAAACAAGGTCTTTCTCTCCCCCCCCCCCCCCCCTTCTTTTTTTAAACTCTAGACAATAACAAAAATTGAAGAAAAATTCTTCAAAACAGCACTGAAGCTTCCATAAACCCAGACAATGTACTGGTAGATTCAACATTTTAAACCATTTACACAATATTAGCAGTTTGAACAAGTAAAACACGAGACAATCCACAATCCATAACTTGTAAAACACATACATACACAAAGAAAAAAAATCAACTTTTTTTTTTTGGCGCAGAATTTTAAAAAAATGAACAGACTACTGACAACTGAGAAAAAAGGCACAAGAAAACAAAAAGCAAACAAAATCCAGAAGAGGCAGAGGGTATCTAAACATGTGCACACTTACTTGGTGCTTCTATTCTGTTTCGCTTCAAAGAGGGGGACTGCTGCATAAGAAGATCCTGTGCAGCCCTCTTGTCCATGGGCTGTTGACTAGAGAGAAATTATAAGCTGTTGCTGTCAATGACACTTTAAACACAAATACAGATTAAGCAAAAGAAATCTTAAAAAGAACCAGAAACACAAGTCAAATGATACTTTAAACACAAACACAGATTAAGTAAAACATATCTTAAAGTTAAACACAAGCATAGATTATTCTTACAAACATGGAGTGAATCCCAAGACAAACCTTAAAAAAATACTTGGTGCTAGTAACTTTTATTGTTATTGTGGTAAAATGGACACAAAACATGACAGTAAAAATGAAAGGAACACGTTTTTCTCCATCTATAGTTGTTTGCTTTTCTTCCCTGATTTTACTTTTTTTTTTTTCTCTGTTAATGCCACCATCATGTTTTCCTTACCCTCCCAACTCCCTCCACTTTTATAGGTCTTTCAGTAGCATTTCTAGATGGACCAACAATGTTGTCAAATAGACAGAATAGTTTGACAGCAAAACTGATATTCTTTAGTTCCAAACACTTAGGATTCAAATTTTCAAGGCTTGAAATACAGCTTCTCTGTCCACCCAGCAATCAAGGGGCAGGCGGTTAATTTAAATCATGTCAATTTCTAAAATGCTCGTGGCATGTAATTTTTGTAACTGATGCTGTCAAGAAATGCTCAATGATTAGACTGTACTGTAAAGACATGTGATTCTTCAGGGTAGCAAGGCTGGAAGGGCGAGAGGTTGCGACTTATTCATCATGACTACACAGAGAATATTGGAAGCCATTAACTAAACAAATCTTTGCAGTCATACATCTAACTGTCTAAACATCTAAATACTTATAAGAATTACTTGACGTTTATGATTCAGAAACTATTAATATACACTCATTTCATTCTAAAATACTGTTATTATATCGTGTTAAGTGTTTTTCTCTTCATTTTCTTACGACAAACTACATCTACACTAACTCTATGTGTAACTATGAAATCTGAAAGCAGTAAAGTACTGAAATAGAAATCCTCATATCCCCTCTCTAGAGAGGAAAAGTTCAGATGCCTGATCACTGTAGTCCAGTACAAATGCAGGTAGGCAAGTGGATATCAAAACTGAATAGCCCTTTACATGACTTCACAATTCGCTGTCTGCAATAATCATGTCCCTAAGAATTTCTGATTGCATTAATTCTAAAATTCAAAATAATCAACTGGATGATTGAGGACACTCAACGGATGAAGATGAAGTATTTTAGTTCAACTTAAATTTGAAGTCATGTAACACAGTTACACACACACACACAACGGTTTGCTCCAACATGACCAGATAAGTGGTTTCTCGTTTTCCGTTTATGTTACTTGCTTTTGTCTGAAGAAGACCCAAGAGGTTGAAATGCATTGTGTCTTGTCCTGTACCTCGTTTGTCTATGTCCTTGGTGGTAACTAACCCCTTCTCTTTCTAAATATAAAAAAATGTTATAATTACCCTAGGAAGTGGTGGAATGGGAGTGGGGTGGGGTGGGAAGCACATTAAAATTTGTCAACTTTCCCATATATGTATGTATACACCGAGTTAAAATTTACAAGCATTCATCACAAATTAATAAAATTAGGTTACATGTTAGCCATAATCACATGAACTGATGGGACTGGGAGGCTATGAACAATTCCATCTTTTTTTCAATGTCCACCATCATCTTGGTACACTAAGTAAAAAAAACTGGATGGATATCAACCTACCATTTAGTGCAAGTTAATCTGTCCTGATCACTCAATGAATTATTTCTGACTTAAACCTGCAAACGTACAAAAACTGCATGTCGCATAATCACATCAATACTCCAGTTTTGTTCATAAACAAGAACTTACATTTAAATAATTTGAAACCATCTCCTGTGAAAGTGAGAAATTAGATTTTCATGAAAGCATTACTATATTTTTGTTTGGATTATATTGCCTTTCTTACAAGGCGTTAGTTTTACAGTACCTGTACATTTGAATGAAACCAAGCAAAATACTTGCCCACCTGAAGTATCAGTTACGGACTTCATACTCGACATTCAGTTTGGAGTATTTTCTTAAATTTGGCCCTTAGTTGTAAGTTAATGCTGCAAAATTATGAAATACCTCTCTAGTGTTATACACTGCAACATAATGGGGTTTATCATTTAAAAAATTTATTTAAATAATTCAGTTGGTCACAAAGTGCGAAGTCAGCCATTTGTTCAGCCACAGATATTCATTTTCATTTGAAGAATTGAACTCTGAACTATTTCACATAAATTACATCCCCTGACATTCTTCATTTATTGCTGAAAAATGACTTTTTTGTGTGTCCCATTAACCCGTTGAGCGCCTTTAGTCAGTCAGCTGACGCTGTAATAAAAGTGCTTTTCCAGTGCCTATGGGCATTCCCCTGACGTCATGCATTTTTCTTGAATTTTCATTCGTTACTATTTCTATCAACGGACTCAAATAGAGTTTGCGTAGAAAGCCTTATATGTCTGTAGTCTTAAAATAATATGTAAATGACCACACGTGAGGGGAAAGCCCATTTATTCTCATCACTGACTGGATGACCAGCCAGCACTTCGTGTCTCGCTTGCAAAGATGGCGGCACAACCTTCGACAAGCCCAGCGACCAAATCAACGTATTCACACAGCTGAGGAGGCTCTGCTGATGATTTTTGACAAACACAATAATCTTTTATTCAACGACTCACTCGAGCATGAAGGTGAGATGATGATAGTGGTGGAATTGCCGACCATATTCGTCAGTTATTGAGTAGGGCTCTGTGACCTCAGTGTGTGTGTGTTCAGCTGACAGCGTCGAACGAGCCAGCCTAGTGTGTACTCTGCACTGCGTGCTGGTGTCCAGTGATGTGAAAATCAGTGCGAGAGGGGAGTGTGGCCTGCTCGCGGCGTGACACGGTGCAGACGGAAAGGTAGGGGAAGATGAGGGGTGAAAGAGAGGGTTGAAGTCAAGCAAGGGGGTGTGGTGGGGAGAGGGGGGGGCGTGGTCGTGGACTGGTCAGTCTGCATCGAGTGTGAGCGTCTTGATAGACTTCCAAACTGTTTTACTTTCATTTACAGGTGTAGTGTGACAATACAAACTTTATTTTCAACTTTTTTGCTGTGTTTCTTGTTTGGATGTGAAGATGTCGTGGTAAATACATATGTTTTTGATCGTGCAAAAAAATCTATCCAAATCTAAATGCCTAAATACTTTTTTATTATCAAAATTAAAACAAAAGAAGCCCAGATTCAAAATCTTCATTCAATTTCCTTCAAAAATGATATAGATTTCATTTTTCTATCTTTTGTAGTTTCTGAGCAAGAATTTTTTGTTAATTATGACCCCCAAATCATGAGATGTCCCTGGCACCAGGGGAACACCTTTGTTTGTATTATTGTGAGGCACTGAACGGGTTAAACGACAGAAGAAAAAATTCCCGTTAGATGACAGTCAAATGGTAAAAGAACAAATTTTCATTCTCCTTCCAAAGCCTGGAATTTCTTCCTTTAAACCTCTATCAAGAATTCATTAAATACCAATATAATTTAAAGTAAAAACGTTCCATTTCTGAATGAAATGTTTAGTCTTATGCTCCTCCATGATGGATACACCGATATTTGTAGGTATTAGGTGCAAGAAATCAATGAGTTATGTACACATATTTGTCGGCACTATATATTCAGGGCTGTCACCACGTTAAAATCAACTCACCAGTCATAAACAGGGGAGGGGGGGGGGGGGGGGGGGTTGAAGATGAAGAAGATGGGAACATGAAATTAAGAAAATATACCACAGGGGTTGTCGGGTTGTTTCCCCCCACTATTAAATTGTTCGTCTTTGTATTTGTCCGACTTTATTCAAGTTTAAAAGGCTGTGCCAGTCTTGAATAAAAGTTACTCTGTGTTAGGTTTTCTTATGGGAGCAAGACTTACCCTACTTGTTTATTTTTTACTGTTCCCTGCCTCATTTCGTTTTCAATAAAAGGATTTGGGCATCTTTTTCGATTGAACTTTCAAACATATTTAAAGTGTAATATGTAAAACAAGTAAAATGATTCTAACAATTAAATATACACATCTTTAAGGGCAAATGAATTGTTGTGCCTGTCCCACACAGGTCTGATTGGGGTGTGGGTCCCATGGGGTTTCTTACTGTCCCATCATAGTGCTGATGTTATTAGTGGGAAACCACAAGGCAGTATTTTGGGACCAATATTATTTACGGTGTTTATAAATGATCTCCCTGTAGAATTAAAGAGTACATGTAAAGTCTTTGCAGATGACACAAAACTGTATAACTCTCCAAAATTGCATAAGGAATTACAAAAGGATATTGAAACCTTAGTACAGTGGTCTGATACTTGGAACCTATATTTTAATGCAGAAAAATGTAAAGTACTTCATATTGGTAAAACAAACCCACAAAAGGAGTATATAATGAAAATTGGGGGCAAGGAAATAAAAGTATCTAAATGTGAGAAGAGAAAGACCTAGGTATGACTTTTGACAAAATTTACCATTTGACAATCATATTGTAAATAGTATTAATAAGGCTAACAGAATGATTGGAATAATAAAAAGAACCTTTACATTTATAGAAAAGGACACTTTTTTGCAATTATATAAGACACTAGTTAGACCTGTTCTTGAATATGGCAACACAATGTCACTGTATGGTATCCAATGCTAAAGAGACAATCAGAAGCTCTAGAACAGGTACAAAGAAGAGCAACCAAGATGATTCATAATATATAAAAGATTACTCGTATCAGAAAGATTAAAATATCTGCAACTTCCAACACTTAAGGCAAGAAGAATAAGAGGAGACTTGATTCAAGCATACAAGATATTTAATGAAATTGATGATGTTGATAAAGCATGCTTTTTTTTTACTCCGCAGAAGAATGTTACAAGGAACATGAAGATAAGATATTTAAACAATATTCTAGAACGAATTTAAGAAAATTTACTTTTACTAATAGAGTAACCAACTTTTGGAATAAACTAACACTTAACATCAAACGTGCACCTAGTATTAATGTTTTAAGAACCCCATAGATAAACATGAATTATTAACAAAAATTAGATATGAATTTGATGGATAATAAGTCTGAGCTAGCCTATGACTGGACCAACGGTTACGAAAAAAAAAGGATAGAAGGGGCGTAAAAAGCCTAAATAGGCTAAGTTGTATTTGATACAACGCCCTGATCCTGATCCTGATAGTATACCGATTCATAGGAAATAACTAGAGCTCTGCATAATCCATTCGACACGACAGGGACTAAGATTCTAAAGTGTGCAGCTACTGAACTTAAAACAAGTTGAGTAGGCCTAATTACTATTATTTGGAAAAAAACCTGTAAGAAACGGGAGTCAAACACAAACGTGATATATATATAAATATATATATATATATATATATATATATATATATATGTGTGCTTGCGTATCGTATGTATATATATATATATATTAATATAGCCTATATATATATATATATATATATTATACATACGATACGCAAGCACACACACACAACCGGCATGGTGGGGGCTTACTGAAGTTTTACTACGTGACGAACTCTCCCTAACCGTTCAGTTGACATTTTTCTCAGAACCAATTCGGATCACTTATTCCACTGGTATTTTCTTCTTTCGCTCAATGGCACACATACGGGACAATGGTAGCACCAGCGCGCGATGAGAGCCCTAAGACACATTGGAAAACAAAGGGAGACGCTGAACTGGTGCAAACCAGCAACACAAGAAAAAAAAGAGCCAACATTAGTTCCCCCATTCGACGGCAAGAAAATCCTCAGTAACTCACAACAGCATCGCCTCACCGAAAATACTAACTAACAAAACAACACACACCTTTTTCAAAAACTGTGTAGCAAACAACAAACAACTACACGTGCTTACATTGAACGAAAAAGTGATAATTTGTGTTTCGTTCAGCGCAGACTGTCCAAATCGTGCAACTCAATGGCGCTCAAATCTCAACCAATATCGCGAAGACGAGATCTAATTCTTTTTTTCTTCTTCTGAGCTGTGTTTTTATAAGAAGAATTATTAAACAGTTGGATAAAATATAATTAAAGCCACTGACTGCTTTCAACATCTCTTTCGAGTTATTTAACTTGTTATTAGGGTTTGGTAATGACCTCTGACCTTTCGAGATTTTGCAAACTCCACTATCAAGGCACTATGGGAAAAATGGTCGCCCATCAAAATATTCCCCAGGGTTTTTAATTTTGGCTTGCAACGCAACATTTCTTTTTTTTTTTTTGTTTGTTTCATTTTCTTATGTCGCTAGACGTGAAATCATTACATATTTTATGGATTATGCATAACAGATGTCTGATGGACCCGACTGAAAAATCTACCAGCCGACTGCGTCACCAGTAACCGTTACTAACGTAGGCCTATTTTCCCCCCGGGGTTGGTCTAATTTTGGTTGCAACTACTCAATGGTTTGTATTGGTATTGCTGTGTTGTACTACACATATGGTCATATCACGTTGTAGGGCGTTATATATAGAAATAGACAAAGACATAATATGTTAAAAGTAAGCTTATAACCCATTCTGCACACTGTTATGTTTGCGCTTGCCGTGTTTGTTGCAAACCACATCAGCCAACGAAATTAAATCATCATACTGACAAAACTGCTGCATATGCATGTGTGATTTAAAACAAACAATATAATAAAACTACGACCAGTAGGCCTACAGGCACTACCCGGCTATACTGGAGAATGCAATATGTGCAGCGGAGGTGTCATGCGCTATGCTTTTCAACCACTAGCACAGGACAAGGGCAAAGCGCAGCCCAACGCACAGCCTAGTGCAGTGCTCGGGCGCACAAGCTGACACACTAGACCTCAAAAACAAAACGAAAACAAGCAAACGAACAAAAACAAAACAAAACAAACAAAAAATTGCCCCAACACCCACCTTCTATCCGGACGATTTAACGCGGCCGATCTGATGTCTCATAGTAAATCTAAAGAATCCTCTCACGGACCATGAAGAGAGGATGTGGCCGGACGTTGCCTTCAGACTGAAAGATAGTGCAAGATCCGTCAAACAAATATTGGGAAAATTTTAAGACCAATACTGAAAAAGTCCCACAGATGGGACAGACTCATACTGGACCTTTCCAATGGCAGACCCAAATGCCTGACGCATATCAACTAAGATAACAGACACTGAATATCTCTGGATTCCCCGATTTACCTACTCCAAATGTATGTGCACTGATGAAGTGATGCAAGTATGTAATCTGGAGTGTTCATGGATGCGAGTGTCAGTGTGCGCTTGCGTGCGTGTGTGTGGTGTGTGTGTGTGTGTGTGTGTGTGCATTGCGTGCGTGTGTGCGTGCGTGCGTTGCCTGTGTGTGGGAACATTCAACTGCAGTTATTCATTGATAAATCTTCACATCTATTTGTTGATCCATTATTTATATTTAACGGGTGATGTATTGGTAGTATGCCATTAAAGAAACATACTAGGGTACGTCACAGATTTATGGAGGAACCACAGCTTGGTAACCGTAGGTTTTTTTTTGCCCGTGGGTGTGCAGGTGTCGATGGATGGGTGAAAAAGATTGGTACGACGTGGTTGTCTGTCCGATCCACAGACACGCGTGTTTCGTGTGGAATGGTGGTGGTGGGTGATGGTAGATGGAATGCGTGGTGCAACGTATCATGTGCTCCATGTGCTGTGGTGGTGGGAAGTGTGTGTGTGGGGGTTGTGTGTGTGTGTGTGTGTGTGTGTGTGTGTGTGTGTGTGTGGTGTGTGAAAAGTGGTAGTAGGCCTATGTCTATTCGTTCATTGATTGGTTGAATGTGTGCACATATCCCCCCCCCCCCCCCCCCCCCTGTTTTTTTAAAATCTACTATAATGACTATGCTTTCTATTTTACTATTCACTTCCTTTCTATAATCATTATTGCTGTTGTTGTTAATGTGTTTTTTTAATAGCGTTTTCATCTCAGTTAGAATTACATTCATCACTTTTAGTTTCATTTTCACCACTATTATTACCATTTTCATTGATCAATAATAACTATACCATATATTGAACAGCCATTTCCACTAATAATCAAATGTGTATACACATACACTGACACACATGCATGTGCGCATACGCACACACATAGACCAACACACAGACACACACGTGATTGTATGCCTATATACACATGCATACATATTATGTTCGCACGCGAACGCACATGCGCGCTTGCAGATGCATGCTCACACAAGCCTACATATTCCGTATGCACACACGCACATGCGCATGCATACACGTACACGCACATGCTCGCACACACAAAGGGGCCCCGACACCCAATTACACACATACAATCCGCGTGCACACAGACACAAATACAAACATTCAACTATGTCTGCGTAGACCATGTTAATGGGCCGTTCCATTGTGGAACAGTCCCGGAGAGGAAGCTCTTCTGCCTGTATGTGGTCCTTGACGATGGATTATTGCAGGATAAAGCATGGAAAGATCGGGTGCTGGGTTTCTGGCGATGGAAATGGGGAGATGGTTTGGGCCGATCGATGTCGTTAGACAGAATTTGTAGAAGACAGTCAGCTTTGCCTTTTTCCTCTTGTAGCCAGGGTTGGCCAGTTTAGCGTCTTTAGCGTCTCCACCATACTGAATGTTTGGCGAAATCGATGGGACACCCAGAGAGCTGCTCGACAGTGCATGTTTTCAAGGCCATTGATACTCATCCAATTGGCAGGGATCCCAAATTGGACTTGCATACTCCGTGACAAGGTGTATAAGGGCCTTGTTGGTGGACTGTTTTGGGAAATTATTGGAAACGATGTTCCCACTGATAAAGCCCAGCCTATTTGCCTTGTTGACAATACTCTCAAAGTAGGATCATCTTTAGCATAGAGCTGGTGGCCAGTAGAGAGTAGGTGTGCAGGATTGTTGTGCAACGCCGAGTCATGTGGACAACTCAGCATTTCTAGGGGTGGAATGACATTTTCCATCGCTGCTCTTAGGTGGCCAGCCTGTCCCACAGATCTTCCTGTAGGTCATCTGGTCTCTGGGGGAGACTATGTCTTTATGGTGTGCTATAACACAGACAAAAGATCTGGCTATAGATTTTATTCCTGTTGGCAAGTCATTGATTTATAGCAAGAATAGAACAAGTCCCTGGGAACAAAGACTCAACTTGAAGGAAACTCTTATCTTCTCCATTTACAACTGTCTGCTTTCTTCCACTCAAGAAGTTTTAAATCCAGGCATTTGGCATGCAAAAAATGCCGTAATGGCAGATCCTGTGGACAACTGGGCTATGGCTAAGCGATCCAGAACCTCCAAGACTTCGTTCGCACAGTCCACTGGTTGGGTCTCGCTTGAAAGTCATGTTGCTGTGGACAGATAATGCTGAACTGCTTGCAGTAGTCAATGGTCGTGTTGACAAGGATGTGTTCGAGAACTTTGCAGAGAACACACGCAAGGGAGATAGGAAAATAGTTCTCAGCCCTGGAGCGATATCTCTTCTTGAACACTGGACTGACATGGCAATCTTCCATTCAGAGGGGCCGACACCGGTGTCGAATGAGGTCTGACAGAGTGAACCACCGGCTAATTCCGTGGCAATGTCCTTCAAGACATGCGAGGAAATCCCATCTGGGCCACAGGCCACAGTAGGACTGAGACTGTGAAGCAGCCTCCGAACTCCACTCACGCGGATGCGCACCTCTTCGCAGAGTTCTTCTTCTCCAGCGTTCCAGTATCTGGAAGCGTGTGAACTCATTTTACCCTGTTGGGATACTCACACTATACTCGAGAGTATAGTCAGTGCACTCCGATTTCGTTGAGTGCAGAAATTTGTGGGAAGAGATTGTGGAAAAAGATAGATAAAAGATATGGTAGACAGAAAGGACAGTAGACGACAGTACAGCAAAGGAGGAGACAGAGTTACTGAGAGCGAAAGGAAAAGGGGACGTTACTAGCACAGAATGTCCACAAGGAGGGGGACTATTTGTATAAAAGATCCCTCGGTATCCCCACGGGGGTTCGCAGAGTGATTGGTTGGGGTTAGGAGGGGACAAAGTGCATCTAGATGCAAAGTCTTCGGCTGAAAGATCGGCTTTACTGGAAGCTGATTTCAATTGTTGATTTGGGATCTCTGCTTTTCCACGACCGTCAATTACAAGTTTCAAGGGGTGAGACTCCACTGTTTTCACACTGCTTCCGCTTAATGAAGGACCAGAACTTTTTGGACATTGTGGCTGGTCAAAAAAATCCACTGTGATCAAGCCTGCGATGTACTTCCAGTACTGCCTGCGGAAATTTGTTTTAGGACTCTGAATGCTTCAATCAGTTCTTCTTGCCCAACTCGCTTCCTTTTGTTGTGGATCCTGTTCCTCTTCCTGGTCAGTTTCAGCGTCTCATAGTCAATCCAAGATGCATTTTTACATCGGACAGGCAAGACATATTGTGCAAACCGCAGGATGCCGGCGCTCATTTGGTCCTGTCTTCAAGTCCAGCCACACTGGCTCGGCATCAGGATGCTCGGTGTACTGTGCGAAGTTTGCAAGGATTAACTAATGCGTAGATTGTTCCAGTCAGCCTTCATGTAGCATGGCACAACTCGCTGTCTTATAAGAATCGAGGTGGGTTGATCTGGAGTTCAGTGTATTCTATTTCACAATCAGATAGTCGGGGAGCTGTCTCAATACGGGGAAACGGGTAAGGCTGGCTGATGACGATGAGGTCGACAGCGTTCTCTCCTCTTGTTGGCATGTTAATAATCTCGTCTAAACCAACATTGATAAGTATGTCTTGGATGCAGTGGTGAAGACGGGATGTAAGATCCACTTTTCCTCAGTTAACTTTTCTTCCAATTATTGTTTCACACATGGAATCATATCATTGTGTATGGGAATATGCGTAATCCACATCATATAGGCCCTTTGAAACATCTCGCATCCTTTTGTGTGCTGTACACCAACCGATTGCGTCAGAACCCATTCTTCTTCTTCTTGAGAAAATTAGAGTCGTGACGGTTTTGACGTACTTGGTTGGTGCACAGTAAACAAAAAGATACGAGATGTTTCGATACGGCCTGTGTGATATCTGTTATGCATAATCCCATAAAACATCATATGATTTAATGTGTAAATAAAAATCAAAATAAAACAATAAAAAGTATCGTTACTCGTCTTGTTCTTGTTCATAAGAGGTAGACAACGTCGACCTGCCAATGATTCTGCTGGAAGAAGGGATTGAAATTCTCAAAGAAAAATGCGGGGGGGGGGGGGGGGGGGGGGGATTATTCTCACCCCCCAAGAAAAAAAAAACGAGAGAGGAGAGAGAGAGAGAGGGGGGGGGGGCAGAGACAGAGACAGGGACAGAGACACACAGAGAGAGATTTCTAAGAGGTACCAAAAAGACAACCTCACAGATCATTTTCTCCAACAACCAAGCCTCTCATCCACACTCAAAGAAAAGAGGAGAGACATTCAAAATATATGGTAAAAAAACAACAACAAAAAACAAACACAAACAAACAAAAAATCGAATCAAATCATAAGCCATTGATATAATTGTAATCAGTACGGCAGAATGCATTTGTAATGGTCATGATTATTGTTTCCGGGTAAAAGGCAGGTAAGGTGGAAGAGGGGAGAGGGGAATTTTTTCCTTTGTCTTTTTTTTTTTTTATTTTTTTATTTTATAAAATTACACATATGATGTTTGAAATGTTTTGAAAGCTAATTAACGCTGGTGTTATCTGATCGAGTATGGGATTGTGTGTTCCAGTGGGTGAAGCCCGAATGTATTAAACTGGATGGGAACGGTCAAGTATAGGAATCGAGATATTGATTTTGGGGAGAGTCCTTGAGGAATTAATCAAGAATCTATCCTTTCATATTCTGGGAGCGTTACCCATCATAATTTTGTGCATTATGACTACCCTGTTATATTCTTGTCTGCGGCATAAGGGAAGAATGCTAACTGTTCTATAGTCAGTGTTCTCCTTCTGTTTTTAGAAGAATTAATTTGAGTGCATATTTATGCAGACTCACCAATGGTTTCAGTTTGTTTGCACAAGGAGCCCTGCAAAGTAGACCCATAATCTATGTATGACTAAATGTGAAGTTGGAAAAAAAAAAACAGCTTGCGTGAGTGAAAATCAGGAAAGGGTTTGATTTTCAGAGTTCATGGACTCTCGAGGAAATTCTTTTGCAGAGGGAAGTGAAATGGGGATTCCAATCGACGTTGTCATCATCACCAGTCATGTCGCCTTGGCTTCAGGCTGTGTCAGACCAATTGACATAGGCTAGAACACCAAGGCTACATCAAAATGTTGTTATGCTCTGCATAGTTATGCGGCGATCGTCTTCAGTCGTGACAAGCTCCTAGCATAACATTATGAGTCTTCAAAATCCCTCGAAGTCGGAGTGTGGTTGCCCACGTGGCGGGGTGATCAAAAACGGTCACACACAGGTAATGTTCTCATCCCTAGCTGATGCATTTGTACCATATTCAAGTACTTCGGGTGTTCAGGTGATCGTTGGAGTCTTTTAGCCAGGGTAAGACGACAACAATAACATCACCAGTGATACATAGTACTTTATATTGTGCAACCTGTTCCACAGAATCATTTTAAAAGTTTAATGGGGTTATGTTGTAGAAAGATTTTAGCCTCTGTTGACTAGTTGTGATAAACATTGACATTGTTCTTTTGAAGGTTAAGTGGCATGTGATGGTGTTCGTCATTTTTACCATAATCTTTCTTGGCACAGCTTGCAAAATATATGCAAAATCTGTTGTGTCAATGTGATTTGCATGAACTGCAGTAATATCTGCAAACAGCTCACATGGGTAAATCATGTGCAGCGGAAGATCAAGTACATAAATTAAAAAGAGAAAGGGACCTAGCATTGATGTGGGGACAACTGTGCCCGCCGTACATACTATTGCCTATTTGTTAGATATGAGTGAAGGAGTTTAGGACTGTATGCGGAAAAGAAATAGGCCCTATAATTTTAGATTTCCAAGAAGAATCTTGTAGTCAACCACATCATAAGTCTTTTTTCTCCCCCCCCCCCCCCCCCCTTCTATTTAGATCAACATAAATACGTTAGTTTCTGAAGGTCATCGGACCTTGAAGAATCTTTAGTGATAAGTTTATATGGTGTAGTGCAGAAGTTGGTACATGTAATTATTTTATTCAGCCGATTTTTTTTTTTTTGGGGGGGGGGGGGGGGGGGGCGGAGTTATGATTTGAAAATATTACGTTTCAGTAAAATTTGGTGTTCTCCCTACGCTTTTGTGAGTTTAATACATTTCTTAGTATTCTCGATTGTTCATTATAGCAATGTTCCTTTTACTAAAAGGTCTGTGAAATAACCTGTCTTCTGCCTGACAGAGAAGAGAGAGAGAGAGAGAGAAGAGAGAGAGAGAGAGAGAGAGAGAGAGAGAGAGAGAGAGAGAGAGAGATTGAGTCATTGATCTTTAACACGCAAGGATGGAGATTTTAGGCAAAGGCCTAGTCTTACAATCTGTCCTTGACATGCATACATTATCTAAACACACATCATCCATACTCTCTGTCTGCGTATGCAGGCTGATATTCCTGCGGACACTCCCTGTATAGACAGGCAAGGATTGATCCCATCTACCCAACAAAGGGAGTGGAGTTTTGTGTGTATGACCGTTTTTTTTATCCCGCCATTAAGGCAGCCATACTCCAATTTTGGGGAAGGTGCATGCTATGTATAACTTGTCATCCATACCAACGGCCAAACTGGCCTTCTCTTCCGAAAGTTGGTGATGGATTTTACGTGTGTGCAAGATGTTACGCGTGCGTTCACACACGGAATCTCGGTTTATAGTCTCATTAGGACAGTATGGGAAATGGAGTCAGAACCAATGTTAACCCCGAGGGAAAAATCCACCTGTACCGAAACGGCCCGGCGGAGATTCGAACCCGCAACCCCAGGATCACGAAGACTACGAGTCTGGGGTTCTATCACTGAGCTATCCCGGCCCCATCATCCATACTAACAATTCAACATAGCAACACTGTAATGTAATTCTGCAGTTCTTGTCTCGTTCGTCATGTCTTTAGATGGATTCCCCGATCTCCTCGACAAAGGTGGCAGTACGTCGCAGGTCCTCCAGTCCTCCGTAGAGCTTCCGGGCCACTGGTACTGGGTCGGGCCAGGTTTTCTCTCGAAGCGCTTGGTGGAGCGGGCAGGACTGCAGCAGATGTTCTGTTGTCGGGCTGCCTGTTCTGCAGGGGCACTGCTCTGTGTTGCCGATGCGGAGTTTAGAAAATAGGTGGTGTTTCAGGCGGTTGTGGCCTGTCCTGAGCCTGAAGATGACTACCTGCTCTCGTCGAGTCAGCAGGTAGTACGGGTCTGCTCTGTTGTGGCGTGGATGCTGCTGCTTCCACTTGTTCTGCAGCTTGGCCTTGATGATGGTCCTGGATTCGGTGTAGCTGGTAGATCTGTCCATCTGCTCCTTTGTAGTGCCCTCCTTTGCCAAGGAGTCAGCAGTCTCATTGCCGAGCACATTGCAGTGGGAGGGAATCCACTGCAGGGTGACTGTGTGACTTGTGCAGAGGGAGGCGAGAGATGAGGACAGATCGTTGAGCTCTGGGTCTCTATTGGACTAGAAGGGCCTGCAAGATGGACAGGGCGTCGGTCAGGAAGACAACATTGTGGCTGGCGTAGGGGCTGACCTCGATGTGGGCTGCTGCTGTTTTCAGGGCTTCTGCAGTGACAAGCACACTATTCATAAACGTGATAAGGACATGGTGGGTAGTCAAACAGAAGGAACCAAAACAACCAACCAACCAAAACCAGGTGGAGAGAGAGGTGGAGGGAGGGAGAGAGGTGGCAGGTGGGGGAAGTCAAGAGGGATGAGAGACAGAGTGGGAGTGGGGATGAGCGGTTTAATGGAGTAGGTTACATGTTCAGACGGTGTATTCAATGTATGCTTTAAAGAAGACTTTGCGAATGGACGTTATTGGTTTTAATCGAGTAATCACATTATTGAGACATAAAATGTTTATGTAAATGTTTTTGACA
Source organism: Conus ventricosus (assembly GCA_018398815.1). Taxonomy (NCBI): domain Eukaryota; kingdom Metazoa; phylum Mollusca; class Gastropoda; order Neogastropoda; family Conidae; genus Conus; species Conus ventricosus. The sequence continues at coordinate 76,522,008 of CM031597.1, forward strand.
AGTTTTAACGTATTCGTATTTTGTAGACTCGGTGGAAGCGAGTTCCAGACATGGTCCGGAGTAAGCTAAGCTAGTTTTGTATTGATCACTAGGTTTCTTCGAGCCAGAAGAGCTGTTCAATCCTGTAAAAGGGCATTGATATAGCAAGGCATGGTATCTGACGAAATGGTTAACAGAAATGATGCTTTGTTGAATTCCAATTCTTACTCAGAGGAAGTATGTTCAGTGCTTTTAGTTTTTCATCTGTTGCTAAACTGGAAGGAGCAGCTTTGCTGCACGTCTATGGTGAGAGTTTTGCCTATTTTGTGGACATCACTACTCCTGTCCCATACTGTTGAAGCGTAATTGATATGTGACATCATGTGTGCATTGAAGAAAGGTACTATTGACATAGCGCTTTAATTGAGATAACTGGAAAAGTTTTTTTTAGATGATCTTGCATAAATTATTGAGACAAGATTGTCATTTCTACTCTTTATCTATTGTTATCTCTTAAACATGATGCTCATATACCTGTTCGATAGAAGCGTATTCAACTGAAGTGTTAGGCGTAAGCATAGAGTCAGTGAAAAGTGAAAGATAACACGAAGGAAGACAGAGACCTTGAGGTACAGGAAAGAGAAAGGAAGTGTGATCCATGCAGGGGGCTCTTGAAATGAGTAAGAACCTCACCGAAGGTCTTGGCATGGCAACGAAGGATCTGGTGGAGATGAGTATAAGCAGAGGAACGCAACGGCCACGAAGGTTCAAATTTTCAAACAAGACACTCGCACGACAAATGTCGGCGATCTTACAGTCGGAGCAAAGGTGAGGGTCACGTGGTCTAATATCCATCAGTGATCTCTGGGCAGATTTTTATTTCCCCCCCCCCCCCCCCCCCCCCCCCCCCCCCCCCCCCCCCCCCCCCCCCCCCCCCCAAATAAATTTGCAGCAAACATAAAGAATTTGTTCCTGCGCTCAGACTCTGTGTAAAGATATGGTTCCAGCTTACTTGTTGTTCGGAAATCTTCACTTAAGTGTCGAAGTCAAAACGCCTCAACATTCATTGAACAAACAACTAAGTAACGAATGAATCTGGCTTCGCTTCGGTGGTGTCCAGTGGTGTCATTTCTGATCGACGTAAGCAGGATATCGCTCACAACTCTGTGCGGAGCCAACATGGATGAGCACTCCCCTCAAGAGGATGTCACCAATCCATCCAAAGGTATGGGCTTGCCTTTGACGCGAATTCACCACAGACACAGACGCGGAAGCGAAATCATAAATAAAAGCGCTACGACAGCAAGGTACGAAGGACCACAAAATGTGAAACCGTCTATGACGATGAATAAAGACAAGCCCGACAAAGAGGATGCTATCGAGTTCCATTCTGATCAGAGACTACATGGCAGGGCTGTACTTTACGCTTCCTCCATTAAACAATCCTGGCTTGAATATGCAGAAGCCAGCAGTTTTGGTTAGGAAATTTGAGCATCAGTTAAAGTGCATGAAACTCGACTGTGAGCTTTCAGTCTTTCCATTTGAGCCAGTAGAATACCCGAATATTTTTATTTCGGGTATAAAGCAGAACATGAAGCACATAACAGATCGTATTTAGGTGTACAACTGTATTTAGGCCTACAATTCCCTGCGCCAAATGCTCACACTCGATTAAATCATACACCACTATGACGTGTTGATTGGCGCGAACGGCTGACTGGGAGGTTGTGGTGTGGTGTGTGTGTGTGTGTGTGTGTGTGTGTGTGTGTGTGTGTGTGTGTGTGTGTGTGTGTGTGTGTGTGTGTGTGTGCCTCAGAGCATGTTCGATCAGTTTGACAGTGTTTTGGACCTCTATATATTGATCTCATTCAGATAAATGTGCACACAGAGATTATTGATTTATTTTTAATCTTTTTTTTTCAGCGCCTGTTGGGCACTATACTATGCCTTTTTTCTTTCAGACTTTGTAACATACTTCTTGCTCCTCTACAGCATTATGCTTAAACAGCATGCGCGCATATGTGTGTGTGTGTGTGTGTGTGTGTGTGTGTGTGTGTGTGTGTGGTGTGTGTGTGTGTGTGTGTGTGTGTGTGTACATGAGTGCGTGCATGTGTGTGTGTGCGTGTTGCGCGAGGGTGAGCGTGTGTGTGCATGTGTGCGTGCGTGCGTGTGTGTGTGTGTGTGTGTGTGTGTGTGTGCGTGCGTGCGTGCGTGCGTGGTGTGTGTGTGTGTGTGTGTGTGTGTGTGTGTGTGTGTGTGTGTGTGTGTGTGTGTGTGCGCGTGCGCGCATGCCTGCTTGCGTACTTCTGCATACCTGTGACTAGAGCCAGGAACAGATATCGCCATGTCATTTGCCACCTCCTGACGGAGAAAATGGTGTCTACATTCATTAATTTCACCATGCTCAGCAACAGCTCTTGTTCGAGCAGTTCACGTAAAAAGGAAATGACTGACAGACCATCTTCTTCTCGTCTTCCAGTCTTTATGTACAGCACTATAAAAACATCAACAGGTAGACGTATGCTTACCACTGTAAGTGGCCAGTTAAAAAAGTAACACATCAATAGAAAACACACATCAATATGTTCATACCTCAAACCCCTGCTCGTGAATGTAGATCTATTCAAGCCTCGATATTTTGCCCGGTTATAAATGAATCATAAAACAAAATGGACCAAAACTAAATGGAAATCCTGATTGAACGGTTACAAAGGAATCATAATGCTATTTTTTCCCAATAAGGTATGTCGCTGGATTTCAAATAACCATAAAAGTCCAACACACACACACAGTCAATTACAACCCCAAAAACAATTCCGAAGGAAACACACGTATATCTGTAAGTAACGTCCAACGGCGTGCGAGCACTCGACCTATAGCACTTGCATCTTTTCTGCCACAATTTCACTCTCAGTCGGTTCTGCTGAAGCAAAACCAGCGGTGCTATTCGCCAGTCCAGTAATCGTCTTTAATAACGTTCTGACTATACGCGTGTTTGGTTATGAAAACGGTTGCAAATATTGGACATGAAGTACTTCTCTAAGAAGCATACTCTGCACAACATTGAATGTACTTTACACCTTCAAGTTCAATGTCTTACTTCTGTGTCACGTGTATATTAAACGCCGTACATTGCAATTATTCCACAGTCATTTCCAATAGCAATGTTCGCATCTGTTCCGGGCATCTCTTGTCATGCCTGCATGTGCAAGAACTCCAGAGGACTATGCTGCATTATAACGCATGCTAGTAAGGACACAGGGTTTAAAGGGAAAATTCGCAGGACGCAGTTTGGCGGGTAGAGGGTCGTAAGGAGGATAGATTCTGGGCAGGCCGTGGTAGGCGTACTTCCAGTCGTTGGGCTTCAAGTACGGCTTCTGACTTAGCGCC
>CM031597.1:76530376-76542876 GCA_018398815.1 Conus ventricosus
AGTCTAACAACACGTAGACACTACGACATTCCATCAACCTGTCAGCATATAGATACTATAACATTCCACCACTCTAACAGCACATAAACATCTCGACATTCCATCAACTTAACAGCATGCAGACACCTCAACATTCCATCAGTAGAAACCTCAACATTCCATCAGTCTAACAGCATGTATACACCTCAACATTCCATCAGTCTGACACCATGTAGACACCTCAACATTCAATTAGGCGAACAGCACGTAGACATCTCAACATTCCGTCAGTCTAATAGCATGTAGACACTACAACATTCCTTCAGTCTAAGAGCACATAGACACCTCAATATTCCATCAGTGTAACAGGTCGCAGACACCACAAAATTCCATCAGTCTAACAGCACGTAGACACCTCAACATTTTACCAGTTCAACAACATCAACACATATAAAAATTTCATCTTTCTGACAGCACGCAAACACCTTCACATTTTCTTTCTTCAGTGCAACAGCACAGAGGCACCTCCCAGTCCCATCAGTCTCACAGCATATAGACATACCTACATCTCCTCACCTGACCCGACATTAAAGCTAGTCAAATGGGGGAAACTTGGGGGAAGACGGCTTGCATCTTTTCTTGAGCCACCCTAGTAGACATAAACTGTCTTTGTAGTCGTTGCCGTGATAGTCGTTCACAGAAAACCCAGAAATAGAGGAAGATTACAGAGCAAGAATAAACCCAGAAGCCCTGTATCAAGCGATAAAACGTAACTTCAGCAAGCCAATGTCCATCCCTTGAAAAACATACAGACATTGCATGGTGAGTGTGAGTCAGGAGGGAAAAAATGGGAGGACGGAGGACCCACACACACAAAAAAAAAAGAAAAAAAAAAAGAAACAAGATGCGAAGCATATAAACAGTACTCCCAGTTTTCCAAACCCCCTTTTAAATCGGCCAAATGCTTTGTGAGATAAGAAATAAAGGCAAAATAACGGTTTTAACGGTTATTTAACCGATGTACACTTTTGAAACTGGTATTTTAGTCCTTACTGGGCTAAACCTGTGTACATACCAAATTCATCCAAATAATAATATAATAATAATAATAATGAATACTTATATAGCGCCTATTCTCGGCTAGAGGCCAAGCTCTAAGCGCTTAACAAATCGGACAATATGTCAAGAATAACGGTTTTTAACGGTCAGATTTTGAAACACTGCATGGAGGTGCCATTTGCGTGTGATGACCTTTCTATATACAAAATTGCATTAAATCCACCAATATATACAAAATAACGGCAAAATAACGATTTATCGGTTATATAACCGATATACACTTTTGAAACCGGTATTTTAGTCCTCACTGGGCTAAAGCCTGTGTACATATCAAATTTCATCCAAATCGGACAATATGTCAAGAATAACGGTTTTTTAACGGCCAGATTTTGAAACACTACATGGAAGTGTCATTTGTGTGTGATAACCTTTCTATAAACAAAATTTCATTAAAACCCACCAATATATAAAAAATAACGGCAAAATAACGGTTTATCGGTATACACTTTTGAAACCGGTATTTTAGTCCTCACTGGGCTAAAGCCTGTGAACATATCAAATTTCATCCAAATCGGACAATATGTCAAGAATAACGGTTTTTAAACGGTCAAATTTTAAAACACTATATAGAAGTGCCATTTGTTGGGAATAACCTTTCTATATACCAAATTTCATTAAAATCCACCTATCTATAAGAAATAACGGCAGAATAACGGTTTTTAACGGTTGTTTAATCCATTTTCAGCATTACATCACTTACATATGGACAGAGGATCCGATTTGTCACAAGATCATTCAAACCGCTTATAAATTGGCCAAGTACTTTCTGAGATAATCCATAAAGAAGAAAAACCGTTACAGGCCGTTACAACTGTTAGTAACGGCTATAACGGGGCAAACTAAAACATCAGGCATCATCCGTGACCCATAATGAACATACCTGCTAATTTTCATAAAGGTCGCCAAGTACTTTCTGAGATATTCCATAAAGAAGAAAAACCGTTACAGGCCGTTACAGCCGTTAGTAACGGTTATAACGGTAAACTAAAACATCGGGCATTATTCGTGACCCATAATGAACATACCTACACATTTTCAGAAAGATCGGCCGAGTACTTTCTGAGATATTCCATAAAGAAGAAAAAGCGTTACAGGCCGTTACAGCCGTTAGTAACGGCTGTAACGGTAAACTAAAACGTCGGGCATCATCCTTGACCCATAATGAACATACATGCAAATTTTCAGAAAGATCGACCCAGTAGTTTTGTCTGGAGCGAGTGGAACACATTTTGACCACGGACACACAGACAGACAGACAGACACACACGCACACATACAGACAGCATTTCTTCGTTCCCATTCTAAAGAACTCCCTGTTCTTTAAGAACTGGGAGTACAAAAAAGAAAAAGAAACAAGATGCGAAGCCTATAAACGTACTCCCAGTTTTCCAAACCCCTTATAAATCGGCCAAGTGCTTTGTGAGATAAGAAATAAAGGCAAAATAACGGTTTTAAACGGATTTTAACCGATGTACACTTTTGAAACTGGTATTTTAGTCCTCACTGGGCTAAAGCCTGTGTACATACCAAATTTCATCCAAATCGGACAATATGTCAAGAATAACGGTTTTTAACGGTCAGATTTTGAAACACTATATGGAAGTGCCATTTGTGTGTGATAACCTTTCTATATACAAAATTTCATTAAAACCCACCAATACATAAAAAATAACGGCAAAAAAAACGATTTAAACGGTTATATAACCGATATATACTTTTGAAACCGGTATTTTAGTCCTCACTGGGCTCAAAGCCTGTGTACATATCAAATTTCATCCAAATCGGACAATATGTCAAGAATAACGGTTTTTAACGGTCAGATTATTCGTGACCCATAATGAACATACCTACACATTTTCAGAAAGATCGGCCGAGTACTTTCTGAGATATTCCATAAAGAAGAAAAACCGCTACAGGCCGTTACAGCCGTTAGTAACGGCTATAACGAGGTAAACTAAAACATCGGGCATCATCCATGACCCATAATGAACGTACCTGCTCATTTTACAAAGATCGGCCAAGTACTTTCTGAGATATTCTGTAAAGAAGAAAAACCGTTACAGGTCGTTACAGCCGTTAGTAACGGCTATAGCGGTAAACTAAAAACATCGGGCATCATCCGTGGTCCATAATGAACATACCTACAGATTTTCAGAAAGATCGGCCCAGTAGTTTTGTCTGGAGCAAGTGGAACACATTTTGACCACGGACACACAGACAGACAGACACACACACAGACAGCATTTTCTTCGTTCCCATTCTAAAGTACTCCCTGTTCTATAAGAACTGGGAGTACAAAAAGGAGGTTGGAGGGGGGAAAATTTAAGGAAGACAGTAAAGTGTCACGAATTTCGCGTCCGGAAATGTACACATTGTACGACCACTCGACCAAAGTAAATGGATAAAACTAAACACCACAAGGGGCCACAATACACAATTCTCATACAATGCATGACACTGTGCGACAACGCTGTACACTCCCTCCTCGGACATACACGACCTCCCCTCTCCCAATCTTCTCCTCCCTCCCTCCTTTTCCCCGCTCCTCGCCCCACCTCCTCCCCCAAGACTAATAAACAACAACCAAAACATTAACTACAACGTAGACCTCAAAGTACAATGTCATGAATTTTGGGGTCACTTGGACGAAAAGAACTCCCCGGAATCCTGTTCACTGCTTGCACTGCCCCCCCCCCCCTTTCTTTGTGCGATATATTCACTCTTTCTAAACCTGACTACCTCTGTGGTTATGTTGGCAACGTACAATAGGGGATCAGAACAGAAGAAATCCAGAGAATTTCATGGTGCGGAAAGCAGTGACGGCCAGGGTAACAGAAAAAAACATGTTCTTATCTTTTCAACCAGATCAACATTTCAGCAGAAACTCCCTCTTTATACTTGGCACCCTTGGGCGAGACACTGAAAATCAATCCTCAGTTGCTCACTGAGTGGAAGAAATCAACCACTTCATCCTGATTCGATGGCGTGAAGCACTGCTCCAAAGACCTCATTACAAGTCAGATGGCGCTGGGTCCCAATCGTAAACCTTGCCCGCATGTGACACTGCCTGATCGTTCTGGTGACTTCCCACGCATACAAACACACATTCACGCGCGTCCGCGAGCAAGCACACACGCGCACACGCTGTCACACACACACACGTGTGCGTGCATGCACACCACACACACGCACTCATACCATCATACACATACACTTAAGTCTGGTCTGAGTCCCTCTCTCTCTCTCTCTCTCTCTCTCTCTCTCTCGTCTCTCTCATCTCTCTCTCTCTCTCTCTCTTCACCTACCCTTTAATTATCCTTAGATGCTCATTATAAATAGTGCACGATTGAAAAAAAAGCAAGAATTTTATCATATAGGGAAAGAGGACAGTGTTAAGGCAAGCGAGAGAGAGAGAGATAAAGAGAGAGAGAGAAGAAGAGAGAGAGAGAGAGAGAGGAGAGAAGAGAGAGAGAGAGAGAGAGAGATGAAGAGAGAGAGAGAGAAGAGAGAGTAGAGAGAGAGAGATGTGTCTATTCATTTTTTTTCTAACAATGGTCTTTGAACTGATCTTTTATAGTTTTATACATTCATATGGTCGCTTTACCTCAAACATCCGAGTGTTGACCATACACACCGCAAGCAATGAATTATAGCCGCATCAACACGTAAACAAATACAACAGAAGTTAAAAAGAAATAGAAGCCTCCCAAAACCGATGACGCACTTTTCCTTCATAAGCCAGAGGCTAGAAAGAGGCCTCATACAATTTCCAACACTATAACCATAATTAAGTTTCAGCTTATGCATTGTGGCTTTATGAGAAATGATCAGTTGTGAAGATTGTGTGAACAGTTTTCCCCTCGAAAGATTCTTTATTTTGAGGGAATCGAAGGTCTCGTGAAAGCGTGCTTCAGAGCACTCTAACCTGAGAAAGAAATGTTTCATTTCAACGGTCTATTCTACAGCGACGGGAAACTGCGAAGTTGCTGCTACCGACGATTCATGCTAACGGTGGACGGTGACCGCTTGGGGAGCTGACCCGGATACAATCTTTCGCGTGAACTTTACTTCGCTGACCATCACCATTAAGCGGAAGAACTGCTTTATTACGATTTGTCCCACGGGCATCCAAGATTTTAACAGAACTGCCTGTTAGTGCTTGCGTGCCCTAACTTGTCAAAGTGTGGTTTCAGCGGAATTCAAAGGAAAAACCCCACGGCGAAATGGAAATAACTTAAAAACCACTAGGTGTTCCCGGTTTTAGTTCTCCAAGCAAACACACCCTTCATGACTGTGGGAAGGTTAAGAACAGCATTATTGCGACAGGCGTCGGCTGAGCTGTGCTTGTTTTGTGAATTTTTTCTGCGTTTTTAATTTTCAGAGGTTCAAAAGAATGCAATAGGTTTTTTTCTAAAATCCCTTGGTAGAAAACTTTGAAAATAAGGAGGTTTTCGTGGTAACATGGGAACTGGAAAACATGGTCAAACAGCTCTGAGCTACAAAGGACGAAAGAGAAAAGAAACAATTTCCTGTCTTGAAGATTCAAGAAATGCCTTATTTTGCGTTACTGATGCACTTGTCTGGATATTGTTTTACACCAAGCGCTGCGGTGGGATGACGGGAAGAAATGTTGTTACCAATCGTATACCTGCACCAAGAACTCAAAATCTGCCAAATTGTCCACTTCCTTGACAGTATGGAGAGGTGTGGTTACATTGTACTTCTTTGTCGGGACGTCGGAGGCACGAGTTGGATGAAGTGACGAGGTTTACAATGCACTAATCACAGAAGATACCCCCACCCCATCCTCCTCTCCCCCATCTCCCCCAGAATCGCTGATCACTGATATTTCAAGCTAGACGATCAAAGGCCTTTACACAGCTTTGGATACATTCCATGTCTGTCTCGAGGCGAGTTCAGTCAGTTCTGTGCACATGTGCAACGATTTATTGTGAATCTAACCCGTGTCTGCGTGTGCTGTGTGTGACAGAGGCACGCACATGCATGTGGTGGTGTGTGTGTGTGTGTGTGGTGTGGTGTGTGTGTGTGTGTGTGTTGTTGTGTGTGTAAAGAGAGAGAGAGAGAGAGAGAGAGAGAGAGAGAGAGAGAGAGAGAGAGAGAGAGAGAGAATGCTGAAGCCAAAGTATGTGCTTGTAAACATTACCATGTAAATGTAGATCTCGTACACGTTTATGGTTTTGTTTTGAGTAGGTGTTCGACAAGAAGTTCATACTGTTATAAGCTTAAAACACAGTTGTTGTCGTCGTTGGATTTCTATTTGTGTATCAAACACAAAACAGCCGTTCCCTTTTGTTGTTGGCTTGCCTGTCAAGTATCATTGAAATTTAAACAGCTCGCTAGAAAAACGTTTTGATCATCAAAAATAATTCCGGGGTTTTAGTCTTGAAATATACGGTGACGTCATAATTCTTAGTTCTCTACTGCATTAAAAAGTCGTCAGCAGAAGCGAGTGAGATTAATCAAGAAGACAAAACACTTGGCGTTACGATTTCTTTTCCTGTGACAGAAACACGTTGAGATTCATTGAAACAAATCTTATTTCACTACTCCTTCTGCAAATATACGTAAGATGACTGTGCAGCCACTTACCCAAAAGCCTTCTCTGTCGGGTGGAGGGACGAATTTTCTCCCTCTGGCCATCTCGTCAACATCTTTGTTTTCTCACTTCTCTGTTAGCCCACTCTTTCGGCACAGAGATCACAAGCGTCACGCTCTTCAGTCTTTAGTCATGGCGGTAGCGTACGTAATACTATTATGCCAACAGTCCGATAACTGCTCTTAACGCTTCGAAAACCACACCGGCCGATTAAAGGCCTAACAACATACTCGTGGTGAAGGAGATCGGAGTGTCAGCCCTGCGTGTGAGCCCAGTCTCTACTAGGCCTAATAAAATGTCTGTCCACGCATGGTGTGTGCGTGTGGCGTAGAATGTGTGTGCGTGACGGTCTTCCAATGTAGTGCCGTGTTGAAGAGGCTTCGTGTGTGCCTAGGTGCAGGCCTTGTTAGATGAGATAGGACAGAAGTAATTTGGCCTCATCATGTCATATTTGCGCCCCACCCAAAGACTTAAAATGTACGGTCATGCTGTTTCTAATATGCGCGAGCGCGCACATACACACACACACACACGCGCGCGCGCTCACGCCACGCACACACACACACACACACACACACACACACACACACACACACACACACACACACACTCGCGCGCGCGCGCACACACACACCCCACGCACTCGCATGCACGCACGCACGCAGACACACATACGCTTGTACAAATGAACAGAACAGTTTAGAATTGTTTTTGCACTTCCCAATGTATTCGGGCCCACCGGAGCCATTTGTCAGGAGAAATCCATTAGGATATGAAATTATGTTTGTTTGTTTTTAAATTACACTTGACATAGTGTCATGCGTTTTTTTTTTTTTCTCTTTTAAACAAATGTTTAACTATTGAAAAAGACTGCGAAGATGGAAGGATGAAGCTCACCTCTCTCTCTCTCTCTCTCTCTCTCTCTCTCTCTCTCTCTCTCTCTCTCCCCTCCTCCCTCCCTCTCTCTCTCCACACACGCAAGCATGCGTGTGCACCTTTAAATAAGCAGCAAGCGTTATTTACATGGGGCAAAAAAATCAAAGACAATCTTTCGCGCACTGAATAATAACTTTTAAGTGACGAGCAGATGCACATTTATGAGAATCAGTTTATTTGGCGCTTAGCTTTGGAACAGTCCTGTGTTCTCACATTTAAAAAACAAAAACAAACAAAACAAATAAAACCCCGTGATTTCTGTTACTTTGTTTATCTACTTCTTCTTCTTTTTTTGTTTTGTTGTTAAACGTAAATTTCTGTCTTTGACCTGTCTGATAAAGCAACGTCAGGTGATAATGGCACGGGTGCATTTGCTGGTCTGAAAGTCTCGCCTGAAAACTGGAAGACTGGTGGACCCATGTCAAGATGCACAATGTCTACCACGAAGCGTGATTTCATATCACAGTAGATTTTCTTCAGGCAGCAGTCTGCCTGATCACACATCACTTGCCTGAATTCAGCTTCACGCACACCTGCATGCACCCATCTACTGTTTTATTCCTCCTTCCAGAATAGGACCGACTTCAAGCGGAAAATGTCCTTATTTCTGTATCATTCATATCTCATTTCCGCCTCTCACAGCACAAAATGTATTCGTTGGGCGTACAATGAGGACGATCTGACAGCGGTCTCTTCAACTCCTTGAGGTACAGTGCTTTGATCACCACATCAGATCTGTCCTGGAGTTCATTAAGTATTTTCGGTTTCTTGGGGTCAGATCATGTTTAAGGACGCTGGCCGCAGCTGGGCAATCTCCTTTTCACAGGTGATAAGATCAGGTGCTGCAGATCGTTCTGCTGTGGAAGCCCGGGCGATTGTTGTCGAGGGAAAGAGTGGGCAAAGTCATCATCCGATGGGAGTGGAGGTTCTCCTGCACGTGAGGTATCAGCCCATCGCGCTGCACGTCGTAGGCCTCGGAAAATTCTCTCAGAGAACACAGAGGGAAGAAGAGAAGGCCTGGGTGTGGTTTGCACGGCACCAGTTGAAAGCCTGCGGCAGCGCTCGACGTCTTGTCTCCAGGTAGACTGAAGTTAGATGGATTGTGACGACCAGAGTTAACAGTAAATAACGAACAAGTAGGGTAACTCTTGCTCCCGAGAGGAAGTAATTAAACGCCCATAACTGCAAACGAATGCTTCTTACGACAGCAAAATCACCTAGCAGAAATGCTAACAACAGAATACACAGATCAAAACAAGGAAACGGTTTTTCCCCCCAGGGAGGAGAGGGATCTGATGGGGTTTTAGAGCAGTTTAAATATAGTAGATATCTAAGTAGACTTCGAACAGATAATCAACGTCTACTATAAAGCCTCAAAGAAAGCAGTCCCAAAAGTTACAGTCTGTAACGGTCAATATTTTGAAGGAGAAATGAAACGATGCCATCTATTTTGTTTTCATAGGCAGGTCAAAATTACATGAAAGAAAAAGAAAAAAAAAACACCCTTTAAACCACATTGCATTTTCTGTAATGAGGGACGACAAGAGTTTTTGCACCTCTAGCGTCTTTGGGCATGGCAGATATGCTGTGGCGCATGTGGATGTGTTCATACACGTGACGCCTCCTTGAAACTGAGCCGACACAAAATTCCCCAACAGCGTAGGCAGACTGAAATAAGCTGATGATGATGATAAACCATATATCTACTCTTAACTGCAAAGTTACTGTTGAGTCTTATTTCTATGCTCATGGTTGCTGGTCTTTTGTTCTTATAAGTAACTCTTAGTAGTTATTTAACTGCATGCAACCTTAATCATGCACGCACCCAAAAGAGAGAGAGAGAGAGAGAGAGAGAGAGAGAGAGAGAGAGAGAGAGAGAGAGAGTGTGTGTGTGTGTGTGTGTGTGGTGTGAGAGAGAGAGAGAGAGAGAGAGAGAGAGAGAGAGAGAGAGAGAGAGAGAGAGAGAGAGAGAGAGTGTGTGTGTGTGTGTGTTGTGTGTGTGTGTGTGGTGGTGTGCTTGAAGACATCTATATTCACTCGAAGTCTTCAGTTTGGCTCTATCGACATCCCCTCCCCCCCCCCCTCTCTAACCCACAGACACACGGAAACACCACACACACACACACACACACACACACACACACCACACACACACACACACACACACACACACACACACACACACGAGCGCATGCACGCGCGTGCACACACACACGGTAAAATTCTAGGCACGCACGCACGCACGCACACACACACACACACACACACACACACACACACTACACACACACACACACACACACACACACACACACACACACACACACACACTTCCGTGTGCGCTAGGTCACACACATGCACGGTACGGACACACCACCTCACCCACTCTCCAGCACCCCCCCCCCCCCCGACACACAACACACACACACACACACACACACACACACACACACACACAACACACACACACACACACACACACACTGTGATGCACATACGCAGCTTATACATACACATACACAAACGCAGCTGCTCATGCCCGAGCGCGCAAACTCACAAATACGCTTGAAAGCACACACACATACACATGAAAGCACACACAAATACACATGAAAGCATACACGCATACACATGCACATACATCCACGCACTACGTCACGCACTACGCTACCGGGCCCTGCACGCATACAGAGGAACACAGTTACGCAAAAACACACAGGTAAGGAGGCATAGATGCGCAGGCACGCATGTAGGCTTGCACGCACACATTCAGAGAGAGAGAGAGAGAGAGAGAGAGAGAGAGAGAGAGAGAGAGAGAGAGAGAGAGAGAGAGAGAGAGAGAGAGAGAGAGAGACTTCAGACCAGATTTTATTCAGTAAGGCCATTGGCCCATTTGAAGGGAATGACACAATCATTCACATTAAATGTATGAAACAAATGATTTATCAGGAAACAACAACAACAGCAACAACAACAACACAACAAGACTATCTAAGACGTCATTATTTCTCTGATCTTAAACGCCTTAAACAGAAACATACCTAAATTCCTAATAACCTTATAACTGTTAGAGCTAAGTAGTAACTGTAAACGAAACATACATGGGCGCCTATGATATTTCTGTGGAATACATTTTTGACGAATATCTTCTAAAGCTGGACAAAGAACATAAAGTGTATTTTATTTTCCTCACCTTGCATACACAATGGACATACCAAGTCATTTTGTCTATGTTGTCTGTATCTTAAGTAATGAGTCCTTATGTCAGAAACACCAACTCTGAATTTAGCAATGGATCTTTCAGATGCATATCCAAATCAAATTTCAAGTAAGGCTGAGTACAACGAAAACTGGAATAAAATCTGTACAAATCATAACGTCCACTACTTTGTATATGATCGTCCCACATTTGCCATCTACAGTCAATCAACCTTTGTCTGAAAACATGAATAAACTGGCTTTGATTTCCAACACCCTGTGACAACCAGACATCCCCAAATCCATGCTTACACAGAAACACACGTACATTTGAAACCCAGTTTGTTTTTCCATTTACATCTAATTTGAACAACATTTCATAAGACTAACGAGGCAATCTATAATGCTCCGTGTGTAAAAGCTTTAACCAATACTGAGCACATCTAATGGCTGAACAAATGAACAGTGGATATCTATTGGTCTCCCCATACACCAAATCATTAGAAATACGCCTGTCAAAACCTAGAAACCTCTTCAAAGCAAATAAATGTACTGCCTCGCAATGAACAACAGCACTATCCAAACCCCAAATTTCAGCCCCATACATCAAAACAGGCTGTATTTGGGCATCATTTTTTAGAAATAGCTCTAGCGAATTGTTATTCAAAGCAATCATCTTTTCATGACATATCAAAACATTCTTTGCCCTACATGCAAGATCTTTACAGGCAAAGGTAAAACTTAGGCGTGTAGAAAAGTAGATCCCTAAATATCTATATATGTACATTCAGCACAGGTATAGTAAGTCCGTTATACATCCATCTTTCCCTCGCCGCCAAATAACCTCCCTTTCGAAACACCACGATGTTGCTTTTATTCATGTTTACTTTCAACTCTAATGAAGAGGCAGCCCTGCTCAGATTATTTAGCTGACGTTGTAAGCCAACTATCGTTTCTGAAACTAAAACAACATCATCTGCTAATAGTAGGAAAAACAATTCTGAGACATCTTCTGGAAATCGTCCACCATGAAGGCCATTATTGATAACCTCAATGGTAAGCTCATTAATGAATATAGAAAATAGCACAGGACTACAAACATCACCTTGTTTTACCCCAGCAAAACAATTAATATAATCTGTCATATTGGAACCACTTCTTACCCTAGTCTTAACAACTTTGTACATGGCTCTAATACAGCCAAATAATTTCCCCTTAATACCATTTTTTAATAATACAGTCCATAAAAGCCTTCTATTGGTGGAGTCAAAGGCTTTTTCAAAGTCAATAAACGCAACATAAAATTTACGATTTAATGAAAACTGTTTCTGAACAAACGCAAGAAGAGTAAACATATGGTCAGTAGTAGAGTAACCCTTTTTGAACCCAGAGAGAAGAGAGAGAGAGAGAGAGAGAGAGAGAGAGAGAGAGAGAGAGAGAGAGAGAGAAAGAGAGAGAGAGACAGAGACAGAGAGACCGAGACAGAGAGACCGAGACAGAGAGACAGATAGACAGAGATAGATAGATAGAGACACTTTGACACTTTGATATTTTATTGTCATTACCAAAAGGTCTTATGACAAGGGGGGTAACAGGGCAATAACTCATTCCTCTTCCTTACACTACAAGCGATATTACACAGTTATTCCCA
>CM031597.1:76547876-76572876 GCA_018398815.1 Conus ventricosus
GCCAAGAGCAATCCACTAATCTCTATTTAAAGATTTTTTTGTAATAGAAACATTATAAATGATCTGCTAGACAAAGGGGACAAACAAATTTCAAGACAAAACACGACGCGTTTCGACCTCTTTGGTCTTCGTTTAGGCAAGATAAACAACATTCAGGACAATGAAAACGAAGAACGATCTTCTCGAGCTGAACGCAAGATGGGCGTTGAAATCTATTTAAAGCTCTGCACAAATTAATACCTGCTTTTAATGCTATGATTTTCCCGAACATGTCCGAATCCATAGGTTTATAAACAGTTACGGACACTTGAAACAACGTAAAGACTTTCCACTGCACCCTATTCCATACATAACCTTATAAGTTTCAGCGGGTAACCTAGCTTCATCCATACGAACTAGTTTCACACAACATTTAATGCTTCTAGCATGTGATTTCACATGTTGTATGTTTTCCTGATTCGCTCAAGAGAAAAACAGCATTCGCCATCCAGCTCCGATGAAAAGTTTCGTTTCAAAGGTATGAACACGTTCAGCAGCAACACGTTCACATGTGCCCCCAGTTGTCGCCCCTGTGTACAATTAGCTGGATCTGGGCGTCACACGTTCACATGTGCCCCCAGTTGTGCAACAGGGGCGACAACTGGGGGCACATGTGAACCTGTGACGCCAGATCCAGCTTATTGTGCAACAGGGGGCGACAACTGGGGGAAATGAGCTTACATCCAGTGGTACTAAGGCTAGCTGAAATTCGTTCCTCTGGACCTCATCATGAGTGGTCCTCTGCAGAGCCCACGCACACCCGTACAGCTTATCCCGTAGAATGGTGGGCCTTGGCCATACCTCCTCTCTCCGCCCTTCAGGGTCTCACAGCCTTGAAGAATAGGCCCAAGCTCTTGCCTGGTTCCCCTACTCCCCCCCCCCCCCCCCCCCCACCTTCACAGGAGCAGAAAGGGAACTGTACATGATGGAAGCAAGCGTAAGTCAGCTAAAGTGGTCGTTCAGGCAGCTGGGTCCTGTCTGCAGACAGTAAAGGTTGACCTAGTCCAGCATATGGGCGTGTGCTTAGTTCATGATGAGGGCAACGAGTTAGCGTACATGTTAATCATGTAATGTTCCTGGCTGTTCAGCGGGTGTTAGCTACTACTCTGTGCTGTCTTTCACATACTCATTGCAAGCGTTTTGGGCGTGTACATATACCTGTGGTTTTCTCTCATGTGTTGAATAATGATTTATTATTCTTGTCGTTGCTCTTCTTGAAGCTGTTGTTGTTGTTGTTGTTGTTGATGATGATGATGATGGTGATGATGATGATGATGATGATGATGATGAAAAAGAATAAGAAGAAAGAAAGAAGAAGAGAGAAGGAGGAGAGGAGAAGAAGAAGAAGAAGAAGAAAAGAAGAAGAAGAAGAAGAAGAAGAAGAAGAAGATTATGGTCATGATGATGATGATGATGATGATGATGATGTGATGATGATGTGATGATGATGATGATGACGACGACGACGACGATGATGATGATGATGATGGTAATGATGATAATAAGGAGATGTGTTGACGGGTGGGATGGGGTGGCTGGAGGCTGACCGGACAGCCCACAAGGTCGTGTAAGCCAGGTGGGAGATAAGCGACAGGGGGAGAGTCACATCACAAATGGACTTTTGAGGTTCACTGTCCGACAAGCTGGCCGTCACGCACACTTACAGGGAGGGTCAGTGGCCGAGTGGAGAGGCTCCATGGCGCAGTTCATGGCGGATGGCCTTGATGGGTTCATATGTACTATGGTTTCTATATCCAGCACTTCACTTCCACTTCTCCCAAGGCATTCTTTCTTCTCATTCTTCTGCAGGTCTACACCAAACGGACAGACAGACACACACACACACACACACACACACACAAACACAGAGGGAAAAAAAAGAGAACACCACACACACACACACACACACACACACAACACACACACACCACACACACACACACACACACACACACACACACACACACACACACACACACACACACACACACACACACACACACACACAAAGTGACTGATAAATTAAAACGTACCAACCCAACCAACCTGTATAGTCAACTAGATGGCACTTTTGTCGTAAAATCACACACACACACACACACACACACACACACACACACACACACACACACACACACACACACACACACACACACAGAGTCACACACAAAGAGTCACACACATACAAAGTAACCAAAACAGTATGGTAAGCAAGGAGAGCAATTTTGCTGCAATGAAAGAAGTAAGCTAAGGTTAGAGATGATTTATGACAACACTATTAAAAGGGTGAGGTACCGTTTCGCCCTAATCCCACAACTCTAAACCAGCGCTGCCTCAGTAACCATTCACCTAGGATGGAGACAGACAGGATGGAGACAGACAAGGGGCACACAAAACATACCAGAAAACTGCCCCAAGAAAAAGGTGAGGTTTAGATGTGTGATGTGTCCCGGCCTGTGTCCTTCATCGCCTCACCAATGACAGGAAACCCAAATGGCGTCGTGTGGATATGGTGACTGCAGACACAGGGACGCACAGAGATGAGGAAACACAGACACGGGGAAACGTTGAGAAGGTGACACACAGACACAGTATGACACAGAGATGGTAACATGATACACTGAGGAGGTGACACACAGATACAGTATGACATAGAGATGGTAACATAATAGACATGGGAACACAAAGACACATACAAATGGGGACACACGGACATCGGGACACATAAAATCGCGATACATAGACATGGAAACACATGGGGGTGCTGACACACTGGCACTGAGACACACAGATGCGGGGACATATAGACACATAGATGGTCACTCACAGACACGGTGATGGTGATACATAGACACAAGGGCACATACAAACGATAATCATACAGACACGGGAATACCGTGGGATTATGACATGTAGATGTGGTGCTGAAAACATTGGAGTGGTGGCACACAGACACACGGATACGTAGAGATGGCGACTCACAGACACAGTGACAGATAGAATCGTGAAGAGACACGGACACACGTAGAGATTAGACACACAAACAGAGGAAGGTAGCGATGGTGACACACAGACACAGGAACACACAGAGATGATGACACATAAAAACACAATGAAACATAGGGAGGGTGATACTCGGACACAGGGACACATAGATGGTGACACATACACAAGGTGACAGACAGACATGGTGAACCAAACACGGGGACACTTACAAGTGCCGACACATAGATTCAGAGAGACAATGGGACGGTGATATACAGACACAGGGACACACAGAGATGGTGACTCATAGACATGGGCATGGTGACACTATGAGACGAGGACACACAGAAAGGATGACACTCAGATACACAGGGACTGTGATACACAGACACAGAGTGACATTGGGACAGTGATACAAATAGGGACATACAGAGATGGTAACGCAGAGATACTGAGAGACATAAAGATGGTGACCCACAGGGACAAACAGAGATGATGACACATAGACACAGGGATGGTGACACACAGACACAGAGACACATAAAGATGGTAACATATAGATACAGAGAGACACAGGGATGGTGATCCACATATACAGAGACACACAGAGATGGTGACACATACAGACATTGGGATGGTGATATACAGACATATACAACCGGTATTACCAAAATTCGTTCTCATGCTGTTGTCTTTCTAATACTATATTTTGAGAAAACGGACGCTTTTTCGTGCAAAATATGACCCTTTAAAAACTGACTTTCACAAACATTGCCGTTGTTTGTGATGCTTCCTCAGTTTACTTTCACAAACATTGCCGTTGTTTGTGGTGCTTCCTCAGTTTACTTTCACAAACATTCGTATGGTTCTGTTTAACGTCCTCCAGCCTGTGCAAACAGGACATATTGGGACATGTATTTTTACTTTAGATATAAGTAGTCATTTGGGCCGCATAGCGGTCGTCTGAAGATAGTTCAGCTGCGGTTGTTTCCAAGGCCATCGTCAGGGCCACCGGGCGGCCGTCTTCATGCTGAGTGGCGACGGTCCTGTGCCGCGTGAGGCCGACTCAGGAGACGCACGAGGCACAAGTCGCCGAGCCGCTGCTCATAGGTCCAGGCCCACTCTGCGCCCAAGTGAGGTTCAATTCCACCCTCCCCCCCCCCCAAGGGGAGAGCCCCGCTAGATGTGCAGGCCACTGGGTAGTTCGCAGTGTGGCAGCGCCTCGTCGCCAAGTGCCACGCCGCCTCGAGAGCCGTCCCCCGGCGACACAGGCTAGTCCCGTCGTCACTCGTAGTGCGAGGAAGGAAATCTGTGCCGCCCTACACCCATCTGCCACCTGGGTGCCTTCTGCTGGTCTCTGCCACCGACCAGCAGGAATGCCGGATGCCACCAACCGGGCGGGCCGTCTTCATGCCGAGTGGCGACGGTCCTGTGCCGCGTGAGGCCGACTCAGGAGACGTACGAGGCACAAGTCGCCGAGCCGCTGCACGTATAGGTCCGTGCCCACTCTGCGCCAATGAGGAACGTACCCACCCTCCCCCCCCCAAAGGGAGAGCCCTGCTAGGATGTGCAGGCCACTGGGTAGTTCGCAGAGTGGCAGCGCCTCGTCGCCAAGTGTCACGCCGCCTCGAGAGCCGTCCCCGGCGACACAGGCTTGTCCCGTCGTCACTCGTAGTGCACTTCACAAACATTGCCGTTGTTGTGGTGCTTCCTCAGTTTACTTTCACAAACATTGCCGTTGTTTGTGATGCTTCCTCAGTTTAAAGTATGACACTTTGAAACTGACTTCGCAAACATTGCCGTTTTTTATGATACTTTTTTTTTTCAGTTCAAAATATGACACTTCAAAACTGACTGGACGGGGCCGGAATAGCTCAGTTGGTAGAGCGCCGGACTCGTGATCTTGGGGTTGCGGGTTCGAATTTCGGTACAGGGGGATTTTTCCTCTGAGTTAACATTGGTTCTGACTCCATTCTCCATACAGTCCTTCGAATGAGACTATAAACCGAGGTTCCGTGTGTGAACGCACGCACAACATCTTGCACACACATAAAATCCCCTCACCAACTTTGGGAAGAGAGGGCCAGTTTGGCCGTTGGTATGGATGACACGTTACACATAGCATGCACCTTCCCCGAGGATGGAGTATGGCTGCCTTAATGACGGGATAAAAAACGGTCACACACACAAAACTCCACTGCCTGTTTATACAGGCAGTGTCCGCAGGAGTATCAGCCTGCGTACGCAGAAAGAAACAAAGAAAAAAACAACAACAACTGACTCGACGAACATGCCCTTTGTTCTGTGTCTTCTTCCACAGTAGTAATTTCAGAAATGATGTCGGTTTCATCAAGCGCTTGATATGTTCCTGTAACGTTTCAATGGAATATGATTCTGGAATACGCCACTTTTCATGGAGATCATCTCCTTCCCCAACCTCCATCCCTCTCATTCCTAGCCCTTGCGATTTTTGTCAATTTTGTATTTAGAAAGACTGTTGAGAATAGATCTAGTTTATTTCACACTAACAGCCTTGAATTAAAAAAAAAAAAAAAAAATGCAGCCCTGTTACACCTAAACAAAAACAAAATACATGAAATTTGATTTCATTTAAGGTAGATCCATACAGATTGTTGCTTCCCACAAAATCAACAATTGGGACGGCCACACCGTCGCTGTACCAAATAGACACCTGAGCGCTACTCCATAGTCTTCCGAGACTGAAGGATGCCTACCTCCGATACAGATTGTAAGGCTAGATTTTGTTGTTTTGTTGTTGTTCGTTGTTGTTGTTGTTTAGTTGGTTGTTTTAGTCATCCAGCGGACCAGAAAATGTACCTCCACCTCCTCTCCTGCTCCAACTTCGAAGACGTTTTGTCCTAGAAAAGGTGTTCCTTTAGTTTTTGTTTGTTTGTTTGTTATTCTCATAGCGTTTATTCGCATGGAGTATGGTTGGAAAAGGAGGAAAGGGCGGGGTGCGGAGAGTGGATGTTTAGAGTCATCCACACCCCTGCAAAAATATGTTGTTGTTTTTTTTATACATAACTGAAAGCGTTCCAAACAACGAATCCTCACACACACCACACACACACACACACACACACACACACACACACACACACACACACACACCACACACGCGCCGCGCCGCGCGCGCACACACGACACACGCACACACACACACACACACGGACACACACACACACACGACACACACACACACACACACACACACCACACACACACACTAAACACACGCACGCACGCACACACGCACGCACGCACAGCACACGACGCAGCACACACACACACACACACACACACACACACACACACACACACACACACACAACAACACTAGGAACGTAAACAAACACACAACAACACACACACACACACAGAGAAAACAAATGACAACAAAAACGGTGTTTATGTTGGGGGAGGGAGAAGGGTGGGTGGGAACCGAACAAAGAAATCGTCATAGGAACACATCACTTGCAACTATCATAACAAGTGCTCAAGAATATGCACAGTCATCATCGTCACCTCGGCCACATCTCCACCCCCCACCCCCTCCCAGCTCCGACACTTCATCTTTCTCGCTCCCCTTTTTGACAACGTTAACGAGAGTAAGTTTTATTACCACCCCATCCCCATTTTGTTCTCCTTCTCCCCCACCCCACCCCCATCTTCCCTCCACTCCCCCAATCTAGCTCCTAAAGACTTCTCTCAAACGAAACTAGAACTTCTCCCCCCCCTTCACCCCCCTCTGCCCCCCTACCTCCTAGGCGAAGTTATCCGCCCCTGAGTTTATGGCCCCCTTGTCAAGGACTCCCGTCGTCCACAGAAAATTACCTTTTCTTTCTGCTGGTTGAACAGCGGAGTTCAGGGACCGCAGTCAAGGACTCGCTGTACTTACACCAGAAAAAAAAGAAAGAAAAGAAAAGAAAAGAAAGGGAAAACGAATTCCCCCTCCCCCCTAGTCTTTCTCTACTAGTCCATTGCCAGAGTTGTTTGTGGGCAGTGAGTTTCGGGTCAGCAAAGGTCAGACTCCTGATTTATAGCCTTCTGTGACTTAGGCATGAATGGAGGTCCTAAGAAACGGATGTTTTTGGGGTTATGAAGAATATCCGGCCTTTTTTTTTCCTCCTTTGATTTTCTTTCTCTTGTTTCTTTTCTTTTTTTTTTCCCCTTCTATTTCTTCTCAGTCCCCCCCCCCCTCCCCCGTCGCCGGCGGTGTGTGTGTATGCATGTGTGTGTGTTTGTGTGTGTGAGGGGGGGGGGGGGGGGGGGGGGCGGGCGCACGTGCGTACGTACGTACGTACGTGAGTGCGCGCGGGCGTGTGTGCATGTGTGTGCACGCGCGTACATAAGTACGTGTATGCCTGCGTGAGCGAGTGTGCGTGCGCACACACAGTGCGTGCGTGCGTGCGTGTGCGTGCGTGCGTGCGTGCGTGTGTGTGTGTGTGTGGTGTGTGTGTGTGTGTGTGTGTGTGTGTGTGTGTAGTACGACGAGTACATGACAAGAGACAGAACGTGTAAAGTGTCTGGGTGTATGATAAACAAGCTTGCACAAATGAATGGCAGGAGGTTGGCTTAAACACAAACCATTTATTCTCTAGTCCCAGAAGAGTGTTTCAAGGGAAATAATTCTATCGCTTCTAAACGAGAATAATGTTACATCTCCCTTTTTCTGAAAGTTCGTTCTTTGGGAGGGGATTAAATGAAAATTGAAATCTTATAAGTCTGCTTGACTGAAGAGTACACATATAATGTCCAGACTAAATTGTAACTGAAAAACTGAACTTTTAATTAAAATTATTTAACTGATAATAATTATCTGAATAGTGCTTTAACTTAACGGAGTTATATAAATGCTGGGTTCGCAGACCCATGGTTTGGCGTGCATGCCAATTTACTATACAGACATGAATTTCGCTTTATATGGCGTACAGGCCAAAAATTTCGCACGTCCGTGAGGAATCTTATAAGTCCAGTTTTGTTGGAGGGGTAATGTGCCGACCACTCTTGGTGACGTATCCAGGTGGGGTCTGGATAGTGACGTCTGGTTGGGCGCTGGGCTGAGTGTTTTGGGCACTGGTATCTTGCTGGGGTTCATTTCTTGGCTGTGGCTCGTGTGCATGTGCGGCCACATTCTCCTTCAGGAAACGACGGTTCCGCTGGTAGATGCTGCCGTCAGATGTCTGGATCTCGACAGATCTTGGTGTGTCTGCTTTCTTGATGATTTTGGCAGGTTGCCAACGGTCTCCTGTATACAGCTGGACTTGGGTTTTCGCCCCTATCTTGAGTTCAGGCAGTGTGTAAGCGGAGCGGTTGTACTGCTTCGCTTGGGACTGCTGTAGTTCATGTCGACGTTGCATGACACTGTGGGGTTGGATGGTTTTTGGGGCTAGCTGGTTGGTGGTTGCAGGAAGTGTGGAGCGTAACTGACGTCCCATCAGCAACTGTGATGGTGATGCGAGTTTATCCACCGGGGTTGTGCGGTACTCCAGCAGTGCCCGTTCTGGGTTGGTTCTTTCAGTGTGTGCTTTTTCCAGGATCCTCTTTGCAGTCTGGACAGTTTTCTCAGCCAAACCATTTGACTGCGGATATCCCGGGCTCGATGTCACGTGGTGGAAATCCCATCGGGCTGCGAACAAGGCGAAATCATTTGAGGCGTACTGTGGGCCATTGTCACTTATGACTGTTTCCGGCACGCCATGTCGAGCGAACTGTGTGCACAGCTTCTTGATGATGGCTATGGAGGTTGTTGAGGTGAGTTCATCTAGTTCGAAAAATCTGCTGTAGTAATCTACAGTGATCAGGTATGTTTTGTTGTCCCATTTGAATAGATCTGTTCCCATTTTCTGCCAGGGTCGGGAGGGTACATCATGGTGGATGAGGGGTTCCTTGGGATTTGAGGGGAGGTGGGGTATACATGTGGGACATGTGGAGACGAGGTTCTTGATGTCTTGGGTGATGCCTGGCCAGAACAGTGTTTGTCGGGCTCGCAGGGTTGTCTTCTCTATGCCAAAATGTCCTTCGTGGAGTATTTCCAGCATGATCTTTCTCATCAGTGGTGGGATGAAGATCCTTTCGCCTTTCAGGATAACATCATCGACCATGGTGAGTTCGTCTCTGTAGTTCCAGAACTCTAGGGCACTGGGATGGATGGCATTGTTTTCTGGTCTCTGGCCATCCTTGCTTGATGTACGTCTTGAGGTGGTGAAGCTGTGTGTCATTTTTTGTGACGTTCTGTATTTCTTTCAGCTTGTTATCACTGATAGGCATGTTCTTCATGACAGCATGTATTTGGGTGTCAAATTCCTTGCTCATCTGGTCATTTGGGTCGCACGGGATGTGCTTTCGGGAAAGAGTGTCAGCCACCGGTATGCTTTGTCCACTGACATGGATGACTTTGATGTCATATTTTTGCAACTGCAGGAGCATACGTTGCAGCCTGGGTGGTGCGGATGATAGACGTTTCTTGGTGATCGCTTCCAACGGTTTGTGGTCAGTGTGCACGATGGTTTGTCGGCCGTAGACGTATTGGTGGAAGCGCTTGCACCCAAACAGAATGGCATACAGCTCCTTTTCTATTTGGGCATAGTGTTGTTCCGTTTCGTTCAGTGCTTTGGAGGCAAAAGCGACTGGTTTGTCGTCCTGGAGAAGGGTGGCTCCTAGTCCATGCTGGCTGGCATCCACTTCCAGTGTGACCGGCTTTGTTGGGTCGAAAAATGCGAGCACAGGTTGGGATGAGATCACGTGCTTGGTTTTATCAAAGGCAGTTTGCTGGGGTGTGTCCCATACAAACTCAGTGTCACTTTTGAGGAGGTCTCGCATAGGTTTTGTTATCTCAGAGAGTTGAGGGGCAAACTTTGATAGGTAGGTGATCATTCCAAGTACTGTTTGGAGTTCCTTGAGGTCTGATGGAGGCGGCATATTCAGGATGGCTGAAACTTTTGCAGGGTCTGGTCTAAGACCCTGGGACGTGATGAGGTGGCCAAAGTATTCAACTTCCTGTGCCCAACAGTCAGCTTTTCTGCGTTCAGTTTCAAATTCTTTTCTTTGGCTCTGTTCAAAGCGGCTCTCAGGTTGTTGTCATGTTCCTTTTGGTCAGAGCCTGAGACGATGATGTCATCCACCAGTGGCGTTACCCTCGGGATCCCTTCGAAGATCTCATCCATCTTTCGCTGGAAAATGTCCTGCGCACAGATTAGTCCAAAGGGAAGTCTTTTGAAACGATATCTGCCTCCATGCGGTGTGTTGAATGTAGTCAGGTAGGAAGACTTTTCATCCAACATGAGTTGCCAATAACCGGATTGTGCGTCCAGCTTGCTGAATACCTTAGCATTGGACATTTTTGCTAAGGCATCATCCAGGGTTGGCGTTGGGTAGTGGGGACGTCGTGTCACTTCATTGAGGTCTTTGGGGTCGAGGCAAATCCTTAACTTTCCGTTTGGTTTTTCGACCACTACCATGGAGTTCACCCAGTCAGTTGGCTCGGTCACTTTTTGGATGACATCCATGCTATCCATCCTCTTGATTTCCTCCATAATTCGGTCCTTCATGGAGTGGGGCACTCGTCTAGGTGCGTGCACTTTTGGGATTGCGTTGGGCTGTATGTGGATGTAGACTTCTCCTTCCAGTGACCCGAAATCGTTGAATACTGCTTTGTATTCTGTCAGTACTGATTCTTTTGTGAAAGGTGGGTCACTGACGGAAAGAATCAGCTTAATAAGGTTTAGATCCAGGGAGGTTTGGAGACTCAATACTGGCTGTGTGTGTCCAGTATCCGCAATGATGAAGTCTTGTTTCATCGTTCTTCCTTTGTAGCTGCAGTCCATGGTGGTCTTTCCTTTCACGTTGAGAGCTTGTCCTGTGTAGCTGTACAGCCTCTGTTTGGTCTGGATCAGAGGTGGTTGTTTTATCAGCTGTTTGTAGTTTTTTAAGGGAATCACATTTACCTGAGCGCCTGTGTCTATTTTAAAACTCATCTTGTCTCCATTTTCAAGGTCGAGCTCGACGTATGCTGTATCAGGTCGTGTGGATTTCTCGTTTACTTCGTATATATAGAAGTTGTCCTGATCATTTTCCGCTTCCTCTTGGACAAGGCTGTGGACGGCTTGATTGCTTCTCTTTTTCAGGCAGCATTTCTCATAATGGTTCTGTTTCTTGCAGTAGTGACAGGTTTGTCCGTATGCAGGGCATGATCTCCTGTCGTGAGTTCCTCCACAGTTTCTGCAGCGGTTTCTGTTTTGCCGCGGGTGATCCCGGTCATGACGTGGATGGTCATGGTCTCTATGTCGCTGCCGTTCTTGTTGTTTTTGACTCACTGCTGCTATTTCGGCGGCAGCTGGTCTGCTTGACATTGATTCGAGATATTGTTGTGTGGTCTCGAAATTCGTAGCAATCTGGATCATCATCATCAGTCCTCTCCGTGCCTGCTGGCGCTTGAGGCTATGGCAAGAGATCTCCATCTGGCTCTGTCTGCGGCTGCTCTGGGGGCTGTGTTGAGAGTCAGTCCTTTGCCTTTCAGCTCTCTTTCTATTGTCCTGCGCCAGGTTTCCTTCGGTCG
The DNA here is from genome assembly GCA_018398815.1 of Conus ventricosus. NCBI lineage: Eukaryota > Metazoa > Mollusca > Gastropoda > Neogastropoda > Conidae > Conus > Conus ventricosus. Next base: position 76,559,479 of record CM031597.1, read on the forward strand.
CCCCCGTTTTCTTTTACCTTGGGGGGTCCAGCGCAGGGCTGTTCTGGGGAGTGAGCAGGGTGGCATGCGACAGACATGCCCTAGCCATCTCCATCGACGCGCCTGGATGGTGTCCTGTATTGTGGAGACTCCTGTTCTAGTCCTCAGTTCTTCGTTTGAGATGATGTTCGGCCAGAAGATCCTGAGGATACGTCGTAGACATTTGTTCTGGAACACTTCCAGCTTTTTCTCGATGGCGACGGTCGTCTTCCAGCACTCTGAGCCATACAGGAGGACGCTGAGGACATTGCTCTTGAAGAGTCGAATCTTCGTTTGGATGCTGAGGACGGTGGATCTCCAGATGGGCCTAAGCACTGCGAAAGCTTGGTTGGCTTTGCTGATTTTGGCGTTGATCTCCTGGTTGCAGTCGCCGTCTGTGGTCATCTTGCTGCCCAGGTATACAAATTCCTGAACATCATCAAGTGGTTTGCCGTTAGCGGTGATGGGGTTGTTGTTTGTGGCATTTTTCCTCATGACCTGCGTCTTCCTCTCGTTGACCTTCAGCCCAATGGTGCTGGTTATCTCGCTGAAGCTTTCTGTCTTCTGCTGGGCGTCCTGATGCTTGTGTGACAGCAGTCCCAGGTCATCTGCGTAGTCAATGTCCTCCAAGACTGAGGTCAACGTCCACCGGATTCCCCGTTGCTTTCCCTGGGTGACGTTTCGCATCAACCAGTCGATGGCCAAGGAGAAGAGGATTGGTGACAGTATGCAGCCTTGTTTCACTCCGGTGTCCACCTTGAATGGTTCCGTCAGCTGGTTGCTGTGGATGATGCGACACTCAAAGCTCTCATACAGGGACTGGATGATGTTGAAGCAATCTGGATAGCTTTGTCCATTGTCAGCGTGTCGCCCTCGGTGAGGAGTTTTTCTCTGATGTCGCGTGACTGGACACCCGCTACGATGCGGTCACGCACCATCTCATCACTGTTCGCGTATTCACAGTCTTTGACTAGATTTCTCAAATCTGTCACAAAGGAATCGAATGCTTCTCCTTGGTCTTGTTTTCTTTCCTGGAAAATGTAGCGAGCGAATACAGTGTTCTTTTTTTGGGGAACAGTGAGCTTTGAATTTTGCGAAAATGGTGTTGACTTTCTTTCCGTCTTCCTCTGAAAGGTTCCATGACTTGAAAATCTCTCTACCTTTATCTCCTATCCATATACGGACGTATGCTGCCTGTTCCTCTTCATTCGTTTTCTTCAGTGGGCCAAGAAACATCAGCCTAGCATGATCTTCGAATTTTGTCCATTCTGTGTCTAAATTGTTGGCAGTCCAATTCATGGTCGGATTTTGTTGGGAGGCCATACTTAATATACGTACCACTAAACCACACCCTTACTTTAACGACGTTACGTGACTTTGCTTCGCTAAATGGAAGGCTATGACTTTTTTATTTGGTGTATAAAATCGAAACGTAACGAGCACCAGTCCTCGCACCACTTTCAGAGTGGCATGCGAGGGGTCTGCCACTGAAACGCCGAAATGTCCGAACACCAAAACCGAAAAAGCCTAACGACGTTCTTTCACAGCGTCGGAGGGCCGGTAAGCTGTATTGATCAAACTGGCTTTTTTTTTTTTTTTTTTAAATTCAGATTTCGTAAACCTTACCTGTCATGATCGCAGTGTTTGTTTGTTTGTTTGGGATCTTCATCCCACTTCTGACACCATGTAAAGTCTCTGGGTGTATGATAAACAAGCTTACACAAATGAATGGCAGGAGGTTGGCTTAAACACAAACCATTTATTCTCTAGTCCCAGAAGAGTGTTTCAAGGGAAATAATTCTATCGCTTCTAAACGAGAATAATGTTACAGAACGGAAGCAAGTCACCCGTTGAGTGTCATCTCATGCCCAGGCTTCACGAATAGCTTATGCAAATGATTTCAAACTACCCTTCCGGAGAACAACGTTAATTTCCATGACTCAAGGGAGCGAACCCAGAGAGGAGAATGACACAGGAAGTTCTCCATACAAGGCAATGCGTACGTAAGCTCTGATGCTTGGCGGCGGGACCACAGACAATGATTCTTTGTTTGCATGCGTTCCTTTCTTCATTGAAGAAATGTAACATCAGGAAGAGACTAATCAACTCACCATCCAACGAGTGTGTTCCAAGGCCACCACCGTGTGCCCATGCAGGGTGCTGCTGAAGAATGGTTTTTGTACTCCCAGTTCTTAAAGAACAGGGAGTACTATAAAAAGGGAACGAAGAAATGCTGTCTGTGTGTGTGTCTGTCTGTGTGTCTGTCTGTGTGTCTGTCTGTCTGTGTGTCCGTGGTCAAAATGTGTTCCACTCGCTCCAGACAAAACTACTACTGGGTCGATCTTTCTGAAAATTTGTAGGTATGTTCATTATGGGTCAAGGATGATGCCCGACGTTTTAGTTTACCGTTACTAACGGCTGTAACGGCCTGTAAGCTTTTTCTTCTTTATGGAATATCTCAGAAAGTACTTGGCCGATCTGTGTGAAAATTAGCAGGAATGTTCATTATGGGTCACGGATGATGCCCGATGTTTTAGTTTACCCCGTTATAGCCGTTACTAACGGCTGTAACAGCCTGTAACGGTTTTTCTTCTTTTTAGAAAATATTAAGAAGTACTTGGCCGATCTTCCTGAAAATTTGTAGGTATGTTCATTATGGGTCATGGATGATGCCCGATGTTTTAGTTTACCGTTACAGCCGTTACTGATGGCTGTAACGGCCTGTAACGGTTTTTCTTCTTTATGGAATATCTCAGAAAGTACGTGGCCGATCTTTGTGAAAATTAGCAGGTATGTTCTTTATGGGTCTCGGATGATGCCCGATGCTTAGTTTACCCCGTTACAGTCGTTACTAACGGCTGTAACAGCCTGTAACGGTTTTTCTTCTTTATAGAATATCTCAAAAAGTACTTGGCCGATCTTTCTGAAAATTTGTAGGTATGTTCATTATGGGTCACGAATAATGCGTGATGTTTTAGTTTACTACCGTTATAGCCGTTACTAACGGCTGTAACGGCATGTAACGGCATGTAACGCTTTTCTTCTTTATAGAATATCTCAGAAAGCACTTGGCCGATCTTTCTGCAAATTTGTAGGTATGTTCATTATGGGTCACGGATGATGCCCGATGTTTTAGTTTACCGTTACAGCCGTTGCTAACGGCAGTAACGGCCTGTAACGCTTTTTTTTTTTGTGGAATATCTCAGAAAGTATTTGGCTGATCTTTGTGAAAATTAGAAGGTATATTCATTATGGGTCATGAATGATGCCCGATGTTTTAGTTTACCCCGTTATAGCCGTTACTAACGGCTGTAACGGCCTGTAACGGTTTTTCTTCTTTATAGAATATCTCAGAAAGCATTCGGCCGAACTTTCTGAAAATTTGTAGGTATGTTCATTATGGGTCACAAATAATGTCCGATGTTTTAGTTTACCGTTATACCGTTACTAACGGCTGTAACGGCCTGTAGCGCTTTTTCTTCTTCATGGAATATCTCAGAAAGTAGTTGGCCGATCTTTGTGAACATTAGCAGGAATGTTCATTATGGGTCACGAATAATGCCCGATGTTTTAGTTTACCGTTATAGCCATTACTAACGGCTGTAACGGCCTGTAACGGTTGTTTTTCTTCATGAATACCTCAGAAAGTACTTGGCCGATCTTTGTGAAAATTAGCAGGTATGTTCATTATGGGTCACAGATAATGCCCGATGTTTTAGTTTACCGTTATAGCCATTACTAACGGCTGTAACGGCCTGTAACGTTTTTTTTTCTCAATGGAATATCTCAGAAAGTACTTGGCTGATCTTTGTGAACTTTAGCAGGTATGTTCACTATGGGTTACGGATGATGCCCGATGTTTTAGTTTACCGTTATAGTCATTACTGACGGCTGTAACGGCCTGTAACGCTTTTCTTCTTTATGGAATATCTCAGAAAGTACTTGGTCGATCCTTGTGAAAATTAGCAGGTATCTTCATTATGGATCACGGATGATGCCCGATGTTTTTAGTTTACCGTTATAGCCGTTACTAACGGCCCATAATGGTTTTCTTCTTTATGGAAAATCTCAGAAAGTTCTTGGCCGATCTTTCTGAAAATTTGTAAGTATGTTCATTTTAGGTCACAGACGATGGTCGATGTTTACCAGAATAGCCATTACTAACGGTTACACCAGCCCAAGACGGTTTTTCCTCTTATTGGAATATCTCACGCGTATTCAGGATAAACTGGGAGTACGTTTATATGCTTTGCATCTTGCCTTCTACTTCAGTTGGAGTTCGCCAGGGCTCTCTCAGTTCGCCAGGGCTCTCTCAGTTCGCCAGGGCTCTCTCAGTTCGCCAGGGCTCTCTCAGTTCGCCAGGGCTCTCTCAGTTCGCCAGGGCTCTCTCAGTTCGCCAGGGCTCTCTCAGTTCGCCAGGGCTCTCTCAGTTCGCCAGGGCTCTCTCAGTTCGCCAGGGCTCTCTCAGTTCGCCAGGGCTCTCTCAGTTCGCCAGGGCTCTCTCAGTTCGCCAGGGCTCTCTCAGTTCGCCAGGGCTCTCTCAGTTCGCCAGGGCTCTCTCAGTTCGCCAGGGCTCTCTCAGTTCGCCAGGGCTCTCTCAGTTCGCCAGGGCTCTCTCAGTTCGCCAGGGCTCTCTCAGTTCGCCAGGGCTCTCTCAGTTCGCCAGGGCTCTCTCAGTTCGCCAGGGCTCTCTCAGTTCGCCAGGGCTCTCTCAGTTCGCCAGGGCTCTCTCAGTTCGCCAGGGCTCTCTCAGTTCGCCAGGGCTCTCTCAGTTCGCCAGGGCTCTCTCAGTTCGCCAGGGCTCTCTCAGTTCGCCAGGGCTCTCTCAGTTCGCCAGGGCTCTCTCAGTTCGCCAGGGCTCTCTCAGTTCGCCAGGGCTCTCTCAGTTCGCCAGGGCTCTCTCAGTTCGCCAGGGCTCTCTCAGTTCGCCAGGGCTCTCTCAGTTCGCCAGGGCTCTCTCAGTTCGCCAGGGCTCTCTCAGTTCGCCAGGGCTCTCTCAGTTCGCCAGGGCTCTCTCAGTTCGCCAGGGCTCTCTCAGTTCGCCAGGGCTCTCTCAGTTCGCCAGGGCTCTCTCAGTTCGCCAGGGCTCTCTCAGTTCGCCAGGGCTCTCTCAGTTCGCCAGGGCTCTCTCAGTTCGCCAGGGCTCTCTCAGTTCGCCAGGGCTCTCTCTAACAGCTTTCAACCTGTCTCTGTAACACATCATGCACCCCGAAGATGATGTCGGCGCTGTCAGCGTTGGAGGAGGAACTGTCACGAAGCATCCGATTCGCGGATGACATCGATGGCCTGGCAGGCTGGCAGGCGGTCAACAAGAACTCGCCAAGCTTGTTAAACGCTCGGATGAAACATCAACAACGTATGGAATGAAACGAGCGCTGAAAACACCAAGATGATGGCCACTCAACAACACCGTCAATACTGGTATGACTTCCACGAAGTGACACACTCTAAGGAGCGTTCAACAATGTACTTACCTGGGAGCCAGTATCAGCAGTGAGGGATCTGAACCAGAAATCCTCTCAAGGGTGGGGAAGACAACATTACCAATGTCTCGACAAAACCCTGTGTAGAAGGACCAGGAATCTCCACGAGACACAAGGTCAACCGGGGTCCTACCCGCACGGGTGTCTTACATCGTCCTGTGATGTATCCGAGACATGGATCTTCACGGCGGATCTGGAAAGAAAATATAACCACGCCCACACCACCAGGTAGCTCGGACATTTTTTGTTAACCCATCCTAGTCTTCCGTCATCCTCCCTTCGACAAATCCAGTGATGTCCAACTCCACATTAAAAAGCGCAGAGAAGAAATCTCCAGAATTAAATCCAAACCTGTACGTCACTCCATCCTCTCATGGAAGAAGCTCTGGGGTCACTGACACATCCACAGCATAGTGTCTTGAAACCAGCAGACAAGGGCGGCATAGTTGTGGTCTGGGACAAACAGATGTACATACATGAAGCATACCGAAAACTGTGTAACACCAGCTTCTATACGCCACTCACGATATCATCCCTCCCTCAACACCAGAAACTCATTTCAACCGCAAACAACCAGGATCAAACAAAATAACTGACTTGATAGCTCATAATGTCAGACACCATGCAACCCACATCCCAGAAAGACACAAACCTAACACACACAGCAGACCCGGTGTCTCTGCTTGCAGCTGTCCTACAGAAACACATCTCACAATACACTGACTCTCTCCTCCAACGCATAGTGCAAAATCTTTCCATTTACCCCAAAGACACAATTCACACACTCAAAACGGTCAACTCATTCAGCACAGACCCCGCTCTCCAGCCCAGCCTCCTCTTGACACTAGATGTTGTCTCTTTAACACTTCCGTCCCTCACGCTGATCGTCTGAATGTCCTCACCTTCTCTCTGGACAATTAGTCACCTGTCCAACAACAGACACTCGCAGACACACTGGTAAGGCTTGCAGAGTTAGTCCTCATCCTCAATACCTTTGAATTCAACAATCACACTTTCCACAAGTCAGTGGGACCACCTTGTTTATGCGGCATCTGGAACACAGCCTTCTGCTCTCTCATACAGACTCGACTCCAGAGTTCTACAACTGATGCAGTGATGACAGGCCGGGAGCACATCCATGCCAGAACAAGACTTCGTCAACTTCCTCAACTTTGATCAGACCCTTCACCTTTCCATCTAATTTACATACACCATCTGCCAGTCAACCGTCTTCTAGAACATCTCCATCTCCCTGAACGATGGACTACGTAGACCTCACTGATTCACATTCATCATACCTGGACTACACATCTTCCCACCACCGATCCACAAAACAAAGCATTCTGGGGTGTTCATTCCTTCGCTACCACAAGCAGCCAAAATATTTGAGTTTTTCATCATCCATTGATCTTCCGTACTGTCATTAATGATGCTCTCAGTCGCACAACAGCTGTGTCCAGACCCACTGCCTTGAAAGCCCAACCTCCAAAAGAAACAGACAGATCCACCACCTCCACCCACCCACAACACTTCCCACCTGCAGGATCCCAAAGTCCAACCAGCACATAGTAGAAGATCACAAACCTGGCTTTGAGGCCATTCCCATTATTACTTTCAGACTTAAGAAAAACCTCAAAGATCTACTTGTGCACTCCCAAACAGAACAAAATCGCCACATTTTGAGTCATCCGGAACCTTTTCCAGCTCAAAACTTCAACTGAAAAATCTGTCCTCTCACCGAACCAGACACCATATTACTTGGTCCGAAAAATTCGTTCAAAATAAAGAGTACATTCTTTTGACAGAGCCGCGACATTGTGCCTACATCCGCCGTGAACTGAGCAGTAAGATCTATGCAGGTGAGACACCCGGCACACTTGTTGCCTGCATCTCTGAACACCTGGCCGACATCCGCCATCACCGACTTCCAACTAGTTGCTCTGCACTTCAACCACCTGCAATACAAGATCAATTATGTCATAGTCCTGGTTCTTCAGGAATCACAGTCACCACTTTGAGCGCACTGTGCAGGTAGCCTCAGGACACCATGTGGGTAGCATGAACGCTCTATGCAGGTAGGCTGAGGGCACCATGCAGGTAGCCTGAACGCTCTATGCAGGTAGCCTGAGGGCACCATGCAGGTAGCCTGAATGCTCTATGCAGGTAGCCTGAGCGCACCATGCAGGTAGCCTGAACGCTCTATGCAGGTAGCCTGAGGGCACCATGCAGGTAGCCTGAACGCTCTATACAGGTAGCCTGGGGGCACCATGCAGGTAGCCTGAGGGCACCATGCAGGTAGCCTGAACGCCCTATGCAGGTAGCCCGAGGGCACCATGCAGGTAGCTTGAACGCTCTATACAGGTAGCCTGGGGGCACCATGCAGGTAGCCTGAGGGCACCATGCAGGTAGCTTGAACACCCTATGCAGGTAGCCTGAGGGCACCATGCAGGTAGCTTGAACGCTCTATGCAGGTATCCTGAGGGCACCATGCAGGTAGCCTGAACGCTCTATGCAGGTAACCTGAGGGCACCATGCAGGTAGCCCTAACTGTCAATGCAGGTAGGCTGAGGGCACCATGCAGGTAGCCTGAACGTTCTATGCGGGTAAACTGAGGGCACCATGCAGGTAGCCTGAACTGTCAATGCAGGTAGGCTGAGGGCACCATGCAGGTAGCCTGAACGCTCTATGCAGGTAGCCTGAGGTCACCATGCAGGTAGCCTGAACTGTCAATGCAGGTAGGCTGAGGGCACCATGCAGGTAGCCTGAACGCTCTATGCGGGTAGGCTGAGGGCACCATGCAGGTAGCCTGAGCGCTCAATGCGGGTAGCCTAAGGCCACCATGCAGGTAGCCTGAACTGTCAATGCAGGTAGGCTGAGGGCACCATGCAGGTAGCCTGAACGCTCTATGCGGGTAGGCTGAGGGCACCATGCAGGTAGCCTGAACACTCTGTGCGGGTAGGCTGAGGGCACCATGCAGGTAGCCTGAGGGCACAATGCATGTATCTTGAACGCTCTCTGCAGGTAGGCTGAGGGCACCATGCAGGTAGCTTGAACGCTCTATGCGGGTAGGCTGAGGGCACCATGCAGGTAGCCTGAACGCTCTATGCAGGTAGCCTGAGGGCCCCATGCAGGTAGCCTGAACGCTCTATGCAGGTAGCCTGAGGGCACCATGCAGGTAGACTGAGGGCATCATGCAGGTAGCCTGAACGCTCTAACAGGTAGCCTGAGGCACCATGCAGGTAGCCTGAACGCTCTATGCAGCTAGCCTGAGGGCACCATGCACGTAGCCTGAACGCTCTAGCAGGTAGCCTGAGGGCACCATGCAGGTAGTCTGAGGGCACCATGTAGGTAGCCTGAGGGCACCATGCAGGTAACCCGAGGGCCCATGCAGGTAGCCTGAAAGCTCTACGCAGGTAGCCTGAGGGCACCATGCAGGTAGCCTGAACGCTCTAGCAGGTAGCCTGAGGGCACCATGCAGGTAGCCTGAACGCTCTAGCAGGTAGCCTGAGGGCACCATGCAGGTAGCCTGAGGGCACCATGTAGGTAGCCTGAGGGCACCATGCAGGTAGCCCGAGGGCACCATGCAGGTAGCCTGAACGCTCTAACGCAGGTAGCCTGAGGGCACCATGCAGGTAGCCTGAGGGCACCATGCAGGTAGCCTGAGGGCACAATGTAGGTTGCCTGAGGGCACCATGCAGGTAGCCTGAACGCTCTATGCAGGTAGGCTGAGGGCACCATGTAGGTAGGCTGAGGGCACCATGCATGTAGTCTGAACGCTCTATGCAGGTAGCCTGAGGGCACCATGCAGGTAGGCTGAGGGCACCATGTAGGTAGGCTGAGGGCACCATGCAGGTAGCCTGAACGCTCTATGCAGGTAGCCTGAGGGCACCATGTAGGTAGCCTGAGGGCACCATGTAGGTTGCCTGAGGGCACCATGTAGGTAGCCTGAGGGCACCATGTAGGTAGCCTGAGGGCACCATGTAGGTAGCCTGAGGGCACCATGTAGGTAGCCCATCTTACTGCCTGACTGGGGACCCTCTGCCCACCTGGTATCAACATCCTGCAGTAGCATGTACCTCTCCACCCTCACAGCACTAGCCCGCAGTACTCTCCACAGGCACACCACTCACTGTGTACCTCATGTATACTCTACAGCTGTTCTGTCTTCTCTTCTTCCTTTCACTGTCTTCATTTCCTTTTCCAGTGTATTCTTTACCTACTTATCTAGTCACTCCCCCCCCCCCACCCCCTTTTCTTACTTTGATTTTCTTTCAAGTGCATTCATTTTCTTTTACAATTTTTTTTCCATTCCTTTCTTTCTCCCATTTTTTGTTTCAATGATATTCTTAGCCTTCTACTCATTATCTTTTTATTCCTTTCCACCTGCTTATCATCATCATTACATGATGATGATGATGATGATGATGATGATGATCATCATCATCATCATCATCACCATCATCATCGTCGTCATCATCATCATCGTCAGTGGTGTTAGTAGCAGAAGAAAAATGACGATGATGATGTTGCTGCTGCTGCTGCTGCTGACTACTTTATCAACGTCATCAGTTAACACTATTCATACATGATGATGAACGTTATTCCTTCTGTATTTTCTAAATTGTCATGCATTTATACATTTTTTGATTTTATGACCGTTCTTCCCTTTTTCTACATGATTAAAATTGTCATTTTTTCTTTTATTATTATCACCGTTTTACTATCATTATAAGTGTAATTACAACGGTTTGTTGATTTCTTAGAATTGGTTTTTACTATTTTTCTCCATTTTCTAAATCATTATTATTACAGGTATTTATAGATTTCTTAGAGTTTTATTTTACTCTCTTTCCCATTTTCTAGATGATGATGACGACGACGATGACGACGACGGCAATGATATTGATGATGATGATATTGATGAAATTCATTATTAGTATTACTATCATAACTATTATCGTCAACTTTTCTTCTCCTCCCCATTCCTGTCCTTCCTCTGTTATTATCATCATTATCGTTACTGTCCATATCATTTTATATTATTACTACTATTATGATTAGGATGATGATTACCATCCATATTATTTTATATTATTACTACTTTTATGATGATGATGATGATTGTTATTCCGACAAACCTTTCCCCTCTTCTACTCAGTTCCATCCGCAGTTTCAGTTTAAGCCCCCCCCCCCCCCCCTCTCAATCCTCCCCCGCCACATTTTCACCCCACCCACCCCCGCCACATTTTCACCCCACCCACCCCCGCCACATTTTCACCCCACCCACCCCCGCCACATTTTCACCCCACCCACCCCCGCCACATTTTCACCCCACCCACCCCCGCCCATTTTTCATGGACAAGCTCTATTCACGCTGATTAAAGGACAGTGGAAAGAGACGCACGACTGTTTGTTCGTGCTTTGTTTCTATCATTTTGAATATTGTTTGTTCTGCCTGAAGACGCCTCATCGATCGCATCGCGTTGTATCTATTTTGTGATTTGTTTGTTCATTCGTTCGGCTTGTACAATAGAATTTGCTGATATTAACTATTGATTATGTGAACATTGGTTTGAAGAATGTCCTTAAACCAATTCCAAAATTCGTAATCTCTGTGTGTATATGTGTGCGCGCGCGCGCGCGCGCGCGCGTGTGTGTAATGGCACACTTTTTTTTTTTGGAAGTGGCCAAACGCTTATTCATGGGGATTACAAACGTCTTCATTCCCAAGATTAAATGATTGTAATATATCTTTGTATCGTTTCATTATTTCTTTTTTTTTTCCTTCTCTCCATTCAACATTGTGAGCAGACTCGCCTGGGTGAAAACTTTTGGGTCAGCTTTTAAGTTCTTAGTCTGCGGAGGTCTAAGTTTGTTTTGTTTTTAGTCATTGTGTTTCTATACATAACCCCCTCCCCCTCCAACCCCATTCCCCACAACTCACAGACACACCCACACCTACAAACCCACACGCACGTGCGCGCACATACACACACACGCACACGCACGCACGCGCACACACCACACACACGCACACGCAAGCATGCTCGTAAGCACACACACACACACACACACACACACACACACACACACACACACACACACACACACACAAACACACACACACACACACACAGAGCTGACCTTCAAAATCACTGAATGATTAGCGGATGAAGATGGATGGACATGCTCTATTCACGCTTATTTGAGGACTGTCGGAAGTTAGAAAGATCAGAGGACAGAAGAATCTATTTTTGACTCATCACCGTTGTTTGTTTTTTTGTTTATTTGTTTACTGGAGCTGTACAGCTTTTGAAATAAACGTTTTGCTTTTCGGAAGCTGTATTCTTCATGAACACACACACACACACACACACACACACACACACACACACACACACACACACACACACACACACACACACGAACACACAAACACACACACGCACGCACACACACACACACACACACACACACACACACACACACACACACACACACACACACACACACACACACGCACGCACACACACACACACCACACACACATGCACGCACATATACACACACGTACACACACACGCACGCACGCACACACACTCACACACACACACATAGACAGACAGACAGACAGACAGACAGACAGACAGACAGACACACACACACATACACACACACACACACACACACACACACACACACACACCACACACACACACACACACACACACACACACGGACAATGCTGGTTCATCATGACCGTCGCTCCCTCAGTGTGTTTTTCGTCGTAAGGTCGTTGAACTTAGTTTCCTGAACATCAAGACCTCTCCAGCTCGGAATCCCTTCCCTCCCTCCCTCTCTTTCCCCATATCCCACGTTCATCCTCTCTCGCCACTCGCTCTCTCTCTGTATACTCGTGTGCGTGTTTATGAGCTTCTCTCTCTCTCTCTCTCTCTCTCTCTCTCTCTTAGATTTAGATACCTTTCCCTTGTTTGAGGGCTGGATGAAAAAAACCCCCACTGACTTGTGCTTATTCCTTTCCCTCATTAAACAACATTTCCTTCTCTCTCTCCTCTCTCTCTCTCTTTTCCCCTCTCTCTCTCTCTCTCTCTCTCTCTCCTCTCTCTCTCTCTCTCTCTCTCCATACACACATACATATTCGTGTGCATGCATGTGTGCTTTCACGGCCTATCAAGTTCTTACGAAAACATCATTTAAGTCTACAGCTAAATCACACCAGCAATGAATGAATGTAAAGGGAAAATGAACCTATCATCTGAGATGTCAGTAACCTGTTAGCTGAGTTTTCTCCCTCCTTCAAGACGATCGCTTGTCCCCTTCCATCTCCTTCCATCCTCCCCCCCCCCCCTCCCTCTCTCTCTCTCTCTCTGAATGACCAGGGAAGGGCGTGCCTGTATGTTGGTGTCTGTGTGTGTATGAGCCGGGATGCTTGAGTGTACATGCTTGACATGTATAGTCAATGCTTGAGACTGAGATGTGCTCAGCATTGTTTCTTTCTCACACCCTTGAAATTGAAGGCTGCGGTGCTACGTGGACGAAAGAGCACTTGTCACTGCCCTTGTCTCTGTGAATGTCTCTGTCTTTCTGTGCCTCTTAGTCACCACTAGTCATGCCTGTCTCGCACTCAAAATCACCGGATGTCAGGAATGCGAATCAAAAAGTCAGCTACTTTCACGTATACCATAAACACGTACCTCGGGCATGATGGGCGCGAAATTACACTTCCTATTCTCCATTGTTCAAACACACACACATACACAGACGCAGACACTTACTGACTCAGAGAGAGAGAGAGAGAGAGAGAGAGAGAGAGAGAGAGAGAGAGAGAGAGAGAGAGAGAGAGAGAGAGGCAGGCAGAGAATGAAACTCAGAACTT
>CM031597.1:76580376-76605376 GCA_018398815.1 Conus ventricosus
GTCGAACCCTGGTTCAGATGGAACAGTGACTATCAACATCGATCTGTTCTCCTTTCTTGCTTCCTGCATTAACGCATTGCACTCTCTCTCTCTCCTAGTCTGCTCTATTAAATGGACATGGTTGCTTTTCTTTTCCTTTTCTTTTCTTTCTTTTTCTCTTCATTAGTTAGCAACTCTCTCTTTCCACATCTCTCTTTAGTCCTCCCTTTGCAGACTATATCTGGTGCTAATGCTCAAACTTCACTCCTCTCATCTCTCTGCCTTTCTCCTGCAGAGACTACACCCCAGAACCTCTCTCTCTCTCTCTCTCTGTCTCTCTGTTCGTTCTCCCCCTCGTTCTGCCGTTCTCTCACTCTCACATCCTTCTTATTCCGTTCCGATCTGTCCAAAAAGGGCGAGTACCATTGGTCAGTATTTTTACCCCTGATACCCGAAGTTATCTCCCTCTAATTCCATTGGATATTCAAATCATGACAGTCACGCCTACACGCCTTACTCTCTGTGGTGGTCAATTGGTCATTTAATTGATTAGCTAGATTTCACCCCCACCACGCACTACCTTCTCCCTCTCCCTTTCCTGCTTTAACCTGCGACGTCCGACTAACAATGGCGCTGGTTCCACAAATTGGCTAGATGAGCATGAGCCAGGCGCTACGACTCGTCTCGCTAGACATCGAGGCGTCGGTCAAAGCTGCTTAGTCTGTCTAGCCGGACAGACCGTCTCTGTGGAGCCTCTCCCCTATGCTTAATTGGCTGGATCCGAACCATGGGCCCGTCTACGTGGCGCCCAGAATATTTGAGTTAGAGCTTATGTCCAAACAACCTGGACCACGACTTGGTTGTTCTATTTTTGACCGTGACAATTTGGCGTTTTGCTGCACATGAAACACGTACACGTGTTAATGTCAGTTCATATCATAACATGATAAACTTCAGTGTTTGCATTCATGTGTGAATGTAACCCTCAAAATCCGCAGAGAACACACACACACACACACACACACACACACACACAACACACACACACACACACACCACACAACACACACGTGCGCGCGCGCGCGCATACACGCGCCCACACATCTGTCTGTTTCACGCACACACACACACAGGCCTATCTGTCTATATATATAGAGAGAGAGGGGGAGGGACGCGCGTGCGTGCTTGCGTGCAACAAATGAATAAGTTGTGGGGATTAAACATGTATCCCGGCAAACAAATAATATATGTACATATGAGAGAGAGAGAGAGAGAGAGAGGAGAGAGAGAGAGAGGAGAGAGAGAGAGAGAGAGAGAGTAAGAGAGAGATTCCCCCAAGATCAGGCACCGTGACAGCTTTGCACGCTTTGGTGATGACAAGTAAAAAGAGTTGATCTCGGGCTAGCCATGGGGAAATTCTAGACTTACCTGCAGTCTCAGATGGGAAAGATTTGTTGGGACCAACACGGACAAGAGGTAACCAGATCTGGAATACCAGCAAATGATTCCCGACTCCCACCAGCCCCATCCCCATTCTTTTTCAAAATTTCGCCAATCAACCGAGTAATTAAAAAAAAAAAGAAGAAAAAAAATCAGTATACCTACCTTCAATGTTATGCTTTATGCTTGCGGTTCGGGATCTCATGGTAAAGAAATAAGATTCAACACCTTTGACTGTTTATAAGATAACAGAAAAACAATATAAATAAAAAGGGAAAAAAAAAGAAAAGAAAAGAAACCAATTGGCAAAACAAAATAAAAGGCCAAAACCACAGACTTCGATCAAACAAAACTTACGAAACTTACAAAGTTTTTGTGACAAATCCGCCAAACATGAACAAACGAATCACAAGACAAAAGACGACGCGTTTCGACCTCTTAGGCTTCTTCAGGCAAGATAAACAACACTCTGGACAACGAAAATGAAGAACGAGCAACCATTTACCTTGCCAAATTCGGCGCAAGATAGGCGTTGAATGAAAACGAGGCCATCGGGTAGGAGACAATGCGAGTTAGAATAGTAATGATGATGATGATAATAATAATAATAATAATAATAATAATAATAATAATAATACTGATATCAATAATAATAATGATGATTATAAAAATATTGAAAAAAAACCAATAAAGAGAGGAGTACTGCCACTTTTGGTGATAAGATGACAATAGCAGTTGTAGCATGGGAGAAAGAAGAAAGGTTAGAGGGGTTTGGGCGTCGTGTTTTGTCTTGTGGTTGGTTTGTTCATGTTTGGTGGATTTATTACGTAAACTTTCAAAAATTTGTGTAGATTTCCGCCTGCAGTCGCCTCACTTTGCAGCAACCGTAAGAAGTATAAACAACAACAACAACAAACTGATAATTTGACGGCTTCTGATGAACTTCACAGAGTTTGACGGCTTCTGATGAACTTCACAGAGTTTGACGGCTTCTGATGAACTTCACAGAGTTTGACGGCTTCTGATGAACTTCACAGAGTTTGACGGTTCTGATGAACTTCACAGAGTTTGACGGCTTCTGATGAACTTCACAGACAGATATGTGTCAAAACAGAAGAAGAAACAAACAAACAAAAGCAAAATCCAAATACACAAGACGAAGGAAACAGACAAACTAACAAAAATAAAGCAACGAACGAACGGAACCCTCCGCCAGCGCTAGCATCGGTAGCTATCATGACATGAAGTTGATAAAGTCAAATTCACATCAACGAAAAAACAGAACCAGATGTAACAGAGCTCCTGTGTAAAGTTCCAGCCTGGAAGGCGGAAAAAGCCAGAGACCCACAGAAGCCGAGGCAGTCGTGCACACATGCCAAGTTTGCTGAGCTCACCCATGCAGAAGACAATTTGGATGATCTCACCGACTGCTGTCAATGACGAGGTCCTGGAGAAGAAGAAGAAGAAGAAGAAGAAGATGCCATGCAGCGACTAGTCTCAACCTAAACGACACAGAAAAAGAGACTTAAGGGGAACAAGAACATGGACCCTAAAGCGGCCCCTAACATACAGACTGATTGAAATATCGAGCTGAAAGTAACGGGAGGCCAAGTGGAATGCAACAAGTCAGTCTACCATTGACACAAGGATGAATGAAGGCAACAGCTCAGCAGCCTCTGACACCCTTTAAAAAAAAAAAAAAAATCAAACGAAACAAAAAAGAAAATTACCACTAAAGAGCAAAGTTCTGATCTGAAAGCATGATAAAGTTCCAAACGACTGACAATTTTACGACATTCTAAACTTCTACGACATGACCCCGCTAACAAATAGATGGACGCACACTTGATCAACAATGAACTCAACCCCTTGTACATTTTTCAACAGTTTGTTCTTTCACGAAAAAAGGAGTGTATTATATATTAATTTGTACTCTGCTGAACAAAGAAAAAAAAGCTGTAAAAGTATGCATGTGTGAGTAGTACAAGCTGGGGCAGAATCGTTTAATACACTTTTTGTCCAGCAAGCTGGGGCAGAATCGTTTAATAAACTTTTTGTACAGCAAGCTGGGGCAGAATCGTTTAATACACTTTTTGTACAGCAAGCTGGGGCAGAATCGTTTAATAAACTTTTTGTACAGCAAGCTGGGGCAGAATCGTTTAATAAACTTTTTGTACAGCAAGCTGGGCAGAATCGTTTAATAAACTTTTTGTACAGCAAGCTGGGGCAGAATCGTTCAATAAACTTTTTGTACAGCAAGCTGGGGCAGAATCGTTTAATAAACTTTTTGTACAGCAAGCTGGGGCAGAATCGTTTAATAAACTTTTTGTACAGCAAGCTGGGGCAGAATCGTTTAATAAACTTTTTGTACAGCAAGCTGGGGCAGAATCGTTTCATAAACTTTTTGTACAGCAAGCTGGGGCAGAATCGTTTAATAAACTTTTTGTACAGCAAGCTGGGGCAGAATCGTTTAATAAACTTTTTGTACAGCAAGCTGGGGCAGAATCGTTTAATAAACTTTGTACAGCAAGCTGGGGCAGAATCGTTCAATAAACTTTTTGTACAGCAAGCTGGGCAGAATCGTTTAATAAACTTTTTGTACAGCAAGCTGGGGCAGAATCGTTTAATAAACTTTTTGTACAGCAAGCTGGGGCAGAATCGTTTAATAAACTTTTTGTACAGCAAGCTGGGGCAGAATCGTTTAATAAACTTTTTGTACAGCAAGCTGGGGCAGAATCGTTTAATAAACTTTTTGTACAGCAAGCTGCGGCAGAATCGTTTAATAAACTTTTTGTACAGCAAGCTGGGGCAGAATCGTTTAATAAACTTTTTGTACAGCAAGCTGGGGCAGAATCGTTTAATAAACTTTTTGTACAGCAAGCTGGGGCAGAATCGTTTAATAAACTTTTTGTACAGCAAGCTGGGGCAGAATCGTTTAATAAACTTTTTGTACAGCAAGCTGGGGCAGAATCGTTTAATAAACTTTTTGTACAGCAAGCTGGGGCAGAATCGTTTAATAAACTTTTTGTACAGCAAGCTGGGGCAGAATCGTTTAATAAACTTTTTGTACAGCAAGCTGGGGCAGAATCGTTTCATAAACTTTTTGTACAGCAAGCTGGGGCAGAATCGTTTAATAAACTTTTTGTACAGCAAGCTGGGGCAGAATCGTTCAATAAACTTTTTGTACAGCAAGCTGGGCAGAATCGTTCAATAAACTTTTTGTACAGCAAGCTGGGGCAGAATCGTTTAATAAACTTTTTGTACAGCAAGCTGGGGCAGAATCGTTTAATAAACTTTTTGTACAGCAAGCTGGGGCAGAATCGTTTAATAAACTTTTTGTACAGCAAGCTGGGGCAGAATCGTTTCATAAACTTTTTGTACTGCAAGCTGGGGCAGAATCGTTTAATAAAGTTTTTGTACAGCAAGCTGGGGCAGAATCGTTTAATAAACTTTTTGTACAGCAAGCTGGGGCAGAATCGTTTTAATAAACTTTTTGTACAGCAAGCTGGGGCAGAATCGTTTAATAAACTTTTTGTACAGCAAGCTGGGGCAGAATCGTTTAATAAACTTTTTGTACAGCAAGCTGGGGCAGAATCGTTCAATAAACTTTTTGTACAGCAAGCTGGGGCAGAATCGTTTAATAAACTTTTTGTACAGCAAGCTGGGGCAGAATCGTTTAATAAACTTTTTGTACAGCAAGCTGGGCAGAATCGTTTAATAAACTTTTTGTACAGCAAGCTGGGGCAGAATCGTTTAATAAACTTTTTGTACAGCAAGCTGGGCAGAATCGTTTAATAAACTTTTTGTACAGCAAGCTGGGGCAGAATCGTTTAATAAACTTTTTGTACAGCAAGCTGGGGCAGAATCGTTTAATAAACTTTTGTACAGCAAGCTGGGGCAGAATCGTTTAATAAACTTTTTGTACAGCAAGCTGGGGCAGAATCGTTTAATAAACTTTTTGTACAGCAAGCTGGGGCAGAATCGTTTAATAAACTTTTTGTACAGCAAGCTGGGGCAGAATCGTTTAATAAACTTTTTGTACAGCAAGCTGGGGCAGAATCGTTTAATAAACTTTTTGTACAGCAAGCTGGGCAGAATCGTTAATAAACTTTTGTACAGCAAGCTGGGGCAGAATCGTTTAATAAACTTTTTGTACAGCAAGCTGGGGCACAATCGTTTAATAAACTTTTTGTACAGCAAGCTGGGCAGAATCGTTTAATAAACTTTTTGTACAGCAAGCTGGGGCAGAATCGTTTAATAAACTTTTTGTACAGCAAGCTGGGGCAGAATCGTTTAATAAACTTTTTGTACAGCAAGCTGGGCAGAATCGTTTAATAACTTTTTGTACAGCAAGTGGGCAGAATCGTTTATAACTTTTTGTACAGCAAGCTGGGGCAGAATCGTTTAATAAACTTTTTGTACAGCAAGCTGGGGCAGAATCGTTTCATAATCTTTTTGTACAGCAAGCTGGGGCAGAATCGTTTCATAAACTTTTTGTACAGCAAGCTGGGGCAGAATCGTTTCATAAACTTTTTGTACAGCAAGCTGGGGCAGAATCGTTTAATAAACTTTTTGTACAGCAAGCTGGGGCAGAATCGTTTCATAAAGTTTTTGTCCGTTAGTTTCAAAGTGAGGTGACTGCAGGCGGAAATGGAAAGAAATGGAAAGAAATGGAAAGTAATGGAAAGTAAATCCGCCATACCACAGGGACAAACAAATAACAAGACAATACACGACCCGTTTCGACCTCTTAGGTCTTCTTTGGCAAGATAAACACCATTGAGGACAATGAAAACGAAGAACGAGCAGTCACTTATCTTCTCAAATTCGGCGCAAGATGAATTCGTTCAATGCTTATCTTTCGCCGAATTTGAGAAGAGAAGTGATTGCTCTCGTTTACATAACGGGTTGTCTACCCAGGGAGTGCCGATTGAAGAGCTGCCTGCTGGCGCTACATTCATCCGTTTCGCGCTTCACTCAGTCTGGCCGACACTCAATTTTTTTCGTTAATAAATGTGTGCTAAGTGCGATATGTCATCCTTCCCAACGGCAAAAACCGGACTTCTCTTCCGAAAATTGGGGATGGATTGACGTGTGTGCAAGATACACACACAGAACCTCGGTTACATTCTCATTTGAAGGACGTTTTAGGAAGTTGAGTCGGAACCAATGTTAAATCCGAGGGACCCACACTCCCACCCCCACCCCTCTGCACCGAAACGGCCCGGTGGAGATTCGAACCTGCGACCCTAGGATCACCAACATTACGAGTCCAGCGCTCTACCAACTGAGCAATTCCGATCAATATTTACTCTCTCTCATTAACAACAACGAACACGTGGGATTCAGCGATTTGGGGTTTTGTTTGTTTCTTAATTTGTTTGACAAATATGGATTTGATGAGATTAAGGAAAACAAGGGGTAGAGGATGAGAAGGCATTTTTGAGAGCATTCAAAAGAAAACAAAACAAAGAAAACAAAAACAATGTGATTAATGATTACAAGACGCAGTGGTCTGATGACTTGGAACAAATGGATCATTTACAAGCTGTCACGTTCAAGATGAAACTGTTTTCTCTTTCCTTTTTATAATGTACTTTAACATGTGCGAACCATTATCAGATTAATTAGGTTACAGTTGAGTGTCTCACAACAGAATGTGCAGAAAGTACGATTCCGTAGAAATATAACTGAACATGATTTGTCGTGGCTAGTTTATGATTCTCAAATGAAGACCGAAGTTCACTTTGTTTTACACTGTCAACGATATATAAGAGAGAGAGAGAGAGAGAAGAGAGAGAGAGAGAGAGAGAGAGAGAGAGAGAGAGAGAGAGAGAGTGTGTGTGTGTGTGT
The DNA here is from genome assembly GCA_018398815.1 of Conus ventricosus. Classification (NCBI taxonomy): domain Eukaryota; kingdom Metazoa; phylum Mollusca; class Gastropoda; order Neogastropoda; family Conidae; genus Conus; species Conus ventricosus. Next base: position 76,587,649 of record CM031597.1, read on the forward strand.
GTGTGTGTGTGTGTGGTGCGTGCGCGCGCGTGTCGAGCGTGCTTGCGCGCGTGCGCGCGTGCATGCTTGCGCACGCGTGTATATGTGTGTGTGTGTGTGTGTGTGCTTGCGTGCGCGCACGCGCACGATACTGGAAAATTTATATAATGTTTCTGTAAGATACCTTTGGCAAATCATGAGGTTCAGCATTCTTTTGAACAGGCAACAGAAACACAAGAAATGTATGTCTTAGTGCACAAATTCAAATAAAATGAAGAATGTAAAGAAGGTAAAACAAAGCACTTATCCAAACAAACCAAAACGAGAAAGTATTAACAGTCAAATTAGAACGATAGTAAGTAATCATAGAAATAGACAAACGTTAAGCGCTTTTCTCCTGAGAACAGCCTCTTCTTCTTTCTATACGGTCAGTCCAGCCCTTGAGATGAATAGAGCCGTGTTCTCCAGGTCTTGTAGATTGCCGTAGAGCTTCGTCATCAGAGTTCTATCTGCTGGCCACACCTCTCTCCTTGGCTGTTCATGCAATGGGCATTTTTGGAGCACATGCTCCGCTGTCTGTTCTTCCTGCCCTCAAGGACAGACTGGAGAAGGCACCACCTTCAGCTTTTGGTACAGGTGACTGTCAAGTCTGTTGTGCCCGGCGCGGAGCCTCACCAGGACACTTTGTTGCTCTCTGGACAACAGATGATAATAATCCTTGGGTGTCCTGGGCGTTATGATAGTCCGGATGATGCTTCGCATCTCGCTGTAGGTGATGCTCTTATTATACTGCTCCTCTTTAGCACCCTTCCTCGCCAGGTAATCAGCCAACCCGTTGCCTGGTATCCCACAGTGGGCTGGAATCCACGGAGCACCACTCGTCTGTTAGTAGCAATTTTCTCCAGTGCTTCGCTGAGGCTTGTGAGTTTGCTGTTCTGAAATGCCTGCAGGACAGAAAGGGCGTCAGATAGGAAGACAACTTGACAGGTATCACTGTCTGTGTTCTGGATGATGGAGGCAGCCTACAGGAGGGCTTGTTCTTCAGCTCTGTAGTTTGTGAGAAGAGCCTCAAAGCTCTTTCCAATGAATAATACACAGTAATACAAATCACACATCTGCCCAAAAGGTTAGAAGTCTATTATAACAAATGCAACCCCCATACAACATTTATTCACGCGCTCACACACACACACAAACACACATACACGCGCGCGCTTGCACACACACACAAAATTCGAGCTTATGCACGCGCGCGCACACACACACACATACACGTATATGCAAACGCGCGCACACACACACACACACACACACACACACACACACACACACACACACACACACACACATGCACACACGAGAGACAGACAGACAGACAGGTAGACAGGGACAGTGACAGAGAGGTTCGTATGCACCATGACCAAGAACTGTGTGGTGTCAAAACCTTTAATCATACCACGCTAGGTGGAAACAAATCTCTAAGAAAAACAAGCCCTGATTAAAAACAAAACTGTCAATGAAGCTTTAAAAATCAACAGAAGACGGGACTCATCTCACAAAACAGAGAACAACGCGCACAACATAAAAAGTTAACAAAATCCAGTCATGTACTTACAGATCTTCAGTTAGTCCTGTAAGGAGCAACGCTGGCTCATCGCACCAATTGCCAGGGTTAGCTTTCTAAAGAAAGAAAGATAAATAGACAAATCAATCAATCAATCAATTAACAAATGGGGAGGGGGAGGGGGGTGGTAAGCGAATTTTTGCCCCCCCCCCCCCACCTTTCTTTTTTTTGGTTGGTTGAAGTTACGTTAGGTTAGGTGAGGTTTGGATAGGAAGAGTACAAATCGTTCGTTGGGTGTGTGGTGTTGTTGTGTGTGTGTGTGTGTCGTGTGTTGGAGTGTTGGTGTGTGAAAATTGTCTGTGAGCGCGCGCCAGCGCGTGCGTGCGTGCGTGCCGCTCCCCTCGTCCATGTGTGGTGTGTGTGGGGGTGTGTGGTCTGTGTGTGTGGTGGTACGGGGAATTAGCGTGGCAGGGGTAGGAGTGACATCCTCTCCAAAAGTATGCTCGCTGGAGCCAGTCTGGGCAGGTCCTTCGGTCTGGAACTGTTTGGATATAGGTGTGTGGATCTGTTTTGGATGACCACTTCGTTTAAAACAAAATATAAAAGGTTCACGTACTTGCTTTTAAAGTAAATTTATCTTCATGACCATTACAGCCGTACCGAATGAAAGGCTTGCTAATGAATTGACAGCGATAATTTAGGTCAACAAAGCACACACTGATTTACATAACAGGAAAGCTCCTGCACGGTTATTTCTCTTTGCGCGAACCACGACACTTCATAGAGCATGATCCTTTTCTTTTTCTTTTCCCCTTATTTCTTATTCCTTCTTTGTTTCTTTTTCTTTTTCAATCTCTGCAGCATGATGTTGTTCTTTCCTTCTGCGCGACCCTTTCGCCACGAAGCTGGGATCCCCTGTTCCGTGTAACTCCGCCATTTTGGATAACCACAAACTGTATACATGTACGGATCCCGCAGTTAAAGAACAACGATAAAGATCGCCGGGATCTCCGAGGGTGCGTGACTAGATGACCTTGGAGGAAAACCCTAAATGAGGCAGGGAACAGTAAACAGTAAGTAACAAACACGTAGGGTGACACTTGCTCGCATGACGAAATAAATACACACCCATAACACCAAACGAACGCTGCTTACGACACCCCATCACCTGGCAGAAATGACAAGCTAGAGGACACAGAACACACAAGGAGACATCCCCCAAACGGGATAGTTCCAAGTTTGCCTACACCTCAATACCAGACACATCTACACAACAACAACGGAGAACTCAACACACACAAACTGACTGTTATTCAAGACTGGCACAGCCTTTTGGAGTTTGAATATAGTAAAACAAACACATGGACAAACAGTAATAAATAGAGGTAAGCTCGGTTTGATTGGTATCAAGAGAAATCTTAAATGAGGCAGGGAACAGAAACCAGTAAATAACAAACAAGCTTGGTAACTCTAGCTCCCATGATGATATAAATACAAGCGCATAACTACAAACGATGACCTTGGGACGCCATCTTAAAGTTCATCCAACGAAAAACGGCCTTGAGAATCTGACCCCCTGAAAACAACATTGTAAAACTGGATGAGTTCAATCCAGACTGACGGACAGGCAAACCAATACGAGAGACAACCATGCCCCATCATGCTTTGCGAATAGTCATGGAATCCGTGAGACAGGAAACTGGTCGTGTCAAAAGTGGCTGTTCTTTTTGTCAATGTGACTCGACTCGGGCCATATCAGGGCTGTCATCCCATTGACGTCAAGCCTCAAAGCAGATTTAAAAAAAAACATATACACGTAACTTATCAACACAGATTTTCTAAGAATCTCGCAAGAATTTCGTTAAAATCTGTCACCAATGAAATCTGAAATCAGACGAAAAATGTTTACCTCTTTTAGAAACTTAAAAAAAAATCCTTTCAGGTGCAATAGCTCTGCAGAAGATGTTCATGAAGTCTGATGTAAAGCCTTATGTCTGATATGTGACCAAAGCAAAATGAGAACAATGTCTATCTTATTCAGCCTGGTGAAAGAGACTTCCTGAGAATGTTATGAGCTATCAGTGTCCATAATATGCAACTTATGTATGTATGTATGTATGTATGTATGTATGTATGTATGTATGCATGTATGTATAGATATACACATAAGACACGTCAACAAGTGATATTATAGCCTGAATTTACCGTTTACTTCGATCAAAGTTACTGAAATGAAGTAAAGCAAACAATCTGTTGTAGGCGTATATCACGCTTCAGTTGAATCATTCGGTTGGAATCTGAAAAGAAACAACAGAGAGAAATTCTTCTGGTCTTACCTTCTTCCTAAGTAATAATTAAAGTCAAAACGAGCAACTCGTGCACTTCACTTTTGACGTTCACGAAAAATATTGCACAACCTAACTTGATCATCGATCATAACATGAAAGTTTGTGTCCGGCTCTGCGAACCTTCATGTCCCCTCTGACGACATGGTCAGTTTTGAGGATGAACACGTTTCTGCAGTTCCGTGACTCTTTTTGTCCCCTCCGATGTCAAGGTCAGTTCGGATGCCCCCTTCTCATTGACGGTGACGTCGCTGTTCCCCCATACCGTTGTTCCCCGATGCCAGCAGTGGCAGGCTGCACACCAACAATTAATGCGCCAAGGCCCCGCTTAAGCAGTCGAGTATTTAATAGACTGGCGCAATTACACTGCTTTGAGAATTCTTATTGTGTCTTAAAGTTGATTCTCCTCAGTTTCTTTCATATGGCCAATTATCAGTTTAACATTAAATGCTGGCTCAAATTTATGGTATGGCTCGAAACACTTACATGGATTATGTGGCGTTTTGGTGCCAAATCCTAACTGTGGTGTGTAGCCACAGGGGCCACCTGGTTTGTGACAGGCGTACCAGGTTAGGTTTAGGTTTGGATTAGGTTAGGGTAAGGTTAGGTTAGGTCAGGTTTGGATTAGGTTAGGGTTTGGGTTAAGGAAAGGGCAAAAGGTGATAGGACTGGTTGCGTACGCGCGCGCGCGTGTGTGTGTCTGTGTGTGTTCGTGTGTAAGTGCGTGCGTGCGTGTGCGTATGCGCGCGCGCGCGTATGTGTGTGTGTGTGTGTGTGTGTGTGTTGTGTGTGTATGTGTGTGTGTGTGTGTGTGTGTGTGTGTGTGTGTGTGTGTGTGTGCGGGGGAACACCGGCACGAGGGAACAGTGGAACGGCTCCTCCCATTGATACTTGTGGTTAGTTTCTGTCGTAATCTTTTCTTTCTTTTTTTTTTTTTTAGGTAGGCATCCTTCTACAGTCGTAGTTTGCTTGTGCACTCGTGGGTGCGGAGACATGGTGGTTGGGGTGGGTCTCAGTGTTGGATCGGAGTCCACTCCATGTTCCCACATTTCTAAGTTCCCACATCTCTGTCTTCAAATATCTCTCTGTTTTCACATCTGTACGTGTCCACATCTCTGTCATCCTACATCTCTATGTTCCCACAACGGCCCCCCCCCCCCCCCCCCCCCCTCATGGAGCGGAACCGGCAGTACGGACGAGGGCAGCAGCTTCGGAATATCGACTCCATGTAGACTTCTAGCATCGTCGCAGGTTTTGCCAGACTGGAGTCTGCTGCAAAAAAGGACGTCGTTGCCGTGGTATCTTTACAAACGACATCCAGCTCCAACGTTCACATCCACTGTCTTACAGTCACTACTTCATCAGGCGTTTCTGGAATGGCAGGCATTTGGTGACGTACAGCTCTCTCCAGTCAACCGGACTCTATCAAAAGTTTGGAACTAGTGATTAGCGACCCCCCTTCTCCCCCTCCTGCACCCGCTACCCCATCTACCACCAGTTCAGCGTCGTTAAGCAGTCTGGATTCAGGATGGTTGTGGGCCAGCCCTCTCACTCGGGGCCCTAATGATACTAGACCCTAATAGAACTATAGGTCCAAACAGTATGGTCACAAACGGCGCCAAGCCTTAACGGAACTGGATCCTTACGGTACTGGACGTGAACGGCACTAGACCCTAATTGTAGTGGAAACTAATGGCACTGGACCCTAACGGCACTGGACCCTAACGATACTGGACCCTAACAGCACTGGACCCTAACGGCACTGGACCTGACAGCACTGGACCCTAACGGCACTGGACCCTAACGGCACTGGACCCTAACAGCACTGGACCCTAACGGCACTGGACCCTAACGATACTGAGAACTAACGGCACTGGACCCTAACGGCACTGGGCCCTAATGGTACTGGGCCTAAAATGGTACTGGGCCCTAAAGGTACTGGGCCCTAATGGTACTGGGCCCTAAAGGTACTGGACCCTAATGGTACTGGGCCCTAAAATGGTACTGGGCCCTAAAGGTACTGGGCCCTAAAGGCACTGGGCCCTAATGGTACTGGGCCCTAAAGGTACTGGGCTCTAATGGTACTGGGCCCTAAAATGGTACTGGACCTAAAGGTACTGTGCCCTAAAGGTACTGGGCCTAATGGTACTGGGCCCTAAAATGGTACTGGGCCTAAAGGTACTGGGCCCTAATGGCACTAGGCTCTAATGGTACTGGGCCCTAAAGGTACTGGGCTCTAAAGGTACTGGGCCCTAAAATGGTACTGGGCCCTAATGGTACTGGGCCCTAATGGTACTAGGCTCTAATGGTACTGGGCCCTAAAGACACTGGGCCTAATGGCACTAGGCTCTAATGGTACTGGGCCTAAAGGTATTGGGCTCTAATGGTACTGGGCCCTAAAAGTAATGGGCCCTAAAGGTACTGGGCTCTAATAATGCTACTGGGCCTAAAGGTAGTGGGCCTAATGGTACTGGGCCCTAATGGTACTGGGCTCTTGGTACTGGGCCCTAAGGGTACTGGGCTCTAATGGTACTAGGCCCTAATGGTACTGCGCCCTAAAGGTACTGGGCCCTAAAGGTACTGGGCCCTAAAGGTACTGGGCCCTAATGGTACTGGGCCCTAATGGTACTGGGCCCTAAAGGTACTGGGCTCTAATGGTACTGGGCTCTAACGGTACTGGGCTCTTGGTACTGGGCCCTAAAGGTACTGGGCCCTAAAGGTACTGGGCCCTAAAGACACTGGGCTCGAATGGTACTGGGCCCTAAAGGTACTGGGCCCTAAAGGTACTGGGCCCTAAGGTACTGGGCTCTAATGGTACTGGGGCCTAATGGTACTGGGCTATAATGGTACTGGGCTCTAATGGTGCTGGGCCCTAATGGTACTGGGCTCTTGGTACTGGGCCCTAAAGGTACTGGGCCCTAATGGTACTGGGCCCTAAAGGTATTGGGCCCTAAAGTTAATGGGCCCTAAAGGTACTGGGCCCTAAAGACACCGGGCCCGAATGGTACTAGGCCCTAAAGGTACTGGGCCCGAATGGTACTGGGCCCTAAAGGTACTGGGCTCTAATGGTACTGGGCCCTAAGGGCACTGGGCCCTAATGGTACTGGGCCCTAATGGTACTGGGCCCTAAAGGTACTGGGCCCTAAGGGTACTGGGCCCGAATGGTACTGGCCCTAATGGTACTGGGCTCTAATGGTACTGGGCCCTAAGGGCACTGGGCCCTAATGGTACTGGGCCCTAATGGTACTGGGCCCTAAAGGCACTGGGCCCTAATGATACTGGGCCCTAAAGGTACTGGGTCCTAAAGGTACTGGGCCCTAAAGGTACTGGGCTCTAATGGTACTGGGCCCTAAAGGTACTGGGCCCTAAAGGTACTGGGCTCTAATGGTATTGGGCCCTAAAGGTAATGGGCCCTAAAAGGTAATGGGCTCTAATGGTACTGGGCCTAAAGGTACTGGGCCCTAATAGTACACTTGGTCCAAATGGTACTTGGCCCTAATAGCACTTGGTCCTAGTGGTACTGGGGTCCTAATAGCACTTGGTCTTAATGGTATGGGCCCTAATAGCACTTGGTTCTAATGGTACTGGGGCCTAATAGCACTTGGGCCAAATGGTACTAGACCCTAGTAGCACTTGGTTCTAATGGTATGGTATTTGGCCCTTATAGCACTTGATCCTATGGTACTGGGCCCTAATAGCACTTGGTTCTAATGGCACTTGGCCCCAAATAGCATTTGGTGCTAATGGTACTTGACCCTTATAGCACCAAACCCTAATGGTACTGGGTCCTAATAGCACTTGGTTGTAATGGCACTGGTCCCTAAAAGGGGTTGGTACTAATAGTACAAGGCGCAAAATGGTGTTAGGCCTCACGGGCCGACGCCACACGAGGCCAGCAGGCCTAAACTCGGTTGACACGAAAGTAAGGCCGAGAGTCAGATACGAAAATTTCGGCTCTGTCAATCAATTATATGGCCCCCTAACCTACTTTTCTTTAGTTCACGTATTTGTTCATTTTTAGTTAGTTTGTTTGTTCTAATAAACAGAGCATAGATGGTTGAAACAAGTCCTACCATTTGATCTAAATCGCAGTTTTCACAAAATTTTAAAGTAGAACGGCAGGGAATGGAATGGAACGGGGGGGGGGGGGGGGGGGGGGGGGGGGGTCCGTCAATTTCAGGGCTAAATTGCTGGGTGGCATGCTTTCGTATGCAACTTTGTTTAATAAGGAAACAGATTCAAGCGATGCTGGTATGTGTTCCTTTGATTTTTTAGTACCTATGTTAAGAAAAACCACACACAACCACACACACACACACACACACACACACACACACACCCAAAACAATAACAAAAACAAACTCAGCAATCCGTTTTTCAGTTGTTCTGACAAAAAACCCTTTCTCCAACCCAATAGCATAATTCACCCACCCGTCCTGTAAGAGAGAACATGGAAGCAGGCGGGGCGAGGAATGGTAATGAGAGTGCTGGGAAGAAAGAAGAAAACAAGAGGTGAGAAGAGGGTGGGCGAGGGTTGCGGTGGAGAGGGGGGAAGGGCTTGGGAGAGGGAGGGGAAGGGGCGGAGGTGGTGTGCGTGGGGGGGGGGGGGGAGGAGGGGGGGGGGGGGGGGGTAGGGATAAGGAGAGAGGAGGAGGAGGCTGAGGAGAGGGGGAAAACTACTCAAGGCCAGATATGCGGCTAGAGTTCATGCCCCGGTCACACCAAGTCAGCGGAACACACACGTAACGATAAGAAAAAGCTGTACTCGACTCTCTGAAGAGAGGGAAGAAAGAAGAAAGAAGAAAAAAAAAGAGGAAAAAGGTTCACGGGGAACTTGTAGCAAGTCTAGCTTGCCCGCTGCATGACCCCTTCCAAGCCGAGCGCGAGGGAACGAGCGTTATACATAGTAGGCCTACTTCTATTTTTTTCTCTCCTCCCTCCTCTCCCTTCGCCGTACAGCGAGCGAGAGCAGCGAGCTCCAACATGAGGCCGCTTTTTAATCAATCACGGCCGGCATTGCCGCCGCGCCACTTGGCCGCTGACTGCTGAATGAGTGGTGTGTGATCTTCCGTGTGTCAAGGCAGGCACGTGGAAGAACTGGCAGGTGGCTTTTTTAGGCGAGCACCCTCCCCCCCCCCCCCCCCCCCCCAAACCAAGACACCCCCCTGCTTCCCCCCAAAAATCTCCCCTCCTTGGGTTAAACGGGAATGTCACCGCACAGGCGCGTAGGGGAACTGTAGCGGTTTTTTTTTGATTTGGTTTGTGTTTGGCCCGCTCCCCCGATCTGTTGGGTGGAATAGGGGGGGAAAAAAATCGGGGTGCTTTTGCGAAATACTACGTATCAAAAAGTACCAGTTTAGCCCTACGCCCATTAGATTTTCGTGTGAAAACATAGCCCTTTTTAAGAACGTGTTAATCCTACAATTGACTTTTTCAAAAAAAAGCTATTCATGTTCGCTTTTCTAAAAACTACGTGTCTATTCGTTTGCCCGTTTGCTCTCAGCAGAAAGAAAGAAATTTTAGTGAAAAACGGCCCTTTGTATGGGGAGGGTTTTTTGTACGCAGTCACTCCTGGAAAATGTCAGTAGGGGATAGGGGAGGGCTATTTTTCCCCCCGGTCTATGTTCCCCCCCCTCCATTTCCCCGGCTTGTTCCCCCCTCCATATTTCCCAGGTCTATTTTCCCCACTCCCTTTCCGTCCCTTTACGTGACCTCGCGCCGTACGTGCCCCTCGTGGTCTGATCCGTATGTAGTGCCCCGGATTGTATACTTGTTACAGAATTTAAGTTGTATCCTGACTGATAGTTGAATGTTCATATTATGTTTTTAACCCGGAAAAGGACGGAATCATTTAATTGTCAAAGTTTTTTGATCCTTTCTTTTGCTTTGTTTGTTTTTTCTGTATTTGGTGACAGGAGTCATTTTTATTTTAAATTTTTTGTTCTTTCAGTTCTTTATTTAAATGGTCGTCACGCGTTTTTTCATAGCAAAGGGGTTTGGTGCATTCTTTTAAAAAATTCCTGAGTCCCTGAGTTATGTGGGGGTTTAGGCGTAAAATATATTTTTTAAACATTTTCTTTCTAGTTCCATCCCTCCCGGTTATATAAGGCAAGACCCCTGGAAAGACAAAGTACAATAAAAAAAACAAAAAACGTTCGAGTTCGGTTGTTTAAATTTACGAAAATTGAAATTCCCAAAAAAAACAGAAATGAGAAGAGAGTGGGGAGAGGAGGAAAAGGGGTTTTGGGAGAAGAGAAAGAGAGAGAAGAGAGATTAGAGAGAGATAATTAGAGAGAGAAAAGGGAAGAGAGAGGGATAAAGAGAGAGAGAGGAGAGAGGGGAGAGGGGGAGGAGGAGAGGGGAAAAGGGGAGAGAAGGAGAGAGAGGAGGGGCTGCGGAGACAGAAGATGCGGGAAGAGATTCAGAGAGACGAAAGGAAATCTAAAAACTTCTCTTCTCTCTCTCTCTCTCTCTCTCTCTCTCCCTCTCTTTCTTCTCTCTTTCTCTCTCTTTCTCTCCTCTCTTCTCTCTTCTCTCTCTCTCTAAACAGGTGGGCAAAAGGCATTGTGCTCAAAACGTATCGGATTTTTTTGATGGAAATGGCCTAGTCTGCCCAATACAAAAATCTGCGCCCCCCGTGCAGCATTTCTAAATTTCACATGTAGAGCTATTCCCACGTAGTGCAAAAGAAAGAAATGAAAACAAAAAAAGAAAGTATGTAGAGACTCCCAGTAGTGTTTAAAGGACAGTAGCCAATAGAGATGCAAGTCGCCTTCGGCTTTTTTCCTTCTTTCCCATCAATGAGCAATCAAAAATGCCATTATGCAGGGGCAGTCGCTTTTTAGCACTTTTTTTTTCTTCTCGTAGTGCCAAAACAAGGTAGGGTTTGAAATACGTGTGCATTGCTACATGATAAGGGGAAGACTCTCTCTCCTCTCTCCCTCTCTCTCTCTCCTCTTTCTCTCTCTCTCTCTCTCATTAGATATTTATTAGGGTTTTCATGAAAATTCTTAGGAGCAACAAAAAAAAAAAAAAAACAAAACAAAAAAAAAACAAACAACAAGAAAAACAAACAAAACAAACAAAAAGAAAAAGGGATCACTTTTAAATTTAACTTGTGACACTTATTGGAATGAGAGGGGAGAGAGAGAGGGGAGGGGAGAAGGGAAGAGGAGAGAGAGGGGAGAGAGAGAGGGGGTGAAGGTGAAGTGTAAAATCCCCAAAACCCTTTTCGCCCGAAAATTTTTTTCATCAAATTTTGTCAAGGCCCGTAATCAAAAACCCGGTGCAAATACGCCTGATAACGATTATCAAACCGGTTATGTTTCTACCCCTTGTTTTTGATTTTGCACAAAAAATTGTTTTTGGGCCCCTTATTGATTATCGGGCCCGGTTATTAATTTCGGCCCGTTTTTTGCACCGGGTTATTGATTATGGGTTTGTTGGTAAATAATGTGACATTTAAAACATTTTTTGTGCCATGAAAATCGATTTTTGTGAAATGACACAATTACTTTGGCGAAATCAGTTTTATAGTAGAAAATCAATTTTTTTTAAGCAAATTACTTTCCAATAGGGCCCCCTAATCAATAACCGGTGCAAAATGTTGATAATCGATTAGCGGGGCCGGGGATTGAATTTTCACCCAACATTGTTTTTTGGGAAATAATTTTCACTAAAATTTATTTTGGCCCCTTATTTATGTTGGGGCCGTTATGATTCGGCGTAATTTGCACCCGGTTATGATTATTGGGAATTGGTAAGTAATTTGACGAAAGTCGTTTTTTCTTGAAAAATTTATTTTCGGCCGGAAAATGAATTCTGTGAATTTACGCTTAGAGAGAGGGGAGGAAGAGAGAGAGAGGGAGAGGGGAGAGAGAGGAAAGAGAGAGAGAAGGGGAGAGAGAGGGGGAGAGGAGGAGTTTATTATGTGTATCTGTCATGCTTAAAACAATACCAAAAATAGCAAAAAAGAAATTAGAAGGGAGAGGAGGAGAGAGGAGAGAGGAGGGAGAGGAGAGAGAAGAAGAGAAAAAAGGGGAGAGGAGAGAAGAGAGGAGAGAGAGGAGAGAGAGAGAGGGAGAGAGAAAAGAGAGAGAAAGAGGGAGAGAAAAAACGAACGAATTATTTTTCGAGGGTAAGGAAAAGATCACGCTTTTTTCACCCGCCTCCCGGGGCCAAAAAAAATTTAAGAAAGGAAGGAAAACAACAAAAAAAATATTTATTAAAATAAAATAATGGAAATCATCTTAAATATGACATATGAAAATACAAAAGGGTACAAATTATGTAAGGGGAAAACCCACAGAAGGGGTGGGAGACGGTGGGGGGGGGGGGGACAATTAAAAAGAGAGGGCGGGGGGAGAAAAAAGGAAGAACTGATAAAGAAAATGAAAAAATTTAACAGACAGTTTTGGTACACTTTGGGGAAAGGGTGTAAAATAGCAGAACATCAAACGTGAAAAAATTGGGTTTAAACTTTAGTGTTTGGTTCGTTTTTCAGTTTTTCTGGGATATTATTCCCCAGCCCCCCACCGAAAAAGCAAAAGGGTTGATTTTCATAAAATTAAATTTATGGGAAAGGGGATTTTTTTTATGGAAAGACGATATATTAGAAATAAATTTTCCTTAAAAAGGAAGGACATGCGTGTAGATTTTATGAAAAAGGTTGGGTTTGTTGTCATAGTTTGGTCTTTAAAAGGAAGGAATCTGCTCGTTAATCAGGGTGCCCTAGCGAGGGGTTTATCATTTTTTTTTGACGCTCTCTTTATATATGTCAATGGTTTAAGCAATTATTGCTCGCTAAATCCCCGAGTGCGGGCTAGTAAAAATTTGGTTGAAATTTTGATTGAAAAAAAAATTTTAAAAAAGGAGAGGAGGGAGAGGGGGGGGAGAGAGAGTGAGAGGAGGGGTAGAGAAGAGGGGAGAGAGAGAGGAGGAGAAGCGTTTTAGTAAATGTCAGATATTTGGTGCTGTCGCAGAGGTTTAACAAAAGGGGGTGGGGAAAAGGAATGGTCGAAAAAAGTGTGTTGTCTTGCCTTAAACAATACCAACAATAGCAAAAAGAAATTAAAAGGAGAGGGAGAGAGGAGGAGAGAGAGGAGAGAGAGAGGAGAGGGAGAGAGAGGAGAAATTTTGACATTGGCAGTGCGCGCGCGCGCCCCACCACACACACACACACACGCACGCCCCCACCGCACGCAGCCACACACCACCACCCCAACACACACACACCAACCACAACACATGACATTCTTTGTTTCTTTTTTTTTTTTAACGTAGTGTTTTTAGGTGAGTAGGAGTAGCGATAAAAAACGGTGTCTGGAAAACGTAGTGGTAATCATCAATTTGTTGTAAGTACGTTTGAGGGAAATCGTTTTCGAATGACATGTAGTGATATCGGGTAATAGTCGTTTGGATACGTAGATTAGTGTTCCCTAGGCTTTAGCAGTTAGTGATATTGAACGTAGTGATTAGGGAGTCCCCCAAAAATGTTTGGGGGCGTTCATGGTTTTGCCCCTCGCGTCGTTGACCGAAGTTTGAAAAAGAAGGAAAAAACGTCTAAAACAGACTAAAACATTGTCGCGAAACGATATTAAAATGCAAATAAACGTTATTAAGCAGAATGAAAAGCAATGCTTGCTTGGCACAGAATGCAAAACAGTCCAGTGAGTTTTCGACAAACATCTTCAGATATCTTAAACAGCACACACACACACAACACACACACACACACACACCACACACACACACACACACACACACACACAACACACGCACCATTCAGATGATTACGACATTTTGATGCCACACTTCGCAGTGACCCAGATACCTCTCAGTCCCAATGTGGCCTTCGTAGCTGGTTCAAGTCATGGTATTTTTAGCCGGCCGACCACCGAACCGCATCTGAGGGTAAAAGCAGGCGAATATCAGAACAATGTGATCCCGCCTCGCTTCCGGAAAAAAGACAAAACAAAGCAAAACCAAACAAACAATCTACACAAGCTCCCCTCTTAAAAATGATGGACCATGTGGTAAACACAACATCGTGACCTCCCCCCCCCCCCCCCCCCCCTATAGGTTTTTGTGACCAGATACGGTCATTATCGTTTCCACCCAAATTAACCGCGTCATCTGGTTTGATGGTTGGTTGGACCGTCACACAAACTACGCGACCGAATCTGAGCAAAATTGGTGACCAGGTAAATATGGTGAGGAAAAATGGAGATTCACGTCCTCGTTATTAGCCGTAGGGTCTTGTTCCTGCGCTGCCCTAACTCATCAGGGACACATCTATGCCTGACTTCCTTGCTGGAACGACTAACGGTTTATCAACCTTTTCCTCCTTGTATCGCACGAAAACAAATCTCAGACATCGACCTTGGATCTGAAAAAAATCTTTTACACCCGTCCCGGAACCTCCAGTGGACGGTACTCAGTCTACAAAAGTTCTGCCCTCCTAGCATAGAGCCAGACATAATTATCACAACAATGCGAAGTAGCAACCCCGAATATTCTACACTGCATCCGCAACAGTCCTTAAGATCCACGGCTAATACGAGGACGTGAATCTCCAGTTTCCTCACCATATTTTACCTGGTCACCAAGTTTGCTCAGATCGGTCGCGTAGTTTGTGTGACGGTCCCAAACCCAACCATCAAACCAGATGACGCGGTTTAATTTGGGTGGAAACGATAATGACCGTATCTGGGTCACAAAAACCTTAGGGGGGGGGGACGAGTCGTAGCGCCTGGCTCAGGCTCATCTGGCCAATCTGTGGAACCAGCGTCATTGTTAGTTAGACGTCGTGGCGCCCACCCAGACTCAGCTAGCCAATTTAGAGTGACCAGTGTCCACGACTTAAGCCACACGGCGCCAGTTAAGTAGGGAAGGGGGAAGGTAGTGTGTGGTGGGGGTGAAATCTAGCTAATCAATTAAATGACCAATTGACCACCACAGAGAGTAAGGCGTGTCGGCGTGACTGTCATGATTTGAATATCCAATGGAATTAGAGGGAGCTAACTTCGGGTGTCAGGGGTAAAAATACTGACCAATGGTACTCGCCCTTTTTTGACAGATCGGAACGAATAAGAAAGATGTGAGAGGGAGAGAACGGGAGAACGAGGGGGAGAACGAACAGAGAGAGAGAGAGGAGAGGTCTGAGTGTAATCTCGGAGGAGAGAAGAGAGAGAGATGAGGGGAGAGAGGAGAGAACCAAGTGGAGGCATTAGCACGAGATAGTCTGCAGAGGAAGGACTTAGGAGAGATGTGGAGAGAAGTTGCTAACTAACGAAGAAGAAAAGAAAGAAGAAAAAAAAAAAAGAAAAGAAAAGCAACCATGTCCATTTGATAAGAGCAGACTAGAAGAGAGAGAGAGAGTGCAATGCGTTAATGCAGGAAGAAAGAAAGGAGAACAGATCGATGTTGATAGTCACTGTTCTATCTGAACCGGGGTTCGACCTCATACTTGGCCAGCGCCACTTTCATCGGCAGTCCAACCTGACCAACGCCAGCAGTCCAGCCTGACCGGTGCTAGCAGTCCAGCTTGACCGTGCAAGCAGACCAACACCAGTGCCAGCAGTTGTGTCGTGTTGTGAAAGTGACAGTGAGAAAAAAAAAAGGAAAAGAAAAGGACAGTGATTCGTGAATAGTTAAGATCACCTGGCCAGGTAAAGTAGAAATCTATTTATACCGGGTTAGTTAATGATGTTTTAGATAAATGATTTGTGAAGTTCAGGAAAGAGAGAATGTTTTATTTCGTTTGATTCCATATGCATTGATGTTTCGTTCTATGATCATGTGTAGTAAAGTTATAGACTTTACTAGTGGTTTTGATGTGACGAATGTATGATATATGAATGAGACTGTAAGCAAGCTGTGAGTGTGTTTGGGCTGTGCGCTAGTCCTTCCTCCACTGACATCACCCGAGGTTGACAATTTAAATTAAATGTCAACCTCGGGTGATGTCAGTGGAGGAAGGACTAGCGCACAGCCCAAACACACTCACAGCTTGCTTACAGTCTCATTCATATATCATACATTCGTCACATCAAACCACTAGTAAAGTCTATAACTTTACTACACATGATCATAGAACGAAACATCAATGCATATGGAATCAAATGAAATAAAACATTCTCTCTTTCCTGAAACTTCACAAAATCATTTATCTAAAACATCATTAACTAACCCGGGTAAAATAGATTTCTACTTTACCTGGCCAGGTGATCTTAACTATTCACGAATCACTGTCTTTTCTTTTCTTTTCTTTTTCTTTTCACTGTCACTTTCAAACACGACACAAGTGCTGGCACTGGTGTTGGTCTGCTTGCACCGGTCAAGCTGGACTGCTAGCACCGGTCAGGCTGGACTGCTGGCGTTGGTCAGGTTGGACTGCCGATGAAAGTGGCGCTGGCCAAGTATGAGGTCGAACCCCCGGTTCAGATAGAACAGTGACTATCAACATCGATCTGTTCTCCTTTCTTTCTTCCTGCATTAACGCATTGCACTCTCTCTCTCTCTCTTCTAGTCTGCTCTTATCAAATGGACATGGTTGCTTTTCTTTTCCTTTTTTTTTTTTCTTCTTTCTTTTCTTCTTCGTTAGTTAGCAACTTCTCTCCACATCTCTCTAAGTCCTTCCCCTGCAGACTATCTCGTGCTAATGCCTCCACTTGGTTCTCTCCTCTCCTCCCCTCATCTCTCTCTCTTCTCTCCTCCGAGATTACACTCAGACCTCTCCTCTCTCTCTCTCTGTTCGTTCTCCCCTCGTTCTCCCGTTCTTTCTGTTTCCTGCGCTTCCCTTATTCTTTCTGTTTCCTGCGCTTCTACTGCGATACGGCGTCCTTTCCGCGCGTTCATCCCTTTCCATCTTTTGCTGGTTTTCAACGAACGCTCGCAACTCATCTCCTGAGTAACCTAGATCACGAGCGACGCTCACAAGTTGTTCAATAGGGGTGTTCTTTTCTTCCGCCATTATATCTCTTTCTTTTTTTTTTTTTTTGAACAAGATTTTATTACTACGACAGCCAAACCGGTGGTTACCGACACGAGTGACGTAATAGCACAATCCTATGAATGATAATATTAGCTTGGGACAACGTAGTTAGTTTTTATAAGACGCCCAGCGCCTGACCCAACTATGAGAGCGAATTATAGGTAATCTGTGCGAAATAAGTACTCTGGGGCTGAAATGCCAAGCCTAGTATTAACTATCTTGGAAGCAATGCCAAGCCTAGTATTTAACTATCTTGGGAACATACAGTAAGGCAACCCCTTGTCTTAGGATTACAATACTTGAATCCACCCAGCTTCCTCTCTGAGAAGTTGAACAATTATAATAAATGGGCCAGAATATCCTGGCAGGCTCGCCAATAAATTGTCAAACACACTCACAGCTTGCTTACAATCTCATTCATATATCATGCATTCGTCACATCAAACCACTAGTAAAGTCTATAACTTTACTACACATGATCATAGAACGAAACATCAATGCATATGGAATCAAACAAAATAAAACATTCTCTCTTTCCTGAACTTCACAAAATCATTTATCTAAAACATCATTAACTAACCCGGGTATAAATAGATTTCTACTTTACCTGGCCAGGTGATCTTAACTATTCACGAATCACTGTCTTTTCTTTTCTTTTCTTTTTCTTTTCACTGTCACTTTCACAACACGACACAACGGCTGGCACTGGTGTTGGTCTGCTTGCACCGGTCAAGCTGGACTGCTGGCACCGGTCAGGCTGGACTGCTGGCGTTGGTCAGGTTGGACTGCCGATGAAAGTGGCGCTGGCCAAGTATGAGGTCGAACCCCCGGTTCAGGTAGAACAGT
>CM031597.1:76610376-76652876 GCA_018398815.1 Conus ventricosus
CCAACACACACTGCAACGAGCACAAGTCAACATGACAGACGGCCGCCGACAAAAAAACAACAACAACAAAAAACAGAAATGTTATTTTAGATCCACAACGCAAAATGACGTAACAAAACACAACCCAAAATAGCCCTTTACAAAACAGCATGTCACTGTGACACTGGTAACAAAATGTACATGCTAATATGTCACATGATGCAGCAATCATATGATATAAGTTTATGTCGCATAATGTATGGTACACGTTATCACTTTCATGTCATCGATGTCATGCTACGGAGTGTTACTTTTCATTCATCTCGTAAGGTACTCAACATTATATTGTTCTATAGGCCTATAGGCTACAGATCTTGCTCAAGCCGAATGTGAACATCTGATCATTAACTACAAAGACTTCGCACATCAAACTACAGATTTAACGAAAGACGGGAGTCAGGAATTTTATATCTGGTTGAAGAAACATTGATAAGTTTCTCGTAGCTGACAGCGTCATTGGAGAACGGGTTGAGGATGGGCAGCTGTATGTGCACAGTCTGTATAGTTAGTATGTATCATTAGGCTTTCTTTAGGCATACATTTGACTTCACTCCAGTGGAATAATGATATACTGATCTGGGCTGAACTACATGAAACAGTTCAGGGTATGATTATTTCGTGGATGAAGCGGATACCTGTTTTTCCTTTTTCTGCACTATCCCCACCTCTCCCCCCCCCCCCCCCCCCCCCCCCCAACCATTTGGGGGAGTGCACGACAGACATCGTCAGCTTCACCAGCCGCCGTGGCAAAGTGATCAGCACCGTGGACTCCCAGCTGGGAGGTCGTGAGTTCGATTTCCGTCAGAGCTATTCATTTTGGGATTTGTCCTGCCCCGACTGGCTCCTACTGCTAGTTGAGTTTGCTGCGCGTTCTGTTGGGAAGAGTGAGATCAAAGAGTCGAGTTTCACCCACTTCATGGGAGCGTCTCTGAGAATGTTGCTTGGATTTCCTGACCAACATGACAGGTATTTATACTTCTCGGGCCCGGTCTGAGGTCGGGATATGCTATAAAAGTAAGCGTATAGTAGAGTACAGCCCTGTCATACAGTCTCAGACCAGAATGGAAACCCATAGTATCATCTTCATCATCCTCATCGATCAGTATTTAAAAAAAAAAGTCTCTGGTGCTCTCACGATGACTTCAGTTTCGATGTCCTCCCCCTACCCTTCCCATTCGATGCCCATGGCGAAATTCTGTCGGGGTCACCGGTATCGGCAATGTCATGGGGACTGTCGTTGGACGGCCGTGATGGCGCCCTTCAGAGGGAGAGCTCTCTCACTTACGCTGGCTCCGCCACTAACAATATAATGTCATCAGCTGGGTTTCTTTGTGGGTGGTGTTCTGCGTATGTTGCATCAGAAGAGGCACCTATGAACACCATCGAAGCGACTCCGCAGCGGTGCTGTGTCTCCTCTTGCTGGCTGCCTCACGACGACTTGACGTTGACCGTCTCCTCTGGGCTAAGACAAGCTAGGTTGTGGCTGTGGACGGGGAGCCGGAATGAGCAGTGTGGGTTCAATACCACTAAGGGTGGCACAGAATGTGAGACAGAAAAATAAAGAGAAAAAAAGAAAAAAGAAATCGTCAGCCTGAAACTCGAGACGTGTTTCAAGCGTATGTAAAAGTTCACAACTTCTTGCATTTCGTGTGTGTGTGTGTGTGTGTGTGTGATGTGTGTGTGTGTGTGTGTGTGTGTGTGTGTGTGTGTGTGTGTGTGTGTGCGCGCGCGCGCGCGCGCGCGAGCGTGCGTGCGTGCGTGCATATGTGTGTGTGCGTGCGTGCATGCACGCACGTGAGTGTGTGCGTGCGCGCGCGTGTGTGTATGTGTGTGTGTGTGCCGTGTGCGTGGGTGTGTATATGTGCGTGTGTGCGTGCATGCGCGAGATCGCCCGCTGGCATAGGCCCCCAAGGACAGGAAAGCGGAAAGGCAGAGGAATGATAATGGCAAACTTTGCTTTATACGGTCTGTGAAAGGCTTTCCCTTACAAGCTGACTGGGGCTTGTCGTGTGTTGGCAGGAGATGAGCAGACTACGCAGTAGTTGTCTGACATGCCAGCAGCAGCGACTGGGTGTCGTCATGAGCCTTGTCAACACTGAACACTGTACCTTGTTGTTTGTCGCCAGTGAAGTGATGTCAGCCCTATGTTCTTCAAGGAATGAAATGGCCCAAGTGATGTAAGTCAAGTCAGAACTGTCATGCTACCGCTAATGAGATGCTGGCGGGAAGACAGTGAGCGTGGGTGAAAGGAAAAGAGAGTGGCAAACTTGCCTGACGTCCATATACAGTGACAAACTATGTGTGTGCGACACCACAAGTATGGGCTCATGCGCTCGCGAACACGCACACATATGCACGAACGCGCGTACACGCACATACACGCTCGCACGCAAGCCCACATACATGCACGCCTCCCCCCTCCCGCCACACGCACGCATGTACACACACCACGTACGCATGTACGTACGGATGCGCGCGCGCGCACACACACAAGTTCAGAATATGTAATCCTTGTTGTGGCACGACAATAACAACTTCATTTCAGAAACCTGTTTGTGTCTTGATCTCCACATATCCATGTCTGTGTGTGTCCCGATCTCCATATATCCATGTCTGTGTGTGTCCCGATCTCCATATATCCATGTCTGTATGTGTCCTGATCTCCATATATCCATGTCTGTATGTATCCTGATCTCAATATATCTATGTCTGTACGTGTCCTAGTCTCCACATATCTGTATCTGTATGTATCCTGATCTCCATATATCTATGTCTGCACGTGTCCTGATCTCCATATATCTGTCTGTACGTGTCTTAGTCTCCACATATCTGTGTCCGTACTTGCCCTGATCTCCATATCTATGCCTGTATGTGTCCTGGTCTCCATACATCTGTGTGTCTGTATATGTCCTGATCTCCATATATCTAATGTCTGTATGTGTCCTGATCTCCATATATCTGTATGTGTCCTGATCACCATATATCTATGTCTGTATGTGTCCTGATCTCCATATATCTATGTCTGTATGTGTCCTGATCTCCATATATCTATGTCTGTATGTGTCCTGATCTCCATATATCTGTATGTGTCTTGATCTCCATATGTCTATATGTATCCTGATCACCATATATCTATGTCTGTATGTTTTCCTGATCTCCACATATCTATGTCCGTATGTGTCCTGATCTCCATATATTTATGTCTGTATGTGTCCTGATCTCCATATATCTGTTTGTGTCCTGATCTCTATATATCTGTATGTGTCCTGATCTCCATATATCTGTATGTATCCTGATCTCCATATATCTATGTTTGCATGTATCCTGATCTCCATATATCTATGTTTGTATGTATCCTGATCTCCATATATCTGTGTCTGTATGTGTCCTGATCTCCATATATCTATGTCTGTATGTGTCCTGATCTCCATATATCTATGTCTGTATGTATCCTGATCTCCATATATCTATGTCTGTATGTGTCCTGATCTTCATATATCTATGTCTGTACGTGTCCTAGTCTCCACATCTGTGTGTCTGTATGTGTCCTCATCTCCACATTTGTGTCTGTCTGTGTCCTGACCATCGTATATCTATCTGTATGTGTCATTGTCTCCACACATCTGTATCCGTATGTGTCCTGATCTCCATATATCTATGTCTGTATGTGTCCTGATCTCCATATATCTATGTCTGTATGTGTCCTGATCTTCATATATCTATGTCTGTACGTGTCCTAGTCTCCACATCTGTGTGTCTGTATGTGTCCTCATCTCCACATTTCTGTGTCTGTCTGTGTCCTGATCATCGTATATCTGTCTGTATGTGTCCTTGTCTCCACACATCTGTATCCGTATGTGCCTGATCTCCATATATCTATGTCTGTATGTGTCCTGATCTCCATATATCTATGTCTGTATGTGTCCTGATCTCCATACGTCCATGTCTGTGTGTGCCCTGGTTTACATATATATTGTCTGTATGTGTCCTGAGTTCTCTCAATAACCCATGTTTGATATGTCCTGGTTTCTAGATATCCATGTCTGTGTGTATCCCGGTCTCCTAAACCCTTGTCTGTATCTGTCCAGGTCCACCATACATGCACTTCTGTATGTGTCTTGGACTCTGCCCGTCCATGTTTGTGTGTCTTGGTCCTTATGCATGTTTGTATGTGTCCTGGTCTCTCTTTATCCATGTTTGGATGTGTTCTGGTATCTATATATTCACGTATGTAAGTGTCCTGGTTTCCATATGTCCACGTCTCTACGTGTTCTGGAATCTATATATCTATGTATGTATGTGTCATGGTCACCGTATGTCCATATCTGTATGTGCGCTACCCTCCCTCTCCCCGCCCTCCCCCCACCCCTTTCACACTAAATCATGTTGATGTATGACATATGCATAATCATCCTCTCCGGTTTTTTGTTGTTGCGAATTTCTTCACATGAAAACTGTCCTAGAATGCCCATTTGAATTATTATGGCGACATGAATGAGGAGTTCAAATTTTTTGGACGACCTTAGCAGATCACATCGCATAACGTCTTACATCTTCCGTTTCGCATTTCCACAGATTTTGTCATACTTTCATAGGAACTAGATATGTACAATATGTACCCTAAATGAATTCGTGACAAAATCAAGCTTGTACTGAAAAGCTCTTAAACTTGCTGTCGGCATCCACATCCCAGTGTAGAGATAGGAACTATGTACCACCCGATATATGTTATGAGGGCAACACCGTTTCATCATAAATAACAACAGCAGCACCTGCGTCTGATCCCACCGGATAGCCTTGGCATACCATTATCAAAGACGTAGTAGCTGCGAACCCAGAGTTTACACCTCTACCAACTTATGGGACAAAGCACTTCCATTTGAATAATTATATCAATAGAATAAGAACATTCAAGCCGGAGGGAGGGGAGGGAGACGTATAAGAAACCGGGAGGGGGAAGGGTGTGTAAATGGAGGCTGAAAAAAAAATTCCGGTGGCCATCTTCATACTGACGAAGGAGGTTTGGGGGTCCAAATTGGTGTGGGGTTAGTGGCCGTTGAGACACCTGTAGAGTCCAAGGCCAACGCCAGCGAAGGTAACGTAATTATCTGATACATCAGAGGCCTCTCCTGGGAGATAACTTGTCTGGTGACTAAACACGCTTGTGTGAATCTATCTCTATTTTGTACAGGAATGGGACAGGAATTCGGATGGAAGGTTGGCAGTTATGCTCCACTCTCTCCTCCTTTTGATCTGCCCCTGTTGATTGTCTAGCGACAATCGGAATTAAAGGTAACTTGGTGACATACTGGAGCATTTTCTGATTAAAGGTTGGACTTAGTATATTATTGAACATTTTTCTCCATTCTCACACTTTTTAATGGATTTAGTATATTATTGAACATTTTTCTCCATTCTCACACTTTTTAATGGACTTAGTATATTATTGAACATTTTTCTCCATTCTCACACTTTTTAATGGATTGAACATTTTTCTCCATTCTCACACTTTATAAACAGCAAGAGTATGTTATAGTACTGACTTCTCACATCAGATACACATCACCTGGACACAAAAGCATGGGCATCAGTACACTGTATGTTGTTACGGCACAACAGGTGACCGGCCCAAAAAGCAGCGGCACTGACCACAAGCCAAACTGCAAAGAGACAAAACACATTGGATGCAAGTAACGCGTGTTCTAATAAACAATCTGGAACAGACAAGTACATTTTCGACAAATATGTTTACTCCAAGTATCGGCAAATGCGCGAAACAGTACTGCCCAGACCATGCTGAGCAAGGGGGGAAAAAAACAACAAAAAAAACCCCAACCCTTGCCCAGTGTGATCTCGAGAATACTGTTCTGCTCATTTTTTGCACTGCCTGTTCTTTGTCACGTCTGACGAAGACGTATGTGATGGAAATTTTGTTTGTCCATCCTGTATTGTTTAAGTATAATAAACTGAAATAAGCGTTACTTGCATTTTATATGTTGGGTGTGTTTGTTTTGTGTCTGTGGGAAGAAACTCTTGGGACAGGTTGACAGCAGGCGGCCTTCAGAGAAGAAACCCCCCTCAGACAAGTGTTACGGCCCTGAACTCCTTACACTCTAAGGGGGCCGGGCCGCATTCAGGTCATGACTCCCAGATGCCCTTCTACTGCCAACCTTTTTATTTTTCCTGGCGCTGTCGGGAACATGAGGAAAGAATCAAACCGAACTTTTTGTCATAAGAAAAAAAAAAGCAACGATATGATTGCGTGTCGGAATATCTTGACACGAACACAGATGCCGTCTTCTTTGAGCTGGTATTGTGTGTTTTGTTTCCTCTCGATACCCACTGGGGCAGAATGCTACAGTTGAGTCTCTCCAGGGTCATCGTTGAACGCATGTAGATTTGAACTCTTCTGAGCGCCGAAAATGTTCTTTCTGCAGTTGCTGTTGTCACGGGCACCGTCAGTGTGTCCGGTCGGGTGGGGAACTGTTGACTTCAGACTGGCACTGGACAAGCCAGGAGGGTGCGCCTAGGGAAAGGGGAGGGAGGGAAGGGAGGAGGGGGGGTGACATTCATTCATAAGCTCGGGTCATTTTTCATTAAGAAAATGACGCAATCGATACATGACGTCTATTCGCTCTGCGCTTGTTTAATATTTCTATGTCCAAACGACAAAACTAATTGTTAGTTTTTGCTTTACGGCAGTACGTTTATAATTTCAAGCGTCATGCAGACTTGTATTTGTATTAATAATAAAATAATTTACAATCGTAGGGTATGGAAAACCATCGTACTGACCAATCGCAATTATCCAAGTGTCAGTGGTTTCTCCGTCCGCGCATGTGCAGTAAGTATTGACCGTTGCATCGTACGATCTTGATCAACCCGGTCGACGTGAGATTGGCTCCGCAAGAAAGGTCAAATTATTCGAAAAGCAAGAAACCTTTTGAAGGTATCAGTCGAGGCCGGACTGAAGGGGCACTACAGGGCATACGACGACACCCACAACTTTTACGGGGAAAGTCTAAACGAGTCTCATCGTTCCGTGGACGAGTCTGTTAGCTGTAGTCAAAGAAGACTGTGTTGAGGTAAATAGATCGAAATCATTTTTTTCGTATAGCGCAACAAAATTTATTTCCATATAATCGCATTAAGGCACATTTACGGGTTCAAGAATATTTTGTGCGCGCGATCATTAAAATGCTCTGAATTAAATATTTCAGGTTTACCAGTCAACACGTATGATTGATCGTAGAGCTGTCATTTTCATCTGTTTGCTCTCATCATATCGTGTTGCCATGTACTAATCCATATTATGTAAATTCTATTTCAGCTCACCGTTGTATGCAACCATATTTTGAAGATGTGATATTTGTGTGAATGCAGTTTTATTATTTAAAGAATCGTAAACGAGTTCAAGTTATGAACGAAACATTTCTCCAGATCTAAGTGATCTGTATAATATGAAGATTGACGCCATTTGATTAATCTGTTCAAGGATTAAATATAATTGTAATTCATCAAGCATTAAGCCTTGGCGAATAACTCAGTCAAGGCAGATTGGAATATTCGTGTACACTTTCCTTCCTTGTTAACGAGTTTTATCGTAAAGCAATTTTTGAAGGAAATCAATTGTAAATGATAGAGCAAGCTAGTGCAATTGTAAAGTGTGTTTAGAGCGTGTAATGGGTGGAATAGTGATGTGCCACTATAGTGCAAGATCTAAGACGATTGTTGTCTTGCAGGTTTTACTCCTACTTCTGTTTCTACTCCTGTTCCTACTACTACTCCTACTACTCCTTTTCATCCATCCTGATCATCTCTCCGCATCTTTATCTTCACCTTCGGCACACATCTTTATCCCGCTACATCCTTCGTCGAGAGGAACGTGCTGGTGCGTCAACCTTATCGGAATCTGGAGGTGGACTCTTTACATCAACGGAACTCCGGAACACCACAGGATTCCGTGAAGCTGAGTGGCAATCACATAAACACATCCCTCCGCATTCAAGCACGCTACAACACACTCAGACATTTTTCTTTGTATATCTTCTTGTGCATAATTATATTCTGTGCGTATTCTCCGGAAGATATATTTTGTAGCACGAGCGGACAATCGATATTTGTGCTACTGCAAGAAGCGAAGTGAAGAAGGACAGAGACTTGGTTGTTACAAGTGTATGTGCATGATTAATTTCTTTTGTGTGTAATTCATTTCATAGGGAACAAACGGATATCAGCATTCAAAGCAACAATACGACATATTCACTGCAGATCATCATCATCGTTATTGTTACTTTATTAAATTCAGTTGTTGTTATCAAAATCAAACCTCTTATTCCATCTGTAGAAAGGAAGTGAAGGGTGTGGACGAAAGCTTGACTTTCCTACTACGGTCTATCGTTCTTGCCTGAGCATTCAACCATCATTTATGAATGGGGTCTTATTAAAAACGTCACAGGGGGGAGGGAGGCATACCCCTTACGGAAAGTAACTGAATCGTCTTCAGGTCTGTGCTGACTGCTCGTGTTTCGTCAATTTTGAAAACATCTTTTTGGTTCCCAATGTTCGATTCTAAAAGTGGCCAGTCTTTTTTCCATCCTCCAACGGGTCGTTTCTTGTGAATCCTTTCCCATCACTTGACTCGCACTTACGTAGTCCCCACCATACTCTTACGTAGTCCCCACCATACTCTTACCTAGTCCCCACCATACTCTTACCTAGTCCTTACCATACTCCATTAACTGTCCCTACCCCTCCCGCCTTCCCTTTCCTTTTGTGTAGTTCTTTTTGGGGTTTAGTTTATTCTGCTGATCGTCATTGATCCAAAGACAAAATCTACCTACTGTCTGAAGTCACCAACGTAGTTAAACAGACTATAGATAAAGTCACCAACATAGTTGAACAGACTATAGATAAAAGAACCAACCAACCAACAGTTGGCTGGATGCTTGATAATAAAAATGTTGATGCAGCTTTCGTTATTTACCCACTTCCCATTTTCAAAATGATGATTTTTGTCTTTAGTGAGCTGAAAACATTTTAGACCATACTCATTGCTTTCAAACTACCTGGACAAGCCAGTAAGGGATGCGGTGGGGGACAAAAAAAAATCACCTTTGTCACCCCTACCTCTTCCGGTTCCTATATCAGTGTTCAACATTTAAAAAGCATCAGAGTTATCTTCAGGTTTTTACAAATGGCCTAGTGCTTAAAAAAGTTAATGCAGTTTTCCTTATTTCTCCACTCAAAACAACAACAACAACAACAACAACAACAATAAAAAGGTGCTTGTTTGTTGAAGTGAACAGCCAACATTCGGGTTCGAACTGTCGCTGTAACGCTAGCTTTGGATATTTTGGTGAATGTTCCAACGGCAGTGTTAATGTTTCTGGTGATACAAAGGAAATGTTTGATCCATAGATTCTTTCAGCACGCTCTTGTTTTATTCATGAAATAAATCAAGCATTACACCGAATGTAGTCAATAGCATCGCCATAACATCTTGTCGAGTACCTTTTCATTCTAGAATCCGCAGCAATGAAATCCAATCAAGGAGTAAAGATTGTTGACAGCTTTCATCAACGACACGGTGCCGATTTCAAATGCATGATAATAACAAGATTATGATGCCGATTTCAAATGTATGATAACTTTTTTTTCCAAATCGTTCTTCAAGACGAAACGTCAGTTATACCCTTTACCAAGTTTACGTCCCAATTTTGTCCTTTTCGTTTTTGCTTTAGACTAAAGCGATCTGAAGACAAATGGCAGTAAAATGGTGAATCGCCTTTTCAGTAAACATGCTGCACTGAATATCATTTTGTGTCTGTGTCATGTTAGCTAAGTTTCTTTTGACTTCATTCATGACTAGCATTTTTTTTTCGGAAGAAAACTTACCAGAAAGTAAAGATTGTCATCTTTCTTTCCTTCCAATCCTTGTAAAGAATGTTTTTTATTTGCTTAAAAAAAAAAAGGGGGGGGGGGGGGGAGGCTACAGCAAATAATCTAATAGTATGATGTACAGCATATTGACCACATGGATTCAGAATTTTAAAAAAACCCAACCCCGCAGTTACAAGCTTTTTAAGTACATACAGTGGAATATAAACGTGATACAGTTTGCTGAAAATAATGTTGTATTACGATATTTTCTTTACAAATACAAAGAACATTCATTGCAAATGAACTACAGCGAGCTTCCGAAGACGAAGTATAGATCAACCTACATGATACACACACAATAAAACCCACTATGATTTTCTTAAGATAATAGTGAATCCGCATTCAACTTCACCTAGCATTTGTATTTTTAAAGTGTTTTTATTTTTTCTATGATTAAAAATCGAAAGCCGCTTTCTTTGGAAAAAGATTGTTCCATGAATGTTTTTTTTTCTTCTGATATGATGGAATATCGTAATATTATCCACGTTTAATCGAAGGTGTTGGCTTTATGAATGTATCTTTTTTCCCCCTTCTAATTCTATGAAATATCGTAAAATTCTCCGCGTTTAATCGAAGGTGTTGGCTTTCAAAGACATAATCTCATTCATGTTATCTTTCAGATGACCGTAAGACATGTTACAACTGCCGGCTTTTCTCCTTTGATACATACATTCCAGTGCTGACTGAATGTTCACTGTCATTCCTTTCCCCTGTCTCTATAAGTCCTGCTATGCCGTTTTCATTCAAGAACGTTAAGTGTAAAGCGCGCGCGCACACACAGCACACATGCTCATGCACATGCACGAAAGTTCACGCACACACGTACACGCTCGCCCCCTCTTTCTCTCTCTCACACACATGTACACACCGCGCGCGCGAGCGCACACAAACATATACACACGTTCATACAGTCTCGCGCACACGCGCTACACACACACACACACACACACACACACACACACACACACCCACACACACACACACACACACACACACTTTCATACAGAGAGAGAGAGAGAGAGAGAGAGAGAGAGAGAGAGACGTATACACATATGCATGTGCGCGCGCAAAACACACACACACACACACACACACACACACACACACACACACTTTCATACAGAGAGAGAGAGAGAGAGAGAGAGAGAGAGAGAGAGAGAGAGAGAGAGAGAGACGTATACACATATGCATGTGCGCGCGCAAACACACACACACACACACACACACACACACACACACACACACACACACACACACACACACCACCCTGCTGACAGGGTTTTCATTTATTTATATATTTATTTTATTATATTTTTATTATATTTTTTTTTAATTTCTATTTTTTACCGGGAATCGTTCGTTTTTTTCCGGTGCCTATGTCTATTGTTATTCACCGGCCGGCGCAACTGACAGATGTCCCACCACCCCGGGTTTTTTGTGCCAAGGATAACTCTGCATTACATGGCAGTGTTATTTGCTTGCATCCATCCGGATTAATCCACTCTCGCTCCGTCTTTAATATGATGTTATTTCATTGGAGGAAACCAGCAGTACTTTGCAAATACAATAAAACGATTAAAACATTCGCGTCGTGAGACACGGATTTTCGTTTTATTTAACCATTAAATTCAGTTCCCTCGAACTTCGACAAATGACGTCATTATAAATTGCCACGAATCGTTTACGTCATTGGTCATGTCCTATCTGAAACGTTGTTTTTTTATACATCGAACAAATATGCATTTTGCGTGAATGAAAGTGTGTGTGTGTGTGTGTGTTTGTGTGTGTGGGTGTGTGTGTGTGTGTGTGCGTAACGATTTCCACAAAAGACTACAACCTCTCTGCTCCCTGTTCAAATCTTCCCACTGTCCTGTCTGTCTATCCTTCTTTGTCAACACAGGAAAGTGTCACAGGTGGATTACGATCTCGTCAGATACCAAATTCGAGGGGGTGGGGGGGGGGGGGGGGGGGGGGGGGGGGGGGGGGGGGGGTGGTGGGGGTGGTGGTGGAGGTGGGGGAGTAAACACAATTCGACGAATCTGATAGCCTGACACACGTGTATATCTTTACAAATAAAATAAACAGTTTTGCAAAACAAACACGACGTTTAAACAGCCCACCCTCAAATTCAGATGACGTGTTCCGTTTAAAATCCACGTGACCTTCCATCTATACATACAAAGAAACATGTTGCCCTTCAGGGCTAGCGTTTATGGTTAGGATTTGAAATCTCTTTTGTTACTACCACAAAAAATTTACGTCCCTAGATTGACGCATGGAATGATGTGAGTTGTTACATTCAAAGACGGAACAGCGTGGTTGGGTAGGTTATGAAAAACATGACTTGGTTTATCAGTGAAGAGCAGATTTAGTCGGTTGCATTTCAGCACATGATGTTACAAGAACGCATCCAATGGTGACACCGATGCAGATTCATCCGGATTGGGTAGGGGTGTATTATGGCAATTCTGTACAAATCACCACAGGAGATAAAAATAGAATCCCAAAGCATCATTACCACAGCATTGTGTGACATGTTAAGTGAGTAGAGTTGAGAGTGAACAGATAAGGTCTTTTAAAGTTTCTTGATTGCTGTTCTCTGGTCTTGAAAACCGTCTCTTTTGTGTCACGTGAGATGTATTTTGGAGATCTAAAGTTTTCTTGATTGCTGTTCTCTGGTCTTGAAAACCGTCTCTTTTGTGTCACGTGGGATGTATTTTGGAGATCTAAAGTATCCCAAACAGATTATTCTCGAGTATTCGACAGTGTCTTACTCATTCAGTTCTAGGTCATTCTAAAGTATACCCACGAGACATACAGTATTTCAATGGATCTCAAAAATTATTTACACGAGACATACAGTATTTCAATGGATCTCAAAAATTATTTATTGTATTTCAACAGCTTAATATGGGCCACATGAAAATGCCCGGATTAAACATTCTAGTATATCCCAAAGTATCTTCTCCCATGTTGTTTACGATAGTCAAAAGTATATGTTATAGGTTATCCGATGTAGTGTCGTAGTCTGTCCTTTCGCGCTCCGGGGGGAAATGGCGAGGGGGATGGGAGGGGGGAATTTGAGGGAGTCACGGCTGTGATATTCTCCTGGAATCTAGTCGCTAAATTGATGTAAACCCTAGATAATCTGGAGCTCATTATTATCAATGTAAAAAAAAAAACAAAAAAAAAACCCCTTCATACTGTCACCTGCTTTTTATTCCTGCGAGTATCTACGCATAAATCTATCCAGCTACCTTTCTGTCTTTCTGTCCATCTAAAAACAGAATAAAGATATATATATATATATATATATATATATATATATATATATATATATATATATATATTATATATATACAACAAACTAATAAATTCCAAGGATAAGTACCGCACCGTTCCATGTGTGTGTGTGTGGTGTGTGTGTGTGTGTGTGTGTGTGCGCGCGTGTGCGTGCGTGCGTGCGTACGTGCGTGCGCATGTATGTGTTTGTATTGCGCTAGCGCATGCCCGCGCCTTGCGTCAGCCCCCTCCCCCTCCCCCCCCCCCCCCCCCCCCCCCCTCAATTTTCCCTTCTCTACACCCATCCCCTCTCTTCCCTCGCCATCAGTGGCATTCATATCTCGCAATTCATTTCGGCCACCCTGTGCACAGCCCTACCCTGGACTGGTTGTTAGACCCCTAACACCGACAGTCGACAGGGAGCAATCCACATCAGATTGCAATGAGCCAACGCACCAGCGGAGGCTCCGCACTTCAGCCGAGTCGTTTTGGGGGTGTTCCATACACAGCTACATGAAGCCTAGCACACACACACACACACACACACACACACACACACACACACACACACACACACACACACGCAAACACACACAACACACACACACACACACACACACACACACACACACACACACACACACACACACACACACACACACTGCTTAGTTGTGACCCAGCATGAGTAAGCGTCCCCTTCTGGAGGGCGTCACCTCAAAGAACAGCCGATATACCAGCGAACTCGACATGGGTGTAGATGTGGATCGAATGCAGTGATGCTTATTCAGAGTGGACCGCTCTCACAATGTGACAACAGAACAATGTTTTTTTATTTTTTTTATTTTTTTTTTTTTAGTCCATTTGGGAATATTCTAGAAGGTAGACCAGACTTTAAGGTCTTTGTCTTCATTGACCATTCTATCCCTTCGGCTCTTAGCTCTCATGGTTCAGTGCTGCCACAGTTCTCATACCTATTTATGTTTTTTAGTTGCGGGAAGACAAACTGATGTAGAAAACTGCATGTTAGAGATGCATGGGGAACCTGAACATGTAAGAAACTAGGAACATGCAAATAAGAACATATCTTTTACGATCCAGCTTATGGCAGTTTCGAAATTCAGGGCTCTGATAATCGACAAGTAAAACTGTGTTCATTTTCTAGTCGCCAGGTAAAACTATTGACACTTTTTAGTCGCCAGGTGAAACTATGAGCACTTCTTAGTCGCCAGGTAAATCTATGGGCACTTTTAGTCGCCAGGTAAAAGCATGGATACTTTTTAGTGGCCAGGTAAAAGCCTGGACACTTTTTAGTGGCCAGGTAAAAGCATGGACACTTTTTAGTCGCCAGGTAAAAATAAAAGCATGGACAGTTTTTAGTCGCCAGGTAAAAGCATGGACAGTTTTTAGTCGCCAAATAAAGCTGTGGGCACTTTTTGGTCGCCAGGTTAAAACTATGGGCACCTTTTAGTCGGCAGGTAAAACTATGGGCCCTTTTTAGTCGTGAAGTAAAACTGTAGGCACTTTTTAGTCGCCAGTAAAACTATGGGCACTTTTTAGTCGTCAAGTAAAACTGGGCACTTTTTAGTCGGCAGGCAAAACTATGGGCACTTTTTAGTCTGCAGGTAAAACTATGGGCACTTTTTAGTCTGCAGGTAAAACTATGGGCACTTCTTAGTCGTCAAGTAAACTGTGGGCACTTTTTAGTCGTCAAGTAAAACTTGTTTGCACAGTTTCTAGTTTACCAGGTATCGCACTGTCTTATCGACGAGGTAAAAAAAAAGTTATATGCACTTTCTTTTATGTCAACCAGATAAAACTGTGTGCACTTGTCTGTTGACCAGGTTGAAACGATGCACACTTTCTAACTGACAAGGCAAAACTAGGTGCATTTCGTAATAAACCTGGGGCGGCAGACAGGAAGGCCGTAGAGAAGCTCTACTCACGAACGATGCATATTCGGGTGAATAGGAAATAACCTTTCGTATGGAAGGCAGCCTAGGTTGGCTACCTGCTTCATGACCTCTATGACCTTACTGGCCACCTACTCGCTTATCATTACGGCCGCGTTCATGTCATTCCAGTGGCGGGAAAGGCATCAACTCCGAAGAAATGTTTCGCGATAGAAGACTTCCGTTTGACTGTTTTGATGACCAAAGAACAGTCCCGAAGGTTTCGATTCTGGCGTCAACAATGATGTGTATCCCAAAGTAATTGCCTCCAGAATTTCATGGACTTCGCATTCACTTTGCGTAATCACGCAAGTCTGTTTAAAACGAAATGACGTGAAAATGAATCAGTACATTTTTGTGACAACGAACAAAATCCAATGCTTTCCATGCCTTTCAAAGAAAGATTTGGAAAAAAAAGGTCTTCTATGAATCCAAATGTAATGTGTGACGTGCGGCGTAAGTCTCGTTTTAAGGTTCATGTTCTCAGCCAGTCCGAACAGGCTGTTTAGATCGACCATGAAAAATGCAAGCGGACTTTTCCTATTCTAAAAAGAGTGTTCTCCAGCCTTTTTTTTTCAATTTGTTAGTCAAGAGCAAATAGGCACTCTGCATACAAAATCGGGACAAGACCTATTTGAGAATATACTGCGGATAGCTATTTGGTAACAGCCGCTATTTCTAAATAGCCCAATCCGGATCTTCCTACATACCACCCCTAGCAAAACGGTATACACTCTCTAGTCGGCCAGATGAAACTATGTACTCTACCTCGTCGACGCAATAAATCTATGTATACTTTCTAACACACCATTCAAACTGTGTACACTTTCCTGTCGACTAGATTAAGAAGGCGTACATGTTCTAATAGAACAAGGAAAACTGTATAATTTCCTGATCGAACAGATAAAACTGCACAGTATCCAAATGATCAGGTACAAATCGTGTTTTTTTAATCGATCTATGAATACCATACTCGATTTCTAATCGACCAGGTTAAACTGTGTACACTTTCATTTTTATCCAGGTAAGATTATGTACAGTTTTTTTTTTTCTACCACATAAGACTGTGCATGTTTTGTAATCGACTAGATATGACTATATATATACTTTCTAGTCGATCAGGTAAAACAGGGTACACTTTTTAATCGACCAGGTAAAAAGTGTATGGGCACTTTCAAAAACCACCATCGGGAAACACGCTGGCAGGGGGGCTTTTGCGTAAAGCTTCACCGCCCCAGTTTGACGTAGTAAGTATAGTAGTTGCGTTGAGCCACTCCAGAGGGAGGTGGGGTTGGGGGTAGTCGGCCCTCGTGGCGCTGACCTTTGACTGGGGTTTGAACTCGATACACCGGGCCTCGACGACAAGGGGATAAGTTCACCCCAGATCATTGCTCCCACATCAAAATAGACTTGTTTTTGCTGACTAAATCATGCAATAGTCCGGAATCCTAAGCTCAAGAGACAATGGCCGAGGGCGGTGCACTGGTAGCTTTCCACTGCAAACCACTCAGGGAGTCGAGCACGCCTCTGTCTCTCTGTCTGTCTGTCTCTTTCTCTCTCTTGTGTGTGTTCATTCACCTGAGGAATGCGCGTCGCCACGCCTCATTGGCATGACCCGGAAAAGACCTGATTGAAAGTGACGAGCATTGACTCCATGCCAGAGCTGGGCCTGACCTCCCCGGAGACCCCCATAAACTTTACACTGACACCCTCTGTCGGGTACTGGTTTCGCCACTAACTTGATCACACAAGTAGAAGAGGAAAGCCGGGAGGGTGGGGTGGGGAACGGAAGGGGAGGATAAGGAGGGGGAAATGGATAGGTGTTACTGAGTCACACAGGGGTCTGTACATTTGGGCAAAAAGCTGTCCCATAAAAATGATCGATGGATCCGGATTTCACTTAATCATTCGGACATGACGGGATTCGTGCCAATCCTCACGTGAACGTCGTTCGTCCGATGTAACGGTTGTCCGCTATCGGAGGTCGGCCGCCGCTCTGACAGATATCCGAGTTCTCTGGGTCCAAGCGAAGTCGTACGTGACATCCTGTGCATCAGAAGCCCCGAGATAATAAACATCGCAGCACAAATGTATGACTGACAAAACGCCATATGGTCTAAAACATCATAACTTACGCGTGCGCGTACAACGCTCGTAAGGTGTTGGTTTAAATAACTTTTATTTCAGAAACAAATAAACAGAATACCTTCATAATTGTCAGGACAAATGAGCAACAACAAGCCCTAGGCTTATACTGGTGCTCAAATAGACATTTACAATACATTGGCGGTTAAATACATTCACAATATGCTAAGCATTTCACTTCGTGCTTGGGATTTTTTAAAGGAAACATTGAAAAAGAAAAAGACAACAAACAAACAAACAAAAAACAACAAAAAAGAGCCGAAAAAAGACACAGTAGCAGAAAAATAAAATGAATAACAGGAAAATGGGAGGAAGGGAGTGGAAACAGCAATCACGTCATCAACAAGAATATGTGAACACTTTACAAACATGAGAGAAACTTATACAATAACGTAAAGTAGTTTAGGGTAGAAACCATCTTTTCCAAAAGTATTGTGTTGAAGTATAGTAGTTCAATTTGATTTAACTTTTTTCCTTTTTCCCCCCTCTTTTCTTTTCCCCTTTTCATTTTTTCCATTTCCTGTTATTGTTTTTCTTCCCTTTGAACACAATATGACATCGATCGCTTAATAGAAGAAAAAATTTACTAATCTTAGCGATGACGTTGGCTAATCAGAAAGTAAACAAACTATCTATCCAGTGAACTACGTCTTGGGCCAATCGACTTGTCAGTCAGCCTCTTATTTCAAGAGTAAAGAAATGGATCATAATGAAAAAATAAGAGCCAAACTAGTCAGCCTCTTATTTCAAGAGTAAAGAAAATGGATCATAATGAAAAAATAAAAGCCAAACTATAAAGTTACAGAAAGTAAAAATATTAACAAGGCAAAAATGAATATATATTTTTTTTAAATGAGAGAGTCGGGGCTGAAATCGGTTCGATTCGGAGATAAACTGGTGTAAGGTGTCTGGTCGTAAGGTGTTGTGCTGTAACGCATCATAAAGTTCAATAATGAAATGTAATAGTTTGTGCCAGTACACGGCAGCGATGAAACAGTGCAACACGATGTCACATAATGTACAGAGGAAGAATATGATCTTCAACATCAGTGTGATCCCTACCACAACTACTTCGACTTAAAGGAAGCCTTTGATAGTATGTTGCATGAGGCTTCGTGACAGGTCATAGGGAATTAAATACAACTTTGACCACGACCTCATCCAAGTGTTTTCAGCTGTCTACGAAGATGAAAAGAGTAGTGTTCTTCCGGATAAATACCGCTAAGAATACATCCAAACTTGGGACACGTAAGGCCTTGGACACAAATGCCACCGGTCACACTTAGGGACCTGAACGAAAATGTCATCGACCAAGTAAACCTCGAGCACAAATATTGGATAGATAACGCTTGGACACAGACAGCCTTGTACATGTCAACGGACCTTGGAGACATAGGGCCATGCATAAAGGGCCTCGGATACATAAAGCCATAAACATATAGGGCCTTTGAGACGTAGGATCATTGACATGAACATAAAGGGCCTCGGACACATAAAGCCATGAACACGCAGAGCCTTTGAGACATAGGGCCATGGACATGAACATAGAGGGCCTCGGATACATAAAGACGTGAACATACCGGCCATAGAGACATGGACATGAACATGAAGAGTCTTGTAAGCATACAGCCATGAACATACAAGGCCTCGGTGACATAGATCATGACACATGTACCTAGGATACACAGGGCCACGAAAGTTTAGGGTCTTCAATACATCGGGGCATGAACATATATGACCTCGGATAAACAGGGCCACGCGCACATAGGACTTCAATACACTGGACCATGAGTAGGAAGAAATGCTAACATGTAGGGCCTTGGATACACAGGACTGTGAATATGTGGTGCCTCGGATATGTAAGATCATGGACGGGTGCAGATGGCCGTGAACATGACTGTCGGATACTCAGCGGTATGAACTTACAGGGTCTCAGATACACAGGACAATGACTAGGAGGAAATGCTACGGAGAGCTGAACAGCAGGCTTCAGAGACGAAGCCTCCCTCATGCAAGTGTTTCTGCTGAACAGGGATGGGATGACTCCTAAGGCTCGGTCAAACAGGGCATTGAACGCAAAACTCGGACATGTAAAGCCTCTAACACATGGGGCTTCGGACACACACAGCCTTGAACACATAGCACCTTTGACATAAATGTTTAACGCAGAGAAGTTTTAAAATATGCCTGAAACATATAAGGCTTAAAAAAATATAATCTTGAGCACATGCAGCCTTTGACATCTGGGATCTTGAATACACAAGATATCTGGTTGCATTACGTTTTGAGAACACGGTCGCCTATAAACTTAGGATACAGACAGTCTGGAACATATTGAGCTTTGAATACCACAGATCTCAATAGACAGAGAGAAACTTTAACATATGTACTTGGAGACCCTTGTTTTTTTATCTCTAGGCATTATCATTTCCCTTCCAGATATACTTAGCGCCATTAAAAAACGCACGGGTCAGAAGAACAAAATAACTCGACAGAGGTAAATCAGTTAGGGGTATGAAAACTTTAATGTTGAATGACAAAGTCATGAACAGAAAAGAAGTGCGCAATGGACAACATGTGCTGAACATTTGGCGTTCAGTAATCGCAAACACAACTGGCGTCAAAAAGCAAAGTCACCATTCAATACCGGGTGTGTCCCCCTCTGGCTGCCAAACAAGCCGTGCAGCGACGACGCATGGATCGCACCAGTATCATGAGCCTGTGTTGCGGGATCCGATTCCACTCGTCCTGCACAGCCTGAATCAGTTCCTGGTTGTTACGTGGGGCAGGTTGGCGGCGTGCCACGGCTGTCTTCAGCTGTCCGTGTTTCATGTGCTTGTCGCAACGCTCATGCCAGCGTGTCTGGCCACACCCGGTATTGAATGGTGACTTTGCTTTTTTGACGCCAGTTGTGTTTGCGATTACTGAACGCCAAATGTTCAGCACATGTTGTCCATTGCGCACTTCTTTTCTGTTCATGACTTTGTCATTCAACATTAAAGTTTTCATACCCTAACTGATTTACCTCTGTCGAGTTATTTTGTTCTTCGGACCCGTGCGTTTTTAATGGCGCTAAGTATTACTTTTCAAAACATTAACTTTGCTTCCGAAGGAAACACAGCATTCAACATTTTTGCGGCAAGTTTATTGACATTTTACCTCTGAATTTGCTGAACGCATGCAGACGATTACTGCCAACGGAAACAACTCAAATGACGTCTTTGTACTGCAGAAAAAGGTGGATGTACATAATGTAGAAACAGACCGTCAGGTTATTCTTGGATCAAGCATAGATGGTGTTGTTGAATCGCAAATGGATATTCCAACGGTTAGACCTTCACACACTTTTATTTACTAACCTCTCTCATTGTGATTGGAACAACATTTTCTCATTCATCAACTGAATCCCTATGACAATGAAATAAAGTTTCATGCTGTGCTATCGGATCACCAGTGAGAAAATAACAGTCTCCCTTATTGATTTGTTCTGTTCACCGTGGAAAGAGAAAATGTTCGTCCGTTGAATTCCTCCTTTCCCGATTGGAGTGGAAAATTCTTATCCACAACACGTTCTCGTTCCCAGGAAAACATGACTAGATGTGTGTCGTTTACAGAAGTTTGTTATTCCTGATGAATGTTTCAAAGGCTATTTATTTTCATCCGTTCATAGTGGTTCTTCAGACATGTAAACATTTTTAATTCAGGGCCTCGTCTTCATTTGACGTCCATCTTGCGCCCGGTATGAGAAGATAAATGATCGCTCGTTCTTCGTTTCCATTATCCTGAATGTTGTTTATCTTGCCTGAAGAAGACTAAAGAGGTCGAAACGCGTCGTGTTTTGTCTTGTAATGTGTTTGTCCCCTTTTTTCTGGCGATTAACTATAATTTGTTTTTTAAAACTTGTGTCAATTTCCGCCTGCAGTCACCTCACTTTGGAACTGATATTAATTCAGGATAATTAAGGACGATGATGTCTGCTATCAAAATATTTTACCACGCAAAGTGCCCTGTTTGAGTGTCGACTCGTCACTTTACTTAGATATTTCACAGCCCCAAAGTTCATTCATAGAATGCTGACACTTTCAGATTTTCACGCACTTATCTTTGCCGTTCAGGTTCGAGTGATGACTTCTCCCGTTGGCATGTATCATTTGTGTTTGAATGTGAACACAAATAACTGTATTAGCAAACACACAATCAAACAAACAAAACTTGAGGTACATGAAGCCAAATCAAAATTACAATAATAAAAGCAGAGACGTACGCGTGCAAACACCGACAGGCATAACACAGTTCAGTCCTACAACACAAGTCGAAGCACCGTGGAAAAGAAATGGTGAACACGTATAAAGAACCAGTGCGGCCAACAAACCGATACTATGTACTTCAAGGATAGCATCCACTCTCAGCCATACGGCCAACAAACCGATACTACGTACTTCAAGGATAGATCCACTCTTAGCCACAGCCACTCTCCCTACACCTGGAGCCCCAAAAGGTTTTTTGATTATATCCTAAAAGGGAAAAAAAGTCTTCCATCATTCATTTTCAACGCCTTTTGGCACGTTCTAATTGTAGAGTAGCCCTCAAACTAGCACTGCGTTTTCTGATGGCAGAATGAAAGAAATGACGTCAGTTCTGCCAAATGCGGTTAACAATTGTGGTATGTGTGAAAAATTAGTCATGATGAGGACAGCCACCACTAATTCATCCGACACACATCCGTCTCAATTTCCACATTCTGATCACCAGCATCAGGAATGAATGTGACCCGATCAAATAATAATAAAATAATAATAATAATGATAATAATAAATATTGAGGGTGGAGTACAGCCATGATTAAGTTTGTATTGTTGATACTGATAAGAACAAGTTGATGATGATGATGATGATGATGATGATGATGATGATGATGAATAAACACACACACACACACACACACACACACACACACACACACACACACACACACACACACACACACTTTAAAATTGTATGTCACACACACACACACACACACACACACACACACACACACACACACACACACACACTCAACACACACACACACACACACACCACACACACTGCGGAACAGTTTATGAGAAGCATTAGTCACCATAACAGTATCATCAGCTGTACCTGAGGAGGAATGAAAAGTGACTCATTAGGCAGTCGTTTTCAAGTAAAAAAGCATGTGTTCATACTCAACATTCTTATTCATTATGCAAGACTGGTTTTCAAGTTGCTGAAGCACAGGAGATAATAGACGATATTGTTGTTGAGGGGAGAGGAGAGAGAGAGAGAGAGAAGAGAGAGAGAGAGAGAGAGAGAGAGAGAGAGAGAGAGAGAGAGAGAGAGAGAGAGAGGAGAGAGAGAGAGTGTCAAATATTTATTAACATTATGTAGGGTAAAAACAAGACAGAAAAAATAAAGAAGTAGAAAGCCAAACAGAAACAATGAGGACAAACAGTCAAAAAAAAAGAGCAAATTATGTGGACAAACAGTTTTTAAAAAGTAACACCATTGTCCATCCCATCCATCCCACCCCCCCTCCCAAAAACAAAAAAACAAAAAACAAAAAAAAAAAAAAAAAGAAAAGGACGAGCAGTAGCCGACTGAATCACATGCATTGCATGAATACATAAACAAATCTTTCACATATTGACATTTGCATTTACTGACATAGCGTGTCCCGTCAATAATAGTAGCAAGTTTATTTTGAAACAGGAGTACTTTTAAACAGCAACAGCCCCTTTGGGAAGGTTAGTGAGAAGGTATATTGTTGATAGTAGAGTAGTAACATACCTGCGGATGGGCATTTGTAATGTCAATTATACCGCTTATCCATGTAACTAGTGTGAGTGTGCAAAACTGTGTAAGATTCTGAGCTTCGATGCCATTAATCATTTCAGCGCGGGCGGAGATGTTTTGTGTGGACGTGCATGTTCGTACTCACGTGTTGTGTGTTTGTAGCGAGGAAAAGATAACTTTCGGAACCATGTCCCCAGCTTTTACCTGCTGCCTTGCACTGGGTCGACAATGTTGCTTCAGACTTATGACCTATTCGCCAACACTGGGTGGGGAACCACAAGAATGACTTATCTTCTCTCATCTGGAACAACAAACAGTTTCTAAACAAACTGTGACCTGATTTGGTGCCTCCTCTAGGGGCGGGTTACTTCGTTTACGTGGAGAGAGGATGTTTTTGAATTGTGCGGACGAAACTACACAAGCAAAAAACAAAAACATAAATAGTTTGAGGCAGTGGAAAGAACGGCGGAGGGACGAGGGAGAGGGGGGGGGGGGGGGGGGGGGGGGGGGGGGGGAGGGGGGGGGGGGGGGGGAGGGAGGGGGTGGAGTGGAGTATTCCAAAAAGTTGATTTTTTGATAGGTGAAGGGTTGGGTGGGGCGAGGGGTGGGGAGGAACGGGGGTTGTAGATTGAGTGGGACGTAGGGCTTTTCCCCCTGCCAGCGTTATGACGCTTTTTCATGTGATTTAATTTTCTTTTTTCAGACGGCGTTTCAAAGGCGCCTTGTTTGTTCGTTTGTTTGTTAACGTCAGATTCGGGAAATTCTGAAGCCACCTCCCTCCCTTTCCTCCCTCAGCACATCCCTAGCCTCTTGAAAAAACAGTGAAGATCTGTTCTAAAAATTGCTGATCAAATTCTCGTTTGTTTTCTTCTTTTGTCCTCTATCCATTTAGAACAAAGTGGAAAGAACCACCTTTGTTTCATAGAAACATTCTATATGCATTTAAGGATCTAACTTGAACATGATTTTCAAGGCAAGACCACCATATTTCGAACATTGTCTTGATTTTGGACTTTGCGGTCACCATCATCATTATCATTTTGTCGTGGTCGTGGTCGTCGCTTCCTCCTCCTCCTCCTCCTTCTCCTCGTCACCACCACCATTATAATTCAGAAACTGGTCACAAGCTGGTATAACAACAACTTTCATTTAACAGTGACACCGCCTCTCGAACAACGATAACGATATAGGTAATGCCAGAATGCTCTCTTCTTCAGAATGGGAATGGAGGTGGGATCTAGGATGAGTGTAAGGGGTAAGGGAGTGGGGGTGCTGTGAGTAGAATGGAGTAGGAGTAGGAGGAGGGGTGTGGGGAGGAAGAAAGGGATACCCCACAATGACAGTGATGCAAGTCAGGTCATTGAGTGACTCGTCTTCCTCTTTTGCATGCCCCCCATTGAAAGGAAATGGGAGGGAGGTGGTAGGGGGGGGGGGGGGGGATAGTACTAGGTATCTCCATAGTACCCATGATTAAGTGAGGTCAATGACCGGGCACGTCAGTGTGGGAAAAAGGTGGGTAGTGGAGGGGGTGGGGGGGGGGGGGGGACTGGGGTGGGAGTGGATGGGGAGTAGGAGTGGGGGTGGGGGTTGGAAGTCCTGGGTAGGAGAGGGTGGGCGAAAAAGTCATGCCGACTGCGAAATAAATACTAAGTTGTTGGTTCAGCTTTCATAAGAGACGTTGCCCCTCCTTTCTCCCTTCCGCCACTCCATCCTCTACCACCACCCCACACCCACACACACACACACACACACACACACACACACACACGCACACACGCGAGCGCGCGCGCGCACACACACACACACACACAACACACACACACACACACACACACACACACACACACACACACGCACGGACGCACTCACGCGCGCGCGCGCACACACACACACACACACACACACACACACACAACACACCACACGCACACGCACACACACACCACGCACACACAATGATGAGTTTTTTTTTCATTTTTAACTGAAAGTAATGTCATGTAAACTAGCTCGCTTTTAATCAAACTGTGAGGATAGCACTGGAACAGCAAGTGGTGAGGGCATAGGGATTGGGGTGAAGAGGAGGGGAAGGGGAGGGGGGAGGGGCGGCGATAGGGGGTGGGGATGGGTGGGGTAGCAGGTAAAGTGGTGAGCGATAGTACCGATGGTAACAATTTTTTTTTTAAAAACCATGATCTTGTTTTTAAACAAAAGTCAAAACACATCGTTCTCATTTTCTGATTATTCAATATTTTCTTTTGAAGAAAAAAAGGTTATTATTGCATTATAAGCTTTACGATCATCATTAGAAGATGTTCATTATGATCGTAGCCGTTTTTGCCGCCTTATTATGATCCAGAACATTTAAACCAGAATACGTATAGCAAGCCACCCGCTGCCAGGTTTCGACTCCTCTCTCTCTCTCTCTCTTCTCTCTCTCTCTCTTTTATTTGTATCTTTTCCGAGGGTATGGTCTATACAAGCTGTCACTTACCCATTTTCTACCGTCAACAAAACCTTCTCATTCGTATTCGTATTCATATTCGTACCCTCTCTCTCTCTCTCACCGCTCCACACACTCTCTTGTGCCATATGTCACTTACCACCTTGGTACTAAATCTGTTGTTATCATGACTGCTTCCCCCCCCCCCCCTTTTTTTTCGGGGGGAATGGGGGGGGGGGGGGAGTAGGGGATGGGGCGAGCGAGGGGGTGCGTGAGTCGGTAGGGGTTGTTTTTCGCATTTTGGAAAAGACTAACATAGTAACTTGAACTTTTAAGGAAATGTTTTATCTCGATTTTTATTGTGGTTGTATTAATACTGTTACCATTGTCACTGACACCACCACACCAGCACCACCACCACCATGTCGCTGCTGCTGCTGCTGCTGATGAGGATGACGATGATGATCATCATCATCGTGGTCGTCGTGGTCGTCGCCGGCATCGTGGTCATCGACACAATCCTCATTATTTTTTTTTGTAATAAACATTTTATTGCATTTTTTTTCCAAACATTAACACACACACATAGATGAAGAAAGAAACGGGAAAGGGGCACATGAAGTGGGTAGTGGGGGAAAAGGGGAAGGGGGCATATACGAAAGGGGATATCTGAGATTATCATACTCCTGAAAGTAACATCATCATCAATAGTAATAGTAACAGCAATAGCATCTCAATTAACAACAATCCCTACAACAATGACAAGAACAGCATGACTATCAAGTTGGGGGGGGGGGGGGGGGGGGGGGGCCAAT
Organism: Conus ventricosus; assembly: GCA_018398815.1. NCBI lineage: Eukaryota > Metazoa > Mollusca > Gastropoda > Neogastropoda > Conidae > Conus > Conus ventricosus. Next base: position 76,636,805 of record CM031597.1, read on the forward strand.
CCTCATTATTATCACGATCAACAAATTATTATTGTTCATAAACCTATACTCGAACCATCATTTGAGGGATACAATTTGACAATGATAAGGTGCGACACCAAAAAAACAAAACAAAACAAAACAAAAACCAGAAAACAAATCTTTTGAGCCTTTGGTTGATGACTTATTTTCAATTAAGGACAAGACTTTAAAAAAAAAGACATTGAAGGGGCTTCATTTTGCGTCTGCATCGAGTAACAGGAAGACGGAACGTTCTTTAGGACCGAACCCATTAATTTTTTTATGGTGGATCCGTGGAACTGATCCTGGATCAAACGGGAGATTCAGGCCCCCCTCGACCGCGGGAGAGGTCTTTGGTCTCCCTTGAGTCCTAATTCATTCTCTCTCTCTCTCGCTCTCGCTCTCGGAGAGCGCTGGTTGTGATGAATTTGCGCACTGGCGCTGGAGGAGCGCCCTGTACTAAAGTTTGTGTTTTTCGTTGACACGCAGATTTAATAAAGTCGTCAGACCCGCCAGGAAGAAAATTCCTGCTTCCTCTCTTTGGCATTTACTGCGTTTCTCCCATTTAGCTATGAGGCCGCACTGCTTTGGTCTTCCACCTTTGTGGGGTTACATTACGTCGGCCTATCTCCGTCTGAGGTCTCATTGCGTTGGCCTACTTCCAGTTTAAGGTTTCAATTGTTTGGCCTACCTTCTCTTTAAGGTTTCATTGCGTTGCCTTACCTTCTCTTTAAGGTTTCATTGCGTTGCCTTACTCCCCTGAGGTTTCAGTCCGTGTGCCTACCTCCTCGAAGGCTTCTCTGCATTGATTTGCTTCATCAAATTAGATCGTTAGACGGTTCACTGTGTAGTGAAATACCTCTAATTTGAGGACTCATTGCGTTAGTCTGCCTCCTCTTTGAGGTTTCATTTTGCCAGTGTGCCTCCTCTAAGGTTTCACTGCGTTGGTCTACCTCCTTTATAAAGGTTTCTGGGCGTTGGGAGTACCTTCGCATTGGGGTTTCATTGCAATGGCCGTCCTTCTCTCTCAGGCTTCACTGCGTCAGCCTACCTCCTCTTTGAAATTTCATCACGTTGGTGTACTCCCTCCGAGGTTTCACTGCATGAGGTGCACCTCCTTTTGAGGTTTCGCTGCGTAGGCCGGCTCTTCCTCCTGGAGGATGTTTTGCGTTGGTGCACGTCCTCTCGGGTTACATAGTGTTGGCCTTCCTCCTCAGTGAGGTTTCATCTTGCAAGACTCTTTATCTTTCAGGTTCACTGCGTCAGCCTCCCTCCTTTTTAAATTTTACTGTATTAGCCTTCCACCACTTTGAGGGGGTTTTTTTTTTTTTTTTTGCCTACCTCTGTTTTTGAATTTCATTGCATCCGCCTGCCTCCTCTTTGAGGGTTTTCACTACGTCAGCCTACTTCCTGTTGAGGTTTCACTGCACTGGCGCGGCCTTCTCTTTGAGGTTTCACTGCATTGGCGTACCTTCTCTTTGAGGTTTCACTGCATTGGCGTACCGTCTCTTTGAGGTTTCACTGCACTGATGTATCTTTTCTTTGAGGTTTCACTGCACTGGCGTACCTTCTCTTTGAGGTTTCACTGCACTGGCGTACCGTCTCTTTGAGGTTTCACTGCACTGGCGTACCTTCTCTTTGAGGTTTCACTACACTGGCGTACCGTCTCTTTGAGGTTTCACTGCACTGACGTACCTTCTCTTTGAGGTTTCACCGCATTGGCGTACCTTCTCTTTGAGGTTTCACTGCACTGGCGTACCGTCTCTTTGAGGTTTCACTGCATTGGCGTACCTTCTCTTTGAAGTTTCACTGCATTGGCGTACCGTCTCTTTGAGGTTTCACTGCACTGATGTACCTTCTCTTTGAGGTTTCACTGCACTGGCGTACCTTCTCTCTGAGGTTTCACTGCACTGGCGTACCGTCTCTTTGAGGTTTCACTGCACTGTTGTACCTTCTCTTTGAGGTTTCACCGCATTGGCGTACCTTCTCTTTGAGGTTTCACTGCACTGGCGTACGTCTTTTTGAGGTTTCACTGCACTGATGTACCTTCTCTTTGAGGTTTCACCGCATTGGCGTACCTTCTCTTTGAGGTTTCACTGCACTGGCGTACCTTCTCTTTGAGGTTTCACTGCATTGGCGTACCGTCTCTTTGAGGTTTCACTGCACTGATGTACCTTCTCTTTGAGGTTTCACTGCATTGGCGTACCGTCTCTTTGAGGTTTCACTGCACTGGCGTACCGTGTCTTTGAGGTTTCACTGCACTGATGTACCTTCTTTTGAGGTTTCACTGCATTGGCGTACCGTCTCTTTGAGGTTTCACTGCATTGGCGTACCTTCTCTTTGAGGTTTCACTGCATTGGCGTACCTTCTCTTTGAGGTTTCACTGCATTGGTGTACCTTCTCTTTGAGGTTTCACTGCACTGGCGTACCTTCTCTTTGAGGTTTCACTGCATTGGCGTACCGTCTCTTTGAGGTTTCACTGCACTGATGTACCTTCTCTTTGAGGTTTCACTGCATTGGCGTACCGTCTCTTTGAGGTTTCACTGCACTGGCGTACCGTGTCTTTGAGGTTTCACTGCACTGATGTACCTTCTCTTTGAGGTTTCACTGCATTGGCGTACCGTCTCTTTGAGGTTTCACTGCATTGGCGTACCTTCTCTTTGAGGTTTCACTGCATTGGCGTACCTTCTCTTTGAGGTTTCACTGCATTGGTGTACCTTCTCTTTGAGGTTTCACTGCATTGGCGTACCTTCTCTTTGAGGTTTCACTGCATTGGCGTACCGTCTCTTTGAGGTTTCACTGCATTGGCGTACCTTCTCTTTGAGGTTTCACTGCATTGGCGTACCTCCTCTTTGAGGTTTCATTGTGTAAGTCTACTTCCCCCTTGAGGGTTTATTGTGTTTTCATTGATTTCACTGTCTGCAAGTCGCACAAACGTAGAAACACGCACACACACACCACACACACACACACACACACACACCACACACACACACACACACGCACACACACACACACACACACACGCACACGCACACACACACGCGCTTGTGCACACACACACACACCATAAACTCACAGTATACTACACACACGCACACACAAGATCAAGCTTATACTCTCTGGTTTCAGAGGTAGAAAAAGAAAATATCTGGCGAAGATCGGGCGGGAAAGTGGCGAAGGAGACAGAGGACGGGGCAGGGGATGGAGGAAAGGGGGAGGGGGGGAGAGGGGCAGGAGGAGGAGGAGTGGGTAGGCATAGCAGGTACCCGACACGCAGGATGAAGGAACCGTCTCTGGAAGGGGTAATCAGCACTTGGTATGATGTTGCTGTGGTTAATTGGTTGTTCAGATAATCGTGATGAATTTAGATTCAGCCTTGACGCTTTGGGGGGAAAACAAGTACCTCCGCCGTACGCGGAACAGTGAGTGAAGCAGATATGGGGGAGCACTGTCAAGTCACTTCTCAGATACACAGTTACCAGAAAAAGCAGTTTTTGATGAATAATCTAAATAACCAAATGACCCCGGGTTTTGATGCTACAATTTCAGGATTTCAGACAACTTCCATATCGTCGTTTGTGTTCAGAAAAATAAATCGTTACCTCACGAACCCAAATTAAGGTGGTCAATATAACATGATTTGGAGGTCATTTTTCGTGAGCCCAGTCCTTTGTAGCTCAGGATAAGGCTGCTAGTTACGCGCGAATTCAAGTTTGTTTCAGTTAAGAACAGCGTTAGATGAAGGAACTATTAATTCGTGTGACTAGTTCGTGGAACGACGCCGGTTTCTTTGTTCTTCGACATCGGCGACCCACATTACTGGCAGGGGTAGGGCCCTATATGCCACGGGCCCTATTGCCACAGGCCCGGTATGCCACAGGCCCAGTATGCCACAGGCCCGGTATGCCACGGGCCCTATATGCCACAGGCCCGGTATGCCACAGGCCCGGTATGCCACAGCCCGGTATGCCACAGACCCGGTATGCCACAGGCCCGGTATGCCACAGGCCCGGTATGCCACGGGCCCGGTATGCCACAGGCCCGGTATGCCACGGGCCCGGTATGCCACAGGCCCGGTATGCCACAGGCCCGGTATGCCACAGCACGGTATGCCACAGGCCTGGTATGCCACAGGCCCGGTATGCCACGGGCCCGGTATGCCACAGGCCCAGTATGCCACGGGCCCGGTATGCCACAGGCCCGGTGTGCCAGAGGCCCGGTATGCCACAGACCTTATAAGCCAGTAGTCAAGCAATGGTCAGACTGGCTATTGGTCAAGCAATGTCAAACTGACCAGTGGTCAAACCATAGTCAAAATGACCAGTTGTCAAGCCATGACTGACCCGTGGTCAATTTCCGATCAGTTTAACATTTGCTTGACCACTAGTCAGTTTGAATTTTGTTTGACCACTGGTCAGTTGACTTTTGCTTGACCACTGGTCAGTTTGACCTTTGCTTGACACGGGTCAGTTTGACTTTTGCTTGACCACTGGTCAGTTTGACCTTTGCTTGACCACTAGTCAGTTTGATTTTTGCTTGACCACTGGTCAGTTTGACCTTTGCTTGACCACTGGCATAGAAGGTCTGTGGCATACCAGGCCTGTGGCATACCGGGCCTGTGGCATATAGGGCCTGTGGCATATAGGGCCTTCTTGCAGATTAAAAATCCCCTTGTGGCATACAGGGCCTGTGGCGTATAGGGCCTGTGGCATATAGGGCCTGTGGCATATAGGGTGCCTCCCTACTGACAGTACAGCTTGCTGAGGTGTGACGACCATTTACAGATCTATCTTCATCCTGACAGAAGGGTCTCTGCTCAAGGGAGGAAACTTGCTGCGCCTCACCGACTTGTTTCACGGTTCTGTTCGCTTGCTTCGTTATGATGTAGTAAGCAGGCTTCTGTTTGATCAGGAAGATAATTCTCCTACACTGCGGTCATGGATACCGGCATCATCCGTTAAAAAAAAAAAAAGTTTGTTGTTTGATCAAAAGGAGACAACTCTCTTCATTTAGGCCCTGGAACATATCGCTGGCTGGTACTCCAATAAGATCAGTCGAAGAAAAGTCTTCTGTCTTATTTTAGGCTGTCAAATTGAGATTTTAGCGATTTCATTATTTATTTCCGAAATATCGAATAAAACGTTTACTTACAAATCGAGGGTCAAACTGATTTTTATGACAGGAAAGTTTTTACATGGTTACTTCCCTTTGTAGAAATCAAAAGTTTCCACAGCACGACGGACGGTCCTTTTTCCTCCACAGACCTAGAATCTGTCCGTTACTCAACGATCCGGATTCACGAACGAACAGATCGCCTAGTTCGGAACAAGGACAGAAATCGTTGAGATCACCAGGACTGCGTGCCCAGACGATCTAGGTCCATGATTTAGCGAAAACTTCATTAAACTGAGAACAGCTTGTATGATGGAAAAACAAAACAGACAACACACACTGTCTTTGTTATATCACCGTCCGATGTTTTCGTCACTTTTGTTGTTGTTATATCATCGTCCGACGTTTTCTTCATACTTTTTTGTGTCGTATCATTGTCTAACGTTTTCTTCATAAAGGTTGCTGAGCTCATTACACCCTCCTCACAGATTCACTACCTTGCTGTGCCATGGTCTCTGTGCTTGTTGTTACTACGATCATGCGCCATCTTAGCAATATTCTGTGCTACACTGCCACCACATCTTTTCTTTGCAACGGCATTAGTATTTGTCACACCTGTGGTCTGACAAAACGCCGCGAGAACATGACTATGCAGAGCCAGAAATTCCCGGCTCATTCTTTGTTGTCCTGGGGACAAGTGATGAGAAAGAACAAATCTACTTGCCCCATCAAATTTCTGCTTGCCCGCCCTGATAAAAAGACAACAAGACTAACTGTCGGAAGAGCAGTGACAAGTCAGCAAACATGATTCGGTAATGGCATGTTCTGCCGTCACGTGTGATTAAGGCATAACAGAAAGAAACAAGGTCTTAAGCAATTCATTAGTTCTGCAGGATATTTTCCCCCCCGTTGTCTTTAAGAGTGCAAAAGAAAAGAAAACCGAGTAGAACTGCCTTGTTTCCATTATGTATGCCTGCATGCTTCTTAGATGGCACCTTTGGTTGGTTTTTTGAAAACTCAACAAACATACTACGGTATTGCACACCAACCTTTTCTGGGATTGCATTCTTTTTAAAACTGGAAAGGCAGAGGAGTCAAATTACCACTTTCCGCGGTCACTGAGGAGAAACCACCAAGTTTCGAAATATCGTATATGACCAGGAGTTATATGTTAGTGAGTTTCCCTCCCTATTGAGGATGTCTCCCCCTTGGAGAATATAAGCTTGCTGAAGCTCATTTTGAGAAGCATTTATTTATATTTTTTCCCCATCACCCATCATGCACATACTGTTAGTTGGCAGAATCATCTACCACTGCAGATATGAATGCGTATTCCCCTATTTCTTCAATCTAAGACATAAGAGCAAGCTTTGTTTATAAATCAATATTTCTTGCAGTCATTGCAACACCAAGCTGCTCTGTAAGTTGCTGGAAGGTGCGGTACTTATCCTTGGAATTTATTAGTTGTTGTATTTAGTCCCTTGCGGATTCATTCCAAGAACTTGCCCTCAGCACTTGTGTCTTAGAGGATATCTTTTTATATTTTCTACTTTTCACAAGAAAACGTAGCTTGTTTTGCTCTTTTTATGTTTTCTTTGCTTCTTAGATGGCACCTTTGGTTGGTTTTTTGAAAACTCAACAAACATACTACGGTATTGCACACCAACCTTTTCTGGGATTGCATTCTTTTTAAAATTGGAAAGGCAGAGGAGTCAAATTACCACTTTCCGCGGTCACTGAGGAGAAACCACCAAGTTTCGAAATATCGGTATATGACCAGGATTATTGTTAGTGAGTTTCCCTCCCTATTGGAGGATGTCTTCCCCCTTGGAGAATATAAGCTTGCTGAAGGCTCATTTTGAGAAGCATTATTTTATTTTTCCCCATCACCACTCATGCACATACTGTATAGTTAGGCAGAATCATCTACCACTGCAGATATGAATGCGTATCTCCCCCTATTTCTTCAATCTAAGACATAAGAGCAAGCTTTGTTTATAAATCTATATATATATATATAAATATATATATTATAAAATTAGAGTTAAAAGACCACTCAGAATTCAAAAAATGCTCCAACCAAACAGGAGCGACATACAGTTTAAAATAGGTTTTACACTTCATTTTAAAACCCTATTTTTAAACTGTTATATATATATATATATATGGTTGTGTGTGTTTTTAGAAAATGTTCTGCTGGAAAACGTTCTCGAGATTTACATATATAATTACAGATATAGAACATACTGTTCTCAAATCTTATTAATATTTTATTTCTTTTCTTTTTAACTCTTCTTTTTCCTTTGTAAATAACCTATGACAACTACTGCTTCTCGTGTTTCCATCACTATTATCATGATTATAATTATGAGCATGATTATTTCACCATTGTTGTCATTATTTTATCATTATTATCATTATCATTACAATAATTATTATTTTTATTATCATCAATTATCATTACGGTTATTGTTGTTACTATTATCATTATTTCTATTATTATCATCATTATTATTAACACTGCTGCTGCTGGTGTTGCCACTCATCCTGACTATCATCATCATCATCATCATCAGAGAACGGAAGTAGCCTGACGAAACGGAAAACGTGGGCGTCTGTGTGTGTAGTTGTAGGTGGAGTGAGGGTTGTGGGTTGAGGGTGGCGACAGGGTACGGATATCATTCCGCCAACGTGAGTCTGGGGGAAATCGGACAATGACACGCACCCCGTTCCAGACTCCTCCCTAAAAGTCTGTTCTGAAAGCTGAACCTGCCCCCGGGACCTGTGCCCACCTACCACTCCGTATGGTTCTTCAATCAGGGGTCGGTGGTTCAAGCCGCCTTATCAGCTGACGCTGTCTCCCTTCGCTGCTAGACTTCAGGCCTGATGAAGACTGAAAAACTCGTTTTGTTCTCCACACACGTCCAGGCGTGGGCGTCTGGGGTGGAGGAAGTTGGTTGGGGTGGGATGAAGGAGTAGGAGGGTAGAAGGGAGTGGTGGCGGCACGGTTGGGAGGGGTGAGAAGAGAAGAGAAGAGGGGTGGGCGGCGAAAGGGGGGGGGGGGGGGGGGGGGGGGGGGGGGGGGGGGGGCGAGCGGGTTGAGGAGAGAGGCACGCACGCACGCACACGCGTACACTCAAACACACACACACACACACACACACACACACACACACACACACACACACACACACACACACACACACAAGAACGCGCGCGCGCGCGCGCGCATACGAATGCGTACACATTTACTCGATGACGCACAGGCACAGACACACACACGCAGACAGACAGACAGACACACACACCCTACCTGTACTTAACTGTATGGGTCCTTTTCATACATGGGTGGAAAGGAAGTGAGGTTTAAAGTAGGGGGGGGGGGGGGGTGATGTGGGAAGGTAGAGGGGGCATATGGAGAGTGTTCAGACATGTGTTGCATACTGTTGTGTGTGTGTGTGTGTGTGTGTGAGAGAGAGAGAGAGAGAGAGAGAGAGAGAGAGAGAGAGAGAGAGAGAGAGAGAGAGACGGAGAGATTAAAAGCAGAGAGAGAGAGAGAGAGACGGAGAGAGAAAAGCAGAGAGAGAGAGAGAGATTGAGAGAGAGAGAAACTGAGAGACAGAGAGAAGCAGAGAGAGTGAGAGAGAGAGAAACGGAGAGACAGTGAGACAGAGAGAGAAACAGAGAGAGAGACAGAGAGAGAGAGAGAGAGAGAGAGAGAGAGAGAGAGAGAGAGAAGAGAGAGAGAGAGAAGAGAGAGAGAGAGAATCTGTGTTATGTCAATGTCACGTAACAATGCTATCAATCAATACACATCTTCTGAAAAGGGCACCAACGATGCAAAAAACACGGATGTGTTGAAGCCGTTGCTCCCTGACGAAGGTTGCACAACAAGGGGTGTCATAGGTCGCGTCCCTCCGCCTGCGCTGTACCCCCGACTGACCATTCCTTTCAAAGGGGACATTTTGTTATGACTATGGCCCGTCCCACCACACAGGTCCTGTTCAGGGATGTCCACCGCTGATGGGGAAAAAAAAAAGTCCTGCCCTGGAAGGAAAACCGACCGCGGACAACATCGACAGCGTACAGCGTATTGATACCCCCTCGCTCAGTACTTCCCCGGCTTGATAGGCCTACCCCCCCCCCCCCCCCCCCCCCCCCCCCCCCCCCCCCTTCCTCACACACACACGCACGCACGCACGCACGCACGCACGCACGCACGCACGCACACACACACACACACACACACACACGCACACACACACACACACACACACACACATCTCCTCCGCTCGATATCCCCCCCCCCCCCCCCCCCCCTGCTAAATACGCCCCTTCCTGATCGCTGCTCAATACTCCCCCTTTCCAATATTCCTCATAGTCCATATTCCCCTGTTCGATATTCTCTCTGCTCAATACTCTCCTCCCCGACCCCCCCCCCCCCCCCCCCCCCTCCCAGGCCAACAATAGAAAGAAGCTCTTGCTCTGGGGTGGGAGGAGAGGGTGACCTTTCGCATACCACAGCAAAAACACACACGCCAACATGGACAGCGTGTTCAGTTTCACCACGCAAGTTAGTGATCGCGTTAGGAATGAATTTCAACAAATAATTCTAAGTGGATACGCCCAAAACAAGGACAAACAAGTTACAAGACAAAACACGCCGCGTTTCGACCTCTTAGGTCTTCTTCAGGCAAGATAAACAACGTTCAAGACAATGAAAACGAAGAACGAGCAATTGCTTTTCTCATAGACAACGCATGATGGGCGTTGGAAAGTTGCAAACCGGTCCCCACAATAAATACCCGGCACAGTAATCAACAGCCAGTGTCTGAACCATTCCCCAGAGGTAGCGAAACAACCACAACAAAATTAACAACACCAAGTGTCAGAACCACTCCTCAGAGAAACGAAATAACAACATCCACAACGACATAAATAACAACAACCAGCAATATCTATCTATATGGTAGAGATACGCTGAAACTGGACTTTAGGACAGGGTTTTTGGCGGGAGAATCGAACCTTGAACATTGTTCACACAGTCAGAGGTTTGGTTTCACTCTATTGTTAAAGAGGAAAACATTGATCTGTGTCGGTTTTTTTTTCTCCACACAGTAACAGGTTCACATCTAAGACCACGAAAGATTCAAGACGGTTGATTGCAGTGCTGTTTTGTGTGTGTGTGTGTGTGTGTGTTTTCAAAGAAAAAAGATGAAGAGCGGACGTCTTTGATTCAATATTGGAGCCATAAGAGAATGACGTAGGCTTAATGTGACGTCATGTATTCATTTTTAAATAGTGCCACACCTTACAAAACGGTGGGTTTGAGATTTAGATTCGATTATGATGCATACACACTACTTTGAAATTAATGTACAGATTTTTTTTTTCTTTCTGACACAACGTTTATTCTTATTCAGCTACTGGTCCCAGCGAATAAACTGGTCCCTGGGACCGGTGGCTAAAAAAAAAAAGTCGGTATCCTACTATTTCACCTGAAACTACTGATTAACATGATCGTTGGTAATCGCCATTTAATCTCCCCCCCCCCCCCCCCCCCGCCCTGTAAATTCTACTAAATGAGAATATATCAAGATTTCTTTCGAACAAAAACACATGGACCACAAAGAGTAGAAAGACACTGGATGATAGCGAAGCTAAGAAAAACAAGATGCAAAGCATATTATAAACGTACTCCCAGTTTATCCTGAATACGCGTGTGATATTCTATAAAGAGGAAAAACCGTCTTGGACTGGTGTAACCGTTAGTAATGACTATCCTGGTAAACATCGGCCATCGTCTGTGACCTATAATGAACATACTTACAAATTTTCAGAAAGATCGGCCAAGAACTTTCTGAGATTTTCCATAAAGAAGAAAACCATTATGGGCCGTTAGTAATGGCTATAACGGTAAACTTAAACATCGGGCATCATTCGTGACCCATAATGAACATACCTACAAATTTTCGGAAAGATCGGCCAAGTGCTTTCTGAGATATTTATTAAAAAAAGAAAAACGGTTACAGGCCGTTACAGCCGTTACCAACGGCTATAACGGTAAACTAAAACATCGGGCATTATTCGTGACCCATAATGAACATACCTACAAATTTTCAGAAAGATCGGCCAAGTGCTTTCTGAGATATTCCATAAAGAAGAAAAACCGTTAACTAAGCCGTTAGTAATAGCTATAACGGTAAACTAAAATATCAGCATTGTTCGTGACCCATAATGAACATGCCTACAAATTTTCAGAAAGATCGGCCGAGTACTTTCTGAGATATTCTATAAAGAGAAAAAACCGTTACAGCCGTTAGTAACGGCTGTAACGGTAAACTAAAACATCGGGCATCATCCGTGACCCATAATGAACATACTTGCTAATTTTTACAAAGATCGGCCAAGCACTTTCTGAGATATTCCATACAGAAGAAAAACCGTTACAGGCAGTTACAGCAGTTGGTAACGGCTGTAACGGTAAACTAAAACATCACGCATTATTCGTGACCCATAATGAACATACTTACAAATTTTCAGAAAGATCGGCCGAGTACTTTTGAGATATTCTATACAGAAGAAAAACCGTTACAGGCTGTTACAGCCGTTAGTAACGGCTGTAACGGGGTAAACTAAAACTTCGGGCATCATCCGAGACCCATAATGAACATACCTGCTAATTTTCACAGAGATCGGCCAAGTACTTTCTGAGATATTCCATGGAGAAGAAAAAGCGTTACAGGCCGTTACAGCCGTTAGTAACGGCTGTAACGGTAAACTAAAACATCGGGCATCATCCTTGATCCATAATGAACATACCTACAAATTTTCAGAAAGATCGCCAGTAGTTTGTGGAGCGTGACACATTTTTGAACGGACAACAGACAGCAGAGCAGAGACGCGCATTTCTTGTTCCATCTAAAGTACTCCCTGTCTGTAAGAACTGGAGTACAAAAGGTACAAAGAGAGTAACAGAAGAAGAGAAACGTGACAGTATGATGGAAATAGGCCTGTGACAGTAGATGGGAATAGACCGACGACAGCACTAAATGGAAACATCAGACCTGTGACAGATGGATGAGAAATAACGCGACAGCACTGAATGAAAACGACCTGTGACAGTATGGAATGGGGTACATAGACCTGTGATAGTATGGAATGCAGAACATAGACCTGACAGTGTGGAATGGAAAATAGATCTGTGACAGTATGGAATGGGAACATAGACCGTGACAGTAGGAATGGAGAACATAGGTCTGTGACAGTATGGAATGGAGAACAAAGACCTGGAGACAGTATCGAATGATAGATCAGAGACCTGTAACAGTATGGGAATGGGGAACATAGACCTGCGATAGTATGGAATGCAGAACATAGACCTGACAGTGTGGAATGGAAAATTTAGATCTGTGACAGTATGGAGTGGGAACATAGACCTGCGACAGTATGGAATGGAGAACACAGACCAGCGAACAAACGGAATGTCGAACACAGACCTGTGAAGTATTGAATGGGAAATAAGACCTGCGAATATGGAATGGAGATCATAGACCTGCGACAGTTTGGAATGGGAACATAGACTGCGACAGTATGGATGGGAAATATAGACCTGCGACAGCATGGAATAGAGAACATAGATCCTGTGACAGTTAATGGAAAAAGGGGAATTAACAAACCTGCGACGGTTTGGAATGGGAACATAGACCTGCGACAGTATGGAATGGGAAATATAGACCTGCGACAGCATGGAATAGAGAACATAGACCTGCGACAGTATGGACTGTGGAACATTGACCTGCAACAGACTGGAGTGGAGAACACAGAGAGAACATAGACCTGCGACAGTATGGAATGGGAAATATAGACCTGCGACAGCATGGAATAGAGAACATAGATCTGTGACAGTATGGAAAGGGAACATAGACCTGCGACAGTATGGAATGGAGAACATAGACCTGCGACAGTATGGAATGGGAAATATAGACCTTCGACAGCATGGAATGGAGAACATAGACCTGTGACAGAAAGAATGGGCAACACAGACCTGGGACAATATGGAATCGGGAACACAGACCTGTGGCAGTTTGGAATGGAGAACATAGACCTGCGACAGTATGTAATGGGAAACATAGACGTGCGAGAGTACAGAATGGGGAACATAGTCCTGCGATAGTATGAAATAGTGAACATAGACCCATGACACCACAGAATGGGGAACGTAGTTTTTGCGACAGCATGAAATGGGGAAACACAGACCTGTGATAGTATGGAATGGAGAACGTAGACCTGCGACTTTATGGAATAGAGAACACAGACCTGCGACTTTATGGAATAGAGAACATAGATCTGTGACAGTATGGAAAGGGGAACATAGACTGTCACACCATAGAATGGGGAACACAGTCCTGCGACAGTATGGAAAGGGGAACAGAGACCTGTGAGAGTATGGAAGGGAGATCATAGACCTGTGATGGCATGGAATGGAGAACACAGACCTGCGACAGTATGGAAAGAGGAGCATACACCTGCAACAGTATGGAATAGGAAGCATAGACTTGCGACAGTATGGAATCTGACAGCATGGAATGGGGAGCATAGACCTGCGACAGTGTGGAATGGAGAACATAGACCTGCGACAGCATGGAATGGAGAACATAGACCTGCGACAGCATGGAATGGAGAACATAGACCTGTGACAGTATGGAATGTAGAACATAGACCTGTGACAGTATGGAATGGAGAACAGAGACCTGTGACAGTATAGAATGGAGAACATAGAACTGTGACAGTATGGAATGGAGAACATCGACCTCAGACAGCATGGAATGGAGAACATAGACTGGTGAAAGTATGGAATGGAGAACATAGACTTGCGACAGTATGAAATGGGGAAAATAGACCTGTGAGAGTATGGAATGGTGAACATAGACCTCTGACAGTATGGAATGGGAACAAAGATCTGCGATAGTAAAGAATGGAGAACATATGACCTGCGACAGTATGGAATGGAGAACATAGACCTTGACAGTATGGAATGGGGAACATAGACCCGCGACTGCATGGAATGGAGAAGATAGACCTGCGACAGTATGAATATAGAACATAGACCTGCGACAGCATAGAATAGGGAACATAGACCTGCGACAGTACGGAGTGGGGAACACAGACTTGTGACAGTATATAATGGAAAACATAGACCTGTGACAGTATGAAATGGAGAAAACAGACCTGCGACAGTATGGAATGAGAACATAGACCTGCGACAGTATGGAATGGTGAACACAGACCTGCGACACTTTGGAATGGAAAACATAGACCTGTGACAGTTTGGAATGGGGAACATAGACCAGCGACAGTATGGAATGGGAAACATAGACCTGCGACAGTATGAAGTGGAGAACATAGACGTGTGGTTCCACAGCATGGGGAACATAGACCTGCGACACTACGGAATGCGAATACAGACCTGTGACAGTATGGAATGGAGAACATATATTTGCGACAGTATGGAGTGGGGAACACAAACCTGCGATAGTATGGAATGGGGAACAGAGACCTTCGACAGTACGGAATGGAGAACACAGACCTGCGATAGTATGGAATGGGGAACATAGATCTGCGACAGCATGGAATGGAGAAGATAGACAGTATGGAATGGGGAACATAGACCTGCCACAACATAGACCTGCAACAGTGTGAAATGGGGAAGGGAGAAAGGTAAGAGTATGGAATCGGGGAACATAGAACTGCCAGAAAATGGGGCTGAAGAACATACAGCGGAACCAGGGAATGTAGAACTGCAAGAAGATGGATGTGTGGAACACAGAGCGGTAAGAGTATGGAACCAGGGAACTATACAGAACTGCCAGAAGATGGATGTGTGGAACACAGAGCGGTAAGAGTATGGAACCAGGGAACCTATATAGAACTGCCAGAAGATGGATGTGTGGAACACAGAGCGGTAAGAGTATGGAACCAGGGAACCTATATAGAACTGCCAGAAGATGGATGTGTGGAACACAGAGCGGTAAGAGTATGGAACCAGGGAACATAGAGCAAATGACGGGGCTGAAGAAAAAAGAGCGGTAAGAGTATAGAACCAGGGAACATAGAGCAGTCAGATGATGGGGCTGAAGAACATAGAGTGGTAAGAGTATGGAACCAGGGAACATAGAGCAGTCAGAAGATGGGGGCTGAAGAACATAGAGTGGTAAGAGTATGGAACCAGGGAACATAGAGCTGTCAGGAGATGGGGCTGAAGAACATAGAGTGGTAAGAGTATGGAACCAGGGAACATAGAGCTGTCAGGAGATGGGGCTGAAGAAAAAAGAGTGGTAAGAGCATAAAACTAGGGAACATAGAGCTGCAAGAAAATGGAGCTGGGGAATATAGGGCGATAAGAGAATAGAACCGGGGAAGACAGGGCTGTGATGATATGGTGCTGAAGAAGTTAGAGCTGTGAGAGTATGAAACAGGGGAACATAGAGCTGTCAAAGTGTGGAGTGGTGGAACACAGAGCTATGAAAGTGTGGAACTGAGGAAACATACAGCCGCAAAAGTATGGAAATGGGGAACATCGAGTTGTAAGAGTATGGAGCTGGAGAAGATACAGATGTGAGAGTGTGGAGCTAGAGAATATATAGCCGAGACAGAATGGAGCCGTGAAAGAATGGAGCTGTAGAATATAGAGGCGTGAGAGATTTCGGCTGGAGAACACAGACCTGTGAAAAAGTATGGAGCTAGGAACATGGAGATGTAGAAGTATAGAGATGGCAAACACAGGGCTGGAATGCATGGCGTTGTGAAGGTATTGAGCTTGGAAACATAAGGTCTGCAAATCATGGAGCAGTACAACATAACATTGTTAGAATATGGACCTGCGGAACATCCAACTGTTGAAGTTTGAACCTAGATAACAACAGCCATGAGGGTAGGTGTGGAGCCCCACAACACA
>CM031597.1:76657876-76667876 GCA_018398815.1 Conus ventricosus
CAAATAGATGAGTTTTGATAAAATGAGCGATTTTAAAATTGCCACTCTGCCCAAAGGATGTTAGTTGTCTTCTCACCCAATCTTGAACAAATGTTTCACGTCCGCTAACTTTTCAGAATAATTAATATCTGCACAGTTTTGCACATCGTTGGTAAACCATATTCAAGAATTTTGAATTTTTGTGGGTTCCACTCCATACCTAAATGGTCCATGTAACGAACTGCAGATTTTTACAGCTCCCCAACCAAACGGCGCTAGTTTTTCCAGGATTAATATATAACCCGATATTCGACCAAACATTTCCAGTACGTTTATACAAGTTTCAAATGATTTTATGTCGCCTGCTAAAAGAAATTCCGTGTCATCTGCATACTGAGAAAGCTTATGTTCGACTGTATCTATACTATTCCAACGTATGTTTACATTTTCCCGAATCATTAATGCTAGAATTTCAACACATAATAGGAATAAATATGGCGATAGTGGATCACCTTGTCTGCATCCGCGGTCTATCTCAAACCAACTAGAAACTTGACCATTAACAAGGACACATGAGTTGATATTTTTATAGAATGTTTCAATCCATTTGCAGAAGCCCTGTTGAAATCCAACGCTTTCAATACTTTAAACATAAATCCCAGCTCACTGAATCGAATGCTTTCTCAAAGTCAATGTTTAATAAAAGCCCCTGGTAAGTTGTGTTCTTCTAAATAAGCGATTGTGTCGTAAATGAGCCTAATGTTATCCCCTATGTATCTATTCTTAACAAAACCTGTTTGATCCTCATTGATGAGACCAGCTAACACATTTTTTTAAACGGTTGGCTATACACGATGACCCTATTTTATATACCACGTTTAACAACGAGATTGGTCTCCAGTTCTTCACAAAGTGTCTTGGTTTATCTCCCTTTGGTATACATACAATTAGTCCCTGTCTTTGAACACAAGAAAGCTCCCCCCTTCAAATCCGGCATTTAAAGCTCTGACAACAAAAACCCCTATTCTGCTCCAGAAACACTTAAAAATTTCTGTTGTGAAACCATCAGTGCCAGGACTTTTGTTGTTTTTCATGTTCTTTAATGCTATACATGCCTCCTCCAGTGTGATTTCACCATCTAAATTATTTGCTTCGTCACGGTCTAATTGGGACTATTTACAATGAGTTCATTCCAAATCACAGTCGTCAACTTCACATTTTTTGTACAGTGATTCATAAAATCCTTGAACCTCATGAAGGATCTCTGTTTGGTCATTTAGAATATTGCCATGGTTATCAATTAATCTAGTCATACTCTTACTTATAAAATGCCTTTTTTTCTAGGTTACAGAAATAGTTCGTCACTTTTTCCCTTCAGCTATCCACCTAGCCCTCGATCTTAAAAGTACCCCTTCTATTCTTTTCTCTCGAATAACCTTTAGCCTTTCCTTCTTTAACTCTAAAGCTTTGATCTCTTCTTCGTCTTTTGTCTCTTTTCTTTCGAGCCGTTGTATGTCTTGCTGTATTTTACGTTCCTCTTCGTTCGTGGTTTTCTTCTTCATAGTTGCGTATGAAATAGTTTTGGATCTAAGCTTCATCAGTAAAAAATCTAGAAATAAATCATCAGAAATTGTAAACTGTAATTCGGTCAGAGGAATCGTGTGTACTGCTTCTTTTGCATATGGGCTTACAGCATATTCTTGTTTAACATTCTCAATTTCTTTATTAATTTCGTCGAGATAGTCCTTGTCCTTTAATAATGACGAGTTAAATTTCCAAAAAGTATTACTCTTAATTCTTTTACCAAACCGTACCTTAAACACAATCATGGAGTGTCTGTTCTATACCCACATTCAATGTCTACATCATCGACAAAGGAAACAACGTGATCTGATATAGAAAGAAATCCAACCGTGCTTGCTGGAAAGGATTATCCTTCTCCAGGTATATCTGTGACAATCCTGATTTAAGTCCCTCCAAATATCATTTAATTCTAAATCGTTTATCATGTTGTCTACTGCTTCTCTCGCTTTGGGATTATTAACCTTTTATAATTACAGTAATCTCTCGCGGGGTCTAAAACTAAGTTGAAGTCTCCTCCAATTACGACATTACTTATACCTAAGTTACTAATTTGTTGATTCAAGGTATTATAAAATTCTGGGTCATCTCTGTTTGGTCCATATACATTTACAAACAAAAATTCGTGTTGTTTAATTTCTGCTAAGACCATGAGGCTATTCCCATCATCGCCCTTGTGAACATTTTTAATTTTAGTTCAAAGTTGTTATTGAAAAGTATTGCCACACCTCTTGCATTAGAAGCATGACTAGAGAAATATCCTAGGTACCCCATTCAGACTGTATATAGACGTTCCATTTTTTCTTCGAAGTGTGTATCCTGCAGAAAGTAAATTGAATATTTTTTGCATTTTAAGTAATGAAATACATCTCTTCTTTTCTGTTTATCATTCAGCCCCTGACAATTGACTGAGACAACTGAGACTGTACTATCCATGTTGTTCAATGCGTACAGTTGTAAATCTATGAAAAATGCCACCAACCAGATGCTTAGATGAAAATAACATAATATTGCATAATATCTACAGAACCAAAATTTACATAATATCTACAGAACCAGCTTGACCTCATAACAAAATAAATTAAAGAGACATAGAGTATGCATTTGAAACCAGAACGTTGCAAAAAAACATATAAAATATCCAAATACATGTAAACAAAACAAGCTTGTCAAGCAAAAAGAATACCAAAAAGACATCCGTAAATCCAGCCATGTGCCCCGCACAGATCAGCGTTTCAAGAGTAATAAATTTAACAAATTCAAACAGTATCAAAGACAGAACGATATTGGCGTGTGAGCGTGCGTTTGCCCATGTGTGCGCGCGCGCGCGCGCGCGCGTGCGCGCGTGCGTGTGTGTGCGTGTGTGTGTGTGTATGTGTGTGTGTGTGTGTGTGTGTGTGTGTGTGTGTGTGTGTGTGTGTGCGCGCTTGTGTGTGTGTGCGCGTGTGACCTGCTTGCTATTTGAGAGAGAGAGAGAGAGCGAGAGAGAGAGGCAGACAGACAGACAGACAGACAGACGGACAGACAAGTTGGAGCCAAGTTAATGCACTGGAACCAGCCCATAAAATTCTGAGCTTATTTCAGACATGGTCACAATAAACTCTCGAAATCAAGAACATCGTCTGACATTGGGGTCACGCACATTCCTCTCAAGCTGAAAACACGGGATAGTTTAACGTGATCTCGCTGGAATGGCAGGATACCCCCCACCCCCCACCCCACAATAAATTCAAGGTTCATAAAAACAAACACGCGCCCCCGCCGCCCCGCCCCTCCACCCACCCCACCCCCACCCCCGCACCCGCACCCCGGGCCCCACACTCACCGTCCCCCAGCGCGCGCGCGCGCGCACGAGAGGACAGCAAGCACGGGGCCCAGACAGCAACCCGCGGAACGGGGGAAGGCGAAAGGGGAGCGCCGAAAATCGGGAAGGGAAAGGCGCGCGCCCGCCCTCCACAAACCCCCCTCCTCCCTCCCCCTCCCCCCACCCGACACATCCCGCCAACCAAGCAAAAGCACCAGCATTTACAAAAACACACATTTTTTGTTGTTGTTCACGTGGTAAACACACATGTTAATACAAATGAATTGGTGAAATTCTTGCATGGCTCACCACCAGATTCCGACAAACTACAGCAAGACAACGTCAAGACTCAATGCCGTACACCCATTCTAAGGCAATGTTTGTATTCATGTTGGGTCTGTACGTGGGTGTATATACACGTGCGCGCGCGCACTCACGTGCATATGTATATGTGTGTGTGTGTGTGTGTGTGTGTGTGTGTGTGTTGTGTGTGTGTGTGTGTGTGTGTGTGTGTGTGCATGCGCGCGCGCGCGCGATTGTGTGTGCATGTGTGTGTGTGTATGTGTGTGTGACATAAGTTGTAACAGTATAAGCATTTATACATGACATGAAATCCGTCATTCTTACAACAACAGCAATAACCACAAACAATACCTCCATTCTGCATTCAAACTAACTGCAGTAGAAACAACTGCAGTCACAAAAGAAACTCATGTCCATGTTCAGCTTCATACGTTATCCTGGGACGCATGGATACCATGGGAAGAGAGAGAGAGAGAGAGAGAGAGAGAGAGAGAGAGAGAGAGAGAGAGAGAGAGAGAGAGAGAGAGAGAGAGAGAGAGGAGAGAGAGGAGAAGAAAGAGAGAGAGAGAGAAAAGGACAAGAAGAAAGCGGAAAAGAAAGAAATGGGTGGAAGGAAATACATAAGAGCCTGAAATTACAAATAGAGAATCTTTGTATGCGCAAGCTCTCAATGCACTAGTCAGTGTACATAGTTACATTTCTTTCAAAACAAACAACATTGCAATCTGATGAAAATATTAGGCATTCATGGGCAATTTGGACCTTACTTAAATTTTTACCACATAATGTAAACAAGACACACGTATGCATAGCACACCACCACCATAACATCAAACCCACGTTGAAACTACCACCCAACTGAACCCACGTTAACACCTACTGTCCAATTGCAAACAACACAACCAGCAGGCCACCTGGGTTTCCATACTGGCAACATAACCTACAACACCGCATGGATTCACAAAAAACAATTCAACAAAGAACACATAATGAATGTCACATACCTAGATTAAAGAGATATCGTGAAAAAGATATGGTGGGCAAAAAAAAGGACCCAGCACTGCCCCCCCCCCCCCCCCCCCCTCCGGAATACACACCGTTTAACCGTAATGACATGACGCCATGTACGGTCAAATTTCTGTCCTGTGTTGCTTTACATACTATCTGCGTGTGTGTGTGCGTGTGTGTGTGTGTGTGTGTGTGTGTGTGTGTGGTGTGTGGGTGTGTGTGTGTGTGTGTGTGTGCGCGCGCCCACTCCCCAACATGTTTTTTTTTTTTTTTTTTTGATGTACACAATAATTGATCAAACAGGCATAAAGACAGATCAACCACCACTGCAACAACATACAGGCGTTCGTCTTTCAATAAACATCGACAAAATTAAAGACTGGCCCAAAGTAAAAGGAATCGGCAAAGGGGGGGCGGGGGGGGGGGGGGGGGGGGACGCAGACCGTGGAAAGGGGGGCCAAGGAGACGGGGGTGGGGGTGGGGTCTACTCTATTAGTTTGGGGGCTACTCCATTATTTTACTCTTTTTTCCCCCAGCGATGAGGGTGGAGGGGACCGATGGAAAGATGTAGGGAGCTTGGTCCGGGCCGACTAGAACGTAAAAAGAGTGTGTGTGTGTGTGTGTGTGTGTGTGTGTGTGGTGTGTGTGTGTGTGTGTGTGTGTTAATGAAAAAAGTACGAATAAAACAACATGTGCGCCATGTACAAACTCAAAGAAAAGAAATTATACATATAATGACTTATAAAATTAATTTTGTACAGTACCTTTGATGGAACAATAAAGCACAAAAAGTACACCACCAAATGAGCCGTATTAAGTTTTGAACGGCACGGAGTCCCTCAAGCAGATGGCGATTTAGAGGTCATTTTCTTCCTGATGGTTTCATTCGGGTCCTCACTGATAAACAGGGGCACAACCAGTCCGTTTTTTAACTTTGCCAGAATTTTTCCGTTTGACGACCAGGCTGACAACGTTCCCGAGTGTTCAGATGCTTTTTTTAAAAGTTTGTAGTTAAGCATGGTTAAATCCTCAGCAATTGAAATCCCGGTCTGTTTCAGTTTTTTTCTGTTTTCAAGTACACTCCTCTTCACTTGTCTTGAAAAGAAACGCACTAAAACAGGCCGAGGCCTTGCACCTCCCTGTCCGCCCGCTGCCACTGGCCTCCCAGAGCGATGCGCCACCTCGATGTCTCCGGCCTGACCGTCACGCCCACCTGCCTGGAGAAAATGTCCACGCACTTGCGGACACAGTCGGCGGCGTTTCTCTTCTTGGGGTTGGGGGCCTCCTTCATGCCGTACACGCGTACGTTCCAGAGGCGGCCCGTGTTGCTCCAGGTCGTTGTGGGCCGCCCGCAGTCGTCCTTCTTCAGCCCCTGCGCCTCGAGTCGGCTCCTCAGCTCCCCGTTCTCCCTCTTCAGTCTTCCCACATCGCCTTCAAGCTTATCCTTCTCCCTGGCCAGGTCGAATAAAGAAACTCTCCAGACTATCAAGCCTATGAGAGAAGGTCTCTTTAAGCTTGTTCATTTCTTCCTTCACCTCCACCCTCAAACACTGCAGGTCATCTTTTGTACAGACACAAAATTCATTTTGTCCCTGATACAACTCAATGTAGCTTGGATTTCCTCATGTCCCCCTGCGATTCACTCTCACTACACTCTGCACCGTCACGCACAGTCTTTTTCTTCTTATTTTCTGGTTTCTTTGCCGTGGTGTTTGTGGGACTTGTAAGAGGACAGAGGAGGAAGAAGACGATTTCCGTTTGGACCCACCAAGTCTAGCGGAGAAGTATTTGGAGATGGAGTCACTCATCACTGACAGGCTGACATACGTGGATTAACATGGCACAGTCAAGATATTGGTTAATCATTCATTGTAAAACAAAAGTCGACTGAAAACACAGAAGGCACAGATGTCTCACAACCAAACCGTAGACACTTCAAATATGGCAGTGTAATCCCAGTCCAGTTGCTGCTCACGAAGTCTCGCTCCTCCCTCTCCAACCTATCCACCGCCTACTCACTCCCCCCCACCGATCTCCGCCCTCCACATTCTCTCTCTTCCTTTCAAAGAGACTTTGAAAAACAAGAAAATCTACAAATGCTGAACTGCACAAGGCTGTTGAAAGAATTTACATCGCTTTACGACCAAACTATTCACGGAGACAACTCGCTGTATCGTCACGGAGCGGAGCAAGACGAAAACACGTCTTCACCTCACGGCGACTGAACTCCAACTCTACGTATGGAATTTAGTCAGAGAAAGAAAACGTAATGACAAAAATCTCCAGTATCACAGAAGATAACACAGTAATAAGTGGCTCAGATAATGACGACAACAACGATGATTAATCGCCCTCTTGTTAACCAGGGGCGAAAGCCCCACAAAAAAAAAAAAAAAATCAAATGTAAATCTTAGGGTGATACCCAAGAGTTTTTTAAGCTTCTTGTGATCAGATGCCATCTTTGAACACATAGGTATTTCAGGTGATTTTTTGCTGCCGAATTCATGTTGTTTATAGCCTGGCCGACCACAAGGGTCCATATTAGGGCTACATAGATGCAGAGTTTATTGTTTTCCACTTTTTGCTTGAAGTAGGCCTACATTTTCGTCTTCCAGAAATTTGTACTTTTTGGTAATGTGAACCGCAAGGGTTCAGTGATGTTTCCGTGAAAATGCACACAGTTGTCAAGAAAGACAGAACTGTACACGTTTTTAGCTCTTTTCCGACAAGAATATATAGATTACTTTGATGAAATCATTTGACAACAACGACTACACGTGAAACACACACACACACCACACACACACACACACACACACACACACACACACACACACACACACACACACAAGCACGCACGCACGCACGCGCGCGAGCGCGAGTGAAACGAATAAAAGAAAAAACAAAACAAAACAAAAAGAAATACCCTAACAATCATTAAAGTCACCAGCATGAAGCTCATCGCCTGTTACAAGCAGCCTGCTATTCGCAGTGAACATCATTTCTCTATGCGTGTCCTTTATCGAGGTCTGACCCGTGTTACCACAGTCGTTGAACTTTGTGCAGTCGACGGGCTACGATATAAGCTGTCGCCTGATTTGTGACCATGCCATTTTAGTACAACCACTCAGCATTTCAAGGGAATGTAGTAGGCAACAGCTGGAAAGTACACATTGCACCTTTCGTTCCAATAGGGTTAAAAAAATAAATCTGTTGTCAACTTCAACTGTTTTGTTTCCAGGGGGCAAAAAGTTCACAGAGCTGGGTGGTGGTGGTGGTAGAGGTGGATGGAGGTGGTGGATCGGAGAGCAGGGAGAGGGGGAAGGTGGGGGCGAGGTGGTGCTGGTAGTGGTGGTGTATGACCGGGATTTTCTGCGTGCAGCCCGGCCATTCACCTCCTATGGAGAGGTCAATGACCGCAGGAAGCAAGGTGGCGTGTGCCGTGCGCTGCGCGATCACAGCGACCAGCTGAGGGGAGCGGGTTGGGGGCCGGTGGGGGCCGGTTCATGTTCCTTCGATATTGTCGTGACTCAGGGTTCCCCCCCCCCCCCCCCCCCCCCCCCCCCCCCCCCCCCCCCCCCCCCCCTCCCCTCCCCCTCCTATTCCCCGCTGGCTGTCGTCTACCGATCTATCTCGTCTTGCCTTGGCGTCCGTCGGAGACAATGGACATAATGTTCCGTCAGTCTGGTATGTGGTTCTGGGAGGCTGGGGAGGACGGTAAGGTGAGGGAGAGTCACTGAAGGGCGAGAACCCGTGGCGAAGAAAGAGGGGAGGAGGAGAAGGACGACGACGAAAGGGTTGTCGTCTTCATAGCTTGATGTTGGCAGTTAATGTGTTCTTGCCTTGCTGGTGAGGATGATAGGTTGTAGAGGGTGTCGGCCACACTAGCGCAACGTGGTATTATGTCCAAGCTCCACTAGAACCTAGTATTATAAGCTCCCAGTACCGTCAGAGCCCAGTATCATAGGGCCTCAGTACCATTACAGCTCAGCGTTACAGGGCCTCAGTACCATTAGGCCACAGCATCAATCGGCCCCAATATGATAGGGCCCAGTACCATTAGGGCCCAATATGATAGGGATCAGTACCATTAGGGCCCAGTAACATTAGGGCCCAATATGATAGGGATCAGTACCATTAGGGCCCAGCACCATTAGGGCCCAATATGATAGGGCCCAGAACCATTAGGGCCAAATATGATAGGGCCCAGTGTCATTAGGGCCCAAGAAGAAAAAGAAACACCCGAAGGTGCTGGGGAGGACCCAGAGAAGCACTGTCTTCGCCTGCCTTTAGAGCAGTCCTGTACCACCCTTGGAGGTCTGCGCTGTGTTGACGATGGGTTACAGGCACGCACAGGACACTCCATTAAAATATCAAGGGACATAACTGCTCCTGAACAGAGGTAAATTAGACTACAGGATGCAGCCCATAACAGCCTTAAAGTAGCATCCCCATGGGTGTACGAGCCCGTATTCATGACTGCAGAGCCCACCGGCGAAAAACACCACCCTCCAGCTGCCGAGCACACCCCACAGACCCAACCACCCCTGCACACGGACAGACGAAGACAGTGCCACTCCAGACACAGCCAAGCTTTCGCCATACGGTCTTATGTGCCCTCAAGAGAGAATCCGAAGTTGTAGTCTTTCCCACTGTCAACAGGACTTTCCCTGTGGTCAGTGGGTCTTTCCTCACCGTCACTGGACCTTTCTCCAGGGTCAGTCTAGTTAAGGCAAAGAAGAAATAGAAACACCCGAAGGTGCTGGGGAGGACCCAGAGAAGCACTGTCTTCGCCTGCCTTTAGAGCAGTCCTGTACCACCCTTGGAGGCCTGCGCTGTGTTGACGATGGGTACAGGCACGCACAGGACACTCCATTAAGATATCAAGGGACATAACTGCTCCTGAACAGAGGTAAATTAGACTACAGGATGCAGCCCATAACAGCCTTAAAGTAGCATCCCCATGGGTGTACCAGCCCGTATTTCATGACTGCAGAGCCCACCGGCGAAAAACACCACCCTCCAGCTGCCGAGCACACCCACAGACCCCAACCACCCCTGCCCACGGACAGACGAAGACAGTGCCACTCCAGACACAGCCAAGCTTTCGCCATACGGTCTTATGTGCCCTCAAGAGAGAATCCAAAGTTGTAGTCTTTCCCACTGTGAACAGGACATTCCCTGTGGTCAGTGGGTCGTTCCCACCGTCACTGGACCTTTCTCCAGGGTCAGCCTATTAAGGCAAAGAAGAAAAAGAAACACCCGAAGGTGCTGGGGAGGACCCAGAGAAGCACTGTCTTCGCCGCCTTTAGAGCAGTTCCTGTA
>CM031597.1:76672876-76690060 GCA_018398815.1 Conus ventricosus
CACAACCAGCCGTGTCTCCCTGATGAGTCCCGATCCAGCGGGCGAAAAGCCTCGGAGGCAGGCAATACAAATATATCTGCCTTCAAAAGGGATTGCAATGGTTCCCTTATGCAGCTAGAGAAGAGTTTTCATATCTGTAACTTTTTTTTTTTTTTTTTTTTTAAATTTCATTTTCCCAGTTTCTCATCTTCAAACTTCCTCCCCTCAAGTCCAAATCTTTGCCAGACAGTTCGTTGTGGCCTGCGCTTGTTCCCCCCCCCCCCCCCCCCCCCCCCCCCCCCCCCCACTATTAGATTGTTCGTCTATGTATTTGTCTGACTTTATTCAAGTTTAAAGGCTGTGCCAGTCTTGAATAAAAGTTACTCTGTGTTAGGTTTCCTTATGGGAGCAAAAACATACCCCACTTGTTTACTGTTTATCGTTTACTTTGTTCCCTACCTCATTTCATTTTCCGATTTTGTTAGGTTTAACTTACTTCTTTAAAAAAAAGTTTAAACTGCAAGACAATGCCACAAAGAAAAAAAATGCACGTGGTCTACGTTTTCCCTCTTCCACTGGCAGAATTATGGACACGTTTGAATGTGACAAAGCCGTAAATATGTTGATAAACAACTTTATGCCGGAACCATCGAAATTTGGGTTCCAGAACTGTCCAAGGAACACATTCAGAAAAAGTCTGTCTCATGAACTTCCAGTCTGAACCTTTTTTTTTTTTGTTTGTTTTGATTTTGCTATTTAAGAACGGGGGGTTGGTTCTTCAGTGTCTTTTTTCTGTACCTTTTATTTCTTTACTGGAATTTAACAATTAACATTCCTCAGCATAACGTTTTTCGTTCTCTGTTGTTATAGTTTTCGTACTCTGTTGATATACTTTTGATGTGTTTTGATTGCTCTTATCTCTTCATGACACCGGAACAATTCTTGATCTGTCTTTTTCTCAAACGCCTTTGGCACCCACACCCTCTATAACCCAGCAAACGCCTTGCGTGGGGATGTCATGGGAAGGGTTGAGGGTAGTTAGAATGCCTTTCATACACGTTGTCTCGCTGTCTTCTAAACATTCTGTGCTCGTATGCCCAACACTTCTTTGATTTGGTCCTTTTTTTTTTACATCTCATCCTTTTTCTTGCCTGTGGGGCCATTTCCAATCCTTTTGTTATATGGTCATCCCCTTTTTTTTTGCCTGTGTGGCCCATTGCGTCTCTTTGTTTATAGGGTTTTCCCCCCTTTTTTTCTGCCTGTGGGGGCCCTTTGGGGGGTTCCTCTTTTTTTTTTTTTTGGTAAATCCCTTTTTTCTTGCCTTTTGGGGGTTTGGCGTCTCTTTGTTTTTAGGGGTCATCCCTTTTTCTTGCCTGTGGGGGCCCATTGCGTCCTCTTTTGTTTATATGGTTTTCCACTTTTTCTTGCAGTGGGGGCCCATTGCTTTCCTCTTTTTTATTGGTCACCCCTTTTTTTTTCTCTCCCTGTGGGGCCCCATTGCCCCTTTTGGGTTTATAGGGGCCTCCCTTTTTTTCTCTGCCTGTGTGGCCATTGCGCCCTCTTTGTTTATATGGTCACCCCTTTTTTTTTCTCTCCCTGTGTGGCCCATTGCGTCCTTTTTGTTATATGGTCATCCCTTTTTTTTTGCCTTTTGTGGCCCATTTTTTTTTGTCCTAGAAAGCCTTTACACCTCCCTTCTTTTCCCCTCATCAAAAAGGCATAACTTTGCTATTTTTTCATGTCGGACGGGTGGGGGGGGGGTTTTAAAAACAGGGAAATTTGGGCACTTACTGCCCAATAGTTTGGCAATATGTTTTGTAAAGTTATTTGGGGCCAAAACTGTCACTTTTAAATTTTTTAAACAATGTTTTCAAACCCTATGAAAAATTCTGTCTGCGAATGGCTGGGATTTTGTAAAGGGAAATAATTCTGCCCAATGAAAAGGAGAGAGAGATTTTTCAAAAGGTTTAATTTCCTAAAACGTAGGATGGGCCCTTCTTGAGATCACTTTTAAAAAATGATGTTCAAAAATGTGGGAACCATCAGCAAGGGGTTAACCAAAATGGCTTCCCCTAATGTAGGGGAAATAGGGTGAGAGGTCACGGAGTGCCTTTCCGGACGGGTGTTTCCTAGGGGGGTCTGGAGGGTGGCTTAAAAAACTAATTAAAAGGTGGGGAAAAAAAAACCGGGAAACCCCCGGGGACGCCGTGATTAGTGTGCTTTGTAAAGGGAGAGGGGGGGCCTTTAGGGGGGTTAGTTTTCCCGCAAAACGGACAATACTGGCAAGGAGTTAAACCCCGTCCCCAAATTTCCCGGCCTTAGATAACCCGTTTTAAAAGGGTTTGTCTTGTTTGTCCACCGGGCCCCCTTCCAAAAACCAGCCATTCAAAATGGTGGTTGCCCCCCACCACAACACCACCCCCCACACAAAACGATGGTCGGGTGTGTGGTTTGGCCCTTTGTTAAAAAGGGGGGTTGACGAAAAGGAGAACAAAAAAGAACAACAAACCGAGGGAGGGGAAAAGGGTGACAGCACAAACTGGGGTTGAAAGAATGTGTTTGGGGGTCGACGGGAGGGGAAAAGCAAGATCTCTGGGCTGGGAAAGGCGTGTAGAAAAAATGAGAACAAAAACTAGGGGGAAACTTGACACTGTTCACCGGGGGGGGGCAAGACGTCCCGAGCCAGGCCCCGACTAAATGGATTGGGGAACTTAAAAGTTTGTCTTGATAGATTCAAAAATGAGAAAAATGTGCTTTATAATGTTTTTCGGTTTGATTTTTTATTTTGTCGTCGTCCCCAAAGGAAAAAAAGGACCTCATTTCGATTTTTTCAGAATGGATAGATCTTTTTTTTAAAAAAAAAAAAAAAAGAAAAAGGGAAGAAAAGTGGTTTTTTCAGGGACGAGCGTTTTTTGTGTTTCCTCCAGCTTTCCCCGGAAGAAAAATATTGGAATTTGGCCCTACCCAAAGGAACTTCCCCTCCCTGTTTTTTTGGGTTTTTTTGCTTGTTTTCTCTTCTCTCTTTTCTCTCTCTCTTCTCTCTCTCCCCTTTTCTCTTCCTCTCTTCTTCTCTTCTCTTTTGGTCAATTTTGGGAAGTTGGAAACCGGGAAGAAAACTCCCCCAAAAGGGAAAAGAAACGGAACAACAAAACCAAGCAGCGGGCCCCGGGCCCAACAGTAAAGAAGGCCCCTCCGCTTTTTTGTCGTCCACAGGTAGGGCAGGGTTTCAGTCGGGGCGTGTAAAAAAGGGACCGTTAAACAATTTAAAAGGGGAAGGTTTTCTGGGGGAAACAACAAAAAATAAAAAAACTTTACAGACGCCGGGGATTTACAAAAAAACAAAAGGGGGAACCAAGGGGAATCGTAGGGGGAGAACAGCGATCAACTGAAACACTTAAAACTATTCTGCCCAAATGGAGAAAGGGAGGATGAGGCAAGAAAAAAAAAACATAATGGGATTTGACCCAAACTTGAAAAAATTCTTTTAATTTATTTGATGTAAAAAAAAAAAATTGATCTTTTTTTAAGGGGAAAAATAGTTTCATTTTAAAAAAAACCCAAACCAGACTGTTTTATGAGGTTCACCCGGGCTAAAAAAAAGAACTGAAGCGGGAAAAAGACTGCGCAACTAAATTGAGCAGTATGTCAAAAGGGAAAAAAATACCCAAAATTTATCTTTCAAACCGAAACTGGGCGAGGCACCCGGGAAGAGACGAAGGGAAATTTAAAAAAAAACTTTTTAAGAGAACACTGGAACGACATCGTTTCAACAAAATTTTTAAATCAGTGTTCCCCTCGAGTGGGAAAGTGGGCCTAAAACCGTGGAAAAAAAACAGACCGGTCATTGTGCGCCTTGTAAATAGAAAAAAAAAAAATCAAAAATTTTCAAAAAGGGGAGACTATTAAAAAAAGGGTTTAAATAAACATCTAGTAAAGAAGCCCCTTTCCAAACTAAACCAACGAGACTTTTTTGATGAAAAAACGTCATCCCCCAATCTCAGGGGGCCCTTTCCCCAAGGGAAAAACTTTATTGAAAATTTATTAGCCCTTAAAGATTATTCTTTTTGGGAAATGGGGAAAAAGGGAAAAAATTTGATCGGGCTCTCAAATCCAGTTTCAGCGGGCCCCCGGACCCAAAGTTTTCCCCACCATTAAAACCCAGTGGGGCTTTCGTTTGGGAAAACCGCAGACGGGGGTTTTGGGAAAAAACCGGGCGGCGGGGGACAGCAGGGGGAAAGCAGCTAAGACCGCCCTGGCCCGGGTTTTCCAGGCCCACCCCCCCGAGGGGTACAAAAGGCGGGTGACCAACCCCTAACGGGGGACAGGTATCCGATGGATAGGGGAAAAACGTCACCCCCTCCAGGCCGTGCTTGGGCGGTGTGCTAAAACACCCCAAGCGGTGACGACAAAGGGGCCCACGGGGAAACAGCGTCGCTTGCTGTGTTTTTCAGGGAAAAGTCCCCTTCCCAAACCCCCCCACCCCGTGCCAGGCCCTTCCCCGACGCTTTGTCAGAAGCAGTTTGGGGGAAAACTTTGGTAATGAAACCCTTCAGTGACATTGGGGAGGGGCGGTTTTGAGGTTTTTAATCCCATCCTTCCCCCACCTCCCCAACAGTGGCAGAAAAAAGGACATCTCAAGGGGACTAATAAAAACCGGAAAAAAAACCCAAAAACTAAAGGACGTTTCCAAGTAGGCTGTTTGCGAAATTTTTTCAAGTATGTGCATGGCGCGTTTGTGTATGTGTGTGTGTTTTGGGGGGGGGGGGGGGGGGGGGGGCAGTAGGGGGAGAGGGATGAGGTGAGCGAAGAGGGTATGGCGGAAATTTTTTTGTACGGGTTTTTAATAATGTAAAAATTTGGTATGTTTGTAAGTGGGGTTGTGTATAGGGGCTGGGGGAATTAAGTGTATGTCTGCGCACGTGGGTGAGGTGGGGAAGTAAAGGGGGGGTGTGTGTTGTGGTTGTGTGTGTGTGTGTGTGTGGGTGGGTGGTGTTTGTGTGGTCGGGTTCTGTCCATTTTGTGTGTGTGTGGGTGCGCGCGCGCGCTTTTTTTTTTGTGTGTGGTGTTGTGTGCAGGTGGGGGGTTTGTGGTGGGTGTGGGTGTAACTGAAAAATTGGGTTTGTAAAAAGAAAAATTGGGGGGTTTATTTGTTTTTTTATAAACATGACCATAGAATGTAGGTCTTTAAGTGTTGTCGGTTTCCTTCCCGTGTTGGGTGGGGGTGGGGGTGGGGGCGGGGGAGCGGAGTGGGGGGGGGTGAGGGGGGGGGGGGGGGGGGGATGAAAGTGGCAGTGGGTAGGGAAAAGGAAAAATTTTGTATGGTTTTTTAAAAATTTTATGTTTGTAAGTGGTGTGTATATGGAAGAGGGGAAAATTATGTTTTGGGGGCGTGCTTGTGCGTTGTTGGTGAAGGGGGTGTTGTGTTTTGGGGTTGTGTTTTTGTGTGTGGGGGGTTTTGGTGTGTGTTTTGTGGTGCGTGCTTTGGTGCGTGCGGGGCCGTGCGGGGCGCGCGCGCGGGCGGGTTGGCGAGTGATTGTGTGTTTTGGGGTGTTTTGCGTGTGTGAAAAAAATTTTTGATGGGGAACCCCCACGCTTGTGTTCCATTACTTCCCCTTTTTAAAAAAAAAGGGGACATGTACAAAAACCGTAGGCGTTGGTTTGTTTATAAGTGTGTACATTTAGGTTTGTGTATACAGTGATTGGATGTATGTATGTAGGGATGTATGTGAAAGTTTTTGCAAAAAAATAAAAAAAAAGGTGTTGTCGGACATCTCTTCGATTTTAAAAATTTGACCCATGAAAAAACCCTGTATTGAAAGGGTGTGGTGTGTGGGGGGTGTGTGTGTGTTTTGGGGTTTGTGGGTGGGGTTTTGTGTGAAATTGGGGAAAAAGTATGGGATCTTTTGGCCCTCAGGGGTTTTTCTTGGATCGTTAGTGAGGGTTTTTTGGGTTTATGGGGAGGGGGGGGGGGAAGGGGGGGGGACGGGGAGGGGGCCCGCGTGCGCGCGCTTTTGTGTATATTTGTGAATGTGCGGGGTTTTGAATGTCTGTTGTGCATGCGTGGTGCTTTGCGTGCGGGGTGCGTGCTTGCGTGGTGCGGGGCTTTGCGCGCGCGCGCCGCGCGCCTGGTGTTGGTGTGTGGGTGTGTTTTTAAAAATTTGGTGAGAAAGTTTATGTTGACATTTTGGTTTTATAACGTTGAGCCTTATTTAGTGTATGTCCAAGATGACAGTTGCTCCACCCCCGTGTTGGAAATTTTTTCTGTTGCGATAAGCACGCTTGGGGTTTCCACTTTTTTCTTCCCAGTAAAAAAAATGTGATGTGTACACCCCGATCCCATGTGTGTTTATAATTTGTTTTTTAATTTGGGTCTATATGTATCCCCACTTTGATTTGTGTATGTATATTTGCTTGTGCAAGTATTGCGGGGAGGTGGCGCGGCGGTGATAGGTGTGTGTGGTGTGTTTTGGTGTGTGTGTTTTTGGTGTGTGTGTGTGTGTGTTTTTTGAAGTATGTGTGTGTGTGTGTGTGTTGTTGTGTAAGGGTGTGTGTGTGGGGAAGTGTTTTTGGGGTTTGGTGTGGTGTGTGGGTGTGTTGTGTGTGGGGTGTGTGTGTGTGTGTGTGTGTTGGTGTGGGGTGTGGGGGGAAAAATTGGGGGAAAAAGGATGGGTTTTTGTCATGTGTTCTTGGATGCGTTGTGCGGGGGGGGGGTTTTTGTTGGTATGGGGGGGGGGGGGGGGGGGAAGGGGTGGGCGCGGGGCGCGCCTATGGGGTGGGGTATTTTTGGGAAATGTGGGTGTGTATGTCTTTTTGGGGGCCTGCGTGCGTCCCTGCCTGGTGGGGGTGTGTGTGTTTTTGGGGGGTTTGTGTGTGTGTTGTGTGTGTTTGAAAAGGGGGTTTTGAAAAAGTATATGTTGACATTTTGGTTTTATAACGATGAGCATCCCTAGTGTTTGTAAAAAGGGATGACGTTTTGCTCCACGCGGGTTGGAAATATTTTTTGTTGTGAAAAAGACGCTTGTGGCCCTTTGTTTTTTCCCCAATGTTAAAAAATTTGTTGGGTACACCCGTTTGCGAAAGTGTGTTTATAAGTGTGTTTATTTGGGTCTTTATGTTTACACGTGTTTTAGGGAATGTAAATATGCTTTTTGGCAAGTATTGGGGGGAGGGGGGGGCGCGTGCGGTGCTTACGTGTGTGTTGTGTGTGTGTTTTGTTGTGTGTGTGTGTTTTGTGTGTGTGTGTTTTTGTGTTTTGTGAACGTGTGTGTGTTTTGCGATGGCGTGGGGTGTGTGTGTGTGTGTGTGGGGTGGGTGTGTGCTTTGTTGTGTGTGTGTTTGGGGCGTGGTGGGGCGCGGGGCGCGCGCTCGCGCGCGGGTGTGTGTGTGTGGGGTGTGTTGTGTGTGGGGTGTGTGTGTTGTGTGTGTTTTGTTTTTGGTGGTGGGGGGTGCGGACCCGAGAACTTTGGAAAACATTTTTTTTTTTTTGCACGATGAAAATTTTTTGCCTTTTTTTTTGTTTGTTTGGGGTTTGCTGATGTTGCTTTAACCTTAAAAGGAAAAGGGAAAAAGGGCCCGGAAATTTTATATTCGTTTAAACAAAAGCCCTTTAATGTCAATGTTAAAGCTGTTGGTGAGTGTACAGGGTTCTTTTTGCCCCCCTTGGGCCCCTGTAAGTATTTTTTCCAAATTTTTTGATAAAACCCCATGGCCCCTTTAAGCCCTGAAGCAGGACCCCGTTTCACCTCTGAATTCTCAAAATACATTTTTCTTTTGTGGAATTTGATGCGTTGCAAGTTTTTAAGATTTTCACCCCCCCCACCCCCTTTTAAAGATATGGAAGGTAACTGATTTCTTTTCCCTTTTTTCTACCTAAACGAAAACGGTTTAGAAATCCGTTAAAAAGATTATGAGTCCAAAAACGGTCCCCCGTTTTGGGAATTTTTCTTTCTTGTTTTTTTTTTCCTTTTTTTCCCTTCCTGCCCCCCTTCTTTCTTTCCCGGCCCTGTGTTCGTCTTTCTTTTTCTCTTTTTTTCCTCTCTTCTCTCTTCTCTCCCTCTTCTCTCTCTCTTTTTCCCCCTTCGGGGGGGGGAAGTGTCAAACCCCAAAAAGACCCATGTTGACCAGTCCCAAAACGGAAATTTCTGAAATTTTATGGAATTGTCCCCGTTGCGGCCCTAATATCTTTAAATTTTGGTGCGGGGATATTTAAAGAAGGGTCCCCCCTTTGTCCCCCCCCCCCTTCGGCCCCCCCCCCCCCATGAGAAGGGTGGGGGGGGGCCCCTTTATTGTAAAATTTTGGGAAATTTTTTCTGTTTTTGTCTTTCTCCCCCGGGAACCATTCGCTGTCGCGTGTACCTGGCCCCGCCTTTCTCTCTCTCTTCTCTTTCTCTCTCTCTCTCTTTTCTCTCTCTTCTTCTCTCCTCTCCGCACAAAATTTACATCCTCCGCCCCGCCCTCTTTTTTCCCTTTCCCCTTTAATTGATTTTTTTTTTTTAAAAAACCCTTAAATTTATTATCTTTGTAATTTTTAGCTTTTAATACTCCCCTTACCACCACCATTCGTGAACAATGCTCCCTGTACTCCCATTTTCACTGCTACTATACTGTCGTTGTTATTTTTTCCCAGGGGTTTGCTCTGTCCGTGCGGGACTCTTTTTTGGGCCCTAAAGTTTTTGTTGCCTGGACTTGTTCTAAAGGGGGTCAAATTTTTCCATTTTCTTTTTTTCTTGCCCGTTTGGGTTTTTTTTGGGGAGGGGGGGGGGGGGGGTGGCGGGGGGGTGCCCGGGAGGGGGGGAGGGGTTTGGGGGGAACGAGGAAAAATTATTGCAGCGAAGGAGGGGGGATGGGGGGGGGGGGGGTGGTTTTGAGATGTTCGTTCGAGTTAGGGGGAAGGGTTTCAGTATGATTTTATTAGTTTTTTTGATGTGTTTCTTATTTTACGTTTTTTGGCGGCATTTGTGTGTGTGTGTGTGTGTGTGGTGTGTGTGTGTGTGTTTTGGGTGTGCGTGCGTGCGTGCGGGGTGGTGGGGGTGCTTTGCGTGCGTGGTGCGTGCGTGCGTGGTGTGTTTTTGTTTTTCTTTTTTTTTTTTTGGGCACATATTTTGGAAAATTGTATGTATTTGAATGGGGAAATATCAAGATTGAAATCATGAAATCCGAACGGGGGTTTCAAGTAAAGACTTCAGGTGCTGAGCACATTTTTAAAACATTGTTATTATTATTTTTTATTCAATCATTGCTTTATTTGTGACTTTTTCCAGGGTTTTTTTTCTCATGTTATTTGTATTTCCCAACCCCTGTCAGTACATACATTAAAATTTCGACATTCGCAAGGAATGTTGTACCTTTTGCAAAGAATGTTGGGCTGGTTTAAAAGGGAAAAGGTATGGTTTCCAAACCCTGCTCTTTTAAAAAATTTTTGTCAGTTATTGTCAATTTTAAATTTTTAGTTTAAATTTTTATTTTTTTTATATTTACTAAATTTCCAAGGGTTTTGGTAAAAAATCTGAAAAAGGGGTGACGTATTTCCCGTATTGAAACAAAAATCACATTAAAATTTTTTGTCTTCAAGCACCACCCTTTTATAAGAAATCAGAACACCCTCTTGCATCAGAAAAGGGGCTATAAAGGGTTTTTTTTTTATTAAAAGGCAAATTCTAGAGGTGTAAAATTTTTATGTTTAATAACACGTTTGGGAATTTTTTAAAATAAAAAAGATTAAGAGACCCAAAATGGTAACTTCTAATTATCCGGGTTTAAAAAATTGGGAAACCCCGATTGGGTTCTTGTTAATTTTATTCCCGGGCCTAATTGGGAAAAACCCGATTTTTTGTAAACCTAAAAAATTTCTATAGAAAGTTTTTTAAAACCCCTAAAATCTAGCGGTTGGGGAAATTTGGGAAATTGTATTAGACCCTTTTTATTGGTTTTTGATAAATTTTAAACTTATAAAATCCCAAAGCGCAGGGGGACAGTTTTTGAACAGATCGAAAACTGCAGTTATAAAATATATGGAAAAGAAAAATTACCCTGATTGCAGGAGATACACATGGCGAAAGATAAGCCCTCTTAAAAAAAGTGATGGGGT
The DNA here is from genome assembly GCA_018398815.1 of Conus ventricosus. NCBI lineage: Eukaryota > Metazoa > Mollusca > Gastropoda > Neogastropoda > Conidae > Conus > Conus ventricosus. Next base: position 76,682,943 of record CM031597.1, read on the forward strand.
TTTTTTTTAATTTCCCAATACCCGTTTTTTTGTAGAAAATCCGGGAAAAAATTTGGTTCGAACGGACCCCTCCATGGTTGTTTAAAATTTGAATTTTGGGGAAAAAAAACCACCCATAAAAAAACCCCTTTTTGGAAATTTAAACCCAAATTTTAACCCGGGGATCGCCAAAATTTTTTGAAGAATTAATGCCCCTGTTTTGGGAAGTTTTTCAAGAAGTTTCTGGCTTTATGACAAAGAAATAAAGGATCTGTCTAAAGCTGATGTACACTAAAAGGTGCCTGTAACGTTTTCTTGGGTTTCTTTTTAATGAAAAATAAGAGCAAAAACGATTGAAAGCAACAATGAAAAAAAAGCAAAAAGAAAAAAAGGAGTGTAGTTTAGAACAAAATAACAGAAATAGAAAAAAAAGAAACTAAAATGAGGGATAAAATTTCTGAAATTGGATTGTTGGCGAGAAATTTGCCCTTTTTAAAAGTTTAAAAAATTAAGGAATTTTTTTTAAGTTTAAAAGGCCCAAGATGGGTGGCCCCGGGTGAAAAGGGAATAAATATTTTTGTAATCTGAAAAAAAAACACTTTGTAAGTAAATATATTTTCTAAATTGTAAAAAGTGACAGGATTTTTTATAAAAATCTGATGAAATCCCCCCCCTGGCAGTGAAACTTTTTTGAAATCCATCACAGAGAGAAAAAGGGAAGAAAGTGGGGATTTCGGTTGATGAGGAAATGCCAAAATTTAAAAGAAAGGGAAAAACAAGAATCGGGTTTAGGGGGAAAATTAAAAACACTTGAGGGAAACAGGGGTGTGCTCTTTAAAAAAAGCAGAACGGGGAAAAATCCTGGTTCAGACGGGTTTTAATCGGAAATTTTTTTTTTAAATTTTAGGAAAACTGGGGGTTTTTTGTAGCAGAGTTTTCACCAGCATTTCAAAAAAAGGAATTTTTCCCAATCAAAAAAGAAAGGGAAAAATTACATGTTCCCCCCAAAAAGGGGGAAAACCTTTAAAGAATTAATTTTTAAAAAAAAGGGGACCAAAATCCCTGCCAATTTTTGTCCCATAAAATAGAGTCTTCTTGATAGCAAATGTTTTTAAAACCCTTCTTCCCAAATTAAACAATGAGATCACGGGGGTTTATGGCAAAAGATAATTTGGGGGCCCAAAATGAAAAAATTTTGATTTAATTTTTTACTTTAAAAAAAAGAAAAACTCCCCGGCATGCTTTCTCCATAGGGTTTTGGAAAAAGGGCGTTTTATTCCCTTTAATTTGGGAATTTTTTTTGAAGGTATTAAAATCATTTGGATTTGGTAAAGAATTTGTCGTTGGATCCTCCCTTTAAAAAGGGAATTTAAGTCATCTGTAATAGTAAACAGTCGAGCTAACCCTGGTTTGAAATACAAAAGGGTTTCGGGCAAGGTGAACCCCAAACTCCCCAAATTTTTTATATTGTCCGGCAAAATATTTGGCCTTTTTGATTTGGGAAAAAAAAAAACATAAAGGGATTTTACATTTAACCCCCTTTAAACAAGCTCTCCCCAGTTTGCAGACGATCACAGTTGCAATCGGGGGGGACGGGAAAATAAATTTTTCATTAAAAAGAGACCTTAGACAAATTCGCAAAAGTGTTGGGTTGCAATGAATATCGAAAACGAAAGGGAGTTTGGTTGGAAGCAAAGTGTTTTTAAAGGGTAGATATAGCCCCCTAAAAAAAAGATGGGAAACCAAAAGTTTAAAATCCCTTTAATATGGTTTAACCCCGAATATCCCCATGCATTGAAATGAATTTCAAAGGGCAAAATTTTTTTGAAATAAAAATTTGTTATTTAACGCCTGGGTTTAAAAGAGTTATTAAACTGTTGGGAGAGTAGCCCTTTTTTTAAAACCCCGTTCTTTTCAAAAAAGTTTATTTTGGATCTTGTTACCCCAATTTACCAAAAAGTTTTATGGATAAACTTCAAAAAACAATGCTTTCCATTGTAGGAATAAAAACAAAATAGGATGCCCCAAAAAAAAAACAGTAAAAAAAGTTAGAATTTTGGGGATTAGGTTTAACCCTTTATTAAAACATGTTAAAGGGATTGAAACTTACATGGATCAGAAAAATTCAATTTTTGTCATCATAAATGGAAGTCTGTGTTTGAAACAGTATCATTTTTGGGAAAAAAAATCTCGAAAAATTTTGGTTTTTTCTTTAAACCGTGAGCCCAAAAGAGGGCTAATGCCTTTTTTGGGAAAAAGCAATTTCCAAGCATAATAAATCCCTTTGGGGGCAAAAATAAGTATTTTGGGGTTCCAAATGATTTTTTGGCTGAAAACATTTTTTAAAATAAAAACATTAAAAAAGGGGGGGAAAAGTTTTGTTTCAAGGAAAGGTTTTGAAAAAAGGGGGGGTATATCTTTTTGCGGATTTAATTTAAAACCAAACAGGATCGTTCATTTAAAATTTTGAAGGGAAATTTAAGCAAAAGCTACCCCTTCAACAAAATTTATGTTTTTCCCAGGTTGTTTACAATCTGTCAGAAAAAAATATTCAAACGAAGAAAATCGTTTTTCAGTTTAAAATTTTCCCAAACCCACTTTAAAAAAACTTCAGTTTTCTGGGGGCGCAAAAAAGGAAACTCGTTTTTTTATGACATCTTTAAAAGCAGGGTAATCACAGCCAAGGTGCTGGGAAGAAATGGAAAGTGAAATAGGGGAAAGATTGAAATGGAAAAAAAATATTTCTTACACACCAAAAAAAAAAATTAAAATTTTTAAATGAGATGGTTCAGGTTTGATTAATTTTACAGGATCTGGGTACCAAAAAATTGTTCTTTAAAAAAAGAACTTTGTTTTAAATTTAAAAAATTTTACTTTTTAAGTCTGAAAAAGGGGGAAAAAAAAGACCATTATTTTTTACATTTCGGGCGTGACAAAAATTTTGGATGATTCAGAATTTTTTAAAAGCAAATTTTTCTAGTGTACCCGAAATCGTATTATAAAGGAATTTGTTTGTTTGGCATGTCTGGAATTTTAAAAAATGACATCATACTCGATTACTTTTTTTTTCCTGCAAAGGGTTTTTTGTTTATAAATCCGAATGAAAAGGGTGGGGTTTTCTGTTTCCCGTCTTCAGGAAAATTTAAAAACCAAATTCCAAGTAGGGAAAAAAACCCTTGAAAAAAAAGAATTTGAAAATATGTTGATTTTGCAAACAAATGGGAACAAAAGGGTTTTTTTTTTTTTTTGAAAAATAAGTTTTTTTTGCGCCCCCTGCTCGCGGCGCCGTGTATGCTTTGTATAGTCCCGAGCCAAAAAACCCCGGCGTGGCAGCTAAAAAATCAAAACCCTCTTTCTGGTTTCTATTTTATTTTAACTGTTAATGGGCGATTCCTATGTTTGTTTTAGAAAAAAATTTTGAACCTTTGGGTTTTGTGTTTTGTTTTTTTGTCTTGTTGTCTGGCTGTCTGGTTTTCTTTCTTGGCGGGGTTTTGAAAAAAAAAAAGGGGGAAAAAGCTCCCAAAAAATAAGTTTAATGTTTTTGGCAATGACAGTTTTTAGACACAAAGTTGTTTCATATTTGTAATATGTATATCTTAAAATTTTTGGAATCGGGATCTGCGAAGAACCCCCCTTTTTTTATTTAAGAAAGGGGGGGAAAAAAAGTGTCGCACCCCTTTTCGCCACGTTAATGTGGGTGTTTTCCCCAGGGGGGGGTGGGGCAGGATGGACGAACCCCTTTTGGGATAAAGCGGCACGGGAGCGGACGATGGCGCTATATTAAAACTAAAATCTCGGCCCCTTTCCCAAACAAGGGAAAAGGCCCCAGGCTAGACCCGTCCAGGTGGGGAGTAAGGTCCCAAAACCGGGGAAAGGAAGGAAATTTTGTGCAGGCCCAAAGGCGCGTGGGGCACGCCTACACTGTTTTTAAAAACCCCTTTCCCCCAGCCCTGGGTTTAAATTGGGGAAGAGCCGGGAAATTTGGTTTTGCTGGTTCCCGCTTTTCAGGGGGTAAAGGCGCAAACGCATTCCCGCTACATGACAGAAACCCTTTGGGGAATTCGATATGGTGCTCGAACCCTTTAGGACCGGGGTGGGAAAGGGGTTTCTGGAGGACTCCCCGGGGCGGGCCTTCAACAGTGCATTGGGGGTTTTCCCCGTTTTGAGCGAACGAGAAGAAAAAGAAGGGAAACGGGTGTTCTTTTTGCGAACTTAAATTTCGGGTTTGTAATGCATTTATGTAAGTAAGATTACTGTCATTTTTTTTTTTTTTTGTGTGCTGTTTTTGGGTTTTTGTTGTTTTGTTTTTTGTTGTTGTTTTGTTTTTTTTGAGATTTCCATTTGTAAATTTCTTTACAAGCAAATTAAAAAAAAAAAAAAAAACTACGTCAAAAAAAATAAAGGGGGGGGAGAAAAGAAGAAAAGATGAAGCCTTAATGTCGGAAAAAATGGGTCCCCGAAACCCGAAAAGGGGTGATGCCATATAACCAAAAAGTACCATCGCTGGGACTGAGGATTCTGCAGGATGCTTGAGAACTGTGCTGTGGCGTGCGGCTGGGGGTGGGTGTGGGTGCGTGCGTGGTGGTTGGGGTGTGTGTGTGTGTGTGTGAAAACCCGGTAGGTAAGAAGCAGTACAGATATAAAACCCAGGTTTGGGGAAGTATTGATCTCATGTGTTTTGATCATATATGTTTTGTGCATTTGTATGTTTTAGGTGTATATCATAAGTAAAGTAAAAATCATATTTCTTGTTATCAGTCGTGTCAGAAGAGGAATGAATGTGTGATAACCTATTCCTATACAGAGTGGAATGTTTGGTGTGTGCATGATTGCGCATATGCGTACACGAGTGCAGAGATGATACTGGTGTGTTAAGACCGACTAATACATCACACTTAATTTACTTACTTTAGCAATACCGTGACGATTTCCCCATCCTTGACACATTTTCTTCCTAGTTAGTCGGTTTTTTGCTGTACAGTACTACCTTATTGAGTATAATTCCTTTGTCTTGACAAGAATGAAAAACAAATTTTACTTTTGTAAATAATCAATGCATTATTAAACAGCAGCTGGTTCTGAAAATTATTGGAATTACCTTTTCAAGGGATGTTACCGTTTTACTTCCAAGTAAGTGACAATGACGTCTATCAAAAACTCGTCAATGATTCCGTGTCATCCTTTGACGTCTTTTGGCTTACAGTTAACTTTTAAAAAATCATTAATTTTTTCTAGATGTCATGCCGGTAACGGGTATTAATGCCCAATTCGCCTAACTTGACTTGACTTGACTTGGTCCCTTAGACGTCGGTCCGTAGGGGCACCCCTGAAGCAGTGACAACCATCCTTCTCCATTCCTCTCTGTTCTCCGCCCTCCGCAATGTGTCTCTCAGCCGCAGGCCTGTCCATTCCGTGATGTTATCCTCCCATCTTTTCCTTTGTCGACCTCTTCGCCTTTGTCCTGGTACTGTGCCCTGCATGATTGTCTTGGCAAGGCCTGTTGATCGTGTGATGTGTCCATACCATTTCAGTTTGCGTCTTTTTACTGAGGTTAGGAGATCGACATATGGACCAATTTCATTCACGATGCGCTTTTTAACTTCCACATTGCTGATGTGATCTCTGTATGAGATGCCAAGGAGTCGTCTGAAGCACCTCATTTCCATTGTTTGGATCTTTTTCTCAAGGTCTGATTTCAACGTCCATGACTCACAAGCATATAAGAATATCGCCATGACTAAGGATCGCATCAGTCTAATCTTTGAGCTGATGGAGATGTTTTTATTTCTCCAAAGAGGCGTTAGCTTAGATAGCGTAGCTGTGGTCTGAGCGACTCTTGAGATGATTTCAGGTCTTGATCCTTCATCTGAGATTGTTGCCCCCAAGTACTTAAATGTGTTGACTGGTTCAAGCTTTTTGCTGTTGATGGTTATGTCTTGGGTAAAGCCGATTGGGTTGTTAGTCATGACCTTTGTCTTTTCCGCACTTATTTCCATGCCATAATCAGCAGAGGTGTTGTTGAGTCTGTTGATCAGGTGCACTAGCTCTTGTTCGTTTCCAGCTACTCCATCTATGTCGTCGGCAAAACGGAGGTTGGTGATGATTCTCCCTCCAATGGTTACAGTTCCTTCATGGTCTTCTAGCGCATCGGTCATAATTCTCTCAAGGAAGACATTGAAAAGTGTGGGGGAGAGTAGACAGCCCTGTCGCACCCCAACGGTAGTTCGGAACCACTCGCCTATGTTGTTACCGAAAGAAAACGGCGCTGGTGGCTTTATTGTAGAGGCTTTCAATAGTTCCAATGAGGTTGGCATTGATGTTGGAGAGTTTCATTGTTGCCCATAATGCTTCATGCCACACTCGGTCGAAGGCCTTCTTGAAGTCTATGAATACGTGGTACAGATGTTGTTGGTTTTGGTTGTACTTCTCACACAGTATTCTTAGGTTGAATATTTGTTCTATGGTACTAACCTAACTGGTGAGTTCAAAAAGTTTCTCTGTCATTCGTAGATAAAGACCATTTCATGAATGGATCATATCTATCATTTTTAATTCTTCATAGTCTGCTACCATGACTTTCCGTTTCATTTTTCTTTCAAAAGCTTTTCTGTTACTCTTATTTTTTCTGCTACAGACACAAGTTCGGGTTTGTATTTGATTTGCTGAGTACACTATGTGGAATACCTACACAGTGCAATTACGTACATGGGGTGGCTAATCAGGAAAAGTCTTTACAATGACAACTTTACTTTGAAGGTTTACTCTATTCCTTTAGCAGCACTCTTATTTGATTTATCGATTGGAGTATAGTTTCCTTCAACATTTTTAACTTCTTATCTAGAACAAGAAACCCGATCTTTTAAAATCTTATCTACTAAACCAAACGGGGCTTTCCTTTCTGTTCATTCGACCCGATTTTTAGACCTTTAAGGGGGTTGTGTATTCCCAACTCCACGTAAAACAACTTTAACCTTTTTTAAATTCAGACAAGTAACCAGATCTTTTAAAATCTTATCTACTAAACAAACGGGGCATCTTCCTTTTGTTCATTCGACGATTTTTAGACCTTTAATGGGGTTGTGTATTCAACCCCACGTCAACAACTTTAACCTTTCTTAATTCAGAACAAGTTCCAGATC
>CM031597.1:76701866-76734003 GCA_018398815.1 Conus ventricosus
TTTTAAAATCTTATCTACTGAACCAAACGGGACATCTTCCTTTCTGTTCATACGACCGATTTTTTGAGCTTTAGTGGGTTTGTGTATTTAACTGCAGGTCAGAAAATCTTCCGAAAATGGTAAATATATCAAAAGCCTTGATAATCGTCTCTGTTTTACGAAATAAAGTTGTGTCGTCAGCCACAAGTACATTCGAATTAGCTGGGACCCTTTCAGAAGACGAAGGGCTTTTAATACCCTCGTGGAACTAGCCCTGTTTTAAACGCTAGTAGTTCCACAGTTATACAAATGCGAGGGGGGGAAACGGACACCCTTGCCAAAATGCTGCACGCCACATCAAAAGACTCACAACGCCATCCCCATTGGTTGATGCAGCTCGAGTGCCATTATTTAGAACAAAAAATTAAGCGACTTTGAAAATCAGTTTCAAAGCTGAAGATATCAAAAGCATTCAGTAAAATGTTCTTGATGTGGAAGAAACCTTTAAAATAATCCACTGCTAAAAAATTTGGGAATGAACGTTTCTTTTTACGCGCCAGTAGCACATGGTGAAAACTCTTCAGGTTTGGATGATTTTGGAAAAGATTATTTTTCGTCTGCGAGTTCCATTCCTTTTACCAGATCTTTTTTTTTTTTACATACGGCTGAGCTTTGGGTTTCGAAGTGAGGGGAAAACACAAAATCTACTCAACTCTTAAACTAGTTGCACTCTTGGCAAATTTTTGATCAACCACTTCACTGCCTCCAAAGCGACATGACAGGCACCAAGCAAAAGATACGTTGTATTTATCTTTCAAAGGATCTCCACTATACGTTCCAAAAAATGTTGAACGAGTTAGGTGACATGTGAAAGCCTCGACAGACAGCGCTGAAAGGCTCTACGTGATCGGCTGGATTATCAAAACGGTCCCTCACAGCTGTGCCTGCTTTAAACTGTGTTCTCTTTAGTGTTTGTTAATTTTTCAGTGATATGCTTTGAGGTCAAGGTCACAACAATCACAATGAAAGGCTGGGAAGAAAAACACGGTCACGCCTTCGCCCTCCTCACACGTCCGCTCCCCTCTTAAAACACTCCCACCCCACACAAACGTACGCATGCACCCACTTTTAAATATCTACTCTCTCTCTCTTAAACACACATATACACACACGCGCACGCACGCGCGCGTACACGAACGCATGCAGCAGCATACACACACGTACGCACACGCGCCCAAAACCAAAACACACGCGCGCGCGCGCGCGCGCACGCACGCACGCACGCACGCAAGCACAACACACACACACACACACACACACACACCACACACACACACACACTGAAATCATATTAATCTTAGATGCACTGATAGTTAACTAGCTTCCCCATAAACTAGTACCGAAAGAAACGAAAAATTTCAAACGTAGATTGAAAATACTCTTTAAATTTTGTTGAAATAATCAACGTGAAATCTCATTCTCTGTCTCTCTCTCCCTGTCGTATATCTGTCTCTGTTCTGTCTGTCTGTCTGTCTGTCTCTCCCGCTATTTCCCTCGCTCCCTTTCCTTCCCCCCTTTTTAATTTCCAGTGAAGAAAAAGAAACACCGAAGGTGCTGGGGGGGACCCAGAGAAGCACTGTCTTCGCCTGCCTTTAGAGCAGTCCTGTCCCACCTTGGAGGCCTGCGCTGTGTTGACGATGGGTACGGGCACGCACAGGACACTCCTTTAAGATATCAAGGGACATAACTGCTCCTGAACAGAGGTAAATTAGACTACAGGATGCACCCCATAACACCCCCAAAGTAGATCCCCATGGGTTTACCAGCCCGAAATTCATGACTGCAGAGCCCCCCGGCGAAAAACACCACCCCCAGCTGCGAGCACACCCACGGGACCCAACCCCCCTGCCCACGGACAGATGAAGACAGTGCCACTCCAGACAAAGCCAAGCTTTCGCCATACGGTCTTATGTGCCCTCAAGAAGAATCCAAAGTTGTAGTCTTTCCCACTGTCAACAGGACTTTCCCTGTGGCCCAGTGGGTCTTTCCTCACCGTCACTGGACCTTTCTTCCAGGGTCAGCTAGTTAAGGCAAAGAAGAAAAAGAAACACCCGAAGGTGCTGGGGAGGACCCAGAAAAGCACTGTCTTCCCCTGCCTTTAGAGCAGTCCTGTACCACCCTTGGAGGCCTGCGCTGTTTTTGCGAGGGTACGGCACGCACAGGACACTCCATTAAGATTATCAAGGGGACATAACTGCCCCTGAACAGAGGTAAAATTAGACACAGGATGCAGCCCATAACGGGCCCCAAAGTAGCTTCCCCATGGGTTTGTACCAGCCCGTATTTCATGACTGCAGAGCCACCGGCGAAAAAACACCACCCCCAGCTCCCGAGCACACCCCACAGACCCAACCACCCTGCCCACGGACAGATAAAGACAGTGCCACTCCAGACACAGCCAAGCTTTCGCCATACGGTCTTATGTGCCTAAGAGAGAATCCAAAGTTGTAGTCTTTTCCCACTGTCAACAGGACTTTCCCTGTGGTCAGTGGGTCTTTCCTCACCGTCACTGGACCTTTCTCCAGGGTCAGCCTAGTTAAGCAAGAAAAAAAAGAAACACCGAAGGTGCTGGGCGGGACCCAGAGAAGCACTGTCTTGGGCCTGCCTTTAGAGCAGTCCTGTACCACCCTTGGAGGCCTGCGCTGTGTTGACGAGGGGTTACAGGCCGCACAGGACACCCCATTAAGATATCAAGGGACATAACTGCTCCTGAACAGAGGAAATTAGACTACAGGATGCAGCCCATAACACCCCCAAAGTAGCATCCCCCATGGGTGTACCAGCCCGTTTTTCATGACTGCAGAGCCCACCGGCAAAAAAAACACCCCCCAGCTGCGGAGCACCCCCCACAGACCCAACCACCCTGCCACGGACAGATAAAGACAGTGCCACTCCAGACCAGCCAAAGCTTTCGCCATAGGGTTTATGTGCCTCAAGAGAGAACAAAGTCATGCTGTACCGGCCTGAACCTTGGATTTACTGGGGTGAACTGTATATGATTCTCTTTTGTCCAGAAGACAAAAGTCTATCAATATCACTCTGAAAGGGGAAACTATACCACACTATGAGTCTTTAACTTAACTTTAGATGGTAGTGTTATCCACTTAAAGTTCAAAAGGGAATCAAATGAAGTGAAAAGTCATTTATGCAAATAGAAAATGATATAGGACCTAAAACAAACCTGCGGAACTCCATATTCGATCGGAGCGAAATATGATGTTATTAACGATATTTTTAGGGAAAGTCGCCGTTTAAACCATAATAATTAGCTTTCTGGAGAGAAGATTATGAACACTGGTGTCGAGCTCTTCCGCTAATCGACAGAAAACTGTACCAGTAAAAAACTCATCGCATTCTTTAAGATTAGTCAACATGGTACACATAACATTTTTTCTGATTGGTGAATTTTTAAAAAAATAGGGTTGAAGTTCAGTTTGTTATTTATACTTATAAAAAAAAAAAAGGGGGGGGGGGGGGTGTAAGTTTAGGTTGTTATGTTTTGAGGGAATGGTTTAAATAAAAGTGGGTTATAGTTAATGGGCGAGGGTCATGGAAATTTAACATAAACTAAAAAATTTATCTTTAAGTTTAATCATTTTGCAGCATTTTTAAAAAGATTTTATTTAAGGTAAGCAACGACTTAAAATTTAATTTCCCGTAACCCAAAATTAATTTTTAAGAATTTTAAAACAGAAATTAATTTTATTGTATTTATTAGTTATGATTTTTAAAGTTTGAATTTTAAAACCGGAAAGTTAATCAGTTTATTTTCCAAAGGGAATTAAAAAAATTTTAAAAAAGGTTAATTTTTAATTTTTTGTTAAAAATTAATTTTTTTCCTTTCGGGATTTACTTCCTTTCCTTTTCACCCCCCCCCCACTTTTTTTTTTTTTCTTTTTTCCCCCCTTTTTTTTTTTTTTTTTTTTTTATCTTCCCCCCCCCCCTTTTTTTTGGTTGTTCTTACCCTGGTTTTTTAAGCGGGTCGCCTAACCCCCAACCTTTAACCCCCCAAACCACAAAAAAAAAAAAAAAACCCCCCCCAAGGGAACCCAAAAAAAAAAAAAAAAAAAAAAAAACGCAAACAACCAAAACCCAAAAAATTTTTTCCCCCACCCCAAATTTTTAAAAACCCAAAAAATACAATACCCCAAAAAAAACACAAACCACCACAAAAACCCATAAAACAAAAACCCCCCCCAACAAACCCCACCCCAACCCCCCCACCCCATAAACCCAAAAAAAACAAACCCCCCCCCCCCCCCACCATACCCCCACCCAAAACCCCCCAAAAGACCCCCACAAACACCAAAAAAAACAACATTTCCACCCCTCCCAAACCCAAAAACCCACCTCCACCCACAAACCGGACAGAACACAACAATAAAAAAAAAACAAACCCCCCCAAAACCCCAAAAACCCCCACCCTTCCCCACAACCCCCAAAAAAAAACACCAAAAAAAAACAAAAAATTTTCCCCCCCCCCCCACCAAAACACCCCAACCCCAAAAACCCCCCCAACCCCCCCCCTTTTAAAAAACCCACAAAACACAAGAACCCCAAAAAAAAAAACCCCCCCAAAATCCCCAACCAAACCACCCCAACCCCAACAACACAAACCACCCACCAACAAACCCCCCACAAAAAAACCCCAAACACCCCCCCACACCCCACACCCCAACAAACACAAAACACACCAAAAACACACACACACAACAAACCCCCAAAACCCCCAAAAACACAACAAACACCAACACCCCGAACCAAAAAAAAATAACAAAAAAAAAAAAAAATAAACACCCACACACTTTAAACCCCCAAACACCACCCCAACACACACACACAAAAAACAACCCCACACACACACACCACAAAAAAAAAAAAAAAACAACCCCAAAACAAAACACAAACAAAAAAAAACAAAAAAAAAAACACCCAAAACCTTTCCCCCAAAAAAAAAAAAAAAAAAAAAATAAAAATAAAATTAAATAAAAATACCAGGGGGGGGGGAAAAAAAACTTTAAAAAAAAAACCACCCCCCCAAAACCCCTCCACACACCCACCCCCCCCTCCCCCCCCCCCCCAAAACACACACAACACACACACACACACACAAACACCCCCACACCCAACCCAACAACACACCAAAACCACACCCAAAACAAACAAAACACCCACACACACACAAACCCCAAAAACACCCAAAACACACACACCACACAACCAAAAAACCCCCCCCCCAAAAACCCCCCACCCCCCCCACCACCCAAAAACACCACACAAAAACCCCACCCCACACCACCACAATCCAAATCCACCACAAAAACCGGGGTTAAAATTTTCTCCCATCACACCCCTTTCCCTTCGCCCCGCCCAACCTTCCATCCTCCCCCCCCCCCTCTCCACTTTTTGGGAAACCCCCCCCTTTCCCCCCCCCCCCCCTCCCCCTTACCCACCCCCCCCTCCCCATTTCCCCCCCCCCCCCCCTAAACCCCCCCCCTTCCCCCCCTTTCCCCCCCTCTCCTCCCCCCCCCCCACCTTTTACCCCCCTTTTCCCCCCCCCCCCCCCCCCCTCCCCCACACCCCCCGCACAACAAAACCAACAACAAAACCCCCCTCCCCTCCTCCCCCCCCCCCTCCCCCCCAAAACACGCCCCACAACCACCACCCCCCCCCACCCCCCACCACACCCCACCCACCTCCTTTGTCTTTCCCCCCCCTTCCCTTAATCTTTTTTTACTGCGTCGGGCGCCCCCATTTCCCGAGGGGCGGGCCACCCCAACGGCCCCCCCGGGCCGGCTGCCCTCAGGACCCTCCCTCCTCTTCCCCGGCCCTTTTTTTTCCCCCCAATCAAAAACACCCCCCCCCCCCCCTTTTCCACCCCAAACAACCCCAAACACAGCCCGGCTTTCCTAATTTTTTTTCACCTTCAACTTTCCCCCCCCCTTTTAAAACAAACAAAACAACAACACAACAAAAAAAACAAACCCAAAAACAAAAAACCCCCCCCCCCCCCCCCCCCACGAAAAAAGGGGGGGGGGGGTTTGGGGTTTTTTTTTTTTTAAAAAAAAAAAAAAAAAAAAAAAAACCCCCCCCCCCCCCCCCCCCCCCCCCCCCCCCCCCCCCCCCCGGCTTACCGCTTACGAAGCGGACGGTTCCCTGTCGAAGAAGTCACATCGGAAAACCTAATACGAAGACATTTTCGGACTACGAAGTCTTGTTTTTCTCCTCCACTCTGCCTGATGTCAGTGTCATGCCAGTAGTAGTAACATTTAATTCGTGTGTGTGTGTGTGTGTGTGTGTGTGTGTGTGTGTGTGTGTGCGTGTGTGCGTGCGTGCGTGCGTGCGTGCGTGCGTGCGTGCGTGCGTGCGTGCGAGCGAGCGAGCGAGCGTGCGTGCGTGCGTGCGTGCCTGCGCGGGCGCGCGCGCGCGCGTGTGTGTGTGTGTGTGTGCTGTTTATTTACCTGGAAAAAAGCTTTGCAAATTACTCTTGATTATGCATGAAATTGATTGTCACAATAGTCGAAGCTGACAAAATCTTCTCAATCAGATCAGTTAATGTTAACTAGTTTCATGAATAATAAGGACAGGCAAATGGGGGCGGGAGGAGGGAGATGACTAGTAGATAGATGAATATTCACTTAAGACGATGCCAGCGTATACTATGGTCAATGGCTACATTAATCAATTAAAAAACAACAACAACTGAATGGTATTTCACAACATATTGGTTACATCAACAGTTCTCACGCTTCACGGAAATCAGATGATACAGTACATACATAACTTAAACATTCTCCTCAGCACACAGACACAAAGACACACACGCACGCGCGCGCGCACGCGCATATACACACACACACACACACACACACACGCAGACACACGTACGCACACACACATACACACGCACGCACGCACACACACACATACACAGAGTTACACACACACACACATACACGCACGCATTCACGCACGCACACATATACATACACAGACCAGGCACACTGACTGAAACCAATTCATTGCCAGATTAACCCATGGTTGTACTGACCACACACACACACAAGCACATGCATACACCACCACTACCATCGAAATAAGAAGAGTGCTATAAAAACCAGAATGATGGCTCACAGTTCTAGATGTGGAATAATTTAAACAATATTGTTTCTGCGTGTCACATTATTGCTTTATAGCTTTGTGGAGCTAAAAGCAGCGGTACGTTAGATTAGATTTTTAAAAAAAAAGCAAAAAAGCAAACAAACACTGACAGATCTGAATGATCGATCATGTTTGATTATCTGTGGAGTTTTCGGTTTCCACCATAGCCATTAATTCTAAATAATAAACTGACTTCAGATCAATAGATCCATGGCCAGGACCTAAGCAGCTCAGGTTTTTAATTTTTTTTTCTTTCTTTCTTTCGTTTTTTTCCTCTTTTTTCTTTCCTTTCCTTTTTTGTTGTTGATGGGGTGGGGGTGGGGCCGCTGTGAAGGGTAAAGGTAAGTGGGTGGGTAGGATTCACCAACTAACGTTCCAAACAGAGAGAAGAACCAACAGGATTGCATTTTGAAACAAGTGTTTAAAAAAAAAAAGTGCTCAAGTTTGATCTGAAAGGGAGCCAAAAGGGAAGAGAATATTTACTTGATGTCGAAGTGGATTCCGAAACGGACGGAGCGTGGCAAAGAAAGACTCATGACTCAAGACTCAAAAACTTTATTACTCAAGGATAGAGATTTTAGGCAGTGCCTATTCTTCCAATCTGTCCTTGCTATTCTACAACATTCAACTAAACACACTGCACATATTAATAATGGTAGAAACAATGAAGAATATAGCAACATTATAATAATAACAATAGTAATAAGAATAATAATTATAAATAGAATTAAAAAAAAAAAATTCCATTACAAAATTACACAAACATAATCAGAGACGTACGTGCGCGCTCACATGCGCGCACACGCCCACACATACACGCACGCACGCGTACACCCACACCCACACACCACACACCCACCCACCCACCCACACATACATACATACACATTTTCATCAGCTAATATAGAGGCAAACATAAAAGTAGGGCGTTGAGACTATGATCAAAAGGTTAGATTTATTGTTCAAGTAAATGTTTATGTATTGCTGATTTGAAGGACGGCAGTGATTGACATGTTTTGGCAGACGGAGGAAGAGAGAAAGCAGCGTTGAGTGCGTTATCCACTAGTGCACGCGCACTTATATATATATATATATATATAAATATATATATATATATATATATATATATATATATATATATATAAAATATAATGTGTATGTGTGTGGTGTGTGTGTGTGTGTGTGTGTGTGTGTGTGTGTGTGTGTGTGTGTGTGTGCGTGCGTGCGTGCTTACGTGCGCGCGCGTGTGTGTGTGCGCGCGCGTGCGTGCGTGCGTGCGTGCGTGTGTGCATGCGTACATGTTTGTGTGTATAACTGTGTGTGTGTGTGGGGGGGGGGGGGGGGGGGGGGGGGGGGCGCGCACGGGTGCGTGCGTACGTGCATGCATATATCCGTGCATAAGTGCACGTGTGTGTATGCATGTGTGTGCGCGTGCATGCGTGAGCGTGCATACATGTGTGTGTGTGTGTGTGTGTGTGTGTGTGTGTCAAGAAACGTGAAACCTCTCACAAAAGGCATTAGACGCTTGGAGGCAAAGGACGTTGTACGTAGTATACAAATAGGTAATAGACCAATTAACCAGGGTACCTTACCCATCGCACACGGCCGAACTGTGTGAAGGAGGCCGAAGTGGTCAGATGACAGATCACACCTAGGAGAGAGTTCGGGACCTGCCCGGTGGCGAAAGGGGAAGGGATGTAACCACTACGACCTCGGCGCTCCAAGTGACCGCTAAATGCTCAGTCAGCTGAGGTTCTTTTGTAAACAGTCAGTGAAGAGCAGGAGTCTTGGATTCGTTCGGATGGTATTGCCGTGGGTCACTGTGTTGGTTCTATTGTCAGGCTGGTTGAATGCGTGTGGATGTTGTAGTAGCCCTCCTTAACATAATTACTGTGTTAAGTGACCCCGAAGTCGGCGGGAAATGTCGATGTCCATCTGGTGCTAAGTGTTTGTTTGCTAATCAATTAGGTAGGGATGTGTGTAAATGCTGATGTGTGGGAGAATGTAGCGAATGGAGAATTCAGGGTACTTGTGAACTAGGGGTTTGAGAAGCAGCATGGACAAAAGGCATGGCCCAAAGGGGGATCCTTTGTTTCCATCCCTATATAAACTGAGGGAGAACAACGTGAGGCGAGAACAACACTAGGAGAGAGAGAAGAAGGCAGAGGAGAGAGAGAGAGGAGAGGAGTGAGCAGGACAGAGAAAGGGTCGAGAGAAACGTGGTCTGGGAGATAGAAGAGACAGCAAGGTCTTAGAGTTAAAGACAAGCTGGAAGAGAAGGAAACTAAGTTTGAAGCCCAGAGGTGGGTGAAGACAGACAAACTGAATTTGAACCCAGAGGTGGGTGAAGAAGACGAAGAAGAAGATGTTCGACGTCGAGATCCTCAGAGACAACCACGAGACCCAGTTTGAAGCGCAGCACCGCGCACAGATCAAACAGGAGACCTCTGCCCAATGCCATACCGCAAACGAATCGGACGGTTCCCTGTCGAAGAAGTCACATTTCGGAAAACCTAATACAAGACATTTTTTCTACTACGAAAGTCTTGTTTTTCTCCTCCACTTCTGCCTGATGTCAGTGTCATGCCAGTAGTAGTAAACATTTAATTCGTTGTGTGTGTTGTGTGTGTGTGTGCGTGCGTGCGTGCGTGCGTGCCGTGCGTGCGTGCGTGCGTGGCGAAGCGAGCGAGCGGGCGTGCGGGCGAGCGAGCTTGTGCGGGCGGGCGCTGCTCGCGCGCCGCGCGCCGCGCTCGCGCGTGTGTTGGTGAGTGTGTGAGTGCTGTTGATTTACCCTGGAAAAAAGCTTTGCAAATTAACTCTTGATTATGCATGAAATTGATTGTCACAACATCGAAGCTGACAAAATCTTCTCCATCAGATCAGTTAATGTTAAGAACAAGTTTTCATGAATAATTAAGGTCAGGCAAATTGGGGCGGGAGGATGAGATGACTATAATTGATGAATATTCACTTAAGACGATGCCTGCGTATACTATGGTCAATGGCTACATTAATCAATTTTAAAAAACAACAACAACTGAATGCTATTCACAACCTATTGGTACATCAATACTACGCACACGCTTCACGAAATCAGATTATAGTGCAGTATCATCATTCGGAGTAACTTAAACATTCTCCTCGCACAACAGACACAAAGACAACACCACCATGCGCGCGCGCACAGCGCGTACTAACAACACACACACACTACCGCAGACACACGCACGCCACACACATACACACGCACGCACGCACACACCACTTACACAGAGTTACACACACACACAATACACGCACGCATTCACCACGCACACATATACACACACAGACCCAGCACACTGACTGAAACCAATTCATTGCCAATAAACCCCATGGTTGAACCTGACCACACACACAACACAAAGCACATGCATACGACCACCACCACTACCATCGAATATAAGAGTGCTAATAAAAACCAAATGAAGGCTACACAGTTCTAGATGTGGAATAATTTAAACAATATGTTTCGCGTGTCACCATTATTGCTTTATAGCTTTGTGGAGCTAAAAGCAGCGGTACGTTAAAAAAAAAAAGTGAAAGATTAGATTAAAAAAAAAAAGAAAAAAGCAAACAAACACTGACCAGATCTGAATGATCGATCATGATTGGATTATCTTTGGATTTTTCGGTTTCCACCACATAGCCATTAATTCTAAATAATAAGCTGACTTCAGATCATAGATCCATGGCCAGACCTAGAGCTCAGGTTTTTAATTTTTTCTTTCTTTTTTTTCTCTTTCTTTCTTTTCGTTTTTTTCCCTCTTTTTTCTTTACCTTACCCTTTTTTGTTAGTTGAGGTGTGGGGGTGGGGCCGCTGTGAATGGAAAAAGTAAGTAGGTGGGTAGGATTCACCAACTAACGTTCAAAGAGATGAAAACCAACAGTGATTGCATTTTGAAAACAAGTGTTTAAAAAAAAGTGCCAAGTAGATCTGAAAGGGAGCCAAAGGGAAGAGAATATTACTTGATGTCGAAGTGGATTCCGAACAGACGGAATCGTGCAAAGAAAGCAGCGTTGGAGTCGTTATCCACTAAGTGCACGCGCACTTATATATATATTTGTGTGTGGTGTGTGTGTGTGTGTGTTGTGTGTGTTGTGCGCCGTGGCGTGCCTACGTGCGCAGCGCGTGTGTGTGTGCGCGCGTGCGTCTGCGTGTGTGCCATGCGTACATATTGTGTGTATAACGTGTGTGAGTGTGTGTGGGGGGGGGCGCACGGGTTTGTTGCGTATTGCATGCATATATCCGCGCTACGTTCACGAGTGGGTATGCATGTGTGTGCGCGTGCGTGCGTGGGCATGCAGCATGTGTGTGTGTGTGCGCGCGCAGCGGCCGCGCGAGTGTGCGTGTGAGTGTCAAAGGAGCGAGAAACCTCTCACAAAAGGCATTAGACGCTTGGAGCAAAGGACGTTGTACGTAGTATACAAAGTTAATAGACCAATTAACCAGGGTACCTTTACCCATCGCACACGCCGGAACTGTGTGACGGAGGCCGAAGTGGTCAGATGACAGATGACACCTAGCAAGAGTTCGGACCTGCCCTGTGGCGTAAAAGGTTGGACGGGATGTAACCACAACGACCTCGGCACTCCAAGTGAGCGCTTAAATGCCAGTAAGCTGAGGTACTTTTGTAAAACAGTCATGGAAGAAGGCAGGAGTCTTTGGATTCTTCGGATGGTATTGCCGTGGGTCACTGTCTTGTGTTCTAATTGTCAGCTGGTTGAATGCGTGTGGATGTTGTAGAGCCCTCCTAAACAGTAATTATACTTGTGTTAAAGATCCCCCCTAAGTCGGCGGAAATGTCGATGTCCATCTTGGTTCTAAGTGTTTGTTTGCCTAAGCAATTTAGGTAGGATCTGTGTAAAAAATCAGATTGTGGAGAATGTCGCGAATGGAGAATTCAGAAGTACTTGTGAACTAGGGGTTTGAGAAGCACATGGACAAAAGGCCATCCCAAGGGGGATCCTTTGTTTCCAAACCCTATATAAACTGAGGGAGAAACAACGTGATGCGAGAACAACACAAGCAGCGAGAGAGAAGACGGCAGAGAGAGAGAGAGAGAGAGGAGAGGATGAGCAGGACAGAGAAAGGGTCGAGAGAAAAACGTGGTCCTGGGAGATAGAAGATACAGCGAAGGTCTTAGCGTTAAAGAACAAGACTGGAAGAGAATGAAACTAAGTTTTAAGCCCAGAGGAGGTGAAGACAGACAAACTGAATTTGAACCCCAGAGGTGGGTGAAGAAGACGAAAAGAAGAGTTCGACGACCGAGATCCCAGAGACGACCGCAAAGACCCATCCTGAAGCCTGGAGCCAAGACAACACGGGCAATCACCATCAAGCAGTGCAGAAGAAGACGTGAAGAGACTTTTTCAAGAACGTGGTGTGTTGTGAAACGTGGTTGTGTTGTGAAAACCTTGGCCGTAAGAAGGTATATTTTATTATAACCCTGGATTAGGACGTATAATGATCTTTTATTAGTTGATTTGTGCATCTGTGAAAATTGGACATTTTCATGTTTTATTATAAGTAAGCGATAGAAATGTATTTCTTGTGCTCAGTTACGAGTAAGGGAGAGAAACGAATGCGTGACATCCCATTCCCAGAGAGAGTGAATTTTTTTGTGTGCGCATGATATGTGCATATCGTGTATGAGTTCAAAGATAACCTTGTGTGTTAAAGCCAGACTAATAATACATCACTTAGTAGCACTTTAACAATACCATCACGATATTCCCCCGTCCTGGACAAAGTGGCGAGCCTGCCCAGGCTTGCAAATGGCCCAATAGATTCATGAGGAAACAAATGTGAGTACTAGAGAAGAACAGGGGCGAAGCGTCCACTAAAGTCAATTTTAAATAGCTCTTCTAATATTTCCTTAAGTTCTTTGAGTGTTTATCATTGACTTTGTGTGAAGGGTGGATGAATTAATCAAATGTCGTTCAGAGAAACGAAGAACGAGGTTCTAGTCTTAACACCTCACAGAAGCTTGTTTAAGATTAGGCCCTTTGGATGTTAGTAACACTACCACTGGTTGGTGGTACTTGTAGACGTTTAGTAGATAAACCTGTTTAACAAACTTTTTTTCCCTTGGGGTTTATAAGCGTAACTGTATTAAGGGTGGTGCAAAAACATATCAGAAAAGAAAGCTGGCTGAAGAAAGTTTTACCCCTATAGAGAAACTAGTAAGTTATGGAGGGAAAATAAATGGGATATACAGTAGAAGAACTGCCGTAAATTTCATTGAAACTCATCAGAAACTGAGAGAGATGAAAGGGTCTGAAAGAAGGAATTTGAAAAGGAACTTTTAGAGGCAGAAACTGCAATCACAAAGGCTAAAGCAGATGCAGAGTGTATAGCGCCAAGGCAGAGCAGATGCAGAGTAGTTGCATCTGCCAGAGCTAGAGCAGATTCGAGAGAGTGCATCTGCCAGAGCGAAGAGCAGAATGCAGATAGTGCAGCTGCCAGAGCGAAAGCAGAAGCGGAATCAAGATTTTATCCAAACAAATTGAGTCGGAAAGAATAAAAGTCGTAAAAATCCTGTATTGAATGAACACCAGTTCTGAGTCAGTAGGCCGCAGACTAAGTTGCGCACCTAGACTTAAACTCCCTACTGATCCAGAGAAGAAACTATGATTCATCGACGCCTAATATCAGTCGGTATTGAATCGTTTGCGGAGCACGATTTATGGCCTGAAGATTGACTGGGGGCAATATACATGTCTGCCTGTTGACAGGTCGTGCTTGCCGACACGAGGGCTTGCCCGAAGATGACTGGGCAATAAACCTGTCGCCCCTTGTTGACAGGTCCCGAGCGATACACAAACAGTTTCCCTTCCACCTTACACCCAAAGGTGATCAGAGAGATTTTTGACAAGAGGTGAAATCAATCGTGCTAAAGGCATCAGATATGACTGAAGAAGGTTTTTCGGCGATAAGTTTTTCGCGAGGCGAGAATCGAACTGGGTGATACAACCCCCAGTTCGGATTTAGACTATAACATTAAACTTTCAACACGTGGATAGAATCTGAGTGAAGAGACGGTGATTTTGGAAGGCCTCAAGACACTGGAGATGAAAAGAACCGATTACTTGAAGGTTGGGGCTCAGCCTCACAATACACCTCAAGGAAAGGGGTTCGGTGACAATAAGCTGAAACCTAGAAGCAGCAGAAGTTTTACCGAGAAGCGAGGCACGACTAGCCTCCACAAGAAGAGGGCCTGGAGTCATTCCATAGGACGGCAGGGCCAGCACAGTGACTTCACCACGACGAAGTCAGTAGTACAGGCGCCCTAGCCCACAGCGACACATGAGCAAACAAGGTGAAAACCAATAGCCCATGTGCTAGGAAATGGCGTACCTGTTTTCTGTGCAATAAGACAGGGCACTTGGCTAGGATTGTATATTAAAGTCAGCAGAAGGCAGCAGCAATGAGCGTCAGCCAAGATAGAGGCAGGAAAGAAAAAAAGATGAACAAGATGCAGTGTTATTTGTCTGGAATTGGCTGTGTGTTCACAGATTCGGGGCGATTAACATGGATTGCACAAAGGCCGAGTGGGACAATGTGGTTACTGTCCCATAAGAGACTCTGGTGCACTGTCGTAATGGTGAAGGATCCCTGGTTTAAGAAGGGACAATCACAGAAAAAACACAGAGGTCAGACAAACAGATGGAACAGTAGCAGAAAATTCAACGCCCTGGTGTGTCATTGATACCACCATTCAAGTGTAGAAGTTGTGCTAGGCAATGACTGTTCAAAAGCCGCCGTATGATCTGGTAATTGGAAACATTCCAGAGCAAGTGGTACGAGACCCAGACCGTGATTCTGTGTTAATCCGAGAAAAGAACACGGAGAGAAAGGCCCCGGCGGTCAACACACATCAGACCGCAAAGGAGCGTGTCCAGTTGAGACCAACCCTCTCACTGCGAGCATACAAAAGGAGGCACCACTCGCACAGTACACTGTTTAGGTTTAAGCACACAAGGGCAGAAGAAAAATGTTAAAGAAGGGTCACAATCGGGTTTGAGTATAAAGACGGGGTATTGTACCGAACCTTTCACTTCACTTGAGTTCGGAAAACGAAAAGCAGATCGTTTGTGCTACGAAACGCAGAAACGTCGGAGATGTCCGAAAAACCTGTTACGACAGCCTCGGGCCATCTCGGTAAGAAAGGCCACACAGAAGATGGTGACGCTGAGAGTACTACAGTACCCCTGTATCCTGGCAATATCAGGCGTATTCTGTAGCACAATGCAGCACATGCCGCGTAGTAGCAAGGTTGTGTGTGCAAAAGGAAGATCAGACTTGGTCTTTCCAAAAGGGAACCTTTGGCCAAAATAAAATGGTCGGGTCGAGAAGGGTCAAGTAGTGGGTTGCGTGTGGTCTTTTGCAGTGTCCGTTTATGGCGTGACTTGCTGGAATGCGGGCCACGTGTATAAGAGACGGGAGAGAATTTTCCGTAGAAAACATAATGTATTCTCTATAATATGCCCCACGACTTCGAGCTGGTGAGATATCAGATCATGTTGATATTTGCATGTGCTTGGATAGTGTGTATGTATTGATTTTTCTCAAATTTTGTTCGAAGACCAAATCTTGCGTGCGTTCTCTGTGTAAGATAGGGCTTATGAAGGCCGATAAAGCACTGGTTTAAATGGGAAAATTATGAGAGTTCATCTCCTTAATGTTCATTTTAAAGCCAAGCCCATGCATTGTCTTCGATTGGGGGAATTTGTCAAGGAGCGAGAAACCCTCACAAAAGTATTAGACGCTTGGAGGCCAAGGGACGTTGTACAAGTATACAAATAAGGTAAAATGACCAATAACCAGAGGTACCTTACCCATCGCACAACGGCCGCACTGTGTGACGGAGGCCGAAGTGTTCAGATGACAGATGACACCTAGGAGAAGTTCGGACCTGCCCGGTGGCGAAAGGGGGTAAGGGATGAAACCACTACGAACCTCGGCGACCGCAGTGAGCGCTAAATGCTCAGGAAGCTGAGGTTCTTTTTGTAAACAGTCAGTGAATAGCAGGAGTCTTGGATTCGTTTCGGATTGTATATCCGTGGTCACTGAGTTGGTTCAATTGTCAGGAGGCTGGTGAATGTGTGTTGATGTTGAGTAGTAGGCCCACCTTGACATCATTCAGTGTTATAAGTGACGCCCGAAGTCGGCGGGAAACTAGTCGATGTCCATCTGGGTGCGATATGACAGATTGTTTGTTTGGTATCAATTAGGTAGGGATTATGGTGTGTAAAGGCTGATGTGTTGGAGAATGTAGCGACTGGAGAATCATGGTGGTATTTTTGAACTAGGGGTTTGAGAAGCACCTGGACAAAAGGCATGGGCCCAAGGGGATCCCTTTGTTATCCATCCCTATATTAAACTGAGGGAGAACAACGTGATGCGAGAACAACACCAGGAGAGAGAGAGAGAGAAGGCAGAGGAGAGAGAGAGAGGAAGGAGTGAGCAGGACAGAGAAAGGTCGAGAGAAACGTGGTCTGGAGATATAAGAGACAGCAAGGTCCTAGAGTTAAAGACAAGCTGGAAGAGAAGGAAACTAAAGTTTTAAGTCCCAGAGGTGGTTGAAGACAGACAAACTGAATTTTGAACCCGAGGTGGTGAAGAAGACGAAGAAGAAGAGTTCGACTACGAGATCCCAGAGACGACCTGCGAAGACCCAGTCTCCATTAAGCCTGAGGCCAGTCAACCAAGGGCATCAACACCATCAAGCAGGAGCTGAAGAAGACGTGAAGAGACTTTTCAAGAACTGTGGTTTGGTGTGAAAGCTTGGTTAGTGTAGTGTGAAAACCTGGCCAGGAAAGAAGTCATTATATTAAGAAACCGGAATTAGGAAGTATTGATCTTTTATTGTGTGTGATTTGTGCATCTTTGTGTAAATTGTATATTTTTTCATGTTTGATTATAAGTAGGCAAAGAAATTTTATTTCTTGTGGCTCAGTCGAGTTAGGAGATAAACGAATGCGTGACTCCCAATTCCCAGAGAGATGTGAATTTTTGGTGTGCGCATGAGTGTGCAACATGCGTGTATGAGTTCAAAGATACAATGGTGTGTAAGCCTGACTAATTAATACATCAACTTAGAGCACTTAAGCAATACCAACACGAATTTCCCCCGACTCCTGGCAGTGTGTGTGTGTGTAGTGATAGTGTGAGTGTGTGTGGCTGTCTCAACTCTTCGTGGTCCCATGCAGACAGTACACCTAAGGTTCATGTTCCGCCCCACCCATTCCCAATAGCAGGCGACACCTGGTAAAAAAACACAACATAAGGTCATAACTGGTTGCCCTGGTCGCCTTTACGTGCGCTAGGACGGCAAGTTGACAGAGGGTTTGCGGGTTTCTGGTTTGATCCTAAGTCTCGTTGAAAGGTGCTCGTTCAGCTCGTGGCTAGCGTAGTTTGGGACTATGGAGAGGGAAAGCGGGTCGCCCGAAGAGGGCGCCACCGTAACCTATTTCTCTCTCATCACAGAATAATATTGGTTGTCCTGGTAATGCTGTTTTACGCCGAAGTATGCCTATTCAACGGTGTGAGTCACTGGGAGGGTGCTGACAGCCCCCCCCTCCCCCCCCCACCCCCCCTCTTGTCTCATTGCTCAATACCCTCCTCCTGCTCAATATACCTCACCTCCCTTCTCCCTCGCCTCGATATTGCGTTCCCTGCTTTAAATAATCCCTGCTCGTCGCTTCTCTACCTTGCTTCCCCTCCCTCCTCCCCCCCCCTCCCGCCCACTCCCTCCTGCACAAAAGTCTACCCCCTGCTCTGTTCTCTCCTGCGCCCCTAAACGAAATGAAACTCTTGTTCTGGGGGAGGGTGCGTACAAAAGGAAATCCCCACCCCACCTACAACCCTTCGTGCTCGCGAGCTTCTCTCTTCTCTCTCTCCATCGTATCCCTACACTCTCATCTCTCTCTCTCATCTCCTCTCACACACACATCACACACACACACACACACACACACACACAAACACACACGCACATCACACCTCACACACGCACACACACACGCACCACACATGCACGCATGCATGCACACACGCACGAACACACACACACACAAACACACACACACACACACACACACACGACACACACACCAACACACACACACCTTCACGCCCTCTTTCCGCCTGCACAAAGCTGAAAATGAAGTCAAGCTGTATACTGATTCTCGGTCATGCAGAAGACTGATTCACGGTCATGCGAAAGACGCTAATAAGCCAACACTTGGATGTTCAAACATACCTGTCTACCCTCAAAATTGAACCATAAGAATCCCATTGAGTAAATCTTTACTATACCAAGACAAAAAAAAAGAGGTATTACGCTATATTGCGCAATCACTGCGCTGTACACACACTCAAACACTTTCGCACCAACGATGCACAAACTGCACCATTCAACCACACACACACACACACACACACACACACACCACCCTGCACGATATCTAATTCTGCACGTATCTATTGACCATCTCATTAAAAAAAAAATATATATATAAATATATATAATGCCCTCCTCCCTTTCACCACCACCACCCTCCCCCCCACCCCCTGCACCCCCACACAGAGTACAGATCCCCGTCACTGGGTGTGCCAAGAGATGCGTTTATGTAACAAACGCTCACCAATAGGATCAGATTTTCTATCCATAATACAATTCTTATAAGAAACAAATGCCTGCAAAATAATTTAGGCGTTATTATAGATAGTCGTCTCAAGAGTAAAGAACATACAATTTAGTATGTAAGAAAAGCCAATAACATCTTAGCGTTCTTATTACAGAAATAATCAATGACTGCCCCCGCAAGGTTAAAGACGATGCCTACATAAACACTGGTTTAGACCAGAACGGAATATGTTGCTCAGTTAGGGATCCTTTTCCATCTAAAGGACATTGATAACCTCGAAAAGATTCAGAAGAAGAGCAGCACGGTTCGTAAACATGGGAACGCCAACAAGGAAAAGGGGAATAGTAGGAAGAACATGAGGAAAATAGAATGGAAACCCTTAGAAGAGAGAAGAGCTTTTATCAAACTTAACATCTTCTTCAAAGGCAGAGCTAAAGTAATTGATATTCCAATGGAACAACTAGTATTGAATAAAAGTAGCACCAGGAGTGGCGGTCAATGTTATACCATACCTGCATCAAATATTGACAGCCACTTACATTCATTTTATCCTAGTTCTGTACGGCTGTGGAACTCACTACCGGGTGCCATCAAGATTGCCACAAATGCAGTCTCATTTAAAAAACAAATTGATACGACAGTTTTGAGATCTGCATATTGACGATTTTCTATTTTAACTTCCCCAGATATTTTACTGTTACCTGGGCCTGAAATTGGCCATTGCTTTTAACTTCTTGAATATCGAGTGCGACCCCTTGTTGCCAAATTTGCTCCAGGGGCCAACAGTCTGAGTCGCACTATTTTGTTATTTTATTTTACTTTTTAACATGCGTGCTGGTGACCTACTCGTTTTTGAGTGAACCAGTATTTTAGGAAGAAGAAGAAGAAGAAGACACACATGTACACCCTTCATACTGTTTTCATTTTCCATCTTTTTCTTCTCATTGTAATGCCACTCCATCCCCCTTTACCCCTGTTTTTTTTGGGGGGTGGGGGTGGGGGGGATGGAGCAAATTAACAGTAGAAGTTAAAGTGACAGACATGCTTGAACAATTTTGCTGTCACTGGTGCCAGGAAAGATCTTGAATAGGGAACAAGATGATCGGTCGTTGACGGGGACAGATTCGCGTCAGCCAAACCAACCTACACTACACATCATCACCTCGGTGTTTGTCACATGCTGCTCCAGGTCCCCACTAGACTTCGCCTCAGCCTTTTTTCAGTGCTTGTACATTTGAAGGTGTTCCTTTCACCACTTCTCATAGTTTTTTTGTTTGTTTTTTTTTAATGTGATTTTGACGAAACATGCTTCATGCAGTCGTTGCGCCCTCCAGGAGCACAACACCGTTTCGCACAAAGTGCACCACACGAAAGTTGGACCTTTTTTGAGCTTGGGACATAAGCACTTCCAAGTTGCGTGGTATGCATTCAGGAACGTTTGCTCCCTCGTTTTGGCAACCTTCTTTTCAACATCCAGCTCTTCATCATTCTCATAAACGCGTTTTCTGTTGTTGTTGTTGTTGTTGTTGTTTTGCTTATGGCGACATTCTCTTAGTGATTACCTGTGTCAGTTGCTCACAATGAAAGATGTCCGACCATGGTGTAAGCGGGTGCGCGCGAACTGGAACTAGCGACAGCAACTCGCGTCTTCAAACAGGAAAGTAGTACCATTTTCTTCCTTCCTTCCTTTTTTTTTTTTTTTTTTTTTGGTAGCCAATGCTGCTGATTTTCGTATTTTTTGTTGAACTCGGCGTTATTATCATATTTTACAGTCAAATTTCGTAAAATACGATGAAAAATCGTAGGGTGGACAGGTCTGAATTTTGTCATCTCTTAGTTCACAAAATCCATTGGAGCGGACACCCCAGAGATAGTGGTCCGAATGGAAGGAGAAAGGAGAGGATGGAGGGTAAGCACAGAGGGGAGGGTGGGTGTATGTAAATCAAGTATACAAACATACAAACACGGGGGGAAGGGGAGGGGACGTAGAGGTTATTTGCAAGTGAATGCTATACACTACCGACGAAAACTATTCTCACACACAGGTTTACCAGTTACTTGAAAGATAAGCGACATAAGAGAGAGAGAGAGAGAGAGAGAGAGAGAGAGAGAGAGAGAGAGAGAGAGAGAGAGAGAGAGAGAGCAAGTAAATTATTATTTCTATTACTATGTACCATGCTGATAGAAGCTACTGACATAACTCGATTTATAAATGAGAGAATACCATGAGTGTGCGTGCGTGCGTGCGTGCGTGCGTGCGTACATTTCAAAGTTATTTGCTTGTGATACGAGCTGATAATCGTTTAGTGTCTGAAAAGGAGTATGTGTTTGACTTTGTATTTCTATTATGCATATCCTGGAAAATAATCAATCAAATCAACCAATTAATCAACAGATGTTATGGGTAACCCGGAAGAGAAATCGAAGGGAAAGCATCATTGATGCCATCGCCAACCTTTTGACTGATTGATTAAATGGTTGACTAATCATTTAATCAATCAATCAATCAACAGGTGGGCGTTGGCATCAAGGATGCTTTTCAGCATAGTACCAGCTATGCACTTCCTGTACATATATCTCGGATTTTGTAGGTTTTTTTTATTTTTATAAATGTGCATGCAAAGCTAGAAAAAGAAAGGGAAAAAAACACACAAGAAAACTACGAATGGATATAAAAGAATGACTGTTGCATAAAACACATGCGTTTAACAACCGGTTATACTTGTATAACACAAGTTAAGGGATGAAATTTCGCAGACCCTTCCTTAAGATTAGTCGGCTGCACAACATATACTGACATGAGAGAATGGTATTCGTTTATCTATTTAGAAGAAGAAGAAGAAAAGAAAAGCAAAGAAGCAAACAAAGATGCAGGATATTCAGTGAGAAACCAGCGTGGACAACAAGCAACATCATGGTGTTCAAAGAATCAAGCCGAACCGGAAAGGTAGTCGGGACAGTCAAGACCTTCGCCACAGTCAACTGATCCTGAATCTGAGTCAGTTCATGGTACGGCATTACTGCTTATAGCCCAGCCGACCGCAAAGGGCCATATCAGGGTTGTCACAGCGTTGATGTTAACTCACAAGTCATGTAAAAAAACACTCCCTCACACACAACCCTTTGAAAGGCACTTTTTTAAAAGCACACCGGAAATTAAACATTTTTTGGAATATGTCTAAAAATCCAAAGATTACAATCAGTGGACATCTCCGAACTAGGTTTTCATTGAGTCTGCTGTAAAGAGTTCATGTTCACTTCAGCAAATCCCAAAATCTAACATAAAATTTTCACTGCGAGTGGTATACTGACAAGGAATGCACCATGAAGCTTTCGTCACCTTTCAAAAGATAAAATGGTGTAATAGGAGGACCTGTAATGGCAAACGGCTTAAAAACTGTTTCTTCTTTGCGGCCGACGCCTCAGGAACGGGTAAAAACTATTCAGGTTGAGGGATTTGAACATTTGTTATCCGTCTGCAGTCCATTCCTCATGCAAGAGTCTTTGACTAAGCCTGGGTTTTGGGTTTCTAATCATTGAGGATAGACAATCTGCTCAACTCTGTCTTGTGGGCACTCTTGGCAGTTGATCAACCACTTCGTGCCTCGGAATGCCCACATGTTGGCTGGGAACCCCAGCAAAAACTATGTTATCTCCCATCTGATTTCAGAGAGGTGTACAGTCGAAATCATTTTAGGAACTTGAGGGTGCTTGAGATACGGCCGGCAATGGCCCTCTAAAGCAGACAAGGGAGTCTGACAAAATGAGGAAATCTTTGTGTTTGGATTACAAGACCATCTTCAAGAGCCAAGACCACGGCTGTCAACTCAGCAGTGTAGAATGGAGCTTGTCATGTGGAATGATTTTAAACATCTACACAAGACACGGCAGTGGGAGTTCAGATTTGAACCAGTTGGTGAAAATCTCCTGAATTATGGTTGAACATACAAACATTTTCACGACCAAGGAAATAATACCTACTGACTGTAAGAGTTACTTCCCAGTACTTCTTTTAAAATTGCGTATTAAAAAAATGCAAAATATAATATTTTTTTATAAAAACTCGAAATGTTTGATATTTTTTATTAAAAACATGTTACTTTCTGTTAGATAGTTATCAATTCGTAATAAACCTCCATAATATTTATGCGTAGCTATAAAAAAATGTGGAATGCTGCTGAATTAAACTTGAATCCGTTGTCTGTAATCCGGATCCGCATCGAGGAGTTGTCGTTCATATCTGGGCTCACTGTTTTTTGTTTGTTGGGTTTGGTGCATTATCTCGCTGACAAGACAATCAATCCAAACAAACGGACTGGGTAAAACATTCTCTTTGCAGATGGGCTATAGCTACTAAAGCTTTGTATGCCTGCTGGTCATTGAGAAACAGAATTACAAGCATCCATCCATTTCTTCCGTGTCAGTCATTGTCAACCTCGGTGATGTCGATGGAGAAGGACCCAAGCGCCGACACAGCCCAAAACACACTCACAGCTTGCTTACGATCTCATTCATATATCCATGCATTCGTCACATCAAACCACTATAATGTCATAACTTTTACTACAACTGTTCATAGAACGAACCATCAATGCCTATGGAATCAAACGAAAATAAAACATTCTCTCTTTCCTGAACTTAACAAAATCATTTGTCCTAAAACATCATTAACTAAACCCGGGTAAATAGATTCTACTTTACCTGGCCAGTGATCTTAAACTAATATTCACGAATCACTGTCTTTTTTCTTTTCTTTTCTTACTTTACTTTCACTGTCAGACTTTCACAAGCAACGACACAACAGCTGGCACTGGTTTTGGTCTGCTGCACCGGTCAGTCTGGACTGCTGGCACTGTTCAGGTTGACTGCCGATGAAAAGTGCGCGGCCAAGAATGAGGTCGAACCCCAGTGGAAGATAGAACAGTGACTATCACATCCGATCTGTTTCTCCTTTCTTCTTCTGCATTAACGCATTGCACTCTCTCTCTCTCTCTCCTAGTGACTGCTCTTATCAAATGGACATGGTTGCTTTCTTTTCTTTTTTCTTTCTTATCTTTTTTTCCCTTCATTAGTTTAGCAACTCTCTCTCACTCACATCACTCCTCAGTCCTTCTCTGCAGACTATCTCATGCTAATCTCTCAACTTGTTCTCTTCTCTCCTCCCCTCATCTCCCTGCTTTCTCTCCTCAGAGATTACACTCAGACCTCTCTCTCTCTTCTCTCTTTCGTTCTCCTCTCGTCTCTCTCATCCCCTGCCTTCCTTAGCGAGAGCCTACTCCCCGAACTTTCTTCCTCTCTCCCATTCCATTGGATGTTCAAATCATGCCAGTCATGCCTACACACCCCTTTACTCTCTGTGTGATCAATTGGTCATTAATTGATTAGCTAGATTTCCGCACCCCACCAAACACACTACCTTCCCCCCTTTCCTACTTAACTGTCGCCGTGTGGCCTTAACTCGTGACACTGGTCACTCTAAATTGCTAGCTGAGTCTGGAAGCGCCGCGACTCTGACTCAAACCTACCGAGACCTGTCGGTCCACGCCAACTCAGACTGTCTGCTGTCTCTCCCGCGAAGGCAAAATTGGCTGGATGCGACGCATGGACCGTCTTCGGGGCGCCAAGATGTCTCGTTTGGACTTATGTCGCATTGAAGTGGCCGGGCTACGACCACACTTTGTGTGTGAATTTTATACCATGTGACAATTTCCCCCTTGGCAAAGACTATGCACCGCAATTCTCAAAACAACGGTACAAAAAAGATACCAAACCGAATTTGCTGACACACTACTACACGCGCAAATTTTGAAAAATACTTAACAACCAACGGTTTATAAATTATAAAATATACCATTAGTGAATACCACTCCAAAGATTGTCATTGACGTGTGCGCTCTTGCCGTTATTTCAACTCATTTTATACGACCTCTGTGGGGGCGCACATATGCATTCCCCTACCTGCGGATTTTGCCACATCTTCTTCTTCACATTTTCCTATGAAAGCACAATATAATTGCTCACGATCCCATGACACTTCACTGAGGAATCTCCAGCCTCACTTATATGCAAATAACGCATCACTACACAAGCGACGTATGCTCCAAACATAACTACATCCACATGAACCAAGGTGCTCACAAGAAATAAGACAAGTCTCACACAAAAAAAAATATAACCATAGCAACTGGGGATGAACCCATATCCAATCAACATAACTGTAATCACACATACTATCAACAAAGCACCCCGGATATACTGACTTCCTCTGAGTTGCAGCTTGCTAACTAACGCTTAAAATAGTCAGCTCCTGACATCTGTCGACCTGGAAAGTACTGCACTCGGAACCTGTAGGGCTGCAGTGCATTGCCCAACGCGAACCCTGCTGTTTCAGCTGTTCCACCGGCAGGAATTTGAAGTGGTGATGATCCGTCTCTACACGAACTCTTTCCATACAAGGATTTGTGAACATCTGCACGGGTGTTAGCCCACACGAACAGCAAAACACTCCTTCTCCAACCGTTGCGATACGCCTTACTTCACACTTTGTCAACTTCCTGCTAGCATATCTCACAGGGAACTCGACCCCTTCATGTCTCCTGTAACCATACTGCACCTAACCCACCACCTGATGCATCTGTCTGTCCCGCACACAAAAATGGGATGGACATATCTGGTAGCATCAAGATGGACGGGAACCTATCTTTCCAACACTGGTCCCCTGCAGTTCTTTGCTCTGCAAGCGTCTGACCACGTCGACCACTGCTGGTTTCCCTGCCTTGACCAATCACTGAGAGGACTCGTGAAGGCTGCAAATTGGACAAACTCTTTACTCCCATAAACCCATATAACCTAGCAGACCCTGACTTCTGTTTTGGTCTTTGGTCACCTCGAATTCATCATCTTCTCTCCACCTTTCCCCTTTCTGGCTGCTTTGTGTCGCCTCCAACAACAAAAACCTAGGAAACCCAGGCTTGGAAAACCAACCTGGCACTTTGTTGGTCGTCTGTGAGAATGGCTTGTCTCAGCCCTCTAAAACAGCTGCTCCTAGTGCTGCCTCATAGCACCTCCCATGTCTCGATTCAATCAGAATGTCATCCATGAAATTCACAACACCTTTCCAAACCCGTTCAATAGCTTCCTCATCATCCGAGAGAAGCACTGCAGGTGCGTTGACCTCCCAAAGGAAGTAATCGCCACTGTATAGCCCCATAGGAGTGGAGAATGCTGTTACTTCCTTTGAGTCTCTCACTCCAAGGCTATTTGCCAGAAACCCATGCTCAGATCCTATCCTGGTGAAAAACTGGCTCTTGCTTGTGGCGATCTGATCGTACAGTTCTACCATGTTTGGGTATGACCTCTGCATCGACCATGAGGATGACACTGTCAACTCTATATTCGACACAATGAATCGATGCTCACCTGACTTTTTCCTCACTAAGACGACTGTGTGACACTATACGATATTTGACTTCAAATCACACCCAAGGTCCAACATCATTTTCTACCTCCTCCCGCGATCACTTCTTGGTGCATATGGGATCGGTAGGCTTTCACAGTTACGGATTTTGCGATGTGAACTCACCGTACATGTCTCTAGAGTTGTCCTGCCTTTTATCATCAGTGACGCACATACTGATACTAGGAGCCCCTAACTTCCTCCTGTCTCCTACGTTCTAGCCCTTCAACCAGTGACACATCCATGTATGACTCATCCCTCCAGGAACTCAGGCAACAAAATCTCTCCCTTCTCTGCTGGGTCTCCTCACCTCCAATCAATGATAGCTGCTGCGCCTAAGTGCTGGGTCTCACGCTGAATGTATTTCGGAGCAAATTCATGAAAAGTTTTGATTTCCCGATTCACAACGATTCGGTTAGTCCTGCTCAACCTTACTCAATGATGTTGAATGGTCCCAATCTCCAATGCATCAGCAGCTTGTTGTGATCCTGGGAAGCAGTAACAGACTTGATCTCCCACCTAGATAAATTGCTTCCTCACCATCCTGTCTATTGGCTTCGTTCTGGACGACCGCTACCTTCCAGCAAACTCCCTTGCGACCCTTTCATTTCTCCTCTAGCCTGTTGCGTAAGTCCACCACATACCTGATATGTGTTTTGACTTCTTCGGACTCCTGTTCTCCGGACCACAGCTTCTTTGAGAATGCACACCGGTCCCGCGAACTGTCCGCCCATACAGCAGCTTCAAATGCGAAAAGCCCTGTGCATTCCTGAGGGGCTTCCCTGCGTAGTGCGAACAGAGGCCGCTGAATGTCGCGGTCCAATCTGCTGGCCTTTCCATCACAGAGCATCTTTAAGATGCCCTTCAGCACAACCATAGAATCTCTCCCACCAAGCCATTGCATTGTGGGTGTAAGGGGTAGTGAGAAGCTTAGTGATCCCTAGCAGGCCTGTTGACCTCCCTCATCACGCCTGAGGTGAACTGTGACCCCCTGTCACTGAGATTTGTGCTGGCACACCCACTGAAGAGACGAAGATGTCTACCATCCCTTCAAGCGACCTGATGCTTATCACGCCTTCAATGCAACCGCTCTGGGTATCTGGTCGCGTAGTCCACCACGTCAACATATACCTGTGCCCGCCTATGGAAGCAGGGTCGCGGATTGGGCCAATCAGATCAACCAGCCACTCTCCTGAACGTGTTTCAATAAAAGGGGGATGTTTAAGAGGCGCCTTCCTCTTCACCCCTCTTGTGGCTTTGACCTTTGACACACCTCTCACATGACATCAGAAACCTTGATGTCTGCCCTTGTCTTCTGGCCAATGAAAGTCATCAAGATTCGTCAGCTGTTTATGCTGGTGCCGAGATGACCCGCCAAGAGCGACTCGTGACCCACTGACATGACAGTGTCACGATAACATCCTGGTACCTCTAAACCACCTGATGTCACCTTACGTCTCCCCTTGGTGAACACTCGGTAACCAACAGCCCGCCTTTTCACAAGAATTCTGTCTCACCTCCTCTAACCTCCTGTATCTCTCCACCTCTTGCAACTCCAAGACATCACGACGAAGGGTCTTGTTCTGCGCTGCCCTAGACTCATCAGGCGACACATCTATGCCTGACTACCTTGCTGGAATGATCAAATGGTTATCACCTTTTCCCTCCTTCTGCTCCGTGGTAATGCATACCCTGTACAGTCAACAACTCAGAGATCCCCTGGATCCCATGCACCCTGTGATATTTCCGATGACAAATCAAGAATGGGGTTTCTTTCTCCATCACCAACGCAGACAACATCGCCTGAGAAGTAAGGGGTACGTACTTTCTACTTACAACTGGAAACTCCCTCACAGTGCAACGATTAGAGACAGGTTCTGATTTGCCCTGTCAAAATCCCCTTTTCTCGACCACGTTGTTTCTAACTACACCACATGAACAACCAGTGGTCTCGAACACTTTCACCCTCTCAGGCCAACTCCACTCCTTATCCTTTCCACTGGTAACGAACACTCAGCCTAGTGCCCACCATCCCTGACACGGACTGCAGCCAGTGACTATGCCATAGGCTGCACCCACCCTCTTCAGACTGAATCCCTTTTGTTCCACTGCAGGTCGTTTCCGCTTGACGACCCTTATCCACTTCTTCAAGCTGCTGCCTTCTGGAACCTCATGCGACAATCCCTTCGCACATGTCCCTTCTAGTGAAAAAAAAAAGAATTGGGGGAAACACCAAATGTCCCTTTGACCCTCCATTCTGCCCCAACCACTGGTTTGCAGACTTTTGCAGGAAACTCCCCTAGTCACCTTGCACTCTTCTCACCTTGCCCTAGCACCTGTTTTCTCGCTGCAACCCTTAGTGCCCAAACGTGACCTCTCTATAACACCTCTGCGAACTCAACAACCACCTGCTGTCTCTGCTGTCCACTCCTTCAAATGTAATGGTTACCTCAGGGCCGCAACCTGACAATATCAGTTCCTTCATAACTAGCTCTTCAACTCAGCGAACTCCTACTTCGTACCGCTCACTCTAACCACTTCTCAAAATATTGATCTAAAACGTGCACCAATCT
The DNA here is from genome assembly GCA_018398815.1 of Conus ventricosus. Taxonomy (NCBI): domain Eukaryota; kingdom Metazoa; phylum Mollusca; class Gastropoda; order Neogastropoda; family Conidae; genus Conus; species Conus ventricosus. The sequence goes on from CM031597.1 coordinate 76,730,790, forward strand.
GAGTGGTACGTCTACACCGCTTGTAATTTAGCGAACGAAATTCTTCCTGGATCCCATCCTCTGAGAGGTCAAATACCTTTCATCAACGATTCCTTCACGCGCTGATAATCATACGTTGATCTGCTGGTAAACGCAGTGAAAATCTGTAATGCCTTACCGTCAGTAACGGCTGACAAAATGACTGCCTCAGCTCTTCTGAAGGCCACCCTGACTGGTCGCAAACGTTTCGAAACGACTGATGTATGCATCAATCGAATCGGTTCCATCAGAGAAATTTGGGCAACATGGTCGGGGAGCCGAGCTGCTGCACAGAGTCACTGGAAACTGAACACCATCCACGGTGGTCTCCCTTTGTATTCTCAACTTTCGCTAACTCTAAGTTGCACTTTAATCTTTCCCGTTTCCCTCCTGCTTTTCCCTTATTCCTTTCTGTTTCCTGCGTTTCCCTAGCCCTGATTATGATTAGCCTGAAATCCTTAATTTTTCTATTTCTTGCTTCATTCATGGGCGGGGGGGACGAGGCGGCCCTTATTCTTTCTGTTTCCTGCTTCATTCTTTCTGTTTCCTGCGCTTCTACTGCGATTGCGGCGACTTTCCGCTCGCGTCATCTATCCATCTTTTGTTGGTTTTCAACGAATGCACGCAACTCATCTCCTGAGTAAACCTAGATCCCGAGGAAAACCGCTCACATTTATGTTCAATAGGGTGTTTCTTTCTCTTCCGCCATTGTAACTTCTTTATTTTTTTTTTTTTTGAACAAGATTTTATTTACTACGACAGCCAACTGGAGTTACCGACACGAGTGACGTAATAGCACAATCCTCTATTATAATATTACTGCTTGGGAGGACTACGTGAATTTACAGTTTTATAAGACGCCTAGCGCCTGAACCCAACTAAGAGAGCGAATTATAGGCAATCTGTGCGAAATTAGTACTCTGGGGCTGAAATGCCCAAGCCTAGTATTAACTATCTTGGAAGCAATGCGCATCGCCTATTATTTAACTATCTTGGAAACATACATAAGACAACCCCTTTTCTTAGGATTACAATACTTGAATCCCCCCCAGCTTCCTCTCTGAGAAAGTTGAACAATTATAATAAATGGGCCATAATCCTTGTTCAGGCTTCGCCAATACATTGGTCGACCTCGGGGTGATGTCTGATGGAGGCAGGACTAGCGCCAGCCCAAACACACTCACAGCTTGCTTACGACTCATTCAAATATCATGCATTCGCACATCTAAACCACTATAAAGTCTATAACTTTACTACACATGTTCATAGAACGAACCATCAATGCATATGGAATCAAACAAAATAAAACATTTCTCTCTTTCCTGAACTTCACAAAATCATTTGTTCTAAAACATCATTAACTAACCCGGTATAAATTAGATTTCTAACTTTACCTGGCCAGGTGATCCTTAACTATCACGAATCCTGTCTTTTCTTTTCTTTTCTTTTCTTTCACTGTCACTTTCACAAGCACGACACAACAGCTGGCACTGGGGGGGGGGGGTTTGGGGGGGGTCGGCTGGCAAACCGAGGTCAGGCTGGACTGCGGCACTGGTCAGGTTGGACTGCCGATGAAAGTGGCCGGCCAAGTATGAGGTCGAACCCCAGTGAAGATAGAACATTGACTATCAACATCGATCAGTTCTCCGTTCTGTTCTTCCTGCATTACCGCATTGCACTCTCACTCTCTCTCTCTCCTATCTGCTCATATCAACTGGACATGGTTGCTTTTCTTTCTTTTTTCTTTTCTTTTCTTTCCTCTTCATTCGTTTAGCAACTCTCTCCTCTCTCCAACATCTCTCCTCAGTCTATCCCTGCAGACTATCCTCATCTAATCTCTCAACTTGGTTTCTCTTCTCTCCTCCCCTCATCTCTCTGCTTTCCTCTCCTCAGAGATTACACTCAGACCTCTCTCTCTCTGTCTCTCTGTTCGTTCTCTCCTCTCGTTCTCTCTAATCCCCTGCCTTCCTGAAGGCGAGAGCCTACTCCCCGAACCTTCTGTTCTTTCCTCTCTCTCATTCCATCGGATGTTACAAATCATGCCAGTCATGCCTACACACGCCTTACTCTCTGTGTGGTCCAATGCATTTAATTGATTAGCTTGATTTCGCCCCCACCACACCTACCTCCCCCCCTTTTTTTTTTCCTTCTTAACTGGCGCGTGTGGCATAACACGTGGACACCTGACACTCTTAATTGGCTAGAAAAGATTCTGGTAGGCGCCGCGACGTCTGACCAAACCTACCGAACCTGTACCGTCCAGCCACTCAGACTTGTCTGGCTGTCCTCCCCGCTGTGCTAAAATTGGCTGGATGCGACGCATGGAGCCGTCATCGTGGCGCCAAGATGTTGCGTTTGGCTAAGGTCCCAGGTTGAAGTGGCCTGGCGACTGACAACACTTGTTGTGTTGAATTTTGACCGTGACAGTCATTAAAAGACCAGATGTTACCGTGTTTACCAACCAACGGTACTAGACATCCCCATGCCTACGAATCGGATAGATAACCGGTCGAGTAAAACCGTATACAGTTTTAAGGAAATAAACAACGGCATGCTTTTACGCGCACACAACACACACACACACACACACACACACACATCACACACACACACAGAGGGGCCAAAAGCCCGCCGCACAGAACGCACGCACACTTGCGCGTGCGCACAGAAACAACACATCACACACACATCCACACAAACACCACACACACGTGCACAAGTACACACACGCCCTGAACACCACACAGCACTCTCTCATCCTCCTCACACACACACTCTCTCTCACACACACACACACCCGCGCGCGCGCGCGCGCACACCACACACACACACACACACACACACACACACACACACACACACACACACACAGGGAGAAAAGTGGGATGTCCTTTTACCCTCCTTTTCTACCTTCCCCTCATCCACTCCCTCCACCACCCCATCACCCCCCCCCCCTCCTCTCTCAAAATACATGCCTGACTACATAATTATTTCAACAGGCTGCGACAGATTGCTGCACGTTCACTGGGGTCATTTGCCCAGCCACCCGACACGGTTCAGGGTGTAAATCTGGCCAGTGGCTGCTGCTCTAGCCTTGGATCATCAGCCTATCCCACCTGTCACCGTGCTGTGCACCCGGCATGGTTGGACTGACGGATTTGGGCTGTGCCGGGACGATGGCGCCATCGTCAGGTGA
>CM031597.1:76734103-76747142 GCA_018398815.1 Conus ventricosus
TCTTTTAGTTCTGTACGATTGAGGAAACGTGGAGTGGTATCCCTTTCATTTTATGATTAATAGCAGGTACAGCATCACCACTACTTCACATCAGTATCAATATCTGTGTGTTTACATTCACCTAGACTGCCCATGCTGTTTCACTGCACTTATGTTGGAATGTTTTCACCGAACTGATTGTGTAATTTAAGGTGCACCGATGTCTTTCTAGGTTTCAGCTTAGGTTTTTTCCCTTTCCGTGTGTGTGTGTGTGTTGTGTGTGTGTGTGTGTGTGTGTGGTGTGTGTGTGCGTGTGTGTGTGTGTGTGTTCCTTTCTTTTTGTATTGATGTTAAAGTGATGTGTAAATGGGGGGGGGGGGATGGTACTTTTTGCAATCGATTTGGAGGAAAATGGGAAAGAAAATATTGACAAACTTTGCTAAAGTTCGTTTTCTTGGTTTACTTTCCTCTTTCGTTCCTGTTTCTGTACTTTTGACTTTGGTCTAGGATTGAGGATAAAGGATTTTATGTGTGATTTACAGAAACACTGCTATTCGCAGATGTCTTTGCGCATTGCCTTCTTTTGGGGAGCCTGTGAACGATCCAGTTATTTGATTTTTTTTAAAATTATTTAAAAGGGCTTGAAGTTTCTGGCTTTCAAGTCGCCGAATAAATGGGAAAAATCCCATGTGTTCGTTAGAGAGACAGACAGACAGGCAGACAGATGTGGACACGGTCTGTGATGTAATGAAGTAGTTGGTCAACTTGCGAAGAATACCAAAGGCAAATAGTTGACCAGTTGCTGTATCCCTCACACTGGTCTGAAACCCAAGGCTCAGGCTGATGTCAAAGACCTCTGGCAAAAGGAATGGAACTCGCGGGACGCATAACAAGCCCTTCCAAATCCGCCCAAACCTGAAAAGGGTTTTTAATTAACCAAGTCCGTTGGCGGCCATAAGGAAGAAACGGTCTGGTGCCGTTAGCGCACAGGCCAGCCTTTTCCCACCCACTCGTATGTTTGAAGAGGTGAAGAAGCTCCGTAGTGCGTTTCCTTGTGGTGTACGACGTACTATCAAACATGTTCTGATAGAGTGTTGGGACTTACTTCCTGTCAACGTAACTGAAAGAGATGAACTTGTTTGATCTTATCTAAGATTTCTGAGGAAGAAAGATTTTAATGAAATTCTGCTTTTGTTTTGTTTCGTTTTTTTGTTTGTTTTGTTTTTATTGTTATTTTAAATAGATATATTTGTCTTTTTTTTTAAACTATTCTGACAGTTGACGTCCTCGAGGTGACTGCCCTGATATGACCCTTTGCGTCGGCTGGGTCACTGAGCAACCATCCCCCCTTCCCCTTTCCCCCCCCCCCCCCTCCCTCCCCCCCCCCCCCCCCCCCTCCTTACTCACTCTCTTGCTCAAAGACACCGTCCTCCTCTTCATTTGTCAGACGCGAAGAAAACATACAACATTCAGTGTCATTACTGAGCAGTGGACCTATGAAACATGTTGATCTGACTGAGGTTTGCAGGTAGTGCGTATTTTAATTGTGGAGTTTGTCTTCTCCAAATCAAACTAGTCTAGACTACTGAGTCTGTGGCATTCAAACTCTTACGGTTACATGGAGATGAGATAATATGGAAAAAAAAAAAAGAGAGATGGTGATTATCACTTTTCGTGATTCGGCCGCCTTCCTCGGTTGAAACGTGATATATGAAAAGCGGTTGCTTCAAGAAGCTGATTGTTTTATTCGCGTCGGAGGAACCAGTTTGACTGTTTAATTTCATTCAATACCCTATGTAGAACTTTGATTTTGTTGCCAGATCAAACTGAGTTGCTTTTATTGAATTGGCGAAGGAATCTTGTAATTTGATTCTGATTTTTTTTAATGCTTTGGTGTGTGTGTGGGGAAGGGGGGGGGGGGGGAGGAGGGAGAGAGGGTCGGAGGGGGGGGGATAAAGAAGTGTAGTCGAAACAAGGCAGACTCCGCACAGGTCCGGCCTTTGAATCTCTTCATGAGTGGCAACCTATAAGTCCGTTTCATTCCCAGGGGAGTTAGTTGGAAGATACAGCCTGAAAGAGTTAACTTACCATGTTGTTTATTTTTCTTAGGATATGGCGGGGGGGGGGGGGGGGGGGGGAGGCACGAGGCGTGAATACTTTTTACTTCACAAGAAAGTTTTTAACTTTGGAACATATATAATATTTAGGACTGTTATTAATTCGTGCAGGTCATTTCGTATTGTTCTTGATTGTTAAGAAAGATGTAATGATCTTGTTGAATTGTTGTTGGGCCCAATCTTGGATCCGCACACTCTCCGCGGTTCTGCACCAAACGTGAACCCGGTCCGTCCTCCAGCCACACTGACGGCATCCCTCGTGCGGACAGGGGCATGGCTGGGAGCTGATAGACTTCTCTGCGGGGCGTATGGTGGTGGGGGTAGGGGGGGGGGCGTCTCTCTTGGTGATGGATCGCTGCATCCATGCGACTACAGAAGTGGCTGGACTGCGTGGGAGTGGTCGACTGTTTCCATGTTGGCGACCAGCACTACCGGCTATGGTTGATGGGTAAGAGGACCCACTCCTGCGCAGAGGGCGAAGATCTTTGGTGGACTCCGAAGCAGTGCTTTGTCCAACAGTCATCCTGCTATTCCTGGAGTCGGACTCACGCGGATACGAGAGGTCGCGCTTTGGAATGAAGAAAGGCCCCGCCTGGTGCCCCTGAAAACAGCCTGGTTGGGGTAGAGCCTACAGGGCGCAAAGTCGAAGAAGAAAAGACAGACAGGAGATGTAGTCTTCCGCCGACCAGCATGCACGAAAAACTGTCTCTGACCATCAGACCTGGGATCCTGAAATATATTCTTGTAATCCGCCAGGAACCTCCAGTGGACGGTACCCAGTCAACAATAAGTTTCTCCCTCTGCGAGCATAGAGCCAAAACATAATTTATCACAACAATGCGAAGTAGCATACCCAGAGAAAATTTACACTGCATCACAACAGTCCTTTAAGATTCCACGGTGATACGAGGAGTGAATCTCCAGTTTCCTCACCATATTTATCCTGGTCATCAAAGTTTGCTTCCGTCGAGTCGCGTTAGTTTGTGTGACTCGTCCAACTATACCATCAAACCAGATGACGAGGCCTTAATTTTCGGCGTCCGGGAACACGATGCCGTATCTGGGTCACATATAACCTTGGGGGGGTCACGATGTTGGGTTTACCACATGGTCTTTTCAGTTTAGAGGCGAGCTTGTGTAGATTTGTTGTTTGTTTGGTTTTGCTTTGTTTTGTCATTTTTTCCGGAAGCGAGGCGGATTACTTTGTTTGATATTCGCCTGCTTTTACTCTGATGCGGGTTCGGTGGGGTCGGCGGGCTATAAAATACCAGCACTTGAACCTGATACGAAGGCCACATTGGGTCTGAGGAGGTCTCGGGTCAATGCGAAGTGTGGCATCATAATGACCTTACGTAATCATCTGCTTTGTGCGTGTGTGTTTAGTGTGTGTGTGCTGTTTAGATATTGAAGATGTTTGTCGAAAACTCACGGGGACTGTTTTGCATTCTGTGCCAAGGCAAGCATTGCTTTTCATTCTTCTTAATAACGTTTATTTGCCATTTTGATGTCGTTTCGCGGCAATGTTTAGCCTTGTGTTTTAGGGACATTTTTCCTTCTTCTTCTTTCAATAAACTTCGGGGTCTAGCGACGCGGAGTGGAAAACGCGATATAACGCAGGCAAGCGATTTTTCCTCTACTCCCACCCAACATTGATTCGGCGGCGCGGGCCCAAACAGGCCATATTAACCAGAATCAAAACAAACCGCTACCAGTAGTGCACGTACGGCGCCGGTGCGGTTGACATTGTCCTGAGTTGAACACAGGAGGTAGAGGAGAGAGTTGGGGGGAGAGAGCAGGGGGGATGTGCTTGGGATGGGGGGTGGGGGGAGGGGGGGGGGGAGGTTGCTGTCGCCTGGAAAAGTGCCACCTGCCAGTTCTTCCAGCGTGCATAGACATTGACATCACGGAAGATCACAACCAATCATTCAGCAGTCAGGGGCCCAAGTGGCGACAGCGGCAATTGCCGGGCCGGGTGGATTAAAAAGCGGCCCTCAGTGGTTGGAGCTCGATGCTCTCGCTCGCTGTACGGGAGGGAGGAGGAGGGAGGGGTTTGGAGGAGAAAAAAAAAGAGAGAAAAAAAGGTAGGCCTACCTCTATGTATAGCGCTCGTTCCCTCGCGCTCGGATTGGGATGGGGTCTCAAGCAGCGGGCAAGCTAGACTTGCTACAAGTTTTCCCCGTGAACCTTTTTTTCTCTTTTTTTTTTTTTTTTTCTTTCTTCTTTCTTCCCTCTCTTCGAAAGTCGAGTACAGCTTTTTCTTATCGGTTACGTGTGTGTTCCGCTGACTTGGGTGACCGTGCGGCATGAACTCTACGCCGCATATCTGGCCTTGAGTAGTTTCCCTCTCTCTGCCTCCTCTCCTCTCTCCTTATCCCGTACCCCCCTCCCCCTCTCCTCACACGCCACAACCACCTCCGGCCCCTTCCCGCTCCCTCTTCCCCAAAGCCCTTCCCCTCTCCACCGCAACCCCTCACCCACCTCTTCTCACCTCTTGTTTCTTCTTTTTCCCAGCACTCTCATTACCATTCTCGCCCCCGCCTGCTTCCATGTTCTCTCTTATTTCAGGGAGGGTGGGTGGAATCTTGCTATTGGTGGGAGAAAGGGTTTTTTTTGGTTCGAAAACAACTGAAAAAACGGATTGCTTGAGTTTGTTTTTGTTATTGTTTTGGGTGTGTGTGTGTGTGTGTGTGTGTGTGTGTGTGTGTGTGTGTGGTTTTCTTAACATAGGTACTAAAAAATCAAAGGAACACATACCAGCATCGCTTGAATCTGTTTCCTTATTAAACAAAGTTGCATACGAAAGCATGCCACCCAGCAATTTAGCCCTGAAATTGACGGACCCCCCCCCCCCCCCCCCCCCCCCCCCGTTCCATTCCATTCCCTGCCGTTCTACTTTAAAATTTTGTGAAAACTGCGATTTAAGATCAAATGGTGTAGGACTTGTTTCAACATCTATGCTCTGTTTATTAGAACAAACAAACAACTAAAAATGAACAAATACGTGAACTAAAGAAAAGAGGTTAGGGGGCCATATAATTGATTGACAGGAGCCGAAATTTTCGTATCTGACTCTCGGCCTTACTTTCGTGTCAACCGAGGTTTAGGCCTGCTGGCCTCGTGTGGCGTCGGCCGTGAGGGCCTAACACCATTTGCGCCTTGTACTATTAGTACCAACCCCTTTTAGGGACCAGTGCCATTACAACCAAGTGCTATTAGGACCCAGTACCATTAGGTTTGGTGCTATAAGGTCAAGTACCATTAGCACCAAATGCTTGGGGCCAAGTGCCATTAGAACCAAGTGCTATTAGGGCCCAGTACCATTAGAGTCAAGTGCTATAAGGGCCAAATACCATACCATTAGAACCAAGTGCTACTAGGGTCTAGTACCATTTGGCCCAAGTGCTATTAGGCCCCAGTACCAATAGAACCAAGTGCTATTAGGCCCAGTACCATTAAGACCAGTGCTATTAGGACCCAGTACCACTAGGACCAAGTGCTATTAGGGCCAAGTACCATTTGGACCAAGTGTACTATTAGGGCCCAGTACCTTTAGGCCCAGTACCATTAAAAGCCCATTACCTTTTAGGCCCATTACCTTTAGGCCCAATACCATTAGAGCCCAGTACCTTTAGGGCCCAGTACCTTTAGGGCCCAGTACCATTAGGCCCAGTACCTTTAGGGCCCAGTACCTTTAGAGCCCAGTACCTTTAGGGCCCAGTATCATTAGGGCCAGTGCCTTTAGGGCCCAGTACCATTAGGGCCCAGTACCATTAGGGCCCAGTGCCCTTAGGGCCCAGTACCATTAGAGCCCAGTACCATTAGGGCCAGTACCATTCGGGCCCAGTACCCTTAGGGCCCAGTACCTTTAGGGCCCAGTACCATTAGGGCCCAGTACCATTAGGGCCCAGTGCCCTTAGGCCCAGTACCATAAGCCCAGTACCTTTAGGGCCCAGTACCATTCGGCCCAGTACCTTTAGGGCCTAGTACCATTCGGGCCCGTGTCTTTAGGGCCCAGTACCTTTAGGGCCCATTAACTTTAGGGCCCAATACCTTTAGGGCCCAGTACCATTAGGGCCCAGTACCATTTAGGCCCAGTACCAAGAGCCCAGTACCATTAGGCCCAGCACCATTAGAGCCCAGTACCATTATAGCCCAGTACCATTAGGCCCCAGTACCATTAGAGCCCAGTACCTTAGGGCCCAGTACCTTTAGGGCCCAGTACCTTTAGGGCCCAGTACCATTCGAGCCCAGTGTCTTTAGGGCCCAGTACCTTTAGGGCCCAGTAACCTTTAAGGGCCCAGTACCAAGAGCCCAGTACCGTTAGAGCCCAGTACCATTAGAGCCCAGTACCTTTAGGGCCAGTACCATTAGGGCCCAGTACCATTAGGGCCAGTACCTTTAGGGCCCAGTACCTTTAGGGCCCAGTACCTTTAGGGCGCAGTAACCATTAGGGCCTAGTACCATTAGAGCCCAGTACCCTTAGGGCCCAGTACCAAGAGCCCAGTACCATTAGGGCCCCAGTACCATTAGGGCCACTACCTTTAGGGCCCAGTAGCATTATTAGAGCCCAGTACCTTTAGGGCCCATTACTTTTAGGGCCCAGTACCATTAGAGCCAATACCTTTAGGGCCCAGTACCATTAGAGCCTAGTGCCATTAGGGCCCAGTGTCTTTAGGGCCCAGTACCATTAGAGCCTAGTACCATTAGGGCCCAGTACCATAGGGCCCAGTACCATTTTTAGGCCCAGTACCTTTAGAGCCCAGTACCTTTAGGGCCCAGTACCATTAGAGCCTAGTGCCATTAGGGCCCAGTTACCTTTAGGGCCCAGTACCATTTTAGGGCCCAGTACCATTAGGGCCCAGTACCTTTAGGGCACAGTACCTTTAGGGTCCAGTACCATTTTAGGGCCCAGTACCATTAGAGCCCAGTACCTTTAGGGCCCAGTACCATTAGGGCCCAGTGCCTTTAGGCCAGTACCTTTAGGGCCAGTACCATTTAGGGCCCAGTACCATTAGGGTCCAGTACCTTTAGGGCCCAGTACCATTAGGGCCCAGTACCTTAGGGCCCAGTACCATTTAGGGCCCAGTACCATTAGGGCCCAGTGCCGTTAGGGTCCAGTGCCGTTAGTTCTCAGTATCGTTAGGGTCCATGCCGTTAGGGTCCAGTGCTGTTAGGGTCCAGTGCCTTAGGGTCCAGTGCCGTTAGGGTCCAGTGCTGTCAGGGTCCAGTGCCGTTAGGGTCCAGTGCTGTTTAGGGTCCAGTATCGTTAGGGTCCAGTGCCGTTAGGGTCCAGTGCCATTAGTTTCCACTACAATTAGGGTCTAGTGCCGTTCACGGTCCAGTACCGTAAGGATCCATTCCGTTAAGGCTTGGCGCCGTTTGTGACCATACTGTTTGGACCTATAGTTCTATTAGGGTCTAGTATCATAGGGCCCGAGTGAGAGGGCTGGCCCACAACCATCCTGAATCCAGACTCTTAAACGACGCTGAACTGGTGGTAGATGGGTAGCGGGTCAGGAGGGGGAGAAGGGGGTCGCTAATCACTAGTTCCAAACTTTTGATAGAGTCCGGTTGACTGGAGAGAGCTGTACGTCACCAAATGCCTGCCATTCCAGAAACGCCTGATGAAGTAGTGACTGTAAGACAGTGGATGTGAACGTTGGAGCTGGATGTCGTTTGTAAAGATACCACGGCAACGACGTCCTTTTTTGCAGCAGACTCCAGTCTGGCAAAACCTGCGACGATGCTAGAAGTCTACATGGAGTCGATATTCCGAAGCTGCTGCCCTCGTCCGTACTGCCGGTTCCGCTCCATGATGGGGGGGGGGGGGGGGCCGTTGTGGGAACATAGAGATGTGGGAAATGACAGAGATGTGGACCGTACAGATGTGAAAACAGAGAGATATTTGAAGACAGAGATGTGGGAACTTAGAAATGTGGGAACATGGATGGACTCCGATCCAACACTGAGACCCACCCCAACCACCATGTCTCCGCACCCACGAGTGCACAAGCAAACTACGACTGTAGAAGGATGCCTACCTAAAAAAAAAAAAAAGAAAGAAAAGATTACGACAGAAACTAACCACAAGTATCAATGGGAGGAGCCGTTCACTGTTCCCTCGTGCCGGTGTTCCCCCGCACACACACACACACACACACACACACACACACACACACACACACAATACACACACACACACACACACACACACACACACACATACGCGCGCGCGCGCATACGCACACGCACGCACGCACTTACACACGAACCACACACAGACACACACACGCGCGCGCGCGTACGCAACCAGTCCTATCACCTTTTGCCCTTTCCTTAACCCAAACCCTAACCTAATCCAAACCTGACCTAACCTAACCTTACCCTAACCTAATCCAAACCTAAACCTAACCTGGTACGCCTGTCACAAACCAGGTGGCCCCTGTGGCTACACACCACATTATGGATTGGCACCAAAACGCCACATAATCCATGTAAGTGTTTCGAGCCATACCATAAATTGAGCCAGCATTTAATGTTAAACTGATAATTGGCCATATGAAAGAAACTGAGGAGAATCAACTTTAAGACACAATAAGAATTCTCAAAGCAGTGTAATTGCGCCAGTCTATTAAATACTCGACTGCTTAAGCGGGGCCTTGCGGCATTAATTGTTGGTGTGCAGCCTGCCACTGCTGGCATCGGGAACAACGGTATGGGGGAACAGCGACGTCACCGTCAATGAGAAAGGGGCATCCGAACTGACCTTGACATCGGAGGGGACAAAAAGAGTCACGGAACTGCAGAAACGTGTTCATCCTCAAAACTGACCATGTCGTCAGAGGGACATGAAGGTTCGCAGAGCCGGACACAAACTTTCATGTTATGATCGATGATCAAGTTAGGTTGTGCAATATTTTTCGTGAACGTCAAAAGTGAAGTGCACGAGTTGCTCGTTTTGACTTTAATTATTACTTAGGAAGAAGGTAAGACCAGAAGAATTTCTCTCTGTTGTTTCTTTTCAGATTCCAACCGAATGATTTAACTGAAGCGTGATATACGCCTACAACAGATTGTTTGCTTTACTTCATTTCAGTAACTTTGATCGAAGTAAACGGTAAATTCAGGCTATAATATCACTTGTTGACGTGTCTTATGTGTATATCTATACATACATGCATACATACATACATACATACATACATACATACATACATACATAAGTTGCATATTATGGACACTGATAGCTCATAACATTCTCAGGAAGTCTCTTTCACCAGGCTGAATAAGATAGACATTGTTCTCATTTTGCTTTGGTCACATATCAGACATAAAGGCTTTACATCAGACTTCATGAACATCTTCTGCAGAGCTATTGCACCTGAAAGGATTTTTTTTTTAAGTTTCTAAAAGAGGTAAACATTTTTCGTCTGATTTCAGATTTCATTGGTGACAGATTTTAACGAAATTCTTGCGAGATTCTTAGAAAATCTGTGTTGATAAGTTACGTTGTATATGTTTTTTTTTAAATCTGCTTTGAGGCTTGACGTCAATGGGATGACAGCCCTGATATGGCCCGAGTCGAGTCACATTGACAAAAAGAACAGCCACTTTTGACACGACCAGTTTCCTGTCTCACGGATTCCATGACTATTCGCAAAGCATGATGGGGCATGGTTGTCTCTCGTAAATTTGGGTTTTCCTGTCCGTCAGTCTGGATTGAACTCATCCAGTTTTACAATGTTGTTTTCAGGGGGTCAGATTCTCAAGGCCGTTTTTCGTTGGATGAACTTTAAGATGGCGTCCCAAGGTCATCGTTTGTAGTTATGCGCTTGTATTTATATCATCATGGGAGCGAGAGTTACCAAGCTTGTTTGTTATTACTGGTTTCTGTTCCCTGCCTCATTTAAGATTTCTCTTGATACCAATCAAACCGAGCTTACCTCTATTTATACTGTTGTCCATGTGTTTGTTTTTACTATATTCAAACTCCAAAAGGCTGTGCCAGTCTTGAATAACAGTCAGTTTGTGTTTGTTGATTTCTCCAGTTGTTGTGTAAATGTGTCTGGTATTGAGTGTGTAGGCAAACTTGGAACTATCCCGTTTGGGGATGTCTCCTTGTTGTTCTGTGTCCTCTATCTGTCATTTCTGCCAGGTGATTGGGTGTCGAAAGCAGCGTTCGTTTGGTGTTATGGGTGTGTAATTTATTTCGTCATGCGAGCAAGTGTTACCCTACGTGTTTGTTACTTACTGTTTACTGTTCCCTGCCTCATTTAGGGTTTTCCTCCAAGGTCATCTAGTTACGCACCCTCGGAGATCCCGGCGATCTTTATCGTTGTTCTTTAACTGCGGGATCCGTACATATAAGTTTGTGGTTATCCAAAATCGCGGAGTTACACGGAACAAGGGGATCCCAGCTTCGTGGCGAAAGGGTCGCGCAGAAGGAAAGAACAACATCATGCTGCAGAGATTGAAAAAGAAAAAGAAACAAAGAAGGAATAAGAAATAAGGGAAAAAGAAAAAGAAAAGGATCATGCTCTATGAAGTGTCGTGGTTCGCGCAAAGAGAAATAACCGTGCAGGAGCTTTCCTGTTATGTAAATCAGTGTGTGCTTTGTTGACCTAAATTATCGCTGTCAATTCATTAGCAAGCCTTTCATTCGGTACGGCTGTAATGGTCATGAAGATAATACTTTAAAAGCAAGTACGTGACCTTCTAATTTTGTTTTAACGAAGTGGTCATCCAAAATCAGATCCACAGCCTATAGTCCAAACAGTTCCAGACCGAAGGACCTGCCTCAGACTGGCTCCAGCGAGCAGTATTTTGGAGAGCGTGTCACTCCTACCCCGTGCCGCTATTCCCCCGTACACACACACACACACACAACACACACACACACACACACAACCACCCACACACACCACGCACACACAGCGCACGCACGCACGCACGCAACGCATCCGCACACACACACAACACACACACACACACACACACACACACATCCAAACCGAAGACTTGTACTCTTCCCTTCATCCAAACCCTCACCTAACCTAACGTAACTTCAGCCCAACCTAAACAAGTTACTGACCGTGATGTACAGGCTCCCACCCCCCCGCAGAGCTGACGCGGAATGCTATGGTGGGGGAGGGAAGGGGGGGGGACGTAGCGCATGCCCCGATTGAAGGTGGATGCGTTTGTTCTCTCGAACAGGACAATTGTCATCAGCGTAGCCAACACGTCCAGACTGTGTCACTGCTTCAATCAAACACCGTACAGAAAGACCGTCATCAGGTGAAGTTTTTTTTTCTGATCAGAAAAATAAGAATAATCAAACAAGCAATCATTTTTTTAAAAAAGAAAGTGGGGGGGGGGCAAAAATTCGCTTACCACCCCCTCCCCCTCCCCATTTGTTAATTGATTGATTGATTGATTTGTCTATTTATCTTTCTTTCTTTAGAAAAGCCTAACCCTGGCAATTGGTGCGATGAGCCAGCGTTGCTCCTTACAGGACTAACTGAAGATCTGAAGTACATGACTGGATTTTGTTAACTTTTTATGTTGTGCGCGTTGTTCTCTGTTTTGTGAGATGAGTCCCGTCTTCTGTTGATTTTTAAAGCTTCATTGACAGTTTTGTTTTTAATCAGGGCTTGTTTTTTCTTAGAGATTTGTTTCCACCTAGCGTGGTATGATTAAAGGTTTTGACACCACACAGTTCTTGGTCATGGTGCATACGAACCTCTCTGTCACTGTCCCTGTCTACCTGTCTGTCTGTCTGTCTCTCGTGTGTGCATGTGTGTGTGTGTGGTGTGTTGTGTGTGTGTGTGTGTGTGTGTGTGTGTGTGTGTGTGGTGTGTGTCGCGCGCGTTCGCATATACGTGTATGTGTGTGTGTGTGCGCGCGCGTGCATAAGCTCGAATTTTGTGTGTGTGGCAGCGCCGCGCGCGTGTATGTGTGTTTTGTGTGTGTGTGAGCGCGTGAATAAATGTTGTATGGGGGTTGCATTTGTTATAAATAGACTTCTAACCTTTTGGCAGATGTGTGATTTGTATTACTGTGTATTATTCATTGGAAAGAGCTTTGAGGCTCTTCTCACAAACTACAGAGCTGAAGAACAAGCCCTCCTGTAGGCTGCCTCCATCATCCAGAACACAGACAGTGATACCTGTCAAGTTGTCTTCCTATCTGACGCCCTCTCTGTCCTGCAGGCATTTCAGAACAGCAAACTCACAAGCCTCAGCGAAGCACTGGAGAAATTGCTACTAACAGACGAGTGGTGCTCCGTGGATTCCAGGCCACTGTGGGATACCAGGCAACGGGTTGGCTGATTACCTGGCGAGGAAGGGTGCTAAAGAGGAGCAGAATAATAAGAGCATCACCTACAGCGAGATGCGAAGCATCATCCGGACTATCATAACGCCCAGGACACCCAAGGATGATTATCATCTGTTGTCCAGAGAGCAACAAAGCGTCCTGGTGAGGCTCCGCGCCGGGCACAACGACTTAACAGTCACTGTACCAAAAGCTCAAGGTGGTGCCTTCTCCAGTCTGTCCTTGAGGGCAGGAAGAACAGACAGCGGAGCATGTGCTCCAAAAATGCCCATTGCATGAACAGCCAAGGAGAGAGGTGTGGCCAGCAGATAGAGCTCTATGACGAAGCTCTACGGCAATCTACAAGACCTGGAGAACACGGCCTATTCATCTCAAGGGCTGGACTGACCGTATAGAAAGAAGAAGAGGCTGTTCTCAGGAGAAAAGCGCTTAACGTTTGTCTATTTCTATGATTACTTACTATCGTTCTAATTTGACTGTTAATACTTTCTCGTTTTGGTTTGTTTGGATAAGTGCTTTGTTTTACTTCTTTAACATTCTTCATTTTATTTGAATTTGTGCACTAAGACATACATTTCTTGTGTTTCTGTTGCCTGTTCAAAAATCTGAAC
>CM031597.1:76747242-76887242 GCA_018398815.1 Conus ventricosus
ACCAAAGTTTTTCATACACAATATATTTCTTAATTCCCTATTTTCTTCCCATCACCCCCCCCCCCCCCCCCCCCCCCCCCCCCCCCCCCCCCACTCCCCCCCACCCCTAAAGTCCAAATCTTTCCCAAGTCATAACTATGATGACAGAGGAGTTGTTGGCCCGCGCTTGCTTTTTCCCTCACTATTAGATGTTCATTTTTGTATTTGTCTGACTTTATTCATGTTTAAAAGGCTGTGCCAGTCTTGAATAAAAGTTACTCTGTGTTAGGTTTTCTTATGGGAGCAAAAGTTACCCACTTGTTTACTGTCAGTTGTGAATGGTTTACTTCAGTCTTTCTTTCTCTGACCTGTGAACATGCTCTACTTTGGCTCTGTGCTCTGACTTACAGACACACACCAGACCTGTGTTCTGTGAATGAAGCTGTCTCCATTTCAACTGTGTAATTCCTAAGAGAACTGGAATACTGCCACATGGAGAGACATATATATATATAATATATATATATATATACTACTGGCAAAAAGTTAAGGGCCACTTCCAATGACATCTCCCAGACCACAACAGCTCGGCCAATTTCAAGACAAACTGTCTCAGAATGATCAAAATTTATATAAACACCAAATTCATGTCAACATTGAACTAAATCAACGAATCGGACGCGAACAGTGAGCTTTAATGTCCAGTCACCCTTCTTCAGCAAAGTCACAAAAGCCACCAGTGAAAACTGCACCACTCAGTACTGCGTGTGACCACTGTTTGCTGCCAGGCATTCAGCGCAGCGTCGATGCATGGTGTCCACCAGGGTCTGTAGAGTATGGCCTGCCACTCCTGCTGAAAGAAAAGACTGAGCTGGGCCACGTCAACAGGAGGGCGGTGGTTGTTGGCTACCCTCCAGCCAAGGATATCCCAGAGGTGCTAAACTGGAGCGAGATCGGGTGAACAAGCTGGCCACTGGAATCTGATGATCCCCTCTTGCTGTGGATAATTGTCCACAACACGGGCTCGGTGTGGCCAAGCACTGTCATCTTCCAGAACAGCAGCATTACTCATGGCCTGAAGAGCGGGCTGGATCAGAGGGCGTACAATCTCATCACGGAACCATACCACTGTCAATGTGCCTTCAATGACGTAAAGGGGAGGTTCTGTCTTGATGACTGAAGCCACCCCAGACCATTACAGAACCCCCTCCGTAGCGATCCACCTCACGAATTGTGGCATCAAGAAAACATTCTCTCACCCTTCACCGCACTTGGGTCCTGCCGTCGTTGAAGGCCAAGCAGAAGCGGGACTCATAAGAAAACAGAACCTGAGACCACTGCTGCTTCGTCCAGCGAATGTGCTGACACCAGTCTGCATTGGCTCTGCAGTGACCTGGAGTTAGGCAAGGGGTACTCGGACTGCTGATCTCCGGGAAGACAGCGAGAACTCATGCAAATGGTTGCAAACTGTCCTTCTGCTGACATTGACGTTCGAAGCCTACATGAGCTCACGCCTCAGGGTGGATGAGGTGGACGGTCGGATTGTGTAGGGCGGTACAGCATGAGGAATCGGTCATCATGTCTGTTGGCACACCCAGGACAACCTGGTCGTGGCCGATCCTGTACACTTCGGGTGACCTGGAACCTCTCTAAGAGACACTGGATGACAGAGTGAGACATGTTGAGACGCCTGGCAACCTCAAGGCCCGAAATCCCCTCTTCACTCAACACTAAGGCGCGTCCACAGTCTGCAGTGTCCAGTCTTTGCCTATGTGCCATGCTTTTTGAACAGGCTTGAAAGGCTATTCAGTCTACTGATTTATAGCCAAAGACAGGTGAAATGTGTTCATCTTAGACGTGCCTTGCACGTGCATCATGAATCAACATGGACACTTTGCCCTTTTTTTCCAATCACATTTGCTACCACAGCCATTCAGATTACAGATTTTTCATACTTTTGGCACATGCAGCTGAACCCCATCTTGTAAAGCAGTGGGTTTGTTTGGTGTTGTGCAACCACTGAGGTCTGTCTGGTCAATGTTTGTAACCGGGTTTGGGTAATTGTATTGGTTTCAGGTCTAATAATTACAAGAACAAAAAGGGACGTCCAAATGAGAGCTGGCCTCAACTTTTTGCCAGTAGTATATATGAATTCAATGCACACATCTGTCTCCTAAATTCACTCCATTCCTTTTTTAACTTTCATACTGAGTCAACAGACACTGCCAGCCACACCAGATTCCCAACATCACCAAGGGATACTGACGATAGTCAGCCCTTCAACAATCCCAGTCATTTAGTCACTGCAAATATTGCTTGGTCAGCTGTTCAAGGGCATTACCCTCTTCCTATTATGTCTCTACTACTTCCTTAGAAGAAATTTCATCTGAGTCCATTTATTTTTTGCTTTTATTGTTGTTGTTGTCCTAGATTACGCCTCAAAAAAAGACCTAGATTAAGGACTTGCTAAAAACAATCTGTTGGACCTGTCTTACATAATTTCCTGTGCTCCCCTGGTTCAGGCAATTTTTCAGGAAAATTCTCTGATTCTGAAAAACACTCCTTTGGCTTTTCTGACCGAGCATTCTCCTTTCGATCCTAAGGCAACCCCGTTTCAGCTCCAACTTTCTATCACTTGAGAGTCTTCAGATCAGTTAGTCTCCGCATTTCATTTTTCTAATTATCCCCTCACTCCCTCCTAAGTATCTTGAGGCAGGGCACCATCTCTGAACAAATTTTTTTCTTTTGAAAATGATATACACATACGAGCACAGTTTGATTTTCAATTCAATCTGAAATCACTTCCTATTCATTTCTCATGCACTTGCAGTCAGATGTTATGTTAGGTTAATTCTAAACGAAGGCTGTGATCAAGAAACTATCTTGGCTTTAGTGGGTTTACTATGCCATAATCAGTGACAAAACCAGTTACACATAGTAAATAATATACACATATACAAACAGATACACCAAATATACAAATGATCGATTCGCAAAAAGATAATATACTGCTCAAAACAATTTAAGAGCCACCTGCATTTTTCATATGGTTTAGATAACGCATCGTAGTGTATAGAATTTAAAGCTTTTGTCCAATTTTTGCACTGAAAGTGTGACAACTGCTTCAATGCAAAACTGGTTTTGGCATGTGTTCAGTTGAATCCGAGTCTAGTGGGTTGAACCGAGTTCACAAAAGAAAAACACGAAAACATGGTCGCGGTTTGTGAGCGCACAGCTGAGGCAGCAGAGTTGGGCTGACTGCAAACCGCATTGCACATGCAAGTCGTGCCTTTACTGAACACATGGCAACCAGTTTTGCTGACCAGTGGGTATAAAAAACCCGCTTTTGGGGTGTTTTTAACCATGCCACCAAGACGGAGATAAAATGACACTGACCGGGGAAGGGCTGTTGCTTGGCTTCAAGAACGTGTAGGTGTCAGAGAAGTTGGTTGTCGCCTTCAAGTGCATCATGCTGTCATCCAAAGACTTCATGACCGCTTCAACGCCACTAGTAGTACTGCTGAACGAAGACGGTCTGGCCGGCCTAGGTCCACCACCAGACAGCAGGACAGACTGCTGGTTCTGACAGCACTGAGACAAAGAACTGCCACTGCAAACAACCTCAGGCGACAACTGCGTGCTGCAGCGAACGTCAACATTTCCGACCAAACTGTTCGGAACCGCCTGAGAGAAGTTAACCTCCGAGCAAGACGGCCAGCTGTTTGACCTGTGCTGACGGCGGCTCACTGTAGGGCGCGACTGACCTGGTGCCGAGCTCATGTGGCCTGGACGAGGCAGCATTGGGCCCGGGTGATGTTTTCCGACGAGTCACGTTTTGCTCTTCCACAATGGTCGCATACGTGTCTGGAGGCGGACAGGGGAACGCTACCAAGAAGCCAACGTAATTGAACGGGACCGGTATGGCAGGGGTCTATCAAGTTGCGGGGTGGCATAGGAAGGAACTTCAGAACCCCCCTGTACTGAGTTGAAGGCAACCTAACTGGTGTGGGGTACAGGGACAACCTTCTTCAACCTCTGGTCCTGCCCGCCCTGCAAACCCTGGGCCCTGACGCCATCCTTCAGGACGACAACGCCCGTCCCCACCGCGCCAGGGTGGTAAACGTCTTCTTGGAGGAGCAGCTGGTCAACCGCCTCGACTGGCCAGCGTCCTCGCCCGACCTTAACCCGATCCAGAATGCCTGGGACGTCCTAGGGCGCCTGCTTCATGAGAACCACCCTCCAGCAGTGAATCTGGGCCAGCTCTTCGACTTCTTGCAGCAGGAGTGGAACAACATCCCCAGCTGACTCTCAGGAGGCTTGTGGACTCTATGAGACAGAGATGTCTTGCTTGTATCCGCGCTAATGGCGGCCATACTGAGTATTGACATTGATTGTCATTTGATTTGACTGTTCTGATTTCTGAAATGAAGGTGTTCATCAATTAAGCCCATGAAGTTGTTTTTGAGCAGCTGTTATTCGATTATTTCTGATGTCATTGTATCGTTCCATAGATGAATTTTCAATTAAATTGTTTGACGAAGTTATTTTGTTTATCGGTGGAATTGTGTGTGAATGTTTTCAACTGGCTCTTAAATTGTTTTGAGCAGTATATATGCATAAAATTAAACCAAATTATAAGCGTTACTTACCTCCAGCTTTAAATCTCTGTGTAACGTCATCCTCTATTATGGCCTGAAGTGGAAAACACAAACAATTACATTTGTTTTCATGAATATAACAATATACTCATGCATGCACTCACATGTGTACTTTTACACACACACACATTATACACACACACACACACACACACACATACTTTCTCTCTCTCTCTCTCCTGTATACACCTATGGACAGTCACATATCCGCAGATACAAACTGTAGCTGCTGGCAATTTAACTGATCCCTCACTTCTGCCTGTAGAATTAATGCCTTATTCAATTAAAAACAATCAATCATCTGTATGTTCAACTAACTGATTACACATTCATATAAAATTCTGGACAAGATATAATGCACACACACACACACACACCACACACACACACACACGCACGCATACACACACACACACAAACACAGTGTGTACACATCCACACTCACACAGACAGACACACACACACACACTGGAGCATGTGTGAGCGCGCATGCACACACACACACACACACACACAAATTACCTCCATGCCACATTTTGAAAAGTAGCAAACGTCAGACAGTTCAAAGCTCTTTTTGAACGGCTCCCATTCTGGCTGAGTGAGTCCTTTGGTGAAGGTCAATTGGAAGTCTCTTTTTATTACATGAGCTGAAAATATAAATAAAAAATAAAATGCTCTCAACAATATCTGGGTAAGAAGTGTGTGCCCTAAATATCAACGTTACACAAATCAATATCAAAATAACAATTCAAAAACAACTCCATATTCTTTATCCTTCTTTTAGAGCACTACTGAAATTTTTCAAGACCACAATAAGTCATATGTGCAACACACATCCAAATTAAAATAAACAGAGACATGAATGCAGGATCTTTTCTGATCAGATGTTTTCCTTTTTTTTAACTTACTTCTCTCTTTCACTTGAAAATTAAAGAAGTACTGCGGATGATGGAAGTAATATTAAATCTGAGGATAGTCTTGCAAGCAAATCATGACTTTGTTTTGAGTGTGTATGAGTGTGAGTGTATGTGGGCATGTGTGTGCACATGCATAGGTGTATATTTGTGCGTGCTGCGCGGGTGTTGTTGTGTTGTGTGTGTGTTGTGTGGGGTGTGTGTGTGTGTGGTGTGTGTGGTTTGGGGTTTTTTGTGTAGTGCCGTGGGTGGGGAGACTGTGTGAGTGTAGGTGAGTGATATGTGTGTGTGTGTGTGTGTGTGTTGTGTGTGTGTGTGTGTGTGTGTGTATGTGCTAATGGTGTTGGTGTGTGTGGTGTGTGTGTGTGGGTGTGTGTGTGTGTGTGTGTGACAATGGTTTGTGAACCTGTGTGAATGTGTTGTGCGGGGTTTTTTTCCCCTTTCGTCTTTTGAGATGTTTCCTTAAAAAAAAAGTATGGAAAAAAATAGTTGGGGACAGGCCATGGCTGGAGATTTTTTGTGTTTAAGGCTTTTCCCTTTAAATGAAAAAAAAAATCCCTTCTTTTCTCGTCTTTTTTAAAATCCCTTGTGGTTGTACAAGGGCTTGAGTTAAATGGGCAAAAACGCCATTCTTCTGTTAAAACTGAACATTTTTACCAAGATAAATTTTGGAGTGATAGGGGTAGTCATTTGTTACCCCTGCTCCCCAGGAGGCCCACATCATATTAAAAAGAGGGAAAATTTCATTTTGGTTTGGGACTTCTAGTTGTGGAAAGCAAGAAAAGGAAATCAGTAAAGGACTTATTTTCTTCACTTTCACTTAAAAGCTTATCCTTGTCTTAGTTAAAGGTTCTTCCCAAGTGGTTCTTGTCACTGTCCCCTTTCTTCACCCAAAAGTCTTTTGTGGGCAATTTTTGTTTTTTTACGAACTGCAAAGAGAAACATATATGCTCATACATTAAGTCTTATGATTTTGGTACCATATGGGGCCCTTCAAAGCAACTAGTTTCAACCGACATTTAAAAAATTTTCATAAACCCAAAAAATTTCCCTCACTCTGAAAGTAAGCCCGGTTATACACAGCCATACACGGTCAAAGGATTTCTTATCTGTATATTATTTCCTCCAAACAATATATAAAAAAACAGTTGTGGTGGGTGTGTGTGTGAGTGTGTGTGTGTGTGGTTTTGTGTTGTTGGTGCGCATGTGGGGTGGGTTGTGTCCAGTCATAAAGGGATCACTACCTTTAAATTTAAATGATTTTCTCAAAGTCTATAAAGAAAAAGGGAAAAAAACTATGCCCGAAATCCAGCCATCTTGTTAAATGGTAAAGCGTTCCCAAAAATTTTGGTGCCACAAAGCGCTGGGGGGAAAAAAAAAATGATTTCGCTAAAAATGTGACAAAATGTCACGGCTTGTAAGTAAAAACCCTCAAAGGGTTTACAAGAAGTAATGATTCTCATTGCCATTATGCATTCTTTTTTTAAAAAATCAAGAATATGGGAAAACCCTCTTGAGGGTGAAAGAAAGCTAATATTACACCTACAGAAATGGAATAAGGAGGGATCCAGGAAGTTACAGGCCAGTCAGTTTAACTTCAATGACATGCAAAAAATGTAAATAATTAGATGTTGTTGTTGATCATATGGTCAGGAATCAACTCTATACAGATTGTAAGCATGATTTCTAACGCAGAGACCTCGTGCCACCCTACTTTCGCTAGTTATGGAAGACTTTAGAAAAATATTAAACAGAGGAAGAACATCAATGCTATTCATCTTGATTTTTGAAAAGGGTTTGTTCCTCATTAACTCCGCCTTGTTGTAACCTTCGGGGAATACCCAGCCGGTCTCAAGCCCGGATAAAGGAGGAGGGCTGGGCATGGGGTTAACACCCCCATCCCGTAAAAACCACTTGTTACAGAAACGCCAACAGCAGACCAAGGATCTTCTACCCGGGAGAGGAAGGGTCCTCCTCAAGAGGACGTATGACGCCGTGTAGTGGAGCCGTGATCAACGGAAGCTACAAGGCTGACCCCCTTCTATCGACTAGGACCATCAACGTCGGAACATGGAATGTGAGGACCATGTATGAGACGGGAAAAACATCACAAGTAGCGGCAGAAATGAAAAGCTACCACCTCACTCTGCTTAGAATCAGCGAGACCCGTTGGACACAGTCAGGACAAAAGAGACTGCTCAGCGGAGAGATGTTGCTGTATTCCGGACCATGAAGAAGACAACATTCCACATACAGAAGGTATAGCACTCATGCTGTCTGGACCTGCTCAGCAAGCTCTGATAGCATGGGAAGCACACGAACCAAGAATCGTTGCAGCATCCTTCAGAACTAAGAAGAAGAAGATAAAGATGAATGTCATCCATTGCTATGCCCCAACCAATGACGGCGATGAAGAAGCAAAAGACCGCTTCTACGACAGACTACAGGACGTCATAGCCAAGTACCCAGAGAGAGATGTCAACATCCTCATGGGCGATTTCAATGCCAAAATCAGACAAGACAACACCGGGTATGAGGAAGTGATGGGAGACACAGACTGGGAGAGATAAACGAGAATGGCGAGAGATTTGCAGACTTCTGTGCTATGAACAACCTGGTCTCGGTGGCAGCATTTTCCCGCACAGAAGAGTACACAAAACCACCTGGATATCACCAGATCTAGCGACAGAAAATCAAATTGACCACATCTGCATGGCCAAGAAATTCAGGAGGTCCCTACAGGATGTAAGGGTGAGAAGAGGAGCAGACGTTGCATCTGACCACCACCTACTGGTCGCCAGGCTGAAGCTGAAATGAAGAACTGGATGAAACCAACTATAAAGAGGCAGAAGTACAACCTCAGCCTACTGAAAGATCCAACGACTAGAGAAGATTTCAAGCTGTCCCTCACCAACAAATACCAAGTGCTACAAGAACTACTTGAGGATGAGGCTGTCTGGAGACCCACTGGCAAAAAGTGAAGGAAACACTCACAACAACCTGTCAGGAAGTAGTGGGCCCCAGAGACACCAACAGAAGGAATGGATATCGGCAGACACACTGCGCAAAATCAGGAGAGAAAGCAGGAGAAGGCAGCCGTAACCAACAGCCAAACAAGGGCGGCAAAGGCGAAAGCACAAGAAGACTACACAAAAGCAACAGAGAAGTGAAGAATAGCGCAGAGCAGAGGAAGCAGCAGCCAGTAACCACAATGAAACAGCTGTACGACACCACCAAGAAACTGTCAGGGAAGTACAGCAGACCCGAGCGACCAATCAAGGACAAGGTAGGAAACACTGTCCAGGAAATGGAGCAACAACTGAGCAGATGGGCAGAGCACTTTGAAGAGCTTCTGAACAGACCCATCCCACCAAATCCCCCTGACATCGATCCAGCGACAGAGACCTTGACACCAACTGCGAGCAACCAACGCGAGAGGAGATCAGGAAAGCCATCCAGCTACTGAGGAACGGTAAGGCGGCAGGACCACCAGACAACATCCTGCAGAAGCACTCAAGGTAGACCTGGAAGCAACCGTAGAGATGCTCTACCCTCTTTTCGTGAAGATTTGGGAAGAAGAAGAGGTACCAGCAGACTGGAAGGAGGGCTACCTCATCAAACTACCAAAAAGGAGACCTCAGCAACTGCGCAAACTACAGAGGAATAACGCTTCTGTCAGTGCCAGGAAAAGTCTTCAACAGGATCCTTCTTGAGAGAATGAAATGTGCAGTTGACCCCCTCCTCCGAGACCAGCAGGCCGGCTTCCGCCAGAACAGACCATGCATTGACCAGATTGACACCTTGCGCATCATCGTTGAGCAGTCTTTAGAGTGGAACTCATCACTCTACATTAACTTCGTCGACTATGAGAAGGCGTTTGACAGCGTTGACCGCGAAACCCTCTGGAAGCTGCTACGCCATTATGGAGTGCCAACTAAACTGGTCACCTTGATCAAGAACTCCTACAATGGAATGACTTGCCGGGTGGTCCATCGTGGACAGCTCACAGATAGCTTTAGGGTGATGACTGGAGTCCGACAAGGCTGCCTCCTGTCGCCTTTTCTTTTCCTCCTGGTGATCGACTGGACCATGAAGAGGTCAACAGCACACAGAAGAAATGGAATCCAGTGGACACTATGGAACCAACTTGATGACTTGGACTTCGCTGACAACCTAGCCCTGCTTTCTCACAGCCACCAACAGATGCAAGACAAGACAACAGAGCTGGAAGCCACCTCCTCACAAGTTGGTCTCAAGATCCATGAGGGCAAGACAAGATCCTCAAGATCAACACGGAAAGTGAGGACCCAGTCACACTGCATGGAAGTGAGCTGGAAGAAGTGGAGGCCTTTACATATCTGGGCAGCATCATTGACAAGCAGGGTGGCACAGACGCAGACGTCAGAGCAAGAATCGGCAAGGCGAGGGCAGCATACTTGCAGCTGAAGAACTATGGAGCTCCAAGGTGGTATCGACTCGCATGAAGATCAGACTGTTCAACTCCAACATCAAGTCAGTGCTACTGTATGGAGCCGAGACATGGAGGACAACAAAGACCCCACCAGGAAAGTGCAGACTTTCATCAACAGATGCCTGAGAAGAATCCTCCAGATCCACTGGCCCAACACCATCAGCAACTCAGACCTGTGGCAGCGTACCAACCAACCGCCAACCGAAGATGAGATCCAGCGCAGAAGATGGGGATGGATTGGGCACACCCTGAGGAAGCCAGCCAGTAACATTACCAGACAGGCGTTATCATGGAACCCCCAGGGAAAACGGAAAAGAGGACGGCCAAGAAACACCTGGCGATGCGACCTTGAGGCAGACAGCAAGAAGATGGGACACACCTGGAAACAACTAGAGAGGGCAGCCCAGGACCAAGGACTCTGGCGGACTGTTGTCGGCGGCCTATGCTTCAGGAGGAGTGACGGGCAAAACTGACTGACTGACTTGTTCCTCATTAAAGACTGCTTAAAAAGCTTCCATACTGGAGTACAAGGTAATTCATTAACCTGGATAAGAGACTTCTTGAAAAATAGAAAGAAGTCAATCAGAAATAGAGATGCTTACACTGAGAGAGCTGATGTCAAAAATGGAATACCTCAAGGAAATGTACATTTGGCCATGTTGTTTTTGCAATTTTTCATTCAAGACAAGCCCAAACAAAAAATAAATTTGTAAAATAATCATTTGCAGATGACACAAAAACATGTAATACATCCTGTAATCATAACAAGATTTTGATTTACTAGTTCAGTTGTCAGAGACCTGGAACATCTATTTTATGCTTCTAAATGTAGAGCTATGCACACAGGAGGAAAAATCCCTGTAATGACAGTGCTATGATATAGAGGGCATTAAAATACCAGTTACAAAATGCACAGATGAGAAGGATTTCACAAACATTTGAAATTTAATCACCATATCAAAATTCAAGATCTTTATATAAGCAAATGAATTTACAGAGGAAATTATTCTGGTTTTGCATCGTTCCAATACATAAGTAGCATGCACGTGCAATGGGACAAAGATCAATACAAGCAGGGGCGTGGGGGTGGGGTGGAGAAATTAAGAACATATGGGTGAATAGATATTAAACTGAAGAAACACACACACACACACACGCACACACACACACACGTTTATGCCAAATGACAGCCATTACACATCACTACAACGTAATGAGTGGTTTTGGACATGCTTGATTGTTGGGAGACATGTTTTACAAAATGATTGTTTAACGGCCAACGGGTAGAAGCTATTCAGTGTTCTGGTGGTTTGTTTTGCTCTAAATACAGGGCTACCCTCTGCCAGAAGAAAGAAGATGGAACAGATGACTGGCTCGGTGTGTACTAAAGGATAAAATGGGTCTAGCTTTCCGTCTTCTGCTCATATTGTGGACTGTATCTACAGGTGATAGCTTTGTTATTGCCAAAATGATTTCTGAAGCCATCTTTACCACACTTTGTTTTGATTTCTGCCAGCAGTCACATCACATTTGAAACTAACTTTGGTATCCATCATGTTTTAGTTTAATAAGGCAATTAGCTTTCATTGAGAAGGTACAAGAGGAGCAACGAAATTATACAAAGGATTCAGACTTTTTCATATAGCGACAAGCTAAAATATTTCAGATTAACCATCTTAAAAGAGGGTGATCTCATTCAAATCAAGATTTTCAAAAATGTTTATAATGTTAATGTTTCCCTCTTGTCTCTGGCTGATGCAGATACATCCCAGACATTGATTGAGAAAGTGAATACACTTTCAAAAATGGACCAATACAATATGGTCAAAACTGCAGTGCTAATGCTGTACTCCTTCAATGTAGTAAACTGCCACTTTTTGTGCTTTCTTGCAAGCTGATGTGATACAGACATCCATATGAGCCTGTTGTTTGTGCTTTCTTGCAAGCTGATGTGATACAGACATCCCATATAAGCCTGTTGTTTGTGCTTTTTGCAAGCTGATGTGATACAGACATCCTATATGAGCCTGTTGTTTGTGCTTTCTTGCAAGCTGATGTGATACAGACATCCCACATGAGCCTGTTTGAGATTATATGCATTATTAGAAACTTTAATGATTCAACCTGTTTAATGTCTTGAAGAGAACAGGGAAACCTTCATTCTGGCTCACTTTCGCCCTCAACCAGTTTTCGGGCGAAAGTGAGCCAGAATAAAGGTTTCCCTGTTCTCTGACAAGTAAGACTTCAATAACTAAAAAATAACGATTATCTACAAACAAACATACTGTGCAGGGTTATCCGTTTTAATACTAATTTACTAAAGTTTTCAGAGAGTAGCGTAGGGAAAGTAGCCGGGACTGAACACGCCCCATAGAGTAACGTAGCGGAAAAGCAGCCGTGGCTGAACGCGCCTCAGGTAAGCCTTTAATTGCTAGTTGACGGCCTACCTAAGGACTCTGCACTATCCGATTACTTACCGCGTGACTGGGCATGGCGATTTTGAACCAACGCCAGTCTTATTAAATTAAGTGCAGGGCTTACACGCAGCTCTGCCTCGTCATTTCCATTGCTGGTGTTGAGTTGTGAAGTGGTATGTGTTTTCTGGAGACTTTAAAACTTTGGCTTGGATTGGGACAACTGTAGTGTGTGGACATATTTTTGCTGTGTGCGTGTTAATATTTGATATTTTTGAAAAAAATAATGGCAGCACGCTACAAACATATATATTGTAGATAAATAAAAATACAATTTTTTTAACATAAAAAAATAGCAAAAACCCCCCTCCCTGAGCATGGCCGACTGTTGATTTAATTTTATTCGCAGGCGTCACTTGTGTCGACCATGCTTTTCAGGGGGGGAAACCCCAGGAGTAGTTTGCCCTGGGATTTTTTGGGTGGTGGTGGCTGGCCTCTGGTCTGGAATGGCTGGCACCGTCTTCATTCTGGATGGGGTGAACTTGACCCCCAAGACTCTGGTCTCACTCGAAACTCGAAACTGTGTGACCAACTAATGAGGGAAGTGCAGCCCTGAACTCAGCAACTCCAAACTCCGAAAGTGTGACGCCTGCGGTGGCCAACCGACCACCAATAGCGAGTAGTTGAATTCTTATATTTAAGCTTACTTTGGTGGTGGTGCAATCCACGTGTACAGGGAGACCACTCCATTACTACTTTTCGTGATGCAATCGATAAAGCTGCGTGCGCGACCTCTAGACAGGTGGCCGTTGTGTGCGGCGCAAATGCTGCGTGTGTTCTGTTTAGCAGGCTGTGCGCGTAAGTATGTGTGTGTGTGTGTGTGCGCACGCGTACGTATGTGTGTATGTGTGTGTGTGTGTGCAAGCAACGGCCAAGGCCTAACGCTCAACCTGCTACCGTTCGTGGCTGTTTGATCTGCTTAAAGCTGAAAACACCAACACGGTACGATCAGCCCGAAAGGTAAAGCCTGATACACACCCACACACACACACACACAGCGTTCGCTCGCCGCTTGCCGTGTAATCATATGCCCCCTGTCAAAACTACCGTCTCATTCTCACCTGTCGTTCTCTTTCTCTCTCTCTTTTTGTGTGTGAGTGTGTGTGTGTGAGTGTGTGTGCATGCGCGCGTGCGTGTGTGTTGTTGTTCTTGATTTAACGTCTTTTCACTTTAAAGTGATATTAGACAGTGTAACGTGTGTGATGACACACTGTCACCTAGCACGACAAAACACAGGGCTTACACATAAATGAGACGCAGCCAAGTTCACAATAGGCCGCTGAAAGTAACTCGTTCTAACATCCCCAAGACTAGTTACAGCGCTTATTTCCCTTGGACCATTTTATGGAAGTGTATCCTGTTACCCACTTTTGAACGACTTGGTTGGTAAAGGTTAATCAAGTAACCTTTAAGTTTTTAATTAAGTTACCTCTAAGTGAGAGATTTTAATTAAGCCACCCCCAAGTTCTTAACCCCAAGTCACTTCCAAGTTTTTAATTAAGTCACTCTAAATTCTTAATTAAGTCATCCTTAAGAACTTAATTAAGTTTTAATTAAGTTACTTCAAGTTCTTAATAAGTTCTTGATTAAGTTCTTGATCAAGTTCTTAATAAGTTCTTGATTAAGTCATCCTCTAAGTACAACCAAGGTCTTATTTAAGTTATCTTATAATTATCAAAAAAATACAATCTATGTTTTTATCTTAAATAGTAGATGTCTAATATAGTACACACACGCCTCAAAAAACGCGTCATCGTTGAGGATGTCTTGCTCAGCGTTTTCTGCATAGATCTTAAATGAAGTTCTTACATCCTAAGCAGCCGCATTGATTACAATTCTGGTCTATGGAAATGTCTTTATAGACTCCATGTCTTTATTATTGACTTTATCATTTTATAATACGCCATGATCTATTTTTATTAAAAAAATTTAAAATTAAGTTCTTAAAATATTATTCCATTTGAAATGGATCAAAATGATGCTTTGTTATTGGCGGTTTTGGCGTGCTGTTGTCTTTTTCTGCATTTAGTGGTTCAGATTTTTTTGATTGCTTTTGTTTTGTTGCCATTGGTTATATATTTTATAACCGTAATAACTGCCCCCAACGCAGCAATGGCGCCAAAAATGGCAACAGTTTTAAGTTCAATATTCCATGAAGACTTTGGGGCCCTTGTATCACATGGAG
This sequence comes from Conus ventricosus, assembly GCA_018398815.1. Taxonomy (NCBI): domain Eukaryota; kingdom Metazoa; phylum Mollusca; class Gastropoda; order Neogastropoda; family Conidae; genus Conus; species Conus ventricosus. The sequence goes on from CM031597.1 coordinate 76,761,924, forward strand.
TTTTTATAGCTGGCATTGAATCAACTTGTTCTGGCGTTGGCGGCGTATGTTTTCATTATGAGCTATATTTTGTAACATTAATTTTTTTGTTTGTTCCACTCTGCTAATTTTTTTCCTGCTTTAACACGTCCAGGATGAGGATGCTTTTCACTGGCCCCCACCTGATTCAGTGTTTTCTGCTGATTTTCTGGCTTGGTTACTTTCTCCACTTGTTTCAATGTTTCCTGATTCTGATGATTTTCCAGCTCGTTCATTTTGAAGGGAAACAAAATCTATATGATTAAAAGTTATTAATCCCATGATTAATGGCGATAACAATGTTCCAAATCTGTAGTATAGATCACATCCTAGAGCCTCTAATGACTTGTTAAAACTGGATCTTGCGTTAAATCATAGGTAAGATCTTGTTCAGAATCAATGGGAGCAAATCTACTGACTAGTTTAGTGTACAAACTAAGAACCGTTTGCCCCACACTTTTCACCATTCTAGACCCCAGCTGCGCTTCATACCTGTTATGATACTTTAAAATGTCTGCGGCGACATCTGTTGAATCTGTTCAATGCTGAATTCAGTTCCGAGGAACTGTTTTGTTTTTCCACATGCTGCCAAAGAATACAGCCTCTCCTTTTTGGGCATAATAGCTTGGTCATCAACTTGGTCATTCATAAGTTCAGGAAGGTTTAGGCTGCCTTGTAGCTGTAGGAGATCATCACTGTTCATGTTTTTTATTAAATTATAATTATTTTATTTTTAAAAAATGAGCACCGAAAAAACTGTTTACCAAACCTTGTATACCATTCTGCTGTTATTGGAGGCCTAAGTGTAGGATACTCAATGCTTGGTAAAAGCTTGTTAAGAATTAAACCAGCAGATCTTGGCAAACTAGACTTGAGGATTCAGCAAAGCTGATTGCTATCATTGCAGCTTCGGTTGCCACGAAAGATTTTCTAGTCAAGCAAGGAATAATTCCAGACAGTATAAATATGTAAATAAAAAATACATTTATAAAAAATGGCTTCACTCGTAATGATGATAGGTGGCGCTGTGGTGAATGCGCTTGCTTTTAGCGGAAGTAATTTCGCATTTAGTAAACTACGGGTGACGGCGAGAAAAAAAGACATAACAAAGCTAGGGAAAGCAACTGCAGCTGCACAAGACGCCTTTTTGAAAAGCAGAGACTTGAGCATTTAAAGTTTTTAAATTAAGGGACAAAACGAAAAAACAGGGCATCCCAGCTACAAAATTTAAAGATTTGATCAAAAATTTAAAAAAATTTAAACTATTTAACAGGCAAACCGGTCCAGGCCCCGGCCCCCCCCAAAAATTTCAGTGATTTTTAAATAAACCCCTCGAAAAAAAAAAGAATCCCAAGAAATCGCTTTTTTATTCCCTTTGGTAGGGCCCGTGGTTTTATTTTTTTTTTCCCCCAATAAAATTTGGCTGAATAAAAAAAAAAAAAATCTTTTTATTCCCCCAAAAGGTTTTGGGAAAAGGGTATCACAGAAATAAAAAAGGGCAAAGCCAAGGGGGCGGCAGGGGGTTCAGTGAACAAACAGGAAAAGGAAGGGTTTAAACAAAACAACCCTTTTGGGGAATTTTTTTACCTCCCCAGCCCGAATACAGAGACCAAAATTTTGGGAAAACGCAAAAACCAAACGACACCCATAAAAAGGGAAATCTTCAATTTTTAAACCCCCTGTGGGGTTTTAGCCGAAAAAGATTTTAAGTACGCACTCACGTCTTTGGGCATGCTTAAAGGGAAAAAAAAGCAAAACCAAAAAACACAAAAGAGTGTTTTCGCTGTTGCTGTTGCCAAAAGCTGAATACCAGCGAGGCCCGCAAAATTTTAACCCCCGCTGTTAAATTTGATAAAGGGAAAAGTTTTAAAAGGGCCCAAAAGGAATAAAATTATTTTTAAAACTTTAGAGTTTACCTTTAAAAGAGGCTTTCCCGGGGATTTTCACAGATCACACGGAGAACGTTTTAAAACACCCGATTCGGGACTCACCTTGCTACTCCCCCACGTTTTTGGGCTCTTTAACACGCCGCCCCAACGAGAAAACCAGACAGCCCAACAGACAGAGAGAGAGAAAACAGGAGAGAAAGACAGACAGGAGGCGGGCAACCCAAAACACACACAGAGAGGGCGGGTAAACCGACTTGTTGGCCTGAAAAGCACCAGATTTGAGCGGGGCCCATGGGCCAAGGTTTTTTGGTAAAAAACACGAACGGGCCACCGGCCCTAACACAGTAGTCTCTTAAACCCGGGAAACGATCGGGAAAAGGAAGTATCAACACGGGCAGACAGGGGCCAAAAAGGTTTTTAAAACATGGGCCGGGGAAAAACGACTAAAAAACAACAACAACAACAAAAACCCAAAACCTGAACTGGGGGCTTTTTCACATTTTCGTGCCCTTGACACCAAAACCACACACACCACCCCACACATGGGCACGGGCGGGGGGGAAAACACTTTAAAACCCGGCGCGCCCCCGGCCTCACACCTCCCGAAAAAAGGGGAAGAGGTTTAAAAAATCAATACTGCTCCCCCCGCTCCCCCCCAAACCCCCCATTTACATCAGCCGGGCCCCTGCCGGGCGGGCTTTTGTTGGGGAACTGCGCGAGCGGTTTTCCCTTTTCATCAAATCAAGTGCCAAAGTTTAAAATCACGTGACACTTTGTTTTTGTGCTCACCATCCCAAAACCCGGGCCGCCTTTTAAAAATTTTCGCCGGCGGGCTGAAAAGACGTTTCAGAGAGAACTTGGGTGTTAAAAACAGGGCGAGCCCGGGAATTGATATTTCACTTTTTTTCTGCCGTGCGGGAAAGTGACACTAATAAAACCTAAAGGGGGAAATGGTTTGAAGGTTGTTATCTTCGAAAGGGGAAAACCCTTTCCCCCGATCAACGGGACTAATTTTGTGGAAAAAAAACATTTTTACATGAGGCCATGGAAAAAGTTTTTGACAAAAAAAATTTGAGCGGGGGACCCTTTGTTCTCCTCCCTCAAAGCCAAAAGGAAGCTTTTCGTTTTTGTTTCCTAAACAAAAAACGGAACCTCAGTTGAAGATTTTAAAAAAATTTTGGAAAACCAGCTTTGTGAGTCCCCTTCCGATCCATTTGATGAAACCAAAAACCTTTTTGAAACTGTTCAAAAAATCCCCCCATCTTTACCCCGGGGTTGTTACTCAAAAAAAAGATGACGAAAGGAAATCTCTTTCTCGGGGCTTTTTTTTTTTTTTTAGGGCTTTGGGGCTTAAAGAAGCAAAGAAAATTTTGAAACGGCCCAAAAAAAAAAAACGGGAGTCTTTCTGAAAGAAAAATTTCTGGTTGTTTTTCCCCCCGGGCCCCGGAAGCCTAATTAAAGTGCCTTTTTGTTTCTATTCTTAAAAAATTTTTCAAAAACCTCGCGATTTCTTTCAATGGTTTTTACAACAAAGGGGAAAATCATTTTTAAATACATCCCAACCCAAACCCCCAAATTTTTAAAGCATTCTGAAATGATAAAACAAAAACGTGTTAAAACCCTGCAGGGCAGGGGAAAATTGGCCACTTCCACAGCTGTTTGTACTACCGCGGGGCCCTGGAAATTTTGCCGCATTGACCGGCTAAAAAGCACCCAAGCAATATTTGGGGTAAAAATCGGGAAAAAAAGGGGCTCGCCTGTTTGCCCCTGGGAAAGGCACGGGGCCCCCCCTTGTGATGCCCGGACCTAAATAAAGTATGTTCGGCTTTTTTGATTTTTTAAAAAAAAACGCAGTGTCCCCTTTGGGAACTGGATAACGATTTTTAAATTTGTGGCAAACAAACTAGAAAGGGTTGGGCAAGCCCTTTAATTTCCCTCTCCATTTGGGAGAGGAGTGGTGGGGGCTGCCCCTTCTTCATATAAATGCCCCCCAATAACAATGACGGATTATTTCCTACGGGCAAATTAGAGCCGCCAAAAAAGCTGGGCCCTCCCGCAAAATTGCTGAAACCTGCCTAGCCAGTTGCAAGCCGGTTGGGAAAAAGGGGACCCACAGCAAAAAAAGGCCCAAAGTCTTCCAAGCACTGTCCTGCCCTATTGTGTGTTTTTTTGGTTTGTTTGTGTTTGTTGTTTGTTTGTGTGTGTGTTTTGTCCCCCCACGCACCCCCCCCCCCCCACCCCCCCACCCCACGCACGAAACCCCCCCCCACCCCCCCCCCCACGAAACGCACGTCCACCCACCCCCCCCCCCACGCATGCACACTAAAGTCATCCACAAGTTCTTAAACTGAAGTTCCCCCCAAGGTCACTTCAAAGTCTTCCTAAATTTTCCTTACTTAATTTCCTTCCCCAATTTTGCCCTTTTAAAGTCCCCCCCCAAGGGTTACTTAAATTTCTTAATAAGTTCTTGTTAAGTTTTTGATTAGTCCCCTCAAGATCATAACAAAGCTTCCTTTAAGTCCCAACCAAGTTCTTATTAATTTTATCTTATAATTAAAAAAAAAAATACAATTTATTTTTTTTATTTTAAAATACCGAGGCCAAATTAGTACACACACGCCTCAAAAAAACGGGGAAAAACGTTGAGGATGTCTTGTCGGCGTTCTTGCAAAAATTTTAAAGAATTTTTTCATCCGAAGCAACCGCATTGTTTACAATTCTGGTCTAGGGAAAATGTCTTTTATAGATTTCCATTTTTTTTTTTATTGACTTCTTTCCTTTTAAATACGCCATGATTATTTTTATAAAAAAATTTAAAATATTATTCCATTTGAAAGGGGATAAAAATGATTTTTTGTTTTTGGGCCGGGTTTTGGGCCCTTTTGCATTTGGGCTTTTTTCCCCTTTTAAAGGTTTCAGTTTTTTTGTTGCTTTTTTTTCCCTGTTTGTTTTTCTTTTAAAAATTTTTTTAAACCTAAAAACCCGGCCCCCCAGCAGGGAAAGGGCCCCAAAAAAAAGACAAAAGTTTTAAAGTTCAATTTTCCATGAAGATTTTGGGGGCCCCTTTGAATCAAAAGGGTTTTTATAGCTGGCATTGAATAAACTTTTTTCTGGCGTTGGCGGTTTTTTTATTTTTCTTTGATGATTTAAATTTTTCTGTAACATTAATTTTTTTTTTTTTTGTTCCACTCTGCAAAATTTTTTTCCCTGCTTAAACACCCCCGGGGAAATTTTTAAGGCCCCCCCTTTGGTTCGGTTTTTCTGCGTTTTTCTGGCTTGGTACTTTTTTTTCCCACCTGATTCAAGTTTCCCCGGTTCTGGGTTTTTCCAGCTCGTTCATTTTAAAAGGGGAAAAAAAAATCTTTGATTAAAAGTTTTTAACCCCCATGTTTTAATGGGCGATAACAATCCCCCAAATCTTAGTAAAAAACACATCCTAAGCTTAATGATTTTGGGGTTAAAAAAGGTCTTGCGTTAACCCCCTACGTAAAAACTTGTTCAGAATAAAGGGGGACCCCAAAATTTTACTAAACTTTTTTAAAGGTGTAAAAACCCTAAGAACCGTTTCCCCCCACACTTTTCACCATTCTGGGCCCCCCAGCGCGCTTAAACCCCCTTTGTTATAAAACCTTTTAAAAATGTCTTGTGGGGGCATCTTTTGCCTCTTTTTCCCAATGCTAAAATTCAGTTCCGGGAAAACTTTTTTGTTTTCCCACAGGGCTGCCAAAGAATAAAACCCCTCCCCTTTTTGGGGGGCATAATAGCTTGATCATTAACTTGGGTCATTCATAAGTTGGGGGAAGGTTTGGCCGCCTTTTTGCTGAGGAGATAAAACGCTGCCCTGTTTTTTTTAAAAATTAAAATTTTATTTTTTTTTTATAAAAATGAGCACCAAAAAAATGTTGCAAACCCTTTGTATCCCATTCTGCTTTTAAATTGGAGGGCAAAGTGTAGGATACTCAATGTTTGGGAAAAAAGCCTTTTAAAAATTTAAAACCCACAATCTTGGCAAATTTCGATTTTAAAGGTTTCCAAAACGCTAATTGCTATCATTGCGGGCTTGGGTTTGGGCCACAAAAGGGAATTTTCAAAGTTAAGAAAGGAAAAATTCCAGAAATATAAAAAAAGAAAAAAAAAAAATCCCTTTTATAAAAAATGGCTTCCCCTTCCCCAAAAATTAAAAGGGCGGCGCTGTGGTAAATGGGCTTGTTTTTTGCGGCAGAAATTTTTTTGGCAATTTAGTAAACTGGGAAATGGCGGGGGGGGAAAAAAAGGGCCCATCCCCAAAGCAAGGGGAGGCCCCTACCCACTCACAAGGCCCCCTATGAAAGGCAGAGACATGACCTTAAAATTTTTTAAAATGACACACTGAAAAGACAGGGGAAATGCAGCTTAACATAAAAAAAATTTTTGATCAAGAAATTTAAAACAATATTATTTTTTTTTAACGGGCCCCCCCATCCAGACATTGCCCCCCCCAAAAAAATTCATTGCTTTTTTTTCCCCCCAAACAGAAAAACAAAAGGGCAAAAAAAAAACCGCTTTTATTTAGTTGGTATGACCGTTGTGTATTTTTTTTGGGCCTTTAATTTTGGGCGAATAAAAAATGAACAAAAATTAAATTAAATGGGCCCAAAGGATATTGGAAGGGCATCCCAGAAATTTAAAAAAGCAACCCCAAAGGGCCGGGGGGGAAATTAAACCAAACAGAAAAGGGAAATGGTTTCTAAAAAAGCGTTTTGGCAAATTTATTTACCTGCCCCCTGGGAAAAAAACAGAACCACACTTTTTTTAATACAATACCGAACGACACCCTTTCAAATGGACCCTTTTTTGTTTTTCCCCCCTCTGATGGATTAGCGAAAAAAAATTTAAAGTAACCATTTCCCGCCCTTTGCCAGGGCTTAAAACCCCCCAAAGATGCAAAACCCCTTCCCAAAAGATTTTTTTAATTTGCTTTTGCTGTTGAAAAACCGCGAAAAAACCAGGAGGCCCACTAACTTACCCCGCTGATTCAAGTCGGGGAGGGAAAGTTTTAAAAGGGCCCAAGTGAATAAATTTAAAATTGTTAAAACCCTAGAGTTACCTTTAAAAAGGGGCCCATTCCAGGATTTCCCTAGTCACGGTTTTAGTCGAAATTTTAAAAAAAAACCATTTGGGCTAAAAGATTTTTTTCCCTTTACCATTTATAAAGGGAGAGCTGTTGCCAATTCTCGAAACACAGAATGGGAAAATGAAGACTGCCCTCGGGTTTTTGGGGGGGGCCGCAATGAATCTGAAAAAAATTTAAAGGGCAAAAACCCAGAAAAAAACCCAATCAAAAGAAAACAAAAAAAGGTTGCGGGGAAGGGAGACTTCACCCCGGAAAAACCCCAAATTAAACCTTTTTGGGTTTTTTTGAAAGTAAGGTACCTTTTTTTTTCCCGGGGGAACCCCCAGAAGGGGACACTCCCCTCAGGGAAACCGACCCGGTTTGGGGGTGTTGCCCCGTAAAAAATAAAAAGAATTGAAAAAAAAGAACCGCCCGGAAATTATTTAAACAAAACGGGCCCAACAAAACAGCCACCCCCTAAAAGCCCCTTTTGTGAAAGAAGAACTGCAGATAATTCCGCCGGCCCACAGTTCGTTTTAAATTTAAATTTACGGTTCTCCGGGTGCCCAATTGCATAGAAAACTCGGGTTTAAAACAAAAACCCTTTTGGGGGTTTGTTCTTCAACTGACTTCTTTGTTAAAACCAGTTTTTTTTTGAACCATGTAATTAGATGGGCAGTTTTCCCGTTGCCCTGATGAAAAAGTCTTATTGCCCCCCCAATCTTTTTTGTATTTGTATGTAAATATGTTTAAATTTGCAAACGTTTGCGAGTTTATTCCCCTTTGCTTTTTTAAATTTGATTTTCTCCTGGCCAAAATCCTGAACTTTTTTTGACCTTAAACCCCCATACCCCCTTGATTACCTTTCCAGTTTAATTCACCCTTCATCTTTACCAAAAAACCTTTTGTTAGTAATTAAATTTGTAAAGGGGGAATCTTTAGGGTAATCGGATGAAATCTTTCCATCCCGATTTTTCCTTTAGCTATTTTCTAACCCCATGTCTTTATAGAGGCCCTTCAGAAAGGGAAAACTATAACAAAACTGCCCTTGTACTGTGTAAATTTCCTCGGACCCCGGTTACGAGGGTTAAAAGTGGGTCGTAAAAAACATTTAACATCAAAAGTTTTGAAAAATTTCTAAAACAAAAAAACCCAAAAAAAAAAGGGGTTTTTGGCCAATTTGACTTTCTTTTTTTTCACCCTTTTATCCAAAAAGCGGAAAAAGAAATCTTCTAAAGCCCCTGATAATTTGGTTTTGAAGTCAGCAAAAAATTGTTTCGTTCTCTTGGTGCCCTAATTTTAAATTTTTTGCGCTTGTGGGATTCCCATAGTTTTTTCCAAAAACGCTGTTGTTATCAGCTTAAAAAGTCTTTTTCTGAAGCATCTGGGGATTTGGTTCTGGCCCCGTGTTCTTCATGATTTTGGGTTTTCGGAAACTGTTTTTTAAATCGAAAGAAATTATCGATGAACAGCTTTTAAACCTTAAAAACCATGTTTTAAAATAAAATTGTAAACCCTGTAATGAAAACCCTTTTTTTTTTGCCCCCGAAGATTGGGCCCAAAATTTTGGGCGGCTCTTTTGGGGTCCATTTTTAAGACTTTCTGCTGCCAATGGATTTCATTATGCAGGTAAATTGGATTTTCATGAGGATTTTCTAAGTCAAACTTCTAGAATGAAACCGCCCTTGTTGATAGGGGTTAAAACTGTCAACCCATTTTAAATGCCTTTTGAATATTATTCTACTGGTACTTTTTTAAAGTTGCGAAATGGAAGCGTTTGGCCCCCTTTTTCCCCATCCATACAGATTGTTTGCATCAAAATACTTTGGAATATTTAAAGCCCTTTTTAAACTTGGATCGAGCGCCCCAAGTATTTGTTTTTTTTCTTTACGGGAATGGTGGGGGACGCCAAAAACAAATTTCCCCCCACGCAATCCGTTTTAACCCTCTAAATCTTTGGGGAAAATTTGACAAAAAAACAATCTGAACTCCAGTAAACTTTAAAAAAAAGCGTCCCATTCTTTTCCCGGGGCGAAATAAAAGGGCAGGTCTAAACTGTAAAGTTTAAATGCAGGTTTTTCTATAGTTTTCAAAAAAACGTCCGCCAAAAACATGTATCTCCATAAGTAGGAGCCCATGTAGTCTCCCCATCTTTTTACAATCTAACTTCTGCCACGATCTTGAGCATGCGGGTAATCAAGTGGGCGAGTCCTTTCCTCTAAACTGGGAAAAGAACGCCCTTTAGGGGGAAAGTGTCTCTTCGTCAAACCATTCCCAACTGTTCAGTACTCCTAAGGATAAACCCCCTTTTAAAAAGCGTTGGGTAAAAATATTTTCCGTTTTGGGGGAGGGATTTTAAAGGGACTTTAGCCAGTGCCCTCTAATAAAACCCATCATGTTTTTGGCAAGAGTCAAAAAAAGACATGTTTTTAGATTAAAGAAATTAACTTTTTCTGATGCCCTTTTGCAATGCTGACCCCCTAAAGGGGATCGCCCCATGCTTTCATTAAAAGGTGGGATTTCGAACCCCTCCCAAGTTATAAAAGAAGGGGCAGCTTCCATGTTTTTGGTTTTAAAAAACTTTAGTTAAAAGATTGCATTTGTTATGCGCTGCTCCCTCCCTTCCCACAAATGTGATCATGGTTTTCTTACTGTGGGGTTTAAAACTTTTGGGGGGTTAGCCCCAAAAACCCGCAAATCCAACAGTGATGGTTGGGGAAATACTGTTTTTGGGGGTTTCAGGCGTAAACATGATTTCAGAAAAAATTCAATTTTTTTAAAAAACAATCATTACCCCACTTGCTGCATGCGTTTTAAGAATGTTTCGGGCAGCACCCCGGGTCCTCTAAAAAATTCGGGCCGGGGTTAAACTGGGGCCCCCATCCAAACCAAAACAATAAAAAAGGGCAAATGAAAAATCTGATGATTACTCTTTTTGACTGTTTTTTGAAGTTTTTTTTGGTGCTGGCCCTTCATAAGGAAAAATTTCCGACTCAAAGGGTCTGCGAAAAAACTACTATGGAGAATTTTGCAGTTTTTTCCAGTTCTTAAAACTAACTTTAACCCGGGCGGGGGGGGTAGTTATTTCGGGTAAAAACAGTCAACGGGGCCCAAATAAATGTTTTCTTATTTCGTTTTTCCCGGCTTAAACCCAATGGCTTTTCTTTTTAAACATTTTCTCCCAAAATTTTTTTTCTTGTTTTTTGCCCAATTTTTAAAGGGGGGGGCCAATAACCCACTAAATTGTGCGTATCAATGTGTAATGGGGGCGCCCCTCGGTGAAAGCTCCAAAAATCAACTGGCTTTTGTCTGGATTACCTATTTTTGGGGCTGTTCTTGGACATTTTTAATCCCCCCCCCCCCCTTTTTTCCTACCCCAAAGTGTAGACTTTAAAAATTAGGGTTTTTTTGTTCTTCAAACTGAAAAATTTGATTTTAAAAAAAAAACAGGAAAGGAATTCCACTAAATTTAAGTTCATTAAAGTAAAGGGCGTATTTAAAGACACTCTCTTTTTGCTTTTTTTGGGGCTTTAAAGCAGCCTTCCCCAAGAACCCCAAAACCACTAAAACATTTGTTGTCTGAAATTTTTTAAATTTTTAAAAACTGTTTTTTTTTGCGACTAATGCGGGGTTTGGAATGGGGAAACTTGCCAAAAAAGGGTTTTGGAAATACTTGATTTTTTTAATTTTTCTCTGGGATTTTTCCCCCTCTGACCAACCAGGAGCCTCTCTTTTTGGGTTTTCTTCAGGGGGCCCCCCAGCGCAAACGTGTAAGCAGTTCGTTGCCCAAGGGGGGGTGTTAAGCCCTTATGAGAAAAATTTTGTTTTTTTTTAATTGGAGCCCCAGACTTCTGTTTTCCCCCTTCATTTAAGTTAAAACGTCGTTTAAAACTGCAAACATTACTTTAACTGGGGGGGTTATTGTTGGGTTTATTGGGAAACCTTGAAAATAGCATGAAAAACCCGCTTCCCTTTGGGGTTTTTTGGGGGCCCAAAGACTTCAAAATCAATATAAATTCACGCTCTTTTTCAAATTTTTTTTGCATTCCCTTAAAAAAATTGGGCTTGCCCTTTTAAATTATTTACCCAAAGTTAGCCCTTTTTCAAAACTCAAAATATTTTTTTAAATTAAAAAAAAAAATATTAAATTTCAGAATAAATATCGCCGGCTTTTTGCGCTTAAAACTCAAAACTAAAGTAAAAAAACACCTTTTGGGGGTTGTTAATGTGAGCTGTTTAGGGGCAGAGTTTAATGTTTCGTTTTTTTTTTAAGCTTTCCCCTTTTTTATCTGCCGGCTTTCGGGCGTTGAGAAAAACTTGCCCTCGCCTTTCTTTGAAGATAAAAACCTTTTGTCTTTTGTAGTCATCAAAATGGGCCCTTTGAAAAACCCGTTAAAATTTTCTTCACCCGTGATGTTTGAGTCAACTAGCGCTTTTTTTTTTATCAGCTTTTGAACGGGCTAAGTTTAAGGGCCTTATTAGTTGAACCATAGCTTTTGTCCCCTTTGGGGGGTTTTTGTTTTTATTTTTTTTTTGGCGGGGACCTACAGCTAATGAACACAAAGGGCCCAAAAGCAAAAGGGCAAACCTTTCCCAGAGGGGAAAGCTGCGGGCGCGCCTATGCCCGTTGCTAAGAGACCTACCCCTCGTTCCTGGATAGAGCACTAATTGTCGTGGCCCCCCTATTAACATATTAACAGCATTAAAAAAGGGGGGCCCGAATACCTTCGTTTTTGTTTTTGCTGTATTTTAAAGGTCTTGCTCTAGTACTTTCTGCATTTGTTTTAATGTTTGGGTTCTCTGAAAGGGTTTTTTTTTAGGGGTTTTTTTAAAAGCAGAATTGCCGCTACTTTTCTTTTGGCGGGGCTGTAGGGACGTTTTTGGAAAAAACCTGAACGACAGCTTTTTATAAAATAAAAAAAATTTAGGGATTGTATATCTTTTAAAACTGTTTTTTCAATATTCAGCTGCCGATCAAAATTAAAAAAAAATGTTTCATTAAGCGGTTTAAACAGCTTCTTTTCTTTATCCCAAATTTTAATGTTTATTACGTCTAAAACAGGGGTTTCCCCCCTTTTCCATGGTAAAATTTATTTTTCCTTGGTTTACCTTTTGGTCAATTTCCCTAAACCCCTATTTTGTTTTTAAATAATCATCAAGTCTTAAAGCTGTGAAAGGGGTAGATCTTTAGCCACAAGGGGCAAAGTTGGATTTACACCTCCCCCCCTCCCCAAAAAGTTTTTCTTATTTCATCAAAATGCTGATTTAAGGGTTTAAAGCCCGGGTAGCATAGATTTGGTTAGGGCTGCCCTCAATCGAAAAATTGTACTTTCGGGTTTTTTTTTGGATTTTAAAAAAATTTTCACTTCCTTTTTAATGGGGTTTTTTCCCTTTCACCCCAGCAATTAAAAAACCTTTTTGCGATCTTTCTGAGACCCTAAAACTAAAATTCCATTAGTTTCTGCCCTGCTTTTTGGGTTTGTTGTTTTGAAAACTCACTCTTTCGTAATTTTATTTCAAATTTTTATGATATTGGTGCTCAAACCCGCCTGCTAAATTAGAGTTGCCAAAAAAAGTCAAACTCTAACCGAGATGTTTAGAAATGCTGTCATTGCTTCGGTGTCTGTTATCCGATAACACTTTTTTTTTCGTTAAAAGTTTTGTTCCTTTCTGGGGTCTGCTTTTAAGCTCCTTGAAAGTAGGCGCAAGCGCTTTTTAAAAAACTCAAAATTAAGGGAATGGAAAAGGGGCTTTCCCTACGCCAAAAATTTTCCGGTTTCATACTTTTGGGCCGGGTTTTTGTAAACCAGCGCCTATTTCTATGTTTTATGCTTTTTCATTTTCTAAAATTTCCCTTTAAAAGCAAAATCACCCTTTCATTCCCCGGTTTGGGCCCTAATCAGAATAGGTTAAAAAAAATTTTCTGCAATTTTGGGGAAAAAAATTTTCTTTTCCCCCCCAAGTTTTATAGAATTTTTTTAACGATTGCCCTCCCCGATTCTTTTTAACTGTCCCGTTTGGGTCTGTTGTTTTAATCCAGTACTATTTTTTAAAGTAAAACGCGCAGAGCCCGGGACAATCACGTCATCTGCCCTAAGTCCCCGGGGAAAAATTAAAAGAAAAAAATTTGGGTCGCATCCCTTTGTTTGATGGATTTTTGGAACCGTAAAAGTTTCCCCTTTTTCCCCTTTACGGCCCCAAAAGGGGTTTTTTCAGTCTTCTATGCGGGTTAAAAAGAGCCATGTTTATTCGACATTTTTTGAAGAAAATAAAAATTAAATTTTAAAAACCTGGCAGGAAATTTAAAAAAGAAGTTATGATGTTTTTAATTCCCCGGAGACGACAAAGAGTGAAATGTCCCTTTTACACAAAACATCGCTTTAACGCTCTCAAAAGCAGCGGAATTCCCCGAAAGTTTCGGGGCGGAGCATTTTACAAAAGTTTAGGCCAAGAACCTCCCCCAAAATTTAAGGGGCCCAAATGATTTTTTAATTAAAAATGGTCAATTTTTTCTGTAAAAAACGATCCAAAGGGGAACCCTTTTTCGGGGTTACAACTAAAAACCCGGGCCCTCAAAGGGTTTTTGCCGTGGGTTTAATTAGAAAAAGACTCAGTGGAAAGATCCAAAAACGCCTTGGGATTTTCTAAAACCAAAAATTAAAGGGGGAGGCCGTTTCTAAAAAATTTAAAACCCCACTACAAGAACTCCCAACAGATTTAACCAAAAGCAAAACAAGGAAATTTTAAAGAATTAAAACAAACAGCAGGCGAATTTTAAAAAAATCAATTGAACCGAAATAGTTTTTCAGAAGAAACCGCGTTTTAAAAAACTTAATTGATTCCCCCCTTGCCCCTTTCGAGAATTTTTTAGCCCCTTTATCGTCCCTTTTAAAAACCGCAGGGCGAATTAAAAAAAACCCCTTTGCAAAACCCCGGTTTAAATAGATGGGCATTAAAAAGAGAAAAAAAAAAACCCCTTTTTAGGCTGATGGCCCCCAAAAATTAGGGGGCCCGATTTTTAAAAAAAAATTTCCCCAAAGACTAAAAGTCTTTAACCAAAAGGATCAGCAAAACCAGGGGGCTTTTTACTAACCGAAAAAAAATTTTCGAACTCAAGTGAAAAGAATAAGAGAAACCTTTCCGGAAAATTTTTTAAAGAAGAACAAAACGCAAACAGAAAGAATACAACGTGGGTTTTGAGGCCAAAGGGGTCACATTAGCCAAACGTTATAACGGGCCTTTGGATTTGCAATAAGGGGAAAATGGTGTGGCTATTAAGGCGGGAGCGGTCAAAGCCCGTGCCTCCACCGCCCCTCGCCTGATAAATCATGGGTTTAAAAAAAAAAGCTTGATTTTTTTTTCTTGCGAATTTATTTAAAAAAAATTTGCTGGTAAACCGTAAACCCCTTTACCAGGAATATTTGGGGGGAAATTTTCCCGCTGGCTTTTGTTTTTAAAGGGAACCCAAAATAGTTTTTGGGTTTAAAGGCCGAAACACCTTTTTGGGGCATTAGTTTTTCTTTAAAAGTTGGGTTAAAAATTTTGTAAAATAAAGACCGAGTAATCCTAGGCCAGTTTAAACCAAGAAAAAAGCGCTGTCTTTTTATATTCATGGTCCCTCCCGAACAGAGTCCCCCGAGGGTATTTCTGGGGTCTTTAAAAGGCCTTTTGGGCTTTGGGGCCCCGGGGGTTGGATGACTTATTCTTGGGTGTTCTTTTTCTTCCCAAAATTACTGGTCGGCTTTATGTCGTTTTTTTTTCCCAACCTTTTGTTCATTGCCTGCTTTAAAGAATTTTAATATTTTGTTTATTTTATTCCTACCTGGGTCTAAGGCAGAAGGGGGAAAATGTATAAACCAGGGGCCAACAGCAAATTCCACTTTCATCTTGCGTAATGTAAAACCCTGTTGGAACCCTTTTAATACTTGAAGGGAAATCAAATGTTGAATTTTAAAGGGGTCCCCTAAATTTGCAAGTATTGATTTGTGCGTCCAAAACCCGTAGAAGGATCATTTGCTTGACTTGGCCCGTGCTTGCGCCCCCAGCAAACACCAAACGAAAGTACGGGAATAGAGTCGTTTTTTTTTCGTTTTATTCCCGCCCTATTAGGGCCCCCCGAAAGCCTTTTAAAATAAAAGTTGTCCAAGCTGTTTTTGCCTTGCTCATGGGCCCCAGGGGGAAAAATGTTTTGCTTGAAAAAGAAAGATGTGTGGGGGGATTTCCCGTCCCAAAATTTTAAAATTTCTGTGCAAGCCCCCAAAAAAAAGGGGGGCCTAGGGCCCCGATTAAATCCAAAATTTTGGGCTAAAGCCCCTCTTTGGGGTTAATTTGAATTTTTTACAGTCCTTTTCCCAAACCCTTCCTGTCTATTTTTGTTTTTCTGAATGGGAATTTAAAAGGTTTTTCATTTTGGTAATGGCGCTTGCAGTTTTTATTTAAAAAAAAACGGGTTAAAGGTTTTAATAGAAATGAAAACCCGTACACGACCAAAACCCAAAGGGTCAGGGTGATTTAAGTGGAAACACATTTCGACCCTCCACACCCAGTTAAAGCACAAAACCCCAGCAAAGTTTAAAATGGTTTTGATAAAACTGCACGGATGACCAAAAACCAAAGGGTTTCCCCGTGGAGTCTTTTTTAATAGGGGGGTTAAAATAGCTCTTCAATGGAGTACCCCACCTTTTTATGAAAAAACGACAGTTTTGGGTCACCCCAAAAGCGAGGGGGTCATTGTTATAAATTTTTTAAAATTGAAATGCGGCCCCAACCGGGAATTTTTTGCATCAGTTATTTGAATGCACTCATTTTTTTTAAAATTTTTTTTTAAAAATTGGGTTTTTAAAAAATAACCAAATCAAGACCCCCTTCGTTTTTTTGAACCCTCTAAATTTTTTTAAAAAAGCGGAAAACCCAAAAGGTCCCCCGCTCCATGAAAATTTTACAAAGTGAATTTTTTTCTATAAGCAAAAACCAAGAAGGGAATTTAAAAAAGGGTTTTAAAAAATTAACAAGCCGGGACCCAAATTTACCATTAACAAAAACCCGATGGTTAAAATTTCGGGTTTTGCTCAATAAAAGAAGCAAGAGAAAATTTTAATTACTCTCAAACTTAACAAAAAAAAAATCTAAAAACCCAAAGTTTTAAAATTTAAAACTTGAAAAACGAAGGAAAAATCTCCCCCTTTTTTTTTATAGAGAGCGGGTAAAAGTTTTGGCTTTCCAACTAGCAATTTAACCCCCCTCATGTTTTAAAATTTCTGGGGCCCGACAAAACCCCCTTATAGGGGGAAAAACCGCTCGATCTTGCATTTTCAATTTAATTTCTTCCCATGTTCATTTGGATGGCTGAGCACTGAGAAAAAATTATATGGGAAGGGCCCCCAACTGTTTTTAAAAAGCCTTCCCTCAGGGAAAAGGGGCATATTGCGATTAGAAAATTTTACAATTCCCTAATTTAACGTTTAAAAAAATTAGTTTGTGGGGGGGTCGGATCATTTAAAAATAAAAAACAAAGACAAAACAGGGAAAGGCCTGAAAAAAGATAACCCGCACATTGTTTTTGGGGAAAAAAATAATAGCTACTAAAAAAAAAAAAGTTTGCGTGGGCCAGAAAAAAACCCGGGTTACATTAGCGCCTGTGGGGTGTATAAATTTAGAATTAAAAAAAACCTTGCAGACTTTTCGGACTTTGAACAGAATGGTGAGAAAGCACTTTTTATGGTTTTTTAGTACACTAAAAAATGGTGTTTAAACCCCAAAGGGTTTTACGGCCCAAAAAAAGGTTTTTCCCAAACTAGAACAAAACCGGGAATCTAGAAGCAAAAAAGTTGGCCAGTAAGAATATAAAAAGTTTTTAAAAACCCGACCTCAAATGGGGCCCTTAGAACCCTAAAATTTTAATGGGAAATAAAAAAATTTGAATTCATAAGCCCCTTTTTCATTTTTTTGGGGCCCTCAAAAAAATTTCAGAAAAAAATTCAACCCCTGGCCCTTTACATTTAAGTCTTATAACCGGACGATAATTTGTCGGAAAGGGAAAATTTAAAAAACGCCGAAGGGGAAAAAAAAAGTACATCCTCCACCGAAAAGAAAAAAGTTTTTTAAAAAAAGCTTCTACCCAAATTTAAATTCTTTTTTCCCCCCCGAAAAATTTGGATCCCCCTTTTACAAAAAGTAAATTTTAAATTTCCCGTCTTTAAAGATGGGAGAGGGGGGTTGTGGGGGTTAAGGGGACCTTATAAAAAAGGGGGAATTTAAAATTACTGGCAAAACTTAGGGCCCCTTAAAAAGCCTTAAAAGTTTCCCCTCGTCGTTCTTCCAATGGCGAGGATATTAAGATTTAACAACAAGCAACCAAAAATCCCCCGTTGAAATTAAAAAGAAAACAAAAACAGGGGCTAAATTTGGGTTAAACTTTCACAATTTTGGCCTTTATAGGGTTTTATTATACTGAACCAAATTTTGAACGGAGAGTATGATAAAAAAAAAACTGAATTAGATTAAAATCTGTTTAAAACTATGGGCAGTTAAACTTTTGACAAAAACTCCTCATTGCTCATTGATTTGTGGGCAAACTGGTTGTGGAAAAACAATATTTAAAAATCGACCGTTACAAACAGGGTTTTTCGTTTAAATTTTAAAATTATTTGGTTTTCTGTCCCCCAAAATTAAATGGGGACAAAAACAAAACATGTAGAAGGGTTAAAAATTTGGGCTGTAAAACATAATTTTTAAAAATTTTCCTAGCAATAAACGAGTGAGGGGTTTTTAACAGTTTTTTATAGACGTTTGAAGGGAAAGCCCGGGCCACTATTTAAATTTTAGAGACTGTTCGCAGAAAGAGACATAGTTTTAAAAAAAAAAAACCTTTGTCAAAACTAGCTTTCACGGAGGCCTTTTCTAGGATAAGTTTTGTGGAAATTTTTTGGCCCCAAAAAAATAACTCCGTTTTAAAAGACTTTAGGAAAAACAGTTTAAAGACTGTAGTTTTATTTTTACGAAAGACAAAAACTCATTTGAAAAATTTTTGCGCGAAAATGATGGGTTTTTGAAAAGACCGGAAAAACATAGGTTTAAAAAAATGAAATCTAAAAGTTTGTAATTGTATTGAAAAAGGATTTCCCCCCCAGGGGTATATTTGTTTTTAGGGTCGTAATTTTTTTTTACTTTCAAGAACCCGGGAAAAGGGGGTTTTGGGCCCCTTTCCCCCCCAAAAACCCTTTGGGGGAGTAGCAGTGGTCTGAAACGGTGTTTTACTTCTCTCAGGCTTTAGTTGAAAAAATTTTAAAAAACGTTAGCGAAAGTTTTTTTTTCCAAACCCCCATCACAAGGCTGATTGACAATTCTCGCAAACCCCGAAGGGTTTGAAGATTGCCCTCCCGTTTTGCGCGCAATGGGTAAAGAAGAAAATTTTAAAGGGTTTAAAAACCCGTACAAGCAATCCAAAAAAAAAACAATAAATGGTTTTCTGAAGGAGGTCTTCATCCAGCAAAAATATAACCAAAATTTTGGGTTGAAAAATAAGGTTTCTTTTTTTACCGGGGGAAGCAAAGGGGGGGGGGGCACACCCCAATTTGGGCAAAAACCCCATCCAATTTTGGGTATTGTTCCAAAGAAATAAAAAGAATGTTTAAAAAAAATCCCCCGTGGGAAATTTACGGGGGGAAAATGACCCCAAAAAAAACAACCGTCCTCAAAGATTTTTGGGGAAAGAAAAACCGCAGTAATTTTCCCCCAGACAAAAGTTCCGCCCTTTTAAATTAAAAAACGGTTTTCCAGGGGCCCAAAAAGCATATTTAAAACCCCTGGATTAAACCCAAACCAAACCCCTTTTGTTTTTGTTTCCCATCTAATGACTTCTTTGTTACCCAAATGTTGTGGTTATCTGAAAAATTTGAAACGTAGTTTTACGTTGGGATGATGAAAAGTCCCTTTTTGGGAAAAAATGCTTCTTTTTAGTTGGCATTGGAAAAGTTTGACTGCACAAACACTGCGGGATATTCCTTTTTTCTTTCCCTTTAAAGATTTTCTCCCGGGTCGAAAAACTGGGACCTTTTTTACCCTTTAAACCCCCCAAAATCCTTGATCAACCCCTTTTCCCAAAAATTCAAACCCTTTAACTTTCCCAAAACCTTTTTTTAACGGAAAGAATGCAAAGGCGAATTTTTTAGGGTAAAAGGGACGTGTCATACCATCCTGCAGTCTTTAGCCCACTTCCTTTCCATGTCTTTAAAAGTGTCTTCAGTAGGGGAAAATCAAAAACCAAAAAAATGTCTGTATTTTGGGTAAAGTACTCTGGCTCTGGATACGAAAAGGTTTTAAAAAATAGTCATAAAGGGAAAATCCCCAAAAACCCCAAAAATTTGATAATTCTAAAAAAGGGAAACCCAAAAAATCCCGGCTTGGCCAATTTGACTTTCTTTTTTTTTCATCATTTTTGCCAAAAAGCCCGATCATGAAATTTTTCTGAAGGTTTCCCGTAATAAGGGGTTTTTAAGGGCAGCTTTAAATTGGGTTCGTTTTTTTTGGTACTAATCTGACATCTTTGGGGCATGGCGAATTTTTCCCTAGTTTTTTTCCAAAACAGCTGTTGTTCATCAACTTGGGAAAAAATCTTTTTCTGAAGCATCTTTTGGATTTAGTTCTGGGGGTCATGTTCTTTTAAAGAGGAAAAATTTCTGAATGTTTGATCGGAAAAACAATTATGCGTGAACAGCGTCAAAAATTTAACCCCTGTTTTTAAATAAAATTGTAGAAGTCTGTAATTACAGACCTAAAAATTTTTTTTCCCCCCCAAGATTGGGCCCCAAGGGTTTTTGGGGGCTCTCCTTGGGGCCATCTTTTGAACTTTTTGTGCTAATGGATATCATTTGCAGGCAGGAGTTCATGAGGAAAATCTAAGTCAACTTCTAGAATGGGAAAACCCCGTTTTTTTCAGGGTTTTAAAATGCCAACCACCCCTTTTTTTTAAACCTTTTTTTAATATTTTTTGGAAACACCGCCTGTGTACAATTTTTAAAATTTCGTAACCCGGGAAATGAATTTCGCCATTTGGCCCCCTCCATACAGATTGTTTTGCATCTAATACATAAGAAAGTTTTGACCTTTTACTTGGATAAAAATCATCAGGTTTTTTTTTTTGCTTTAACCCGTAATGATCGACGCCATACAATTCCTCCACGCAAAACCCCTTTTTAAAACATCTAATCATTGGTAAATCTGACAATAAAACCCAAACTTTCTCCCCTAAACTTTTAAGAAAGCGTCCCAAACTCATCCCCCCCCCCCCGGGGGCGAAATGTTTAAAGCGCGGGAATTTCCGGCTATAATGTTTTTAAACAAAGGGCTTTTTCCCTTTATTTCCAAAAAAAAAGCCCAAAAAACATACCCGGCCATAAGTATGAGTCATGATAGTCTCCCAACGTTTTAAAAAATCTAAAACTGCCCCCGCAACTTGAGCATTTTTTGGAAAACAGAACCGCTTAAATCCTTTCCCCTGAACTAGAAAAAAAACGGCCTTTAGGGGAAGTTTGTCTTCATCAAACCTTTTCCCCAAATGTTTTATGTACTCATAAGGGTAAACGCCCCCTTTCAAAAGAGAGTTGGGTCAAAGGTTTTTTTCCGGGTTTTGGGGAGGACTTTAAGGGCATAGCCAGGACTCTAAAAGCCCTCAAGTTTTTGCCCTAGAGTCATAACAAACCGTTATTTTGATTAAAACCCCATGTACTTTCTGAGACCCGTGCAAGGGAAAGTACCCGTGAAAGGGGTTGGTTACGGGTTGCAATTAAAGAAAGAAGGGGTCGAACCCTCGCAATTTTGAAAGAAGATTTGGGGGGCTTCCATTTCTTAAGATCAAACTTAATTGAAAAATAGCATTTACTATTCGGCCCCCTCCTCTGAACCCTTTTCCCCTAATTGGGTCATGGTTTTCTTACTGTTGGATTCGCTGCGTCTGAAAGAAAAGGGCCCA
The DNA here is from genome assembly GCA_018398815.1 of Conus ventricosus. Classification (NCBI taxonomy): domain Eukaryota; kingdom Metazoa; phylum Mollusca; class Gastropoda; order Neogastropoda; family Conidae; genus Conus; species Conus ventricosus. The sequence goes on from CM031597.1 coordinate 76,782,892, forward strand.
AAAAACCCCCAAAACCAACAGGAGTGGCTGAAACCTACTGTTTCTTGGTCTCAGGGGCAAAATGATTTCAATAAATTTAGAATTTTTGAAAAGTCATTAGCACTTGCTGCAAAGCGTTTTAAAAAGTATTCGCAGCAATTTGGGCCCCGTTAATTCTGGCGGAATGAGCGCCATCCCCCAACCCCAAAGATGAAGGCAAAAGAACAAATCTGGGGAATTTCCCTTAAATGTTTTTCGAATTTTTGTGGCGCTGGGCCCCCATAAGGAACCCAAAAAGTGATTCCCCCAAGTCTGCGTAAAAAACAAAGGAGAAATTTTTCATCCGTTTAAACCCCAATTCTAAAAATAACTTTAGAAACCAGGGGGGGCCAATTATTCTTTTATTACAGTTAAAAGAACTTTTTCAATGTTTTTAAGTTCGCTCGCGGCTTGAACAGATGGCCTTCCCTTTTTAAACAAATTTTTTAAAAAGAATTCTTGTTTGCCATGTCTTTTGAGTAGCCCGCATTGTCTACTATTGTTCGTTTAATGTGTAATGCGGGGCCCCCCCGCGGGTGAAAGCATCAGCAGTAAGTCAACATGGTTTTTGTCTGGCTCGCCAATCGTTGGACTGTTCTTGGACACCTGATGGGTTGTAGATTTGTTTCCTCATCCCATGTGTAGACATTAACAGTTATTGGTTGTTTTGTTCTTCAACTGATCAATTTGTTCTACACACACAGGAAAGGACACCCCATTGAAGTTAAGATCATTGATGTAAGGGCGATAGTTAGACACTCTCTCTGCGTTTTTGCGGGCGTTAATGCAGCCTTGCGAGAACACACCACATGAAACATTTGTTGTCTGTATTCTTTATGTTTAGAACTTCTTTTTGCGACTAATGCTGGAGGTAGTGGAATGTAAGCCTTGCCTACAATCGGCGCATACTTAGACTGTTTTAATCTGATCTCTAAGACTTCACCCTCGACCAACCAGAGCCTCTCATTTTGGCTTCTTCAGCGGCAGCGTCAACTGTGTAAGCAGTTCGTCTGCCCAACCGGGTGTAAGTCATTACGAGAAAGAATAGTCTGTTGTTTAGTCGAGACCCAGACTTCTAGGTTTTCTTCATTTATTGTTATATAGTCGATTAAAACAGCTAACATTACTTTAACTGGCGGGTCTAATTTTTTAGTTTGCCTGGAAACTTGAGAAATAGCATAAACCCAACACTTGCCTGTACGTTTGTTGGGTCAATGACTTCTAAATCAATATCACTCAGCGCTCTTGATAAACCTCTCTCTCAAGCATTCCTTCAAACAATTCGTCTTGTCCTTCATACATCTTATCCATGTTGAGTTTCTTTCTAACTCAAAATATTTATTTAAATTAAAAAAAAATTCTTAATCAGAACCAATATCGACGGTCTTTTTGCGCTTGGACTCATAAACTAAAGTATAAACGCCCTTTGGCATTGTTAATGTGAGCTGTTTAGAACAGAGTTTAATGTCTCGTTTACTTTTTTAAGCATTCCTTTTTTATCTGCTCGGCGTCTGGCTGTTGAGAAAAACTTGTCCTTGCCTTTCTTTGAAGATCAAACTTTGTCTTTTGTAGTCATCAAAATCGGCCTGTAAACGATTAAATTCTTCATCCGTGATGTTTGAGTCAGCTAGCGCTTTATTTATTATCAGCCTGAAGGAACTAAGTTTAGCCGTTATTAGTTGAACCATAGCTGTGTGCTTTTGGAGTTTAGTTTTTAATTTTTTGCCAGCCACACTTACAGCTAATGAACACAGGCCGAGAGCTAAAGACAAACCGCCTAGAGGTAAAGCTGCGGGTGCGCCTATGCCCGTTGCTAAAAGACCAACACTCGTTCCTGCTGATAGAGCGCTTATAGTCGAGGTTCCAGTATTAACATATGTAACAGCATTAAAGGCAGCAGAATACCTTCGTTTGGTTTTGCTGTATTTTGAAAGGTCCTGCTCTAGTTTTTGTTGCATTTGCGTAATGTTTGTTAATCTGAAGGCTTTTATGTCAGGGGTTTCTACTATCCCTTCGTTTGGTAACTCTGGCGCTGTGGGTACTTTTGGATAAACGTGAACAGACATGCTTTTTATAAAATAAAAATAATTTAGTATACTACATCTTGTAATTTTTTTCTTTTCAATATTCAGCTGTGCATCAATTAATAAAAACAAATGTACATTAAGCGTTTATCAGCTTCTTTTTCTTTCTAATTTGAATGTTTACGTCTTTAACCGTTCTCCCACTTCCATGCAACTGATTAACCTCTGTTGACCTTAGGTCAATCCATAAACCGTATTTTGATGTTAAATAATCATCAAGCCTAACACTGTGAGGTGTAGATCTTTAGACACAAGGTCTGCTGTTAGACTTCTACCCCTCCCACCCCCAAACAATTTTCTTATTTCGTAAAAAATGATGATAAGGCCTAAGTCCGCTAGCATAGATTGGTTAGGACTGCCGTCAATTGTACATTGTACTTTCGTTTTTTTGGATTTAAAAAACTTTTCACTTGCTCTTGCGAATGGTTCTTCATCTTCACACAGCAATAAAATACCTTTAAGCGAATGTGCTGTGGTGCTAAGATTAAAATTCCATATAGCGTCTGCCCTGCTTTTAGGATATGTTGAATGATGACGAAACGTTTTCGTAATATATTACTAATTGTGACTCATATTGTTGCTCAATCAGCCTTGCTAATTAGAGTTGCTAACAACATCAAACTCTAACGAGATGTCAGAAATGCTGTACTTTGCTTCGGCGTCTGTTGATTTGATAACACGTTTGTATTCATTAAAAGTTAGTTCATATGACAATCTGTCTTTTAATGCTCCTTGAAAGTATGGCGCATGCGCTTTTAACAACTCAAAATCTAGGGGAATGGAAAAGCGATTACCATACGCATAACTTACAGCTAAAGCCTTTTTGCTGCTTTTGCACCTGAGGCGAGTTCGGCGCCTATTCTAAGTTTTAGTGCTTCTTCATTGCCGATTCCTTGAAAGCAAGATCTTCCCTTTCATTCGCAGTTAGCCATAGATCAGAATAGGTTAAAAAATATGTCTGCATTTTTAAAGAAAATACTTCTTGCCCTCAAGTTTTACAGAAATTTTCTTAACGATTGCCCGTCCCAAATTCTGGACAACTGTTCTGGTTTGGTCTGTTGTTGAAGCGAGTTCCTATTTTAAAAGTAGCCGGCAGAGCCTGGCACAATCAAATCATCCGCTCCTAGGTCTGGAAATCTAACAGTAAGAATTTGATCTGCATCAATAGTAGATGGGATTATTTGGAACAGTAATATTCCGTTTATTTCCCTTCACGCCACGGGGTTCTTTCAGCTTTCTATACGGGTCAAGAATCGAGCCATATGCTTGTTGTGACATTTTTATGAAGCAAAATAAAAAGTTAATTATTTAAAAACATGGCAGGAATTGAAGCGAAGAAGATTATGATGTTTTTGATCCTGGAGACGCCGACATGGATGAAAGGACTCCTTTGACACAGCATCGCTCAACGCTCTCAATGCGGCGTGAATTAACAGAAAGTACGGTCGAAGCATTTTACAAAAGTTTAGGCCAAGAACCCCCCGACTTTATAGACCCAATGATTTTGAATTAGAAGATGGTCATTTGTCTGTGAAAAACGCCCAAGGACAACTTGTTCGGCTTACAACTAAAAAAGACCCATCGAAGTTTTTAGCCGTGGGGTTTAATTAGAAATAGACTCCCTGCGAGCGTACAAAATCGCCTTGGCATTGCTAGACCAAAATTAGATAGGGATGCAGTTGCTAAACTTCAAAACACACTGCAAGAACTCCCAACAGATAACCAAATGCAAAACATAGAACTTAAAGAATTAAATCAATCAGCAGGTGAATTAATAAATGTAATAGAAGCAGAATCCAGTTTTTCAGAAGAAACAGCGTTAAAGACTATACACGACTCACCGCTACCCATGCGAGAATTATTAGCCCTTGATCGTACTTTAAGAACCATCAAAGGCGAATTAACAAACAATTTAGCAAAACTAGGTGAACTAGATGAGCATATAAAAAAGAGAAAAAGAAAAACTCGTTGAGGCTGATGACGCCAACTTAGGGGATGATATTAAAGAAAGAATAGCCCAAAGACTAAAAGATCTTGAACAAGAAAGATCAGCAAGACTAGAAGTGCTGACTACTAACCGAGACCTATTACGAACTCAAGTGAATAGAATAAGAGAAACTATCGAAAAAATTTTATATGAAGACGCAACGCTAGCAGAACGAATAAGAACATTGTTTAGAGAGCAGGGAGTCACATTGGCAAGCGTTATAACGGCCTTAGGATTTGCAATAAGTACACTGGTGATGGCTATTACAGGCGGCGGTGGCCAAAGTTCATTACCTCCGCCGCCATCGCCTCCATCTCCGCCTGATAAATCATGGGTAAAAAAACAGCTGATCATCTTGAAATTTTTTTAAAAAAAAATTACTGGAAAAGCCTGGACGCTTTACCAGGAAATTTTGGGGGAGTATTGTCACGGCTTTTGTTACTGCAACAAAGTATTTGGGCTTTAGGGCCGAGCACTTATGGTCATTATTCCGTAATGTTGGTTACTATTAGTAAGAAAAGACCAAAAAACCTATGCCATTTAATCCAAGAAAAACGCGTTTTTTATATCATGGTCTTTGCGAACAGAGTCCCGAGCTTTGCGGGTCTTCAATACTTGGGGTTTGGCTTGGGGAATTAATGTTTATTTTTGGGGTGTTCTTTTATTGTTTTAATATTACTGGCTCAAATTTATGTTTTTTTTCCCCAACCTTCTGTTCATTCCCTGAAACAAGAATTTCTGTTTAGTTTCATATTTTCCTACCGGGGAGTTGGGGTCAGAAGGCACTTTTAAAAAACCCAGTGCCAACGCAAAGTCAACTTTGATCTTGCAGTAAAACTTTTTGGATCTTTTAATACTTAAGGTAAATAAACTGTAAATTATGGCCCCTCAAAATTTGCTAATATTTTTTTTGTGCGTCAACCCGTAAAGGACAGTTTGCTCGATTTGCCTGTGCTTCGCCCCTACAAACCCCAAAAGAAGTACAATAGATCTTTTATTCGTTCACCCCGCCCTATTAGGCCCTTAAAGTGAAAAGATAAATCGCCACTTTTTTTGCCTTGCTGTGGGGACCCGGGCTCAACAGTTGTGCCAAAAAGAAAATTTGAAAGGGGAAACCAGTCTATTTAACTTTCGTGCGTGCCCCGAAATAAAGGTCGCCTGGGCCTGATTATGGTCCAACTTTTTTCTAAAGCCGTTTTGGGTTAATATTGAATTCGTTACAACCCTTCAAAACCCTTCATGCTATTCTGTTGCGAGTGGAAAAAAGGGTTTGTTTTTTGGTAAGGGCTTGCATTTCAGTAAATACCCTGAAGGTGAATAAAAATGAAATCTGTACACTCCCTACCAAAGGTCTGGTTTTTTAAATATCACATACACACTCCACACCCATTGATCCCAAAAACACAGCAAAAGTTTAAGGTTCTATAAAACGCATCGGATGAAAAAACCACGCTTCTTGATGGGCGTTTCAATGGGGGGGTTAAGATAGCTCTTAAAATGGAGTACTCCTTTTTATAAAAAGAGGCAGTCTGGGTCCCAGCAAGTCAAAGTATCATTTTGCTATATTTTTAAGTTGTAGTGGGGCCCAACAAATATTTTCATCAGTATTTTAATGCACTCTTTTTTAATTTTTTTTAAAAAATGTTTGTAAAAATAAAAACCCCAAAGCCCGTCCTTCGTTTTTAAAACAGCATTGAAAACAAATGCGGAGCCAAAGGGTTTTGCACTCATGAATTTTTTCAAAGTCGAGGGTTTTAATATAAGGAATCAAAGAAAAAAAAATTCAAAAATTGAAAAAAACAGGAACAAATTTACCAGTTAAACAATACTGATGGTTATTACGGTTTTTTGCTCACTAAAAAAGCAATGAAAACTTTGGCATTACTCTCAAATTTAAAACAATGCAAATCAAAAAACAAGTTAACATTAAAACCCGGGGGGTTACTTTTTTGATAAAGAGCTACAAAAATGTTGGGCTTTACAGCTAACAATTAAGATTTAGATTTACCCCAACCCACTTTAGGGGGGAAAATCCGCTCGTCTTTCATTACATTCATTACTCTAGTTTATTTTGGTGAGCTGAGCCGAAAAAAACTTTTTAAAGACGGAAGGCCCCAACTGTTTTAAGAGCTCTTCCAAAGGGGAAAGCGCATTTGCGATTTAAATTATACAATTCCCTAATTTAAAAGTTTTTAAAAAATTAGTTTGTGGGGGGGGGATCATTTAATAAAAAATTGCAGACAAAGCGGGAAAGTTGTGAAAAGTGATAACCTTTCCATTGGGTTTTTTGGAAAAAAAATAATAAGTTTTTCTAAAAACTAATGTCGCGGGGGCCCAAAAAATCAGAGTTTAAATTTGGCCGGAGGTGATAACCTTAGAATTTAAAAAAACCCTTTCAGACGTTGCGGACTTTGAACAGAACGGTGAGATAGGCCTTTTTATGGTTTTTTAGTCACAAAAAATGGTGATTTTAAACCAAAAGGTTGGCGACAGCAAAAAGTTTCCAAACTAAACAAATGCGCAAAATTTAAACAAAAATGTTGGCCGTATGAAAAAAATAGTTCGAAAACTGACCTCAAATGGCATTTGAACCATTTAGAAGGGGCATAAAAATTTGAATTCATAAGCCAATTTTCTTTTTTTTGGGCCCTCAAAAAAGTTTCAGAAAAGCACAAACCCGGCCCTTTTCATGTAATCTTTTGCCGGGGACAAAGCCAAAAGAAATTTAAATAACGCCGTAGGGAAAAAAACATACATCCCCACAGAAAAAAACATTGAAAAAAGTTCTACAAAATTACAGTCTTTCCCCCAGAAAATTAGGAAACTTCCAATGAATTTTAAATTTCTGCTTTAAAGATGGGAGAGGGGGTGGGTTTGGGGTTATGACACCTTAAAAAAGGGTTAATATTAGCTGGCAAAACTTTGCGTTAAAAGTCTTAACGTTTCCACGCGTCTTCACATGGGGAGGATATTAAGATCATAACAACAAGCAAAAAATCAGTTGACTTAAAAAGAAACAATCTTTCGAACTAAATTGGATTAAACTTTCGCATTTAGGCCCCAAGGGTTTTTTTATACTGAACAAGTTTGACAGAGTATATAAAAATAATAACTGGGTTAGATTAAACTCGTTTAAAAAATGGAGCAGTAAAACTTTATGACAAAAACTCCTCATTGCTCATTGATTTGTGGGCAGACTGGTTGTGGAAAAACAATATTTATCCTCGACCTGTTACAAACAGTTTATCGTTATAATTTTAATCATATTGTGGTTTTCTGTCCAACACTTAAATGGAACAAAGCATATCATGATAGAAGGTTTATATGGACAGATGATGACATATATTTAGTTGATCCTAGCAATAAACTGAGTGAGTGTTTAGAACAGTTTTATAGACTGTTTGAAGGAACGCAGACACTATTTATTATAGATGACTGTTCGGCAGAAAGAGACATAGTTAAAAAAGAGAAACACTTTGTCGAAACTAGCTTTCAGCGGAAGACATGCTGGGATAAGTGTGTGGATTTTATGCCAGAAATATAACTCGGTTTTAAAAGACTTTAGAGAACAGTTAAAGACTGTAGTTTTTTTCACATGAAAGACAAAGACTCATTTGAAGAATGTTTGCGCGAAAATGATGTTATTGAAAATGACCAGGAAAAACACAGGATTAAGCAAAAATTAAAATCTGAAAAGTTTAGTAAATTAGTTTTGAAAACGGATAACCCTACACAGTATGTTTGTTTGTAGATAATCGTATTTTTTGGTTATTGAAGTCTTACTTGTCAGAAAACAGGAAACCCTTTTATTCTGGGCCACTTTCGCCCGAAACTGGTTTGAGGGCGAAAGTGAGCCAGAATGAAGGTTTTCCTGTTCTCTCTTGACCCTTGGCTGAAAATGGTAAGAGAGGTGCTTTGTTTTTCAGAGAATGTATACAGAGCTGCCAACCTGCTCATGCGGCTTACAGTAGCATTTCACAATTTTCACAGTAGCATTTCCAATTTGACAGTAGCAACTTAATTTTGCGCGCGTTCTAAAAAAGAAATCAGGCCTATAACCAGTTTTACGGACCACATTAAAGCTACAGTACTCTAGTATATCTATAAATGTTATTATACAGAGATGAAGCAGAGGAAGAGGACAAATTGTAAAAAAAATCTACGTGCTACAGTAAAACCGAAAGCGGAAATGCAGTTCCGACAGACCGTTAGAGACGTTACTTAGCGCTGTCCAAACAAAACGAAAGTATCTTCGAATTTTTTTGTTTTGCCGTAGCAATTTAATGATCGTAGTAGCATCGTAGCAAGCATTCTCTTGGCGTAGCAAACTACGGCGATCTCGTAGCAGTTGGCAGCTATGTGTATAATCTTTTCTTTGGTTTTTGAAACATTGTGTTTGAGGTTATTTGTGGAACACCAGCCAACCCATTTCCCACATCTGTCAACCAATCTTCCAACTTCTTCCCTGCAGGCTGTTTCATTACCAAGATATAGGAGGCCTTCCAGAGTAATACCATCAGAGAACTTATAACAGTGACAGATGGGTTGTTAGAACAAAATCATTCGGGAATAATATGAATAGTAGAGCAGATAAAATGCATCTTTGTGCAAGTGTTTACAATGATCTTATCAGACATTTGATTTCCAAGTCTTGAACTGTGTGCGATCTTCAGGTCAGGAAACCTGAATTATTCATAATGATGTCAACAAATAAATTACTTAGAATCATAAGAACTTTTTCTTTAAAATAAAGAGGTACATATTACTGTGCTTTAACAAAGGCTTACTAGTGAGATCACATCTGCTGACTGGAGTACGATAATTTTGGTATCCATATTTCAAAAGGAATTTGAACTCTGCCGGTTAAGAGACTCTATCATGTCAAATCCATATTCCCCATACCTAGTCGACATGCTGTCATGTACTGGATTGACCTAATGAGGAACTGTTGTGTCCGCACTATTTGTGTTTGACCCAACAGATTGGGCTCATACAGGGCTGGACCAATATGTAACACACTGGGCCTAACCTGGCGCATGTTGGGTCAAATCAATAGGTTCATAACAATGTACTAGACTTCTTCAAACTATCATGTTCTGATGTGACAACAAACAGTGATGACAAAACGTTTTTTTAATTACTGCCATATTAACACAGAAGAAACTTGTTCATTCACTACGCACATTTATAAAATAAATAACCATGGAACATCAAAAGACCACAAAATATCAACATCTTCAAAGTTCACTGGCTTAAAAAATCGGCAAAATAGTAGTTTAAAAGCCCCCCGTTCTCTCGACGGCATTAATTGGCGCCTCATAGACAGAACTGCTTAACTTCATGAGAGCGCGAATCAACAAGGTCAACACAAACTGGGGCCCTGAAAGTAGGATTTTGCCCACAAATCTTGTTGACCAATATGTACGACGAATAACCGCAACTAAATTCTGAGCATACTACGACTTTGTACTGCAATCATATAGTAAAGATTAAACTTCTGAAAGCCTGATGGCTTGGTAAATGCAGTCCCAATAAATGATTCCTGATACTACTTTCATAGTAAATCACGAAACTATGTAGCACCTCAAAATTTTCAGCAGTAGAGAAAACGTAACGTTGTCGAATTCCAAGCGATTTACCAGCGAACGTCAAAACAACTGTTAGAACCAAAAGCATAAGAAAAGGGAAAACCAGTAATGAGAAAACGGTGATGAAAATCGCTCCGCAATCCCTGCCATGGTCAAGTTCGTGTCTTTCTCACAGTCACTTAGGCCTAACGGCCTACAGTTTCATTTTCTCACGGTTGTTCATTCTTATTGCGAAAGCAAAATACCAGTAGGACTTTTAAGACGAAAAGATCAAATACCATTAACATTTTCCATGCATTGAAGGTATATGTTCAGAAGAGTAGTTTTAAAATATATTTTCAATAAATATTCAACACTCTAATTTTTTCTAACAGCATTATGAAAAAGAATAATACAACAGAGTTCTGCATTGCGTACATATGTTTACCGATTTAACTTTTTTATATTTGTGTCCTCTGCTTCAAGTATGGCGACCTTAGGAGCACCCAGACAAGTTTCTGCTCTGATTCGGGTACTTCGTCATCACTAGAGCAAATAATCTATTTTATAATGATTGACTTAGTAGAAAAGACAATATAGCATTCTATCAGATGACACCAAGCTTTGTTGTTTCCTTTTTGATACACAGATTTTGTCCTTGGAGGAGTCTAGCATCTAGACAGGCTAAAGTTAGCCTATCTTAGTTTCATTTTGTTTTTCCCTCATCAGATTGTCGTCTCTCGCGTATATCGCATTGTATCTAATCGACGTTTGTGCTGCGCGTGTATCTTCACTGTTCATTGAAGATGGATGTGATCTGAGTGAGAGAAAAAAAAAGGAGGAAAAAAAAAACGTACCCAGTAAATTTGGTCTTCTTTCGTTGAGTGTCCACCTTCATCAAGCTGAAGATTCTGACACAACAAAAGGGGGTTTCCGGATTTAACAGTTGAAATGCTGCCTGGAACATCAGCTTATAGTGGGTTGGGATAGGAAAAAGGGGGTCTTGTCTGTAACTTTGTAGTAGATACCAGCGTGGCCGGCATAGACGTGTACAATTTTGCGCATGGATTATTTATGTTAGTCGCTGCATTCTAAAGCGTATAGAAGCGTTTCCTCCCTCACCTCCCCCATTCCTACTCGTTTCCCTCTCTCTTCCCCTACCCACTTTCACTCACACATACACACTTACACACGCTTTGAGCACACACATACATACACTCACACACACATACACACACTAGCACAGTCACACACTCACACTTGCTTTTTATACACATGCACACACACATACGATGTGGGCACACACATAACACTTGACTTGACTTGACTTGACTTGATTCAACGTTTGAGGCCCTTTTGGGGCCTGTTCGTTGGTCCTAGCTTACTGGCTTAAGTTTTCACATGCGTGGGAATATACATGTCCCTAACTTAAGTCAGACACTGGCTCGTAAACTGTCTTTAGTTGTTTCCAGTGTTGGTCCAAATGTCTTTTGAAAGCATTCAGTGAAGGGGCTGAGACCACCGTGTCTGGCAAACTGTTCCAGCTGGAGACCACTCTGTGGGAAAAAAAATTTGATCTGATATTTTTTCTTTCTTTCTGCGTACGCAGGCTGATACTCCTGCGGACACTGCCTGTATACACAGGCAGTGGAGTTTTGTGTGTATGACCGTTTTTTATCCCGCCCTTAAGGCAGCCATACTCCATCTTCGGGGAAGGTGCATGCTATGTGTAACGTGTCATCCATACCAACGGCCAAACTGGCCTTCTCTTCCGAAAGTTGGTGATGGGATTTTACGTGTGTGCAAGATGTTATGCATGCGTTCACACACGGAACCTCGGTTTATAGTCTCATTCGAAGGACTGTATGGGAAATGGAGTCAGAACCAATGTTAACTCCGAGGGAAAAATCCCCCTGTACCGAAACGCCCCGGCGGAGGTTCGAACCCGCAACCCCAGGATCACCAAGATTACGAGTCAGGCGCTCTACCAACTGAGCTATTCCGGCTCCCCTGATCTGATATTTATTCTTGGTCTCTGCTTCTGCAGTTTCAGAGAATTTCCCCTAAGGTCAGTGGTAGTAGCTAATTTGAAGACAGGAGCACTTACTTTGTAGTAGCCGTTCAAATATTTAAAGACTTCAATAATATCGCCTCTGAGACGTCTGTGTTCTAAGCTTGGTAGTTTTAGTACCTTTAGTCTCTCTGAGTAAGGCCTGTCTTTCAAATGACTGAGGAGTCTGGTTGCTCGGCGCGCACATCTTCTATTTCTCTGCCTAGCGTTTTCTGTATGGCTGCCAGAAACAATGCCCATACTCTAACAGTGGACGTACAAGACTTTTGAACAACTGGCTGAAAGTCTGTTCTGAAAGATAATCAAAGGACCTCCGAATCAACCCCACTATCTTGTTGGCTTTGGCTGTGACTTGTGCCACATGATCTTTAAATGTGAGGTTTTCATCTATTGTTACTTCCCAGATCTCTTTCCAGTTTGCTTTCGGCCAGTGTTGTTGTACTCCGCTCTCCTTCTTCAGTTTTTCCTTTCATGGTGTATGATGCTGCTGATTTCTTATTGCCTAGTTTCAGAACACTGCATTTTTGTGGATGGAACTTTAGTTGCCATTTGTCTGACCATATCTGGAGTTCATCCAGATCAGCTTGCAGTTCCTTTGCTCCCATCTCAGTATCTGTTCTTGTAAATACCTTCGTATCATCTGCAAACATCTTTACAGAAGTCTTGACTTTTCGTGGTAGGTCATTTATAAACATGACGAAGAGGAGTGGTCCAAGAACGCTACCTTGAGGAATGCCACTTGTCACTTCGGCTTCTTGTGATTTCACACCATTGACAACAACATTCTGCCTTCTGTCGGTTAAGAAATCTTTGATCCAGTTCAAGGCTTTTCATGTATTCCAAATGCTGATAACTTTGCTAGGAGTCTACGGTGTGGTATAGAGTCGAAGGCTTTCTGGTAATCCATGTATATGATATCAACACTACCTCCCTCATCAATAATGTCTGTCCAGGTATCCATGACTTCCAACAGTTGTGTAATACACGACCTTCCTGGAACAAAACCATGTTGGTCTTGACTAATCTGAGTTTTTCTGTAAATGATCCATTACTTGCTTTCGAATGATCTTCTCCATTACCTTACAGACTACACAGGTCAGGCTTACAGGTCTATAATTGCTTGGCATCATCTTGCTACCTTTTCTTGATCAGAAGATCGGGGTGACATTTGCCTTTTTCCAATCCTTAGGAACTTGACCTGTGTCTACAGATAAACTGAAAAGATGTGCCAGTGGTTTGAGACAGTTCGGCAGCGGCGCTTGCCAAAATGCTAGGTGGTATACCATCTGGACCTGGGCTTTGCCGTTTTGAAGAGTTTCGAGCAGTTACGGACCATTTCAGGCTTAATCGTGATATCTGTGAGTGCTTCCTCAAAGTCATACATTGGTAGATCTGGAGTGGTCCTGTGTTTTCAATGGTAAAGACACTTTGAAAGAAAGGATTTAACAATTCTGCTTTTTTCCTTATCATTCTTGGTCTTTGAACCATCTGCCTTTTTCAGATCTGATACCTGGCCTTGATGATGTTTTTGACTTCACGAAGTTCCAAAAGCATTTGGGGTTTGTCTTTGCTTCTTCTGCCACTTTGCGTTCCAAGTTTCTTTGAGCCCTACGACATTCCTTTCTTGCTCGGTTATTCTCTGTTTTATAAGTCTGGTATTCTTTCCCGGCTTTAGTTTCCTTCCATCTTCTGAAGAGTCTATGCTTTTTCCTGACTGACTTCAGTGTGCCCCTGTCCATCCAGTTCTTCCCTTTCTTGCCTGAGCTGCGTGTTAATGGCGTCGACTTTTCAATTGCATTATAGATGTGGGCTTTGATTTTCTCCCATGTTTCGTTGGCTGATAATGTTTTTTGTCTCTTTTTCCCAGTCAATGGAGGCAAGTTCACTTTAAGTTTGTCTACATCGGTTTTTTGAAAGTTGTATCTGGGCTTGACGAGTACTTTCAAAAGAGCAGGATAAGTTGATGAGAAGGGACAAATGGTCACTCTTTCCAAGTCCTGCTTCAGTTCTAATTTCATTGACCATGTCATCTCTGTTTGTAAAAACAAGATCCAGCGTATTGGCTCTTTGTCCCTCTCTGTATCTTGTTGGTTCTTTCTGTGGCTGCAATAAAAATGCATCCTTGGTTGCTCTCAAAAAACTTGTTGCTTGACGACCAGGTCCTGCATCACTTCTTTCTAATTTCCAGTCAATCTCTGGGAATTGAAGTCCCCCATTAACAGTACATGAGAAGCTTTGTGGTTCTCCTATTTTCAAAATCAAATCATTTAACTTTTCTGAGTTCTCAACTGTACTATATGGGCTTCTGTAAATGAGGCCAATGAGGAGAATGTTCCCGTTCTCTTGTTGGCATTCAACAATATGCTCTGAGAAAGTGCTTACAATTTTTATCACATGTTGATGGCTTGAGCTCACTCCGAACATATAGTGCAATACCTCTGCCTTCTTCATTCAGATTATGAAAAATCTGATAATCAGTCAATGTTATTTCACATTCCTCTATACTGTATCTCTTGGTCTTGGGTTTTACTTCCGTTATCCAATTATATCTGGTTTATGTATTTCAGTCAGTGCCAACATTTCAGTACGTTTATTCATGAACTGGTCTGTGTTGGTGTATAAAACAGATACAATTTTTCAAAAAATTTCCTTTCTTAACAGTATTGGAAGAACTTGAATCTGAAGAAAATGAACTTAAATTTGAAATATACTTAAAACTATTTACAGTCTTTCCACTGTTATTCTTCAATTGTTTTCCCTGTCGGCTTCTCCCGCTGGGTACCTGCCGACATTGACTACTTTCCCGTTTTTCCTTATCCAGTGGGCACACATGCATGCTCATGCTTGTGCACACACACACACAGTAACGCACATGGTCACACACATTACTCGCATTCATGCCACACACACACACTTTGTTGCTGTAGTTGGATTTTGCCTAACTGGATGTCACTTTACTGGACATGCTCTTCTGGTCATCACGCTGCTCAAGATGGTCAAGTAGGATGACACCAACTGAGACTACATGCAAAACTCAGTTTTATAAATCTGCTGGTATGTTTACAGAAAGATGAGTCAGAGTGCCTTGTAATACACATAATTGTAGTTCATCTGTGCTCTTTCTTTCCCATCTCCAACTATTCAAGGCATTCTCTTTCCATTTGAACTCCACCTTCGTATACAACTACACTCAGGTTTGTCCTGCTGCACCAATTTACAGAGTATAGCCTGTTTATCAGTATCATCGTTTCTCCAAGACGTCATCCACCAAAGAAAACTACAGAGTTGCCGATGTTGGAAAAATGCCAGTTGTGATGTAACTTACCATTTAAGCTGATACTGATGATGTCAGTTTTATACTCTGAAACAGAGCCAGATTAAAGACTCTATGTCAGAGATCACAGCAACCTTTCTCCAGTGCATGATGAGTCCACTGAAATGACACTCTTAATGAGCTTTGACAAAAATTCATCTTAGGCATAGAATCAATGCTTGTGGAGGGAAAAACAAAACTGAGGTCACAATTAGAGCAGGGCATGAAACGCACAAACGTTAAGAATTCTTATTTTTTGCATAATGTCCCATTTTGGTTTGGTATTGTATTTCCTTTTTGTGAATTTGTGCACTAAGTTAAGGGTGTGGTGAGAGAAAAGATTTCAAGAGAACAAAAAAGAAAAGAAGACAAAAAATTGTTTCAAGGAGAAAAGAAAAGAAAGGCAAAAAAAATTATTCAAAGTACAAGTCTGTACTTCTTTTCATGTCTTCTTAGGAACTACATTGTTAATCATCATATATATTTCATAATGATGAAACTGTCCTCATGTGGTCTATTGTGGTCCCGATGGACCAGTGTTGTTTGTCCTTCACTAGGTGTCACTGGGTGGTGGTGTGTGTATGAAGATGGCTGATCAGGCAAATCCTCTCTTTGTACACACACCACCACCTAGTGATAGCATAAGTCATAGTCATCTTCACCTGTGAAGGACAAACAACAATGGACCATCGGGATGACAATAGACCACATAAGGATGCCCAGTGGAGCATTATTGTCTTACAAGTGACTTGACAACACAAGACAACGCTGTTGTTTGTTTTTTCGCTGAAAGATTTCTCTTCCATTTTGTAAGTCGCAGATGTAAGCTGTAGATGTAATTTATCAAGAGGTGCAACTTGCTAATCTTGTGAACACCTTGCTTGTGTCGGGAGAATTTTGTTGTTTGGTTTAGCAACCAGTGATAGCAACTATGATGAGTCTTTCTATTGATATATCTGTTACTTGTTCTGCATACTGTATAGAGCTCCCTTGTGGGGGGCAGAATCACAGCCTGAACACCTTTTGTGTTCTCTGAAATTTGGGTTGGATGAGGAATGTCATTTCCCTTCCCTTTCCACACACTCACACACACACACACACCGCTTTCCTTGTCATCCCGTCATTCTTCTGCACTCGGCATCACTATGCCCTCATTCTCTCCTACATCCCCCCATCCCCACCCCCACCCTGACCCCTAGTTTTTTTCTTTTTAGTTAGATTTTGATCTAACATGTTATTGGAAACTATCAAAATATGTTCATCATCTTGATTTATTACAGCTCTTTGTTACAAACATTTCAACTTTGCCATGAATAAGGTCAAGAAATCATCTGTTGGTTTAGATGGACATCTTCATAGTTTTATACTCAAACATGCTGTCAAGCATGTTGCACAGTTGAAAGACATGGCACCTGAAAGGTGCCCAAGAGAAGAAGCTTGATGTTTTTGACTTGAATTACCATAGAAAGATCCTGGGCATAAAGAGGAGTGACTTTATCACTAACAACAAAGTCAATAAAGTGCTTGAAACAAACTCCGGTCTTGTCCATCATAATGCAAAGGGCACCTGGACTGACTGGGCCATGTAGCATGTCTCCCCTCCCCCTCACCAAAAAGAAACCAAGTACTTTGATGGACACCCATAGGAAGAAGCTGAAGATGACAGCCAAAGTTGAACTGGCAAAAAGGCCACACAGCATGGCTTCCGAATCATTCACAGGAGCTGCAGCAATGCATGAATGTTTAGTAATTCTGATGTGTAGTTATGACGCCTGATGCATTGGACAACAAAGGAGCTGATAAGTCATCAAATTTTCCATTTGAGTTTTGTTTTTTAATCCACATAATTGCTTTTCTGATCATGCGTAGTATAGATAAAGAAAACATACAATTTTGTCAGGCACTTCTAAAAAGTTCAATAAGCGTCACTTCTGTTGGCTCTTTATAACTTTGCTTCCAGGATATTCCACAAATTTTGATTAGTTATTCTATTCATGTAATGGTTTTGAACTTTTCAAAGTTCCGAAACAATCAGTGGGGCAAGATTTGGTTATTTTGAGAGAGTAGTCTATGACCTATGTTGAAGTCGAAAGGAAAGGTTCCCAGTTTAGATGACTGGTAACTTTCAGCCTTCCCTCTGCCTGCATGTAGTTCAACAAGAGATTTGACCAGTGCTTCCTTTACATCAGCCAGTAATCCACATCCCATAGTGCCTGCAAAGGACAGAAGTTATTGCCATCGCAGGAAACTTTAATTGAGCTAGTTCAAAATGTGATGGAGTTGATGGCACATGAAAATAATTTCCACTGCAAAAGTGTTGTCTAAAATGTATTCTCCTCTCCCCATCCTGTTTGGCAGAGTCAGGAAAATCTTCAATGTTTTCGTTTGAAGAACAATTGATTTTTTAAAAAGTAATAATCACTGATTGGGTTCATCATCTTGGAATCGGTTCCAGCTGATGAGTTGTATTTTTAGGGGTCTGCACTGCTCACATATTGAGTGCATAATTATGTGAGTGCGTCATATGATCATACAATACAGATTTACATATATGCTGACGATTGAACATGTGTTTAAAAATCAGGATTCAGAAGCCAACATATGATCATACAATACAGATTTACATATATGCTGACGATTGAACATGTGTTCAACAAATCAGGATTCAGAAGCCAACATATGATCATACATTACAGATTTACATATATGCTGGCAACGATTGAACATGAGTTCAACAAATCAAGATTCAGAAGCCAACATAATCTAGTGTCTTTTTTTTCCTTTGGTTATTGAAGATGATCCAAAGCAATAATTTTCTTCATTATTGTTGCAGGCAGGGAGGTATGGAGCACTCATCGCAGGATTTTTGTATGGGTCCTACCACCTCAGTAAGTACTGAGTGTTGTAATTCCACCTCTCTAGCCACTGTGATTGGCATCATGTATTATAGGCAGGAGGTAACAGATTCAAATCTCATATAGAGAGACAGAGAGAGAGAGATAAATAAATGGATAGGTAGATACATATTCAGGGTCTTATTTATTTGTTGGTGAAGAAAGTGGCTTCAAATCCTCCTTATGTGAGAGTATTTTCTCCATTACTTTCAGATATGTGTGTATGTATGTGTTTTATTACACCCATTTTGAGAAAAGAAAGGAAGCCACTTTACAAACCTTGCATTTATTATTCAGAAAGGGATTTTCTGAAAAATCTTGTACCGATCATAGTCATCCTAAAATATATCTGAAATGGAGGAAGTCTGTAAAGGGTGGTAAATTTAGGAGAGAAAGAGAACAAATGTTCCAGCAAAAACAAGGTTCGGAGATAAAACTAGCATACGCAGAAAGAAAAATGGGAAGGATGGGGTGGGAGGGGGTGGGGGGTGGGCTTGAATCTTTATTCAGAGGGTCTTTATTGAGAAATTACACCATACAAAGATCTTATAGTTACCAGTCTGGACTTTTCCATCAAATAATAAAGCTGATCATGAATGTGATTTGATAAATCTAGTCTTGAATAAGGTATACAAGAACACCATTTGTTAGTGATGATTTGTGTATAATACTATAAGTAAGAAATGTGTGTCGGAAGATTTTATCTTTGCAGAGCTGTTGGACATCCATGCTGGGATGAGGGTGGTGTAAGAATGCTCTTCATTTACAAGTTAATTAAACATGTTTTGCAAAAACAGTCCACTATGCGTTTTTTTTGTAGGTTATGGTTTAAAAGCAACCATTATGAAGAGCACCTCTTCTTCACCATTTCTCTCACTTCCACCTATCTCTTCAACCCCATCTGTCTGTCTCTCCCCCAATCCCATGCTGCCCTCCCTTCCAAACCCTTCATTCTTTCTTTTCCTTTCTCCACTTCTAATTTGTTTTGTATAGTTTCGAATTAGCCATTTTCTGTTTACTTATTTGTTGTATTCCTTCTGGTTTTTCTTATTCATAATGCAGATTTGATGACAATATTAGGATTTCTTGTTTACACCGACTGTGATGTACATTAGACAGTTGTACTCGTAAATAAGCATAGCCTATTTGTGTCATTTGGGGAAAAAATAAGAAGGTAGCTTTAACAGTTTAACAATTACACGCCATAATTTTGTACCAATGCTGCATGGTCATCGATTCACCTAATGCATGTATAGATATAATCCACACAGAACCAATTAGGGATATATGAACAAGTTTGTAACTACCATTTTTGAATAAGTTTCCTTACTCTGTGTGCCTTGTGTCAGCATATAAATTTACTTTTCATAAGCTGGCAACATCAGTTTTGAGCCATGGACATGTAACCGTTTCACACTGGGAGCAAAATTTTTCTTCCTTATTTATTACTGTTCATGTCTCTTGGCCGCAGTTTAAGATGTTGTTTAAAGAAAATAAAATGTAATTTTGTTTGGTGTTCAATAATTGATTAATTGAACACCTTTGAGTAATAATACTTGGAATGAGCTGTTTATTATGTTTTTGTATGATTGATTACCCTGTCCAGGATCTTTGACAAAAAAGGAGGAAGTCATTCAAGAACATGAGAACAAACTGAGAGCAGCTCGAGATGCCAGATTAAAAGCTGAAAAAGATCGACTTTCTCAAAGTAAGATTTTTATCTTTATTTTTCTCCCACCATGTGTTTAGGTGTGTGATCATATATTTGTGCTCATCTATCATAATTAGTATTTTTTCAGATTTTGACTTGATTCTTACAGGTCAAAATATCCACAAAAATATGTGCAATAATGTTGGTTCACTGGCTTTTTTTTTTCTTTGCAAAAATGAGTGTTTACTGATTACTGTTTTCAATAGTAACATGTATGAAATATTCCTAATATTTCATCGTCATCGAAATGGATTCATCATAGCATATTGGAGATATGAATAAATAACTTTAAAATCTAAAGATTATTTCTTAGCAGAATTATTTGTGCAGATCACTGCAACAAACATGCATGTTTACTATTCAGTGATAGTTACACATACTTCCAACTTATATAAAACATCGTTTAAACTGGTAGAGAGGGGGATGGATAAAGGTTACAGTAACTGGACATATTTTTATCATTCATTCCTGTCTGTAAACTTACAGAATCAAAAAAGCACTTGACATACAGTAAAAAGGCAGAAAATGTCTCAGGAGCACCAACCAAATGTGTGTTCATTTTCATTTATGTACTTGTTGATTATGACCAATTCTAGCACCAGGGACTTTCCTTGTTAGCACAGTATATCAGCATGGGTGAAACCACACGTCCGGATAATCCGGAATCCGGATTTCGTATTGGTCGTTTGTCCGGAAATCCGGACATCGGCGTTCGTTGTGGTCGATTTTCCTTTTTTGGGTTGTTTTCGGTGAAGCTGCGTTCTTGAACAACTCGCGCATGCGCCGTCCAAGTTGTTGCAAAACTTGTCTTCCGATTTGCGCCATTTTCACGATAGCCTACAGCGTGTTCACGTCGCACGTCTTCACGTCGCAACGATCTTTTCACGTCGGAACATCCCGTCGACCTAGATCTAGTCTGAATCTGCTGCACTTCATTCTCTTCTTTGAGCACGATGCCGTTTGTGGCTGTGAATGAAGACACGTCGCTGATCGATGCTTCTGTCCCCAACAAATGGTCTTTTTTTTTTTTTTTTTTTTTTTTTTTTTTTTTTTTTAACTCTCCTGATTTATATCATACACATTTGACATATACATTTTCCACACTACAGCAAGAGCATACGGATAATATATAAATGCATAAAAAAGTATGTTGCTTCAAATGCACATTCAAAAACATGTCAATTCAAATATCATGAGAATTTCAAAAAAAGGAGAAAAAAAAAAAAAAAAACTTGAGAAATGGATACTGGGATTACGGAGATGCGTGTTAGATTGAAATTTTGTTGTTGTTATCGATTTTTTTTTTAAGTATTTGTGTAAAAAATCATCGGAATGTAATTGTACCATTCAGCATCAAACCTGTTTTGATTCATTGTTGACTTTAGCATTATTGAGTTCGATTTTGAATCTGCTGTTCAGCTGGCTCTGAAAAACTGAAGAATTTGGCCTACGTCTTTCGATCTTACACTTATAATTAAGATTTAGCAACCATAATAATAAAGTCAAAAATTGTCTCTGTTTGCATATGTTTGTCGACTCCAAAGATAACAATATCGCTTTGTTATTTTATGGTAACGAATTTCGGCATTTTTCGTTAAATAAATGTTCAACCTCTTTCCAAAAAATTTGCACGTAATTGCACATCCATAAAAGTGTTGGACTGAATCTCTCTCTTCATTGCAGAATGTGCAGTTCGTCGTGTTTGTCAGGCCCATGGCATTTAAAAACAATATTTGTGCCAATTCTGTGAATAATTCTATTTGAAGCCATTTCAATTTTACATCTTTAATTTTGTGGACGTGTGTAAATACTTTATTCCAAGAAACTTCAGAATTAAGTTTTTGTAACCATTGAGAGCAACAGTTTGGCTTACGCTCATCTTGAGTAAAAATTTCATAGTATCGTTTAGCTCCTTTTGCTTCTTTCATAATATATTAAAAGCCCTTGGCATGTTCTGAATTGTGTTTGTATTAATATTATCAGGTTTTATTCCAGTTTTCTTTATGAATTCTTTCATTGAGGAAATCCTTTCCCACAGTATGAGACAAATTTTATAGTATAATCATCATTGGTCATGAATTCTTCAAATTTTCATGAATTGTCCATTTTCCTTCAAAAAATGTTTTATTGCATACTTTCCTTTCTCAATTAATTTCTTTTGTTTAAATTTAAATCTCATTTCCTGGTTTTTACCTTGTCGTTATAAAAGACAGGTTCAACTAGAAGTTCATTTATGTTTGTGGTGTCACGCAAAGGCAAATTCCCTATAGGCTATAAAGGTGTGTCTCCAAAACAAATTAGAGTCATGTATCCTGTACCAAATGCTGGTCCATAATTTTCAATTTTTTCGATGAATGGATATATTTTCATAACAATGCTCTTCCATTTGTGTTTTGTGATTTTAAGTTTTTTTATCCATAAAAGTTTCAAAGCATTTAATGTATTTTTTGATATCAGGTATATTTAAGCCACCTTGTTTTATAGTTTTAATTGTTGTTTTCTGCTTATTCTATCTTGTTTACCATTCCACACAAAGTTAAACACATCTTTTGAAGTTTTTGAATTAAGTGGTCAGGTGGGTTGGGTAACAAAATCCAAAGGTGTATGAGCTCTAGACGAATGAGTGACTTTAGAACAGCAACTCTTCCAACTGGTGTTATACTTCTTTGAGACCAAATTTTGAATAATATTTTAACTTCCGAAATTTATCGTCATATTCATGTTTTCACATTCTTTCAAGTCTTGAGTCAACCAAAACACCGAGTATTTTGAATTGGGAAGGGTTCCATATGATTTTTAGATGAGGACAATATTTTTTCTTGGATTTTTATGACATCCTAACCATATTGCTTGCGTTTTTTCGCTGTTCATGAGGAGTCCTGAAACTCTTCCAAAAGTGGTAAGGAGATCAAAGACTGTTCAAAAAAAACTTTTGTCCCATTGTTTACTAATTGAGTGTCATCAGCAAACTGGGATATTTTGTGTTCTACATCATTTATTTTTATACCTTTTATCTTCTTGTCTTCCTTTATCATTTGGCTAAAATTTCTGCGCATATAATGAATAAGTAAGGAGATATAGGGTCTCCCTGTCTGCATCCTCTTTCTATTTTAAACCATTTAGCAGCCTGACCATTTACAATAACAGTTGATTTAATATCCTTATAGAATGTTTCTACCCAGTGACATATACTCTCACCAAACACGAAAGCCCTTAGAACGTTCAACATAAAATCCCAATCGAGTGAGTCGAAGGCTTTTTCAAAGTCTATACAGAGCAATAGTCCAGGAAGGTCTTTCGCATTTAAATAATTAATCAAATCATAAATTAGTCTAATGTTGTCGCCCATAAATCTATTAGCCATGAAACCTGTTTGATCCTCACTGATGAGGGGATGGTAAAACATTTCTTATTCTTTTTGAAATACATGAGGAAGCTATTTTGTATATTACATTTGGAGGGAAATTAGGACGCAATTTTTTATATATTCTTTGGGTTTATCACCTTTTGGTATGCAAATAATTAGCCCCTGCTTCTGTGTTTTTGAAAATTCCCCGTCTTTGTATGATTCATTTACAGATCTTACAACCAGTGGGCCCCAGTGTTTTCCAAAAGAATTTAAAAAATTCGGCGCCGAAGCCGTCTGTACCTGGACTTTTACCATGCTTCATATTTTTTAAAGCTTCGCTTGCTTCCTCTATGGTGATTTCTCCTTCCAATATTTTTTTCTCATCTTCAGATAACTGTGGATTTTTTTAACAAGTTTTCTGATTTCACACTTTTCAGTTATCTTTTTCTTGTATAAATTTTCGTAGAATGTTTTAACCTCCTTCAAAATATCTTTTTGTTCGTTTATTATTTCATCATCTTTAGTCACTAGTTTAGTCATTTGTTTACTAATTATAGTTTCTCTTTTCAAGGTTGCAAAAGTATTTTGATATTTTTTCACCATCTGCAATCCATCTCGCTTTTGATCTTAATAATACACCTTCCTTTTTTTGTTCCTGATTGCTTTTAGTTCTTGGTTTTTTTCTTCAATTATTCTTATTTCAATTTCTGTTTTATTCTCAAGATTTTCAAGATTTTCAATGCGTTTTAAAATCTTGTTCTCTTTTTCTGTTGCTGTTTTTCTTTTTCATTGTGGCGTAAGCTATTGATTTCCCTCGAATTTTCATCAACAGAAAATCCAAAAATGTTTTATCTGAAATCTTGAATCTGAGTCCAGATTTTATTAACTCAGACAATACTGATTGATTTGTATCGCTGATTGATCAACTGCGTATTCTTTTATAACATCCAGAATTAACTTATTAATTTCGTCTACTATTGCTTATCTTTTAACAGAGATACATTAAATTTCCAGAATCCTTTTGATTTTTCACTTTTACCAAATTTCAAGCATAATGTAACCATCGAATGGTCAGACCGATAGCCTGGTTCATGTCAGATTTTTCATGATAAATATAAAGATAATCAGACAATAGAAAGAAGTCTAGTCGGCTTTGTTTCAGTGGAGTTCGTTTTCGCCAGGTATATCTCCTACAGTCCGGATTGTCTTCCCTCCATATATCTGCCAATCCTATCTCTTCCGTCATGTTTATGAGTTCTTCTCTTGCTTTTGGATTATTATCTTGTACATAATTATAACAATCTAGATGTGGATCCATTGTGATGTTCCAATCACCCCCAGCAATAATATTATTAGTATTGTAGCTCTTTATTGTTTCTTTAAGTGAATTGTAAAATATGGGATTATCTTTATTTGGCCCGTACACATTAACTAAGAGAAACTGTTTTTCAAATGAACTAAATGCTACAATTATGAAGTTTCCGTTTTCGTTTTCGTTGTACGTCTGTAATTTTGAATTCAAAATTATTCGAAAACAATTTCAGCTACACCTTGGAATTTGAACGAAACGAGGCAAATAAGCATTTATATCCCCATTCTGCAGTTACATACTTCTCTAGTTTATTAGTAAAATGGGTATCCTGTAAACAGTATATCGAATATTTTTTCTGTTTTAAATAGTGAAATACATCCCTACGTTTATGTTATATCACCGAGCCCTTGACAATTTAATGAAGCAATTGTTATGCTATCCATGACGATTCAGTGAATAATTGTTTCATATATACAGAACTTAAAAGCAAAGTAGGCCAAATGATCAGAAATAGGAATGGAACCCAGCTCTTCCAAAAAGCACAGCTTATATAACAATGATTCTCATACAATCATTAATGTACCGTATCCCTTGGTGTGATACGCAAAAACAAACAATGACAATATAAAGATTGAAAAATATATACGAGTTGTATGGATTACACACATCAGAAGTATGATAAATATGTAAAAGAAAATCAAAAGCTCCCTTTACCATTGCAAGCGGGTATTGACGCAACAGCATCTTTGAGGGAATACAAAGATAATTTTACATACAATCAGATTCATTTTAACGATTGATATAGCTTAACTTTAAACAAAAAAAAAAAGAAAAAAAAAAAAAAGAAAAAAAGAGCAACTTGGATCCAAAGAGTCACAAAGCATTATCAATTTTTTAACATCGGGAAAGACATAACCAATCGAATTAATGGTTTTTAAATCATGTGAAATACCACCCCCCCACACACACACACACACAGCCCACACAGCCCCCCCACCCCCCCCCCCCCCCCCCCCCCCCCCCCCCCCCCCCCACCAACGGCTGGCTTGGTTCCCATCCGATTGGTTTGGTTTTTGAACACCTCTCACCCCCTCCCCCCACCCCCCCAACGATTCCATCCACCGTCACAAATTCACCACGGTGCACGGGTGCCCACGTGCATCACTGACCCAGAGGTGAGCGATGGTGTGAACACCCGTACATGATTAATGGGGGCGGGGAGGGGGCAGATCAGCGTGAGCGTATCCGGATGTCTGGGTTGTTTTTGCTCAATGACATGTTCCGAATACTTGTGTCACGCACAACAAGCCCACAACGCATCAACCCCGACAACAAAAATTTAGGCCACGAAGGGAGCAAAGGAACTGTCTGAGCGCAAGAATACATGCAAAGGTGCCTGTCCATAGGCGCGCGCGGCGCGTGCGTGTGTGTGTGTGTGTGTGTGCGGTGCGTGTGCGTGTGTGTGTGTGTGTGCGTGCAGTGCGTGCGCGTTTACGTGAACGTGCGTGTGTGTTTGTATAGCGCGCCCATCGTCTGCATATCTATGTGCCTGTGTGCGCGCAAAAGAGAGGAAAGTAGAGAGAGAGGGGGGAGGGGAGAGAGAGAGAGAGAGGAGAGAGAGAGAGAGAGAGGGGGGGGGAGAGAACAGCAACATCGACACCGCAGAAACAGTGTCTAACAGTGAAGACTACATTTTTGTTTTGTTTCAGATTCTCCCTCCCCCCCCCCCCCCTCCCCTCACACAGGTCCGCATGCCCCTCAGGGCCATCCCGAAATGAAAGGTCGAAAAAAGGATTCAAGAATGACACAATTAGGGACGAAGAAAAAAACAAAAGAAAAAAAAAAACAAGAAAACGAAAAAAAAAAAAAAAAAAAAAAAAAAACCTGGTTGCATTTTGTCTCATGAAATGACCATCTCCCCAATAACACCATCCCCACAGCGAAAGAAGCCCACAAGGAAAGCCCGAGGAAGTTCAGAGGGGAGACAACAAGCAGTAGCAGCAGTGGCGGAAGCAAGCAGCAGCGCGCGCGACCGCGCGCGCGACCGCGGAGGATGAGGGGCGGGGGGCAGCAGGGAAAGGGCCCCGCGCGCGCGCGCATGCGCGCGCAAGCGCACGCGGGCGATCCGCCAATCGAACATGAACCCACCCCCATCCCAATCCTCACCCAAAGCGACATAATATTATTGTTACATAGAGCAGAAACAGCGGAGACGCTGATCTAGACTTTGAAAAGCTTATACACATTTTGCCAACTAGAGATATCTTTTCCTCTCCTTCCCTTCCGGTTATCATTATTGAAAACTGTCGTCGCCTAAGGAAACGGGACCAAAGAAAAAACAAAATCTACTGACAATCGAATATTTAAATGGTATAAATAGAAAGTCACGCGCGCGCGCGCACACACACGCACACAAACACCGGCAATAATGATAATAATAATAATGGTAGGAGTAACTAACATAAATACAAAAGAAATACGAAAACACAAAACGAGTACAAAGGACATCAATAGAGACCATGATTGTCGGTGCGCGTGCTTCTTTTCCAGATTAGTGGGGAACAACTTTCACAAGTCTTATATAGAGGGTTCAATAATCATCAAGTTGTATACTCCTGATATTAACGAACATTCTCAACATCTTGCAGAAGACCATGTAATCATCTCTAACTTCATTCCAACCTCCAAATGCAGGCCAACAGTAAACAGTTTGGGAAAAAAAAAAAAAAAAAAAATCGTATCAGGATTTTTCAGTAGCTGTTCGTGGTGCACACGCGCGCCCCGCGCAAGGGCCCATGCTGCCGGGCGGAGCCATGCGGATACGACCTTGGTGTGTGTGTGTGTGTGTATGTGTGTGTGCGTGTGTGTGTGTGTGTGTGTGTGTGTGTGTGTGTGTGCGTGTGTGTGTGTGTGTGTGTGTGTTCGTTCTTTAGTTAAACGTCCTTTCACTTTGATGTAATATTAGATATTCTCTCTCTCTTCCTCCGCCCCCCCCCCCCCTCCCTCAGTGTGGTGTGTGTGTGGTGTGTGTGTGTGTGTGTGTGTGTGTGTGTGGTGGTGCGCGCGCGCGCTCCGAGTCACAGTTAGCTACAACTTATATTCAAAACCCAAACAATCCATCGCTATTAATCAATCGATAGCAATAAACCCATCAATCACAGTACATAGTTAAACAGATCACCCAATCGGTCACAGTTAGTTCATCAGAAGGAATAAACTCATCAATCACAATACATTGTTACACCGGTCACCCAGTTATTCACAGTCAATCAATCAGTAGCAATAAACTCATCGATCACAATACATAGTTCACCGGTCACCAGCTATTCACAGCCAATCAATCAGTAACAATAAACCCCTCGATCACAATACATAGTTACACCGGTCACCCCGCTATTGACAGTCAATCAATCAGTAGCAATAAACCATCAATCACAATACATAGTTACACCGGTCATCCAGTCAGTCACAGTTAATCAATCAATAGCAGCAAACCCATCAATCACATTGTATTATTACACATCAGTCACAATCAAGTTACACCCATCCCCAATCATTCACAGTTAATCAATCAGTAATTATTTAAACCATTATTCACATATATTGTTACACCGGTCACCAGTCATTCACAGTTAATCAGCAACAATAAACCCATCAATCACAATATATAATTTAAAGCGGTCACCAGTCATTCACAGTTAATCAGTAGCAAATAACCATCAAATCACAATATATAATTACACCGGTCACCCAATCATTCACATTTAATTTGTCAGTAGCGATAAACTTATCAATCACGATATATCAGTTAAACCTGTCATCCAGTTATTCCCAGTTACTCAGTAGCAATAAACCCATCAATCACAATATGTCAGTTGACTACATTAAGCCAACGAATCATTCGAAAAGTCACGGGGGGGGGGGGGGGCAGGAACGGAGGGGAAGGAGGGGGGAAGGAATGGGCAGGCACATGGGACAGAGGGCAAGGTGGGCGGGGGGGGGGGGGGGGGGGGGGGGGGGGAGGAACGGAGGGGGAAGGAGGGGGGAAGGAATGGGCAGGCACATGGGACAGAGGGCAAGGTGGGGGGGGGGGGGGGGGGGGGGGGGGAGGAACGGAGGGGGAAGGAGGGGGGAAGGAATGGGCAGGCACATGGGACAGAGGGCAAGGTGGGCGGGGGGGGGGGGGCAGGAACGGGAGGGGGAAGGAGGGGGGGGGAGGAATGGGCAGGCAAAATGGGACAGAGGGCAAGGTGGGCTGGGCGGGGGGGGGGGGGGGGGGGGGGGGGGGGGCAGGAATGGGGGAAGGAGGGGGAAGGAATGGGCAGGCACATGGGGCAGAGGGCAAGGTGGGCGGGGCGGGGGGGGGGGGGGGGGGGGGGGGGGGAAGGAGGGGGGGGAAGGAATGGGCAGGCACATGGGACAGAGGGCAAGGTGGGCTGGGCGGGGGGGGGGGGGGGGGGGGGGGCAGGAACGGGAAAGGTTTGGCGATGGCTGGACGAAAGAGGAAAGGGCGACACATTTCTGACTTGGTGCCGCAAAACCACAGCTGCTGGCGTTGCCCGGTGCATCGTCTGCTTGCAGGACATCAAGTATGGAAGCTCTGGCATAACGGCACTCAAAAGCATGTCAAATAGAAGAAACACCAGGAAAATGCAAAGGTAGGCAACGCACGCTCTCTCTCTCTCTCTCTCTCTCTCTCTCTCTTTATCATGTTGCTATGTTGAATTGTCTGTATGAATGATATGTGCTGAAATAATGTATGCTTGACAAGGACAGATTGTAAGACTAGGCTTTGGCCTAAAATCTTCATCCTTGGGTATTAAAGATCAATCAATCTCTCTCTCTCTCTCTCTCTCTCTCTCACACACACACACACACACTTCACACACACACACACACACACACACACACACACAGTTTTTAGAATAGGAGTGGGTGGTCGGCTTTTATTGTGGTTTTTTTTTTTTTTTTGGGGGGGGGGGGGGGGGGGGGGGCAGCATAAGTTACTCTGGGACCACAACATTAGTCTTATTTCACTTATAAAAAACATGCTGAAAGTACCTCAAAATGGTCTGATTTTTAACAACGAAAATGTAAAAATGCTTCAGCTTCAGGGGGCTTTGCCCCCTGACCCCCACAAGGGGCTCTGCCCCTTGACCCCGCCAGGGGGCCTCCTGGCCCCCTGGACCCCACCTTTCAGGATTTTCAATTTTCCCAGGTTTCACCCATGTATCAGGTATTTCAAAATTGGTTGAATGATACAGGGCAGAATTACTGACACGGGGCAGACTTCAGATTATGATATATCCAGTAGAAGGTACAAGAAAACTGAACAGCAATCCAAGTCACACACACACACACACACACACACACACACAAAGAGGTATTTGACAATCATCAGAAATGTAGCCAGCCAATTGTTTTATTTTCTGGTGCATTTTAAAGCAAGTAATGTATGTCTCTTACGTTTTGTTTGTTTCAGTGGAAATGGATACTTTGGGAAAGGAATGTGGAGTGGTCAAGGAATGAGAAATGTGTACCATTAGTTGAGCATTTTCAGTGAATGGAGGATCATCTGTATGCTTGATATAGGATGGAGTTAGGAATGTCCTGAGCAATGCTTGCTGTATGATCAGAGACTTCTTTCTGTTGTGCTTGTGAGTATAGAGATTCTTCCCCAGAAAAGCTGAAAAAATTAAGAGCTTGAGGCAGTGCTCAAAGACTACTCAGTTAACCCAGTTCAAGAAACAAAGGTAGTCTCATAGTTCATTACAAAACAATGTTTGAACCAAATGTTTTTAGATTCTTGTTTGCTTAAAACAAGCCAGTGTGAGCAGTAACATATTTCCATGAAAATGTAAAAGCATTTGTCTTATCAGAATTAAAGATATAAAACCTTAAGATTGTTCATTTTAGTTGATGTTCCTCTGAGTGTGTGTGTGTGTGTGTGTGTGCGCGCGCGCATGCCCCACGAGAACAAGCTTATCTTCTATACAACAATGAAAATGCTCTCTTTGAAATGTGATGAGATACCAACATGCAGAGCACCATTCTAACACAACATGCAGAGCACCATTCTAACAACTGTCCATTATCAGCATCTCAGATTCTCTCAAGTCTTGTTTTGCTTGTTCTAACCCTCAAGTCAATTCAGTCACCTTTTTCTACCTGCCATCTTCTTCCCCCAGCTGCACTGCGTGCCACTGTCATTTTGATCAATGTACATTGCTTATCCAAGGACAACATAAGGACTGACATGAACAAAGGAATTTGCTTGTCGAGATTCCACCTGATTCTTGTTCTCCAAAATTTGATCAGGCAGGATTCCTGTGAATCCTGGTGGGAAACTTGACAGGGTAGATAGAAAACTAATAATTCAAGCAAGCAGAAGGCTGAGGGTGACTCATTGTTTTCCATCAAGTCTACCCATGCAACACAAGTACAGATTTGACTGAGCGGATACTGGCCTAGCTACCTGTTAGATACACAGGGCTGCTGAGCCTTAGGACTAGCATCGCTGCTGATAACTGGGAGCAAGTATATAATCAGTGGTTGGTCTTGGGTCACACAGATACCCTCAATCTCAACCTCACTTCTTCCCTGAATCGGGATGTGTTCTCTTGTGCCCATTTTAGGTAAGCGGAGAATGATTCAGCGCTCCATGTCTGTTGGCTGGTATGTCCTTTGCCGAGTTGGACAGGCTGCCGTGGACTAGAACCCCACTCTTTAGATCTCATCCTCTGCACAGTGACGTTATGGAGGTGTGAGCAACCATTCCATGTAAGACACAGGGTCCGACTCACCCCTGTGTAGGTAGGCCCTTGTCCACCTGGTTTTTCTCCTATGATTATTGGGCCCTGGTGTTCCATCTTCACTTGGATCAAACCTTAATATGGTGCCCAAATTCTGTCTCTTCAAAGGGGCAAATTACGTAAGACCATGGATTCTCAATTGCTATAAGCGCTCTCGAGATCAAATCATGAACAAGTGCTCATGCCCTCAATTTGATGATGATCCCTGCACACACAAACTTCAGTGGTTTGATACTCACTTTTATTTCTATCATTGTTTATGGCCACGCAGAGCGGTCACCCATTCTCTTCTGCAACAGCAGGTCGGGGGGGGGGGGGGGGGGGGTGCCCCCCGGGGGGGGGGGGGGGGGGGGTGCCCCCCATTGTGTTGATGGCACTCTCTTTCAGGCCGAACACCTAGACCATACCCTGCAGACCATTATGTCACATGCCTTCCTTATTAACTGTGGCAAAGAATATGATGCCAAATGGGTTCAATTTTAAGTCCCTGTTTGGCTAAATACTTACAATGTCAAAATCTAATTCCTTTCATCTTCCTTGCTTGTTTCTCTTTGGGCCATATATCAGAAGGAACAGGAAATAATCTGTAGACTGGAACCATAAAAGGGTCTGTGGTGTGTCCTGGCACTATGAATTGTTAATAGCAGTAATCCAGCCCAGCAGGGCTGAAAAACTGATCAGTGTTGTAAACAATTTGACAAGATAAGTATGCTCACCCAAATAGGTGTACTACCTGTTTAATTGAACAATCCATCACTGGCCAGTTCTTTTTTTTTTTTTTTTCTAAAACAAACAAATGAATCAAGTTCTCCAATCTGACCAAAACACACATTAGAATATGTCTGCCAGCCAAAGACAATAATGGAGAATAATTCTGTTGAATTTTTGCTGTATGTTTGGGTTCAAGTGATAAGATAGGCCACCCAGTCATTGTCAGTGTTTCCATTTCATTGAATCTCCTTCCCTATGCTGCAAGTGTAAGAAGTAATTCCTTCAACCCTGTCAAGAAGCACTAAATGGATATAAACGCCATTTACCGTCAATGAACATGAAAGTCAGTCCCCCATCCACCCACTCCCTTCGTTTTAAGCTGTTAAGGTGAGCTCACTACTAATTCCTTATCCAATTCCATGCCTGATGTGGACATTATGTCTTAAGTCCCGGGATCAGTAGACTGATCATCTAACGTGAATAGAAACTTAACACCATTAATTCAATGCAGCTCCTCTCTTTAGCAGTGATGGTTATGAGAAAGGGGCAAAGAAAGCTGATTTCCTGAAAATTATCTACTGATCACCATCTCTGGCTGGTGGTTTCAAGGCAACCTTACATTGGAGCTCAAGCCCTGGTGCTGGGATTATCACATGTAGCTCAGATGCGGCTGTGCAAGAGAGATGTAGATGAGCAGTGTGAAAGTAATGGCACTGGTTGAGAAAGATGGAACTGGAACACATGCATGCACACAAATGCATACACACACTTTGCAGGCTTTGCAGGTTCTGTTTTATTTTTATTTAAGATGAAACCTTTCTAAAGGAACAAAAACCAGTATGTATACATATAAAAGGGAAGGATTCACAAATGATCAGGGAGTAAACGCAAAAACAAATTTTCACTGAGTTCATGCAAGTGGAAACAATTCAAGGATTTTGCTTAGTCTTTAGGCTATCTCCAAATAACACAGGCTTTCACAGACTGCACTAAAGAAAAAAACATACATACCACTTTAAACAAAAGTATCTGCTGTATTTTACTTTCATGTTTACCATGAAAACAGTCAGGCATTAAAAGGTACAAAATGTCCAGTGTTCATTCTTGTGGGAGCACATTTCTTTGTGAACCAGGCATTTATTTCCAAGGGCAACAACCACACATCTTGGAAGGGGGACCACCTGGCGCAGCTGTCTTGTCGGTGCTGTTCACAAAATCATATCTCACAAAATGCAGACAGTCACTGCCCGCACTTTGCACAAGCCTATCACAGGTGAAAACAAAACAACCAATCTCCCTCCTCCCCTCGCACCACAAATATATTCCCTACACTTGAAGGACTGCCTGTTATCCTCCCACACTGCCACATATTTTTCACTTTGTTCCAAACAATGTCTTGCCCCTGACTCAATACTGTCATTATTACTCCTTATGGAATCTGATCAGTACACCATTCAAACAAAACCAAATAAAGTGATCATCAGGAACCTCCAGATAAAAAGAAAAAAAAACCTAGTTACCATTAACTAGTATCTACATATAAAAAAAAAGTAGTATACATTTCAATAAAATGTATGAATTTTACATGCCTGGAATATTATGAGTTGTGTAATGCCACATGATTTTTTCCCTTCTAGATTTCTTGCATTAAAAAAAACCCACCTTCTCTAGCACTTGGGACATCAGAAGAAATGATGTACTGGTCATGCTTTTACACTTACAGGGATTTAGTAAATACTCTGTGTTTGGCTTTTTCTGAAATTATCAAGGTAACTCTGTAACAAATCACAAGGAGGTAATAATCAATCATGCATTGCAGTCTGCCGCCTTCTTTGAGCTCGGATTAATAACTAAGACTAAAGAAAGAAATCAAGAGGTGTTTTTCAATAGCTTTTCCAATGGGATCTATACCTGGGTAATATGATAAAGAGTAGGATCCTGACTGGTTGTTATCTCTAAGCAGCACACGCAAACAACAAGTGTTTCATCACGGGAATATTTGTCACGTTTGCAGTTCCTGGCCTTTAACAGCTGAGAAAGACTAGCAAAGGCTCTTTCTCTCAAGATCTTTTCCCCATACAACTGGCACAATGCTGTCAATAATCTGCCGAGAGTGAAATCATGGAGACAGCTTTTTTCCTTCATTCTATTTGTTGCGATTTTTCTTCTAAATTGAGGGATGTTATCAAAACAATGGGCAAAATATAGGAAATCTATCAAAATGAGTAGTATTTGATGCATGAAACCAAAACAATGGACAAAATGTAGGAAAGCTATCAGAGTGAGTATTGTGGAGCTGATAACCTTCTAGAGTCAAAACTCTGGGAACCATAGGATGAAGAGATGGAGTGAAGAGGAGGCAGTCCGGCTCTTGACTAAAAGCATTTCTAACTCTCTTGTGCTTCAGTTAACATGTGTGGGATTTTTTTTTTTAATGCAGTTTCCATGCACACATAATTGCCAACAAGCACAACACCAATTTGCTTTATTCTGCAATACTTTATCATCCCTATTAAAAAAAAATGATTCCCCCCCCCAACCACACATTCTGAAAGAAAAATTTTCTCAATACTTGGGATTTCAGGAATAATTTCTAAATACACGAATTTCCTGGGGAAAAAAATTGCGAGGGTTTGCTGCTATGGCAGTGTATTCATGAAACTTGTAGAACTCTTGTTTCACACATGCTCCAAAAGACTTGCAGCAGACAGCCAAGTATGTTGAATTTTTTTTTCTTTTCGAACAACATACAAGCTATGTTCCTTTTGTTTAAAGGTAGTGATCGATTTTTGCTAACCTCCATAACATTCATTTCCATAAAAGAAACCCTACACAAAGTAAATAAAAGGTATGTGTTTTGTTGGCATCAGAATGATTTTAAAATGAGCTTGTGTACATGTATAAATAATATTCCTACCAAACATGGTAAAAATACAAACAGACAATGCCTGATCTTTCCAGGTGTCCAGCAAAAGCACACAAGTTATCACACAGCTCCTAAATATGCTCCTAAATACAATAATTATATGTTAAAAAAAAAAGAGGAAAAACCCAGAACACACCAACACAAAGACAGAAAAAAGCATCAAAGAAACAGCCAACATACGAGATTTCACAGGCTCGGCCTCCACTTCTTACTTAGCCTTTCCTTGATTGGCTACTTTGGCCTCTGCTGCCTTCACTTCCTCCTCAGTGGCAAGGTAGTAGTGTTTGATGGGATCCAGAGTCTTCTTTTCCAGCTCATACACCAAGGGGATACCTGCAGCAAATAATGGGGCACATTATTCTATCTTAGATCATGCTCAAATGGGGATACAGTACCCTCTGAAGCTTAAAATCACAGATAAATAATTAGAAGGGTGAGAATACCATCTACATTATTTCAGAGATCTTACAGAACTTAACATAAACCACTATCCAACAGCCTGGGCAAGTGTATCAGTATGTCCAAAAAGTGAAGTTCATTCTGACCTTGTTGACAGGGCAAATGAAAAAATTGACAACTAACTTCTTTTCACCATTTTGCATCCTGATGCTGGTGTGATTGCCATCAGAAATTTTACAACAGACAACCATTTCGAGTGTCAACTCTAACAAGCCCCTGTGGAGGAAAAAGAGACTTGTGTTGCAGCTCTATGACAACTTGCCTTTGGCTGCTATTTTTACAAGGCAAATGGTAACTTCTTTCACAATTTACTAGGCCTGGTTGAACTGACAAATTTGCTATCTTTAACCTAAGGCAGCCAGTTTCCTACTTTGTGCACTATGCTTTCACCTGAGTGAACTTCCTATCTGTAGATTCACACACTAATGTATATGATTCACGCAATACCAAAAATATTTCCCTTGTTCCTTGGTGAGTGAGTGAGTGAGAGTGTGTGTGTGTGTGTGTGTGTGTGTGTGTCCATCTGGGGAAGTGATTTTTCACAGTGACTTGCCAAAGCAAGAGAAAGGGGAAAAAATGTCACTGATAAACTGTCTCATCATATACCGATAACTACAATTTACTGCAAGGCATACTTTGATTCTTAAGGCAACCATTTTCACCTGAGACTACATGGGCATTCACATCCCCAACCTGTGTCACTAGCATCAATGCTGATCATCAGACCTTACTCAATTTTACAAAAGTCTTTCTCCGCAATAGATGGAAATCCACCATTTCAGCTTTTTACTTTCCTTGACAGTTGCAAGTTGATCAAAATCACCTCTGTCCAATCTCAATGCCATTTTTTTTGGCTGTTCTCTGGTTGCCTGTAATACAGTGGTCCATATCTGACAGCTGCCAAACTTGTCACAATTTTCCCTGTAACTCTGGCAACTTCAATAATAGTAGCTTTTCACAACCAGATGGTAAACTGTGAGCCCTTTCAACACTGAGTGTCACTCTCATGCTGACAGAGTCTTTGATAACCCTAAGATACTGTATTTTGGTTGTTGACTAGGAACAGCTGTTGAACTAAGTCAATGGCATCTGTGATATTCCTCGTGCAGTTGTTCATTGTGCACCAATCAAGAATGAATCATTTAAAAAAATCTGTAGATACATGACATTTCACACTGTGGGTAGCAAAGACTGGTGATAACAATTTCCTGGACAAACTCAGACCTGATCATACACCTTTGGGTAAACACTGAAACAATCAGGCAAAGACCTCAAAAAACAAATAATCCTTAAACGACAAGGGTAGGCATGAACAAGAGAGCTAAAATCACCTCTTGTCATTCATTTCATGATTTGATTTAATTCTGTACTTCCCTTACAGTCTTACATGAGGCAAACATGAACAGTGTTTATGAATAGCATTAATCATCTGAGGTTCAGGAGCTCTTTATTTACCTGTGGGAATGTTTAGACCCATAATGTCTGCATCCGACATGTTGTCCAGGTACTTCACAAGGGCCCTCAGACTGTGCCATGAGCTGAAAATCAGGACTGTCCTTCCCTCCTGCAGAACACAAAAAAAAGTGTTCATGAGTTTATAAACAATAAAGTGCTAACAAATTTTTAGTTACCTTGTGCCTGGCCTTACTGACGTCAAAAGAAAACATGAAAATTTCAATCATAGCAAATCAAAGCAGCAGCAAAGAAATACGTATAAAAATGGAGACTGACAAATGAATATTTGTTACCTGCTATTAACATCAGGACAGTGCACATTAAAAAAAATGACTCTTTAACAGCTTTTGGTGTTTTCAACAGGAATGAAAATAATACCTACAAAGAAGCTACACTTCTGAACTTCCACGATTCCACTCTTCAAAATCTTCCCTCCCTCCCCTGATTACCATAAATTTACCTTCTTCCTCACATTATTTTGAATTAATATGAAAACAATGAGTATTATCAGCATTGTCATCATTAAAGTTGCAAAAAATTAAAGCCAAATAATCAAAAGATAACATACAACAATTGTGTCATGCATTACTTTTTAATCGAACATGTGGGTTGTTCTGATACATAAATCTGGTATCCCAGACACAGCTCTGTTTACCTTGAGTTCAGGAACAATTGCGTCACTCCAGTACGGTAGCACACGAGCCACCGTTCCTTCAAACACTCACAGACTGGAATAACTTTGGGGTCAAGATTCTGAAACAAATTATTTGCTTATTTTGAGCTAATTCATTCACAAGCTTCAAAATTTTCGTCTACATGATACTGAATATTTCTACCCTCTAAATGAGTGATGGAAATCACAGATGATTTACTTTTTTCACAATATCAGTAAAGGTTACCTGAATATTTTATATCTTTCTTCTTCTTTGCATATGCAGGCTGATACTCCTGCGGACATCCCCTGTATAGAAAGGCAAGGATTAATCCCAACTACCCAACAAAGGGAGTGGGGTTTTGTGTGTATGACGGTTTTAATCCCGCCATTAAGGCAGCCATACTCCAACTTCGGGGAAGGTGCATGCTGTGTGTAACGTGTCACCCATATCAACGGCCAAACTGGTCTTCTCGTCAGAAAGTTGGTGATGGGATTTTCAGTGGGGCAAGATGTTACCACTGCAAACAGGCGAATGGGTCTAAATAATCTGTCTGCTTTGCACAGTATCATGACTGCATGTGAATGATAGTCAAACACAGGCAGCATGTGGGAGCAAAAAAAGATGAATTGTGTTCTGTTAAAAATGAACAGTATCCTCCTGATTTCAAAATCTTGAGTATATGGTTCAAACAACATTTTAAGAACTCTGAAAATATCTGTCATACTGGAAAGTCCTTTGAAGTTAAAACGCTACTTAGAAATTCAGTCACAAAGAATCATTACTCCAATCAGTCGAGTAGCTGTCTTCAAATGTCCTGTTTAATCAAATCCATTTATGGACTCTTTTTCAATAACATTTCTTTCTTTCTTTCGTTTCATATGTAATTTGGTTTAATTACATGAAAAAAATGAATAAAGTGTGCAGATACCTCAAGTACAAAAACATTAAAACTATGTTGTCCACTCTCCACAGAAATGTTCCAGCAAGGTTTTCAGTGACTTAGATTTCCATCAAAAACTGGAAGAGGCTGCGAGCTTCCCTTTGTGAAGAATTTGGGCATTTCTGTCACTTCTTCTCAAGGTTTTGTCAAAGCAACACAAAGGAACAGTATTAATCGGCTGTCACAATAACTTACATCACACAACTCTCTCACACATCAAATGTTGTCTCCTTTGCTCTGTTTACACTGAAACTTCTACAACTGTACACATCAGTTTCAGTTTCATCATAGCCCAGCCAACCACAAAGGGCCCTTTCAACACTGTCTCCATATATCAAAAAATAGATAAATCTTTCATCTGATGTTAATATCACACACCACACAACACACACACACACACACAACATACACACACACACACAAACCCCAACCTTGTTACATATTGATTATACCACTTCCAACCTACAAGGTGCAATTTTACTTAATAAGCCTTAGCCCCTGCAGATTACCAGCCTCATCTGTACACAATGAGGAAAAACAACAACAAATAAGCTCATAGACTACTGAACTAAGCAACTCGCCTGTTTCTGGACTTTCAAAACTGTTACAACAAGTCCAAACTGTTACAACAGACAACAAATAAAACTCACAACAGCTAACACAGCAGTTTGTCTGGCTTCCACACAAGTTACAGTCCAAGTTTAAATCACTAACTCATTTCACAGTCATAGTGAGTGTCTCTTGTTTAAACCGCATAATGCCAAAGACAAAGCAAATAGTATGCAATGCCAGATTCAAGCTGAAAGCTATTGCACTTGCCGGAGAAAGGAAAAGCGTAAGGCTGCTTCAAATTATCTGCACATAGAGAAAAACAGAAGGCTGACAATGAGGAAAGCTTTTTTTTAAGCAAAGCAAGATATCTAGAGCTAGAAGCTAAGTCAGAAT
This sequence comes from Conus ventricosus, assembly GCA_018398815.1. NCBI lineage: Eukaryota > Metazoa > Mollusca > Gastropoda > Neogastropoda > Conidae > Conus > Conus ventricosus. The sequence goes on from CM031597.1 coordinate 76,822,102, forward strand.
ACTGGATTCAGAACAGCAACTCTGTGACAAACTTCCGCAATTTCTTCTAAGGTTCTGATGTTGCTGTTCCTATCTGTCACTGGAGAGTAGGGTTTTTCTGTATTTTCAGTGACCAAGGACTGAAAAAACTTGTAAATGGAGAGTGCTATACCCTGTATTTACCATCACTGACTTTGGAGGTATAGGGGAGGGTTTTAACTAAACAGCTTCTAATTTCTTTTTTCCACTTCACAGACCTGACAGGTGTGATGGCAAGATATTGTGTTGATCAAATTTGTGCATCTCTTTTCTTGGTGAATGTGCACGGTATTACTTGTATTTACCCTATCTCTGACCAAATTTAACTCTTTTTTTTTTAATCATGGGGGGTGGGGGTGGGGTTGGTGGGTGGGGATGTTCCTTGAGTTATGTGTCATCTAGGAGGTAAGAAATCAACATATTCATACAACATTTTATAACATTATAAGTAGATTAACAAAATTAAACTGTGCGAGCTATGCCTGCATTTCTAATCACTTTGTTGCAGTCAGATTTTTTCCATGTAAAAAAGACATCCAGAAACATATTTCCATGCAACAACAACAACAAACATAAAAATGCCATATAAGCAAAAAGCACCACAAAATTGATGGCTAATATCAATCCTCACAATAAAATATTTACTACTAGACATCAACTTACAAAAAAGGCATCATTATTAAGAATTTCTAGAACAAAGGCAGGTGTACAGGTCACAAATGCAGAACCACAGATGATGACATTATATTAAAAGGAAGAGAGAAAAAAATTCAAATGACAAAATCAAAGTCCAGCAAAAAAAAAGTGTGATGTTATTTGTGATATGGAACGTATCACAACATGTATCAAAAGCAACTTCATAAAACGGTATCTTAAAAAGAAAATTTCATAAACTCACCACATATTTGGGGTCACTGGCACTCCAATAAGGGCTAGAAGGTTCCATCTTTGGTGGTGGTGTATCATATGAGCGCCTCCACACCTATGAAAAATAATGACAGTGAAAACAAAATCATACTATTACAGACACAGACATACATATGGAAAATATAACTAATTTTTACACAAACTTTAATCTAAGTTCATCCTCAACCTAATCAAACTAGAAAGAGGTCCAAAATGGCAGTAACCAATATCCATTTTATATTTCATGTCAATTCTGGTGGTAAGAGCACGTCTGTTTTCTTTCTGACCACAAAGAAGTGATAAGCCATAAAGAATTATTCCTTTCTTCCCAATTCTCCCTACCATGTGCTGTCTTTACACTGTTAATAATACAAAGAGCCATTCATGTCTTAAATGTGTTTATCCTGCATACTATTCATTGCAAAAATAACAACAATATTTACAACATAAACTGAACTAATATCTAAAAAGGTAAGATCTACTTATTATCATTATAACGAGACTGCTATAAAATAAATCTTGGCCTTCTAAGTGTCCATATTAAATGAACAAAATAATCTTTTTTTCACAAAGAAACTGTGTGTGTGTGTGCTATCAATGTGTTTCTATCAATCATGTATTAAACTTGAGCAAAACCTGGTAATGTATTTAAGCATTAATACAATGAATAAAATAATGCTGATTTGTGTCTAACTGGAACCACCAAAAATGGATTCTTGCATCATGAATGAATAAGTGTATGAAACATGTTCCAATACTAAGCAGTTTAATCATTTGTGTCTAAAAAAAAGAAAAGATAACACAATGCTTTAACTACAAAAGATATCAAGCATAACTTAACAAATCTGAGAAATGATTACCATCAATCAACATGTTAGCCATTACCTTTTGTGTCTTGTTTTTCCTCTGTTTATGCAAAGTAGGTGAGGCGATCCAACTTTTTCACTGCTAAGTACTTGAACATTTATCTGATTTCTCATCCTTGGTCCCAGAAACATTTTTGGAATTTGAAAAACTTGATATAAATAATATATGAGTGATGGTGAAATTAATATCTTTTTGTCTTAATCATAAACAATCAGCATTAATTTCAAAAAGAAATATTGTGCCAGTCCTGCTCTAAGCTTTCCCATTTCTTTTGGTGAACATGTAATATATATGAAGTACACACTGAGTCTTTGTGATAAATATCTAATACTGCTACTTACCAAACATTACTTTTTTTCCCTACTCAGTTTCAATGCCTGTTAAAATATCGTCCTCCTTAAAGAAGCGAGAACACTTGAATTACTTCTTTGTCTATTTGTGTGCCTATATTCCTCTGTATGTCAAACTTGCAGAGATTCACTTACAAACTTGAAAATAATTTCAAGTACATTACTTCATACTTGCTTCCTTCTTTTTACCTACCTTCACTTGTTCTTCCCGTGCTTGGCTGCTGTCTCTGCCTTGTTGAGACCTTGCAGGCCACCATAGTGCCTCTCATTCAGTCGCCAGCTGCGGTGCACAGGCACCCAGTGCCTGTCGGTACCATCTTGGATCAAGTACAAGGTCTTTATGGCTCGCTTCAAGACACTAGTGAAAGCTACGTCATATTTGATGCCCTTTTTGATGATCAGCTGCAACAAAGCATCAGCTGATCTAAGAACTGAAAATGAATGGAGAAACAGTATGGTATAAAATGTGGGTATATGTCGAATATAAAGTGGTATTAAAAGGGCTGGGGACTGGGTTGCCGTTTCAAAAAATAAACTGCACTGTAACAAAATTATATATGGTGATGAAAAACTACAAACATAACACAAGTAAAGAAAATGAAAGGTGTTTTTCTTCTCAATAGTGAATATAAGCGATGTCGAAGATTAAACAAACAACAACCACAGCTTGCCTACCTACTCGTTAACAATCAACTTCATAACTTGGACAAGCTCAAATAGTATTAGAGTTTTTTCACTGATTGTTTTTTTCTCTTTTTTTTTCTTTACAGTTTACACATGCCCCAACCTTCCTCCCTGCCACCTCCCAGTCTCCATACTCTGCCCCCCCCCCCCCCCCCTCCCCTCACCCCCCTCGCCCAAACGACCTCCCCTTCCCTATTCTCAAAACAGAAGGACAAATGTTGTACTGTCCACAGTGTGACAGCCTTCAAAGGAATACAATAAACAAACTAACAAACAAAAAACTGGGAACATACTGTAAAGTCCTTAGCACACATAAGCACATGTATGCACATGGTTGAGTGCACACATTGACAAGTGCCCATGTACAAACTCGCATGTGTACCCACTACATGTGTACATGAAATTCAGAGACCTGTATGGGATCATCAACGTAGAAAAAAAAATGCCTTGTGACTTTGAGCCACATTGCTTTGGTGACAAATTTTGCAACTAATTTGAACTGAACTTCCTGAAACACAGCTAACCACACTGCTCTCATTGGGAACACTAGAGAACGACTATTTCTAGTAATATGGCATTGTTACTAAGCGACTGTCACAACTTTAAAAACAGCAAAGTAAAACAGAAAATGTGCTTCAAATTCCGAGGTGGTTTTCATAAGATGGGCAATTGTCATCAAGATGCTGAGAGGTAACTTTGAAAGATCATGCAAACTTTCATTTGTTTCTCTTTTTGTGTGCATGTGTGGAAAATGGGTCTTTTTTTGCAACCTGTCGGCTATGTATAAGGTCAGAGGACATGGGCTGCCCAAGCATCAAGGATGGCATGCTAGACAATGATATTGCATTAACACACTCACAGACATGCCTGCCAAGAAATCTTTTCATCAGGAACAGAAGTTATAAAAATCAGAAACAAACTTAAATTTTCAAGAATTTTCTGGAACACACTAAGTACATTCTTACAAATGTAATGCTGTGTAGTCATGTTTGCAAAATCACCTCATCATCATCACTATAATTAATGAAAAATGTGCCCTTGCAGATTGTTTTCTTTTCCCTCAAAGTTTTCCCCTTGCTGTCCTTGTACGCATGGCCTCTGCTAACTGTATTTATCACATACTGAAGGTCTGGTGATGTTGATTTTTTTTTTTCCGATTGTGGGATTTGCTGCTTCTTCAACAGTTTCACACATTCTAATCTGCTTGTTACAAAAAGTTGTCTGTTCAGCACCTTCACTTCAGCTCAGCTTGGTTGCTTCCATAGCAGGCACACATCTAACATCTTATCTGCTGTCAAGTTTCTCCAGCTGTGGAATTTGTTTTCAGTCTGGTTTTTGTTTTTTCCCCCAGTTACATGCAATCTATGGCCATAACCATTCAGAATGGTCATTAATATCCACATTTTTAAGTGACAAATGTGACTGCCACTGTTGTTATCCATGTCTGCATTCTGCCATTGCTTTGGAGGAGAACAAGGCTGTTGCCATAGTGAAAGCAGATGGGTTGGGGACCAGAGGGCAGTCCAAGGAGGACACTGTTGCCTTCCTGTAGGCCATATGATAATCTTGACTAAAAAAACACTTGTATGAACAGAAGGCCCACAATTTACTGTCCTTGTGCAAATGCCAGGTGATGCAGCTCCCATGGCTGCCGGAATGTCCTTCCTTTAAGATGGGACAAGGTTGTATCCATGCAACCACAGCTGGTTGCTCCCAATCCCATATGTGGGCAGCAAAGAGCACGTTCTCCAGACACAATGGAAGCTTTCTGGGGGAGGAATGCATGATGAAGGGTCCCTTAGATATAGAGGCCTGTGGACACGTCATCCCAAGTGACAAGATCTGATCACTACTTCTCCAACATTCCCAGGTATATGTGGTTGGAATCGTATCCTGCATCAAGTCTTCTCAAGCAAAAGGGAGAGGGGGTCCACATCAGCAGGAAAGGACAGAGTGGAAGGGAAATGTTGGGGGGAAGGGATTCTGGTTATGGGGGTTCCTCTATAAGTAAAGTCTCTCTGCCCTGTAGTGTGGGGTCATACATTGTGAATTGCTGACCCTGAGTGTTGAGGTTCAAGGGAATGCCAGGGCTAAAACAAACCTGATGCTACAGAAAGGTGTGTTGATCCTGGAGGGGGTGAGAGATCCAGTAGATGGATCCTAGCTGAGATCCAGGAACACTCATGCCCCATCCCTCATGGGAGGTGTAAAACAGGACTGTCGTAATGAAACCTATTTCCAATCTATGCTCCAGGCAATAAGATGCTAAGAAGAAAACCCCTATCCCCATGTCAGACCCTCTACCTTTCACCTAACCCTTACTCACCCCCCCCCCCCCCCCCCCCCCCCCCCCCCCCCCCCCCCCCCCCCCCCTCTCACAAGGTTGCAGGATTGTAGACATTAATCTGGAGAGAAGCTGAATAGGATCGATGCTCAATGACCTGTGCCCCAGTGACCCAGCCTTACCTTTACCCCTCTAACGATAACTTCTTTGTCATGGTCACTGCCAAGGACCAGACCACCCTCCCCACTACTTTCTGTTCTGCTTGACATCTCAATGGAAGAAAGGCTGAGGTACAATGGTGCATGCTGAATGTTGAACCTATCCTTGTCTGACAAATACACGGACCAGTTCCCTACACATCGCTAGGGTCCTGAGCCTTGTGCTGCAGGACCTAATCCCAAGGCCCTCTAAGGCAGGACAGTTCCAATATTGGACTGAACCTAGACTCCTGGGTTGAGTGTCTTTTCCCAGATGAATGATTCATAGCACAAGGGGTGGGAGGCAAGCTAGAATATGAGAGGACATAGAGAGTGGGGGGAAGGGGGAAGATTGATCCTTAGAAGAGCAGGGAAAAACTAAGGACTGATCTTGAACCCACTATTATAAAATACAAGGGCTTTGAGAAGCAAAAAAAACAAGAAAAAAAAAAGAAAAAAAGAATAAACAGCAATACACTACAGGACTTGAAATTCCTCTATATAAGTTTTTGTTGACCAATTTTTTTTTGTTCTTTCTGATGGTCACATTTATTCATTTGCTTAATTTATTTATTTTCTCTGGTCAACTTAACTTTTTTTTCTCTCTCTTTTCTTTTTTTTCCCCTTTTCTTTATTTTGTCAATACGCTCCTAATTTTGTCTCTTTGTGAATCCTCTAGGCATCTTATCAGTGCCAGCTTTTTGTTTCCCTCTGATCAGTTGAAAATTATTTTCTTTAAAAATAAAATCACAGTATAAAATGTCATACCACCGTACCAGAGAGAGAGAGAGAGAGAGAGAAAGAGAGAGATGGGAATCTAGAATCACCTCAGCAGCATATTTTGCTTCGTTGACTCCTGTCTGCGATAAATCAGCGTCGTACCATCCACAGAATTTGTTCTCTTTATTCCATTCACTCTCCCCGTGCCGGACAAGGATGAGCGTGCAGTGGCCTCCAGCCATGATGAAAAAGATGTGAAAAGTGCCGTGGCTACAGCCTTAGCCAAAAAAGATCAGATGGTGCCGAAGATTACTTCCAACGACCTCCAGGTTGTCGGCAAGGCGACCTTGACATTAGTATTCACTTTGGGGAAACAAATCTTTCCTTCAAGGACTTTCGCTGGTTCTGTCCCTTGAAATGGGTGTCGGATGCTATTAGTACCCGTATGCCAAATCTTCCCAGGCAGCAAATTCTCCCCTATGACATCTGACATTGAGCAGAGACCAAGCAAGCACCTGCTGAAATCATTACTATGACTACTAAATCATTAAATACAACTTTTTATTTAAATACAACTTTCTACCGAATGGATAAGCGTTGGACGGTGGTTTGATTTTGAGATCAAATACACACAATACAGAGTTCTTCAACCATGCTGTATCAGTTAGAGGTGATAGCCTTCAGCTATCTCATGAACCTCCAATAATGAAGAATTTTCAACAACTTTGATAGTTTATCGTCATTCTTCTCTTAGTACGCAAGAACTTAACACTGACAAAAACAAACAAAAAATATGCGGAGGAAGAAGAAGTTTGAGCATTGGAGTATAAATGCTAAATTTGAGCAAAGGAGAAAGAAAGAAAGAAGTTTAAACATTGGAGAATAAATGCTAACTCTGGGTTTTTCCACATTTCCTCACAATCTGCCATGCCAGGCAACAGGTCAACACATTACGGACGAACGGAGTTACCAAGTCCAACTAGTGTCCAAACACACATTTCCCTGTTACAGACCATCCTATAGGAAGCAATAGAGGGTGGGCTTCCCGTGGTAGACTGAACGAGTCTTCTTTAGAGGCCGGAATAGCTCAGATGGTAGAGCATCGGACTCGTAATCTTGGGGTTGCGAGTTCGCATCTCCGCCGGGCCGTTTCGGTACGGGTTTTTTTTTTTTCCCTCGGAGCTAACATTGATTCTGACTCCATTCCCCACACAGTCCTTCGAATGAGGCTATAAACCGAGATTCCGTGTGTGAACGCACGCACAACATCTTGCACACACGTAAAATCCCATCACCAACTTTCGGAAGAGAAGGCCAGTTTGACTGTTGGTATGGATGACACGTTACACATAGCATGCACCTTCCCGAAGTTGGAGTATGGCTGCCTTAATGGCGGGATAAAAAAAAACCGGTCATACACACAAAAGTGTCAGAATAATCAACATGATGATTGGTGGACACTAAAAGAAAGAAGTCAATGATTTAAGGATTGGACTGATTACAACACATCTGTTGTGTTGCACGTGACTGGGGACAGAGGGAATCGCGGCCTTCACGGCGCCATTGCGACTAGCTGTCATGGAGCTTAATTAATAAACAGTATGCAGTATATACCATTTTAATGAGTTTGTGGAGGTGAATGGCTTCTTTGTGCAACTAAGAGTGTCAAAACTGACGTACACACAAGTCCCTGAGTACAAGTTGTTGTTCTTTACCGGTTTTCACAGGTAGTCTTAGAAAAAACGTTGGGAACTTTTTTTTTCCCCATTAGAGTACAGTTGTGGCATCCCGGAAGCTCTATGCAGCTTCTGGCGTCAGGGGCGATGTCTTTTCCATGGTTACAATTTTGGCAGTGTTCTCCTTGGGTGCAGAAAAGAAAAACAGAAGAAAAGCAAGAAAGAATGGGGGGAGGGGGAGGGGGGGGGGAGCAGAAAATTGAAAAGAAAAAGCCCCCATCCGAAGCAAACTTCTCAAAGGTCTACGCGATCCAGTGGAGTCAGTTCCCACAGTTCAGGTTGAGCAGCCGTTGTCACCCAATCCCCATGCTGGTGTTGTGACCAAGGTTGGCTGTCCGCACCAGAGGACACAAAATATGACGAGTAAGTTGGGTCAGCACTTGAGTTGAAGCCACACCTTAGCTTTCTTTCTTTGTGTTTCTTCTTCACATAATGCGAGGCCGAAGACTAAATCTTCGGTTGTCCTGTTCAGGTTAGTGCTCTCCAGTATTGTATTTAAGGAGTATTTTCTTCCAGTTTTCGGGACAGGGCTCCATTCTTGTCTTTTCTTTCTTTCTTTTTCTTTTTTTAAAATTTAATCTCTATTAATGCTTACCATTGAAAGAGACATCAGCGTGCGTTCATTCAGTGATGAGTGTTGTTTCAGTCTACCCATCACTTTTTACTTGTCAGTGCTTTCCAGGTATTTTGATCCCTCGCGGCCTTTGTTGAGGATCCATTTGGTTCTCCATGTCTTTTCTCATTCTCATGAGCTCTTCATCTGAAAGTGTTTGAGCAGTCTGAATTTCAGTCTCGGTCACAGCTTAAAGTTTGCGATACTCAACGGGGAGCTGACGCTGAGGGTCAACGTGGGTTCTGTCCTAAGTCGCATGTTGAGGCTACATTAGCTCCATGAGACCTTCCTTGTGTCTTTCAATGGACCCTCGCGCACTGCTCAAAGATTTCCACTATTATTATTACTCTTTAGATAATCGTTTCGAGTGTGGGTTTTTTTTTGCCAATCTGTTTGGTTTCAGTGTATTTTCTTTTCAGATTTTATTTGTTTTTTCCCCTACACTGGTTATTTTGGTTGGATTCTGTTTTTGTTTTTGTTTTTAACCCTTTGTGGTTAGAACACCAAAGAATCATAGGTGATATATCTCATTTTGATGCCAAGGAAGGATCAACAAAAGCACCGCCTGGATCCACTGATGAGTGGAAATCAACGACGAACGGCCTGGTAGGTTGAGTTTAACGTCATCACAGCAAATGTTTTCAGGTACAAGTTGTTCGCTGCAGAAAGCTGCACATGTGGAGTCGGGTTCGAAAGACCTTTGGGCAGGTGGTCCAAATGCTTTTGTTTTCAAGGCAGGCTGTCATGGTCCCCATACGCTGCTAGTAAGGAATTTTATATCCGTATATAACGCTGTCCTTCACACTTAAATATTCTTTCCTGTACACACATTACACCGCCACTCTCTCCCCCTATTTGTATTTAAAATGCTGTCGTCACTTTTTCAATAAATCAGAAATTGTTAGGCTGTACTTGATCCCCCTCCCTTCCCCCATACTTTGTTGTTCAGCACACACACACACACACACACACACACACACACACACACACACACACACACACACACACACACACACACGCACGCACGCACGCACGCACGCACGCACGCACGCACGCACGCACGCACGCACACACACACACACACACACACACACACTTTTATTTTGAATATTCTACACTGTTAAGTTTTCAGTGACATTTCTTCATATCACTCGTTTTTTCTCTTTACCTTTTCTATTGGCCTCTTTGGGAGTACGTTGGATTGTGATGTTCTCCCTGAAATGTCGAGAAAATCACAAAATGATAGGTAGAGTTTATATATATACAATGGGTAGACTGACATCACTATTCGTTCACTATGGGATGGCATAGTGGTTGGTGCCTGGAGTGCGGTGAGAGATCACCTCAAAAAGGTCTCCCAGGTGGCATATAGACGACGCGGGTAGTGTACTATATACCTTCTCACTGAAGGAGCAGTGGTGGACTTGCCCCGTGGGTCGACGGTTCTAGCAGTGTAGTAACAGAGTACTCCCCCCCCCCCCCCCTCCCTTCCTCTCCCCCCGAATTACTTAGTTCGAACAAAACACTGTCTTAGGACGGGCATGGTTCGAGGTCACCTGGCTCTGTGAGACTGGACTGAGAGAACCCACACGGCGCATGGACTGGGAAGGACCCCAATAAAAGATCTCTTGACACAACAGTTTGACAATGGCATTCCTGCACCCCTTTGAGAAGGCCTCCTGCGGGTGGAGACTCCCGCTGCTCAAGCATAAGACAGGCTACCCAGTGGCCTTAAAAACGGCCTGAAACGGCTGAGGTACCTTACAACAGAATCTACTGACGTTGGACCATCAGAGACTGCTCCTTGTTGCACTTTTCCATTGGCAGATAAGACAGGACACCAGTCTTAACACACATGGTCAAGACCTCACCAGCTCAGGATAACTAACGTTAATAACGGACTGTTCACAGTCTACTCAAGAGCTTTTTCCTCTACTGGCATGAGACATACCACATAACTACACTGAAGCAGAAAACGTGACCCAGTATGCAGCTGAACCACGCTACAGAAGGCAAGGTGTTCTTGAGACCCTACAACTATAGTGGGACAGTAATTTCCCTTCTGGCTGGCCACAGCTGCAACCCGACATGTCTACAGAACAGTTCTCACCCAGCCGACGAAAGCTGACTCTAGACGGGTGTAAACAAACACTTCTTTTGACAAAACAGAACTCAAGGATTCATATTACTGTCAGTGAATGATTTAGCTTTTACACTTTAACGTCCCCTGTATCACCCGTCTCTCCTTCTCCCTACCCCCACAACCCAATCCTCGCCACTTTACTGCCTCCATGTCGAATCCGTCTTCAGTCATTTCATAGTGTCTGATGGTTTGTTTACTTGCCATTTTTTTCCCCCTTACACCCTCCCAACACACACCACCACCACCCACCCCCACACACCACATAATTTGATCATTTTTATTGCCAGTTTTGTGTGTGTGTGTGTGTGTGTGTGTGTGTGTGTGTGTGCGCGCGCGTGCGTGCGCGTGCGTGCGTGCGTGTTTGTCTTGAGTGAGAAGGACAAATAGGACAAAGCTCAGTACTTCAGTGTTTGTAACGTTCATTTGGCGAATTAATATTTCAACACTTCTTTTCGGATTTATATAAACAAAATCTCCACGGTGTTTCTGAATACGTTTCAGTTCCCGGCAGCACATCTTTGTGACCCTAGGTCTGTTCTCCCGAAGTCTATGTTCCCCCTTGGTCCAGGTTTCTTTGCTTCTATATCCATCCACCCCTCCTCTATTTACATCCAGGTCTATGTTTCCTCTTGTCTACTTTCCTCACGTCTGTGAGGTCTATAACCGCCCGCCACCCTCCCCCGCCCACCTCCTTCCCAGGAATTATCGCAATATCGCAATCACAGACCATGAGACCCTAAATGGCTCACCTGACACACATCAAGATTGAAGGTCAAGTGAATATGACCTAAGTCAGAAATTAAGTTTGCCCTGTGGGTTGGGCATAGAATAGACCCACTGCCTTGCCATGCATGTTGTAAGAGGCGACTAAAGCAGGACCACCTCGCCCAGAGGATAAAGGCGTTTGCGTAGGGCTAACAACCCTACCTGTAAAAAAGACTAGTTACAGAAGCATCGACGACAACGAACCAAAACATTCACCTGGGCAAGGAAGGGTCTCCATCCCAGAGACTTATGACGCTGTGCAGTGAAAGCCGAAAGGAAGCTGCAAGGCTGACTCCCCTTCTAACACCCAGGACAACAACGAGAGTAGCCACATGGAACATCAGGACGATGTACGAAACAGGAAAAACCATCCAAGTTGCGAGAGAAATGAAAAACTACAATATCGGAGTGCTAGGACTGAGTGAGATAAGGTGGCTACAGCCAGGACAGCTGAGACTTTCATCTGGAGAACAGCTGCTGTACTCAGGACACACAGACGATGGAGCCCCCCACACTGAGGGTGTGGCCCTGATGCTGGCACCTGAGGCACAGGATGCACTCATCGGATGGGAACCTGTCAACTCCCGCATCATCACAGCCAAGTTTACCACGAAGAAGAGGGACATCAGGCTGAACATCATCCAGTGCTATGCTCCAACCAATGATGCGGAAGAAGAGAAGAAAGATGACTTCTATCAGCAACTACAGACAGTGATAGACAGAAGAGGAGCAAAGGACATAACCATACTGATGGGAGATTTCAATGCCAAGATTGGAATGGACAACACAGGCTACGAGGATATCATGGGGACACACGGGCTGGGACAGATGAACGGGAATGGTGAGCGCTTTGCAGACCTGTGCGCCCTGAACCAGCTGGTGATAGGACGAAGTATCTTTCCACACAAGCGCATCCACAAGGCCACATGGAGATCCCCGAACCACGTCACGGAGAACCAGCTTGACCATATCTGCATTAGCCGCAAATTCAGGAGATCATGGTGGGATGTATGAGTGATGAGAGGTGCTGACGTGTCATCAGACCACCACTTTCTTTTAACAACAGTGAGACTTCGTCTCAAGAGATTCACCAACGCTAACAACACACGGACAAGGTACAATGTCGGACTGCTCAGAAACAGGGACACACAAGCAGCATTCCAAATCAGCCTTTCCAACAGGTTCCAGCCGCTACAAGAGCTGATAGCAGACGGTGAGACGGACATCAAGACACAGTGGGAACACTGCAAGAAGCTCTGGCATGACACATGTGAAGAGATCCTTGGCAAGAAGAAGACCCAGCACAAGGAATGGATCTCTGCCAACACCATCCACAAGCTGGAAACAAGGAGAGAGAAGAAAACTACGCTGAACACGAGCCGAACAAGAGCAGCTAAGGCAAAGGCACAGGAAGAGCACACAGCAGCGAACAGAGAAGTAAAGAGGAGCATCAAGAAGGACAAGAGGGACTACTTTGAGGACCTGGCCAGTCAAGCAGAGGCAGCAGCCGGATAGGGGAACCTGAAGGACCTGTACCTGGTGACCAAGAAGCTGACGGGTAAGTTCCAGCAGACCGACAAGCCAGTGAAGGACAAGAACGGAAACCCACTGACAACAACCGAGGAGCAGCTGAAACGATGGGCAGAACACTTCAGGGAGCTGCTGAACTGCCCCGCCCCTGACGCACCACTAGACATCCCACCCGCAGAGACAGAACTGCCCATCAGCTGCGACAAACCCTCAAAGGCAGAGATCAAGAAGGCCATCATGACTCTGAAAAATGGGAAGGCTACAGGGCCGGATGAGATACCATCAGAAGCCAGAAATCAAGTGACCTGGAATGTGCCATAGTAACCCAAAGTGATGATAAAAACAACGTGATCCACAATTAATCCAGAATAACGTGAAAGGCTGCTTTATGATCCAGAACTGGTCACAGTGACAAGGCCAAGTATACAGATCAAATGACCCAAGATTTAGCGAAAGCAAGGTTACAGTCAAATGACCCAAAATGAATCATGGTGACTCAGATCTAAGATAAAGGTCAGGCGATCTAGAAATGGCTCATTGTAATGCAGTCATAGTTTATGATCAAACGACCCATAATGGGTCACAGTAACCCAGAGTGATGTTGAATATTTTACGTGACCAGCATTGGTCACAGACACCAGACCTAGATGAAATATCACTATAATCAAGAGAACAGAGCATGTTTGTCACTTAATCTGTAACATGGTTCTGGGTCACTATGACACGAGTTGGGTCACAAAACATTTAACGCCGACCCTTGTTCCAAGTCACAATATCCCCTCATAGATTATTTGACCTTCAATCCACGTCTGGATCGCCGTAATTCAGTCTGGGTCAACTGACCTTCAAACTCAAGCTGGCTCACTATGACACACTGCAGTTCCCGTAATTTTCACCTCTGTAGCCCATCCAGTCTGGTTCACTTGACTTTTAATCTAGATGTAAGTAAAACTGGTCCAATCTCAGTCACTGCTTACTTTTAATTTTGGTCACTCCGGCCCGGACATGGTCATCACAATCCATTCTGGGTCATTTGAACTGTCACCTTGATCTGGGTCAAAATAATCCTTTCCAGGTCACTTGTATTTTAATGTAAGTGTGGTTTATCATTTTGGTTCATGAACCATTCACAACACTTTTGGACATTAGACACATTCTGTGTCACCTGACCTTTAATTTGGGTTTGAGTCACCACGACTCACACAGGGGTCATCCGTTGTACTTTCACCATGACTTTTGTTCACTTCAGTCATTGTGGGTATGTTTGTTAATTTCTGGTCATTCAACTTTTAACCTTGATCTGGTGCACCATATATCTTGATTCCTATTTTAACTTTTAATCTTGATCTAGTTCAGCTGACCCATTTGACGTCTCATCAGTGATTTTACTGTTGCCATGAGGCATGGGGGAACGTAGACCCCGCTTGAACAATAAACTGTTGGGGGGACACAGACCGGAGAGAACATAGAACATAGACTAGGGTGTTGACGGAATGACACCCAACAACCGGTGTGTGCGATAGTATGTTAGTTAAGTCGAGGCCGGGTCTTCCAAGAAATGAAGATATAAAGTTTAATAAAGGAAGACAGATGAAGAGGAAGAAGAAGCAGAAACGATTTGATCATTGCCCCATGCTGTTAACCCACATTCTTGTAGCTCGCATTGAACGCCATCAGTCACCCAGTAAAACCGAAAGGAAACAGCTGATGCCCATTATTGAGTCGAGGAAAAGCGTAATAGGATTCCGCAACGATCAATAGCATGATTCTGGGCCGAACGATCTTGGAAGCAGGGGTTGTTTTAGAGCCTCATTGTCTGCGGCGTCTGGTAGAAGAGATAAAAAAAAAAGTCCACAAGCTTTGGCAAATCGTTTCACACACGGATATGAAGCATTAAAAAAAAAAGTAATATAAAAGTAGATCAGCAATGCGAAAGGGATGGGCAAAAGTGCGGAGGGGGTGGGGGTGGGGGCAAGGGATGGCGTGCATAGGGTAAAAGAAGCAGACAAAATCAAGAGAACATAAGGATGATCTCCCTTGTTTCCACAGAGGCCGCTAGTCTGAAACTTATCAGTGCACAAGCACCTGTTATTGTCAACAGGAAGAAGTGAAGGACAGAAAGTCCATCATTTGTCGACTAGGAAGACTTTTAAGTTCAACCATGATTAATTTGGGTCGTGCAGATATGTTTTCAGCAGCGAAGCCAAGACAGTGAAAATATACGTGCTTGGTATGCAGGCCACTGAACGTGATATTCTTTCCACATTCTGTCTACCCTTCACTAGCTTCAGTGTTCGATGATTCACTGAATCACTGGTGTGATGTTACTGTGTGAGCGTTGATGTGGTGATGAACGTTACTGTCGTGAAGTCGTTCATTGTACTGTAAATGCAAGTTTAACACATAATGGCGATCATAGGTGCCGGGGAATGATCAGGGTTGAAGTACTAGAACCGTGGGTCGCTTTGTCTTTGTCCACAAATCAAGTGTGCGCATCCGTAATGTTAATGGAGTGTCAC
This sequence comes from Conus ventricosus, assembly GCA_018398815.1. Classification (NCBI taxonomy): domain Eukaryota; kingdom Metazoa; phylum Mollusca; class Gastropoda; order Neogastropoda; family Conidae; genus Conus; species Conus ventricosus. Next base: position 76,837,434 of record CM031597.1, read on the forward strand.
AAAATTACATGTGCAAGTTTGTCGTGCAGCAGGAATGATCCGATTTATAGTCAGTGTTGATCTTTTGTTCTAGGTCTTGGGTTCAGATCTACATGATCTAGTAGCACAGTGTATTCCAAGAGTATTCTGCTCTCCTAGGCTAATATCTTGGTGCAAATGAGCCAATGCCTGAACCCCAACTTTGAGAGTAATAAAAGTAAGTGAATGCACACAGAAAATCAAGTACACATACGAAAAATCTTCCATATATCTACTTTAATGGTCAGTGGCTTGGAAACACAAAAATTACAGTCACGCCCAAATCATAATGTTCATCAAAGCTCAGTATTATAATCTATGAACAATTCATTATATATGTGTGACTGAATATTTAACTTGGCAACTAATTTGAGTGCAGTAAATTACCATATAGAATTGAAAAATATGAAGGCTACTTGCAAGTACTATGGTAATTTATGTGGGTGGGGAAATTAGGGTGGAACTAGATGTTGTAGGTATCTAATTATAGATACATTACCTTGCTGGTGTTGCAGTGCAAACGTGTAGGAGTCATATATTTCATTAGAACCATTTAGATTTTTTTTTTTTTTAGCGTATTTGTGCATTGTAGCCAGTTATAGTGTAACTTAAAAAAAAAATTTTTTCATCAGTTTATGAGTATGACCAGATCAGCTACCACTAGTTATGTAAAACATTATGAGCTAGTGCTTTTAATTAAAGAGACAACAAATGTGTGTATGAAATATGTTTATAAAGTGATAGTGTTTGTCAATCATTATCAGTATGGATGTTAAAAGTGTGTGTATGGGATAATTATTCTTGATTTGAAAATTTAAGTTCAACAGTCTGCTCTTTTTGTTTTTCTGCTGTTGGGTCAGATGAATACAGAGTACAAAAAGTGCACCTCTCACATTATGTGACAGCTTCATGAGAAAAGTGTAACTGTATGATTTCCTGGCATGATAGTTGATAAAGGTCAAAATCCTATAAGGAACAAAAAAGCCTGCTATTAATTGAAGTTTGTCCCAAGCTTGAAAGATTTTTTTGTTACAAACAATTTTTTTTTCTTTTTAGAGAAAAGTCAAAGATAGTGATGATCAAATATGGATGATTTTATGTGTCTTACTTAAGATATGTTTTCTTGATCGATTTCCAGAGGGAATCCCTGATAACCATCCCACATAAACAATGTCGCACACCTGAGTATAAAATAATGCCCTGTTCATCAAGCAAGGTTTGAGCCAGCGAATTCCAGTCACCACCCCTAGTAACAGACAGTGTCACATATCTGACAGTACATTAAAAAGTTTCACTGAGCAGGGCTTGAGCTATAAAGCACAAGAATAGATTATGTTACTCATTTCATCTCTGGTCATATTTGGTGTAACATACAGAACTGTTCATTGAACTGATTTTTAAAAACTATCTGTCTGTTTGTCTGTCCGTCTGTCTGCCTATCTATCTATCCATCCCTTTATCTCTCCATTTATTATGTGTATTGTGCAGGGTTTGAGCTATAGTTAATGCACTACAGTGAAATACATTTCTCATTTCATCTTGAGTCATTGTATTTGGTAAAACATGCTGAACTGTTCTTTCAATTGTTTTTGAAGTATAATCCATCAATGTGCAAGCTGAAGATAACCACACACACACGTTATATATACATTTATATGTACATATTTATCTATCTATTTATTGTGTGTATGGTTCTTTTGGTTTGCAGATTTTTTTTCTACAGTCAGCTGAATACAGAGAACTCACAATGAGCAAGACCAAGACTCGAACCAGTAAGCCACCAGCACCTGTTTCTGATCAGGATCAAGACAAAGACAAAGAGGTTGTTTTAGATCTGGCTGGGTTTGTCACTCAGGTGGAGCGGTTTTCCTCGCTTATTGAGCCCTTTGCTTTTATCTTCTATTGCATCGATGACATTAGACGGTGAGTTCAGGTTGTATTGGCGTAGTGATTAATAAATTTGAATACTCAATATTGCAAAAGTTTGTATATTCTGCTATGTGTTTTGCCATGATAGATGTGACATTTGCTTTTATTTCCGTTATTTGTGTCTGAGTGTCAAGATGAATTTTTTTTTTGTAGTGGCACCGATTTCTTAATATTTTTCCTATTTTCAAAATTTTAACATTCATGTATGCGAATACCAAAGAAATTCTGGTAGATTATCATCGCCACATATATGATTTATGATTTAAACGGCTTCATAATATGCGCTGCTTTGTACACAGGGTGTGAAGCTATATTTTTTTGCTGTCAAAGATAAACAACCACATAGATCTTGGGTCAGGTTTGGGAGATAAATTGTTTTAAAGGTTGGTTTTTAATGTTGACATTTCTGATCATTTTGTATAGCATAACCATCTGAAAATTTAGTATTTTAGTAATGGGGAAAAACATACTCTGACCAAAAACATACTCTGACCATAATTACTATTCCCCAGTTTAGGATAATGGTCAGTATTTTGCGCAGCAAAAGAGAGAAAGGATTCGTGATGCTGCTTTTGAAGAGGCAAAAAATCTTTTTCATTGGGGAAATTTCTGATGTGTACTCGTACACACAATTTTAAATATTCTTTTCCACACATGCAGGTATACAAACTGCAGACAGACAGACAGACACACACACACACACACACACACACACACACACACACACACACACACACACACATGTTTTTTTTTTCTAACGTCATTTATTGAAAATAGGTGAACTGGAAAAAAAAAAAAAGCATTGAAAGAGAAAAGGGAGTAAAAGTATTCTAAAATGCTTTATCAGTGAAGAAATTTTGATAATCTTTTAATTATCATGTTTTCTCTTTTCACATTTGGTATTTAATTTCAGTGAAATACTTTGAAAATGAAAGACACTGAGAAAGGGAGAAAACATACGAGCTGACACACAATACTACCAGTTCATCATAGTTCAGTGTTGATACACATCTTTTGTGTACATGTGTGTTTGTAAGTACTTGCGTGAGTATGCGCGCATGTGTGTTTGAGAGTGAACAAGGTTGTTCAGGTGTGTGTGTGTGTGTGTGTATGTGTGCATGTGTGATAAGTGAGAGGGAGTTTTTTTTTTTTTTTAAGTTGTTAGGTATACTGGTTGAAGACATTTGAAATAATTTTCATATCGATTTTTTTCAGATGGAGGTTTCCCAATCTGACCATTGTTTTCTGGGTGATAGCCAATGTCTGTTGCTTCGTTTTAACTCAAGGTCAGTGGAAAAAAATGTGCAGATGTCATCCAGTTACTGTGACCATAGTCTTTTAAAGATATTTCTGTGATGTAAGTTTGTTCAGCCATGATGGTCCATTTTTGCTCATTCGTCCATGCAGAGATTAATCGTATATACTTAAACTTTTTTCAATGTTTTTCTAAATTTTCATGGTAAACGGAAGAAAGACATTTTTTTTTCATTTTCAAATTACGAACTGCTTCTTCTCTAAGCTGAGCGTTGTTGTTGATAACTTTTTTTTGTGAAGCACTGTGTGAAGGTTAGGTAGGACAAGGCAGCTTTTCCGTTGTTAGTTCTGTGTGTAGGTGACAGCAGTCTTGAAAAAAAATTGTCATGATTTTCTCTCTGCAAAATGTATGGATATAATCATTTTTCATGTCTACTTTTAGGTGTCAGCTTGAGAAAGTGTTATTATTTTTATTGATAGCGATTGTGTTTTTTTAAACGAAGAGCTGAAAACAAAGAATGTGAGAAATTTTTGCATCAGGGCATAACAGTTTCAAAACTTTTTTGTAATATCACAGCAGCATTTTCATATACGAATTAAAAGGCATTTCAAAACATACTGAGTGTGAGTACTAATGTTCATGTCTGACCTTTTCCTTTGATACATAACAGTGGGTTTTGACGTTTGTGTAAAGACGTGTAAAATATAGTCAAGACAATTTGTCGCCAAGGGAAATAAGTGTGAGTACTAATGTTCATGTCTGACCTTTTCCTTTGATACATAACAGTGGGATTTGATGTTTGTGTAAAGATGTGTAAAATAAAGTCAAGACAATTTGTCGCCAAGGGAAATAACTCATTACACGGCATCTGTCTCCAAAGAATTAAAAACCACTATCCCATTCCTCAACATCAGCCTCCCGTGCATATCACTGGAAATTCTCTGTAGTGGGTTGTACTCTCCATCTGAGTTACAGGAATACATCTGTAATCATAATTAGAATCAGTATTAATATCTGAACGGAATATTTAAAGCAGCTAAATACTTCACATTTTGAGCACAATATCTGTTTGTCTGTTGAAGCTTGCATTACTATTTTTCATGCTTGCTGCCGAGGCTAAGGTCACTTCAAATATATTAAGCTAAAACCAGATATATTTTTCAAAATTTCCCCCGTAGGGGGACAGTTCTTGGTATGTCAGTTGGAAGAAATGTATACCGCAGAGAGTTATGCTTGACTTTTCTAATTTGAATATCACATGTAAGGTGCATATAAGTCTGAGTGTGTGCGTAGTCATATTGGAAATGTGTTACATAGTAGACAGGGAGTTAAGTGATAACGATGACACACTTATTAGGTATTTCAGTTCCTTGATAATGTGAATTAGCCCAATCCTCCATGACAATTCAACCCCACCTCACCTTCTGGAAACGCAGTCTCCCTTTCCTCCTACTCGCCCTCATACAGTTGAACTGCACACTCACACATATGCATACACACAAACACACAGAGATGCACAGAAACACACACCCACACACACATGCTTGCATGCACGCACACACACACTCACAAATTTCTTTCAAGGAAAAACCAAAGCACTTGCTCCAAAAACAATTCTTCACCACAGATCTGTGGCATAACTTTAGTTGATAAATAAATGTGCGCATACTGTGACGGCCAATCAAACTATGATGTACTCAGAACTGATCTAATTGTCTTTCACAAAGCTAAATGAAGTGCTTGGAGCTGGTAGACTTGTATGGAGAGAATAAAATCAGCAAAGCCATCCTGGCGACACCTGGGATGCTAGTAAACTGTGAAAATAGCAACATAGTGACACACATGCAGCACAGTTAATGATTTTAGTTGACTGGTGAAGATTTCTGCCCTTTTATGGCCGCTGTGGTCAGCTAGACTCTAAACAGCACGACTTCATGTAATGTGAATGTAACTCAAGTAAACATGATGAAATGGAATTGTAGGGGAGAGGAGTGGGACGGGAGATCATGCAATGGCTCTTCAGTGACAGTCCTTATGTCTGTCGCAGGTGCTGTTTTTATTCTGGCATCTTGCCTGGTGCTGGCGGTGGCCACCATCAGTTTGTGCCAGCTTCACACGCGTATCCTTGACAAGTACCTGCCCAGGACCAAGCCAGACGCCACTGTCAAACCCATCACGGAGGAAACCAGTAACTTGGAAACTATACAGAACTTCCAGTTCAGGTACACCTGACAACAGAATCTTTCCTCTTCTTTTTTCATCTTTTAACCCTTTTCTTCCCTTTTTTTCCCCAACATAGTGGACGTCACATTGCACTGTGCTAATATGAAGCCTTTTGCTTATTTTACATAAATTATGTGGTGAGTGTGTGTGAGTGCACGTGTGCGTGCGCGTGCATGTTTGTGTGGATGTGTGTGCATATGTGTTTCTGTTGATCTCAGAAGCCATACATTTCAAAATTAAATACAGTCGCCTTACTGCACATCTGGTCGCCTCAGTTAAATCACGATACATTGCTTTTCACTCTGTGTGTGTGTGTGTGTGTGTGTGTGTGTGTGTGTGTGTGTGTGTGTGTGTGTGGAGGGAGGAATGGGCAGGAGGGGCGGGGGAGCAGCAGTGGGGATGGTAATACCTAGCTTGTTAATTTATCTGATCACATTATATCATGATTATGTTGAAGTAAAAAAGAAAATGGAGGGTAGGTGAACCAAGAATTTTTTCTTTAATCATGGAATAGTTTGTTTTTTTGTATGTTAATGATTTTAGTGGTTTTTACATTAATCAGTATCCGCTGATCTTGTTACAGCTTGATCCAGATGCATGACTTCATTGTGAAAAGCAATGAATACCTGACCTACATCTACTCTGTGCTCAAGTGGGATGATGCACTGCCTGCTCTCATGTATGGGCAATATTTGGTCTGAAATAAACACATAGAAAGCTCTCTCTCTCTCTCTCTCTCTCTCTCTCTCTCTGTGTCTCTCTCTGTTACTTTATGTGGTTCTCATACCCACACACGGACACACACCACATTGACTTGATATTTAATGTTATGGAATGTTTACACATATTGTGTAAAGAACAATCCCAGATCATTTCTACAAACTTTTCATAGTCGGTCTTTGAAACAGTGTAACTGGGTCTGAAGATTTTGAACTTCATTAGTGAAGGCATGTTAGTGTTTACTGCAATTCAAAATGAGGAGAAAGATGACAGGAAATTTCTGTTAAAAATTATATCTGTTTCTGATAAATGATGAAAGATTTTGTGCATGCTGGCATTCATAAATAACTCCTCTTCTTGTATTTTTAAAGCCCACATTTGATTTAATGCAAAAGAATTTGGAATTATCAAAGAAAAATTCATTAATGTGTTGAAGAAGGTTCAGTTAACGTCTCCGATGTGTTGAGAGTTATTTTCTGTATTAAACATCATTAAAGTTTTTTTGCCATATCTATGAATTTGACTTATCATGTCTGTCTCTCCATTTTATCATTTGTGTTCATTTGCTTTTTTCTCTGTTTGTTTGTTTGTTTGCGTGTTGTAACCAAATTACAAAAGTGGATCATGTAAATGTGAATCATACATCACCTCTGTTCTAACAAAATATACAACATTGTCACAGTTATGAGCCCGAGTGATGTGTCTGCCAACAGTTATCACACAGAGGTGTGTGTCTCCTTGCTGGGTCTGGTGATGTTCCCTGTGCGGTGGAATTGTTTCTGCTTCCTCAACTGGTTCTTTCTCTGTCACCCCATCATTCTCAAAAGTGAGTTCCTGGAGGTTACAGCGGCTTTGTTTGAGTGAATGCAAGATTTCGTTCATGATGTGTTAAGTGTGACTTGGACTGAGAGCTGTCATTGCCCTTTTTGGTAGGGCATGTTAGGATATGGGAGAAAATGGTTTGCTTCTGTAGCTTGATGTAGTCTTTAGGTTGGCATGTTTGTCTGACTGTTTATTTCTGTTAAATGGATTTGAAGACAATCCTGCAGTTGGGGAGCTCCTATTCAAAGTCCTACTGAAAGTTTCCTTTTTACATAGAGCCTTCCATCATGTCTTTTGTCCACATTAGGATAAATATGCTTGCCTATGTGTTTCTTTGGGTTTGTGAAATATTTAAGGTGTTTCCCAGCCAAATTCACTGTAATCTTTGACTGAAAGGAAACATAGCAGACAGAAATCTGTTTGAACACAAATGAGCGTTGAAAGTGTTCCAGTAAGTTGGATATAGCAGGGAATAAAAGAGTAATGTTATTTTCATCAGCATCATTCACTGAATGTAAATATTTCTATATGTGGTTGTGAGTTTATGTTTAAAGAATGTTACAGGTTAAGAACACTGTTCAAACAGATTTAAGGTGGTTGATAGTTTTTTTTTTTTTAATTTAAAATTTTTTTAATAGTAGAATTGTCTTTGCTGTTGTAGAGAAAGAATAGGGATGTTGTGTGAGATTCATGTTGCTCAAGGCCAAATCAAGTGAAGAAGCCATCTTGAAGTTGTGTTTTGAGAAAGAGACGAGGGTAAAGGGGTTATCTTAGCTTCTTACAAATACACATGTATACATGTTTGTGGGTACTTGTTTGTACACACGCACACACACACACACACACACACACACACACACACACACACACACACACACACACACACACACACACATTCACCCTGCTTATTTTTGCAAATGTGCAAGTACAGTGTCTGCAGGTACATGCAAAGAACATGTTCTGTAAAAGATATTCGCCAATAATTATATGATGATTCTTGAACAATGTATCCAATTGATTTTTGAAAATATGAGCTGTCATTAAAGCATAATTTTAGTTGCTTAGGTTTAAATGAACATTAGAATTACACTATAGGCAGAAAGATGACAGGAAATTTCTTATTTAATAAACATATTTGTCAAAAATGCCGCAAAAACTTTTGGGAGCCGGAATAGCTCAGTTGGTAGAGCGCCGGACTCGTAATCTTGGTGATCCTTGGGTTGCGGGGTCGAACCTCCGCCGGGGCGTTTCGGTACAGGGGGATTTTTCCCTCGGAGTTAACATTGGTTCTGACTCCATTTCCAATACAGTCCTTCGAATGAGACTATAAACCGAGGTTCCGTGTATGAACGCACGCATAACATCTTGCACACACGTAAAATCCCATCACCAACTTTCGGAAGAGTAGGCCAGTTTGGCCGTTGGTATAGATGACACATTACACATAGCATGCACCCTGCATGAGAAATGGAAAGAATGAAGGAAGTAAGGAAAATGAGTGTTCGATATTGAACGATACTGACTGGATGACACGGAAAACGACTGAATGAAGCGCCAGTTGGCAGCTCTTCAGTCGGCACTACCCAGGTAGGCAGCCCGTTGTGTAAACGAGTGTTGATTGTAAAGCGCTTAGAGCTTGGCCTCTAGCCGAGAATAGGCGCTATATAAGTATTCATTATTATTATTATTATTAAAACTGTTATTATACTTATTATTCTTCTGTACTGTGAAATGTATGGTGACATAATGGTGACAGATACAGAGGAGAATAGGAAAGAAGGTGTGGCCTAGGAATATTAGCAACACAGTACTCAAGGTCTCTCAGAAGGTAGTATTGTGCTCTAAACAACCATAAAGCAGGGGTGGGAATTCTCCTCGGATCCGCGGAATTCCGCGGTAGAAGCAAAAGATTTCCTCGGATTTGAAATGTTATTTCCTCGGAAAATGAAATTCGCGGAGATAGGGCCTACCTCTTGTTCGGTTACGGTCGATTTCGGTAATCAGATGTCCTGTCTAGCAGGATACAGTAGGCCTATATCCGGTGCTAAGAACTGTGGGATACATTAAAAAATGGCGTACCAACGAGACATCGTAAAGCACAGATATGCATCCTTAAGAAAAAAAATTTTCAGGGGGGCATGCCCCCGGACCCCCCTAGATTTCCTCTTTTTTGTCTGTTACCAGTTCCCACCCCTGATAAAGAGAAGGTAATCATCAGACACTTGACCCTTCCTCCCCCCCAATTTTTTTTTTTTTAATTCAAGTTTTCCAAGATGTTTGTAACAAAATGTACCTCTACCAAGGAGAACCATTGGTTTTGAGGAACAACTGGTTCTTTATTGGTTTACCAAAAAAGCTGATTGTTCATGTTTGTAAGAATTTTTTTTATTCATTTGGGACAGGAAATTATATTGGTGGCTGTGCCAGAAAACTTGGGGCTCATATGCAGTTGACATTACATCACAGTCATTCGTCACCTTCTTCCCTGTTGCTCCCCTCTCCATGGCTGTTAGATTTCTTCTTTGATTAGATGGGAGTGAAGAGAAAGCCGATGGACAGATTTGGTTATCCTCATCCACACATGGTTGTGCAGAAGGGTGTTCACGCTGGGTCAGCTGGATGGAGTCGCTCACCAAGAACAGCGAGCAGAGCAATGGGTCTGTGGTGTCGTCCTCAAGCAGCACCACATCACCCAGCGCTTCATCCCCTTCCAGTGTTGCCACACACACTGCGGCAGCCGCTGGGGGGCAACCTCTACTGGAGATTCGCACAACGCTTCTGTAGGTTTTTGCTGTTTCAAAATCACTGTATCATCTGAACATGAAAATTTACGAACGGTGAATTCTGTTATATAAGATGTAAGATGTAACATAGACTACAAGATCTTGCAGAATGCACATCCACACACACCCACACCCACAAACACACACACACACACACACACACACACACACACACACACACACACACACAGACACACACACACACACACACACACACACAATACAGCAGGCTCAATAATATATGATTTTTCATTGTTCAAAATTAACATTTCCACTATGTCCAGAACCCTTTTACACATGCATGTATACATTCACACAGAACACACTCATGCACATGCAAGCATTTGCCACAAAAGGCAGTGTAATCTTTTTCTTTAAACTGATATGAATGTTGGAAAAATGAATATATGTTCGGGGACAGAAGAGCTGTCTTTCCGTATTTCAGTCAACTTTATATTTCTCTTCACAAAAATGTATTCCAGCCTACCTCACCTTTTTGGTCCAGAATTAATTTGAAACCCAGAACAGTTAGAATAAGGTTGTACATATATTCCTTTTACTTGTGCATTGATACTCCACAGGATTTATATTAGATCAGCATTTCATGTCTACATAAGTTCTTGCGTTATTCGTTATCAGCAGACATGGGCTCTGTTAATCAAATCAGGAAAATTGTAAGTTAACATTAGTGCAGGGTGTGAGAAGTGCGTGAAAATGAAGATGCAGCTTTCCTGCTAAGCACAATATATATTTTATGATTGAAGTATGTGTACATATGTTCAGAGTAATCTTGTATTTGCATGTGTTTGTTTATGATAACTGTCATGTGCATTTCAGGCATTGAAAAACAAGTCCACTGGTGACCTTGACAGTCTGGATGGAGAAGAAAAAGATGATTCTGATGTGAGTTTTGCATTTTGGAGGTTTATCCATTCGTTTGCTGATGTGTCGGTTAAATATCACAGTAACGGGAAACCATCTTGGTAGCATGTGTGTGGATTTCTTTTTTTCTTTTTTTTTTTTTACTGGAAAGCAAATAAAATAAAAATCACATTAACAGAAAAAGTTGAAAGCTGGTGGTTGGCTTTCCGTCAGTTACCTGTCTGTGGGATGGAATGAATGTGGTTTGGGGTTGGGATGCAAAAACAGAAAATGAAAGATTAAGTGAAAGGCTAAGCTACAGTGCAAGCTGTACGTATGAGGCAGACTCAGTACATATGCAGTGCATATACAGTACATATGCAGTACATATACAGTACATATGCAGTATATATACAGTACATATGCAGTACATATACACATCTACACAGCAACAACAACTGGAGAAATTAGCAAATGAATCACAAGACAAAACATGAGGCGTTTCGACCTCCTAGTTCTTTTTCAGGCAAGATAAACAACACCCAGGACAACAAAAGAATGAAGCATGAGCAATCACTTATCTCGTCAAATTCCGCACAAAATGGGCGTTGATGGGCTCGTTCTTCATTTTGTTGTTCCGAGTGTTGTTTATCTTGCCTGAAGAAGACCTTAGAGGTCGAAGCATGTCATGTCTTGTCTTGTGATTCGTTTGTTCATATTTGGGGGATGTATTACTTATACATTTTAAGCTTTGTTTAGGTTTCCACCTGCAGCTGCCTCCCTTTGCCACTAACTTATAAAGAGAAAGGTGTGAGTCCATAACCTAATAGCTGTAGGGGCAGTGTACTGTCAGAAGTTCACTGTGTGGCACACAGCGCGATGGAAGGCAGAGCTTATCCCTCTCTTTCCATGCCTTTCCAAAACTGAATCAAGTACCATTTTACTCTAGGGTGCATAGAGAGGGTTTTCAAGCCTAAAATGTCTAGCCCATCCCACTCTTTCCTAAACTGAATCAAGTACCATTTTACTCTAGGGTGCATAGAGAGGGTTTTCAAGCCTAAAATGTCTAGCCCATCCCTCTCTTTCCATGCCTTTCCAAAACTGAATCAAGTACCATTTTTACTCCAGGGTGCATAGAGAGGGTTTTCAAGCCTAAAATGTCTAGCCCATCCCTCTCTTTCCATGCCTTTCCTAAACTGAATCAAGTACCATTTTACTCTAGGGTGGATAGAGAGGGTTTTCAAGCCTAAAATGTCTAGCCCATCCCTCTCTTTCCACGCCTTTCCTAAACTGCATCAAGTACCATTTTACTCTAGGGTGGATAGAGAGGGTTTTCAAGCCTAAAATATCTAGCCCATCACTCTCTTTCCATGCCTTTCCTAAACTGCATCAAGTACCATTTTACTCTAGGGTGGATAGAGAGGGTTTTTCAAGCCTAAAATATCTAGCTCCAAAAGAGAGGTTCAGACTCATGACAATTGACTCCACAGGTAGTGCTGTAACCATTTGGCTGCAGGTCCCCATTTTATATTCAGAGATGAGATTTATGTAGCCACATACCGAGGTAGAGATAAAGGAAGTTTGAATTCCTGAAAACTGGCAGTCTTTTTAGTGACATAGGGAAGGGGAGGATGAGGTTTTGGTGAAGAATGGGTGCTTGCGGTTAAGAGGATGAAAAAAAAAGGTATAATTATTCCGTTGTTTTGCAAACAACAGACTTTAAATGATTTTTTTTTCTTTTTTTTTTAGTTCAGGGTAAATATTCCTTTATACATTAGCTTGTGATTCAGAATCTGAATAAAGAAATATCTGTGCTTTTGTATTTCTTTTATGTAAGGAAATGGCACTACCCATAAGCATTTAAGTATGAAATATATTCATCCCGAAATGCCTTTTTAAAGTGTTTGTAAAGTTTATAAAAACCTGAAATATACATTGCATCTTCTTTTGTAAATGACCATCCCCCATTTTTTCCTTTCCCTATCCCCACTGCATGCCTTCCTCCTCCTCTCCCCTCTCCCCCCCTACCCTTCCCCCCCCCCCCCCCCCCCCCCCCCCCCCCCCCCCAAGTCCTCCGTACAGAGATACACTTATTTAATTCTTGTTTGTTTATTTAATTAAATGGAGAGTATTTAATTGAATGGAGACACACTTTGAGCTTGTTTCAGTATTTACACGCAGAGATGGCGTTGCTTTATTCTGAAGATCTACACTCAGATACTCCATACAGAGATAGTCTTTGGCCCTACTTTTAATCTTCACAGAGGCAAAAGGTGCCAGCTGATGTTCTGATGTGTCTTGTTTTGTTGGCAGGTGGATCTGATAGAGATGACCAACTCGGTGGATGAATCTCTGTCCAAAATTGAGCCAGCGCCGCAGCGCCCGGGAATGGTGGCCCGATTGTTGGAACTGAAGAAAAGACGAGCTCAAATGGCCAATGGTATTGCAGTTTTTCTCAGCTGCATTGTGGTTGTCGCAGCGATGGTTTTCCAGTTGAAAATCTTTGTTCCTTATATTAGATACATGTGAAATTTTTAGCTCATTCAGTTGATCTGTCTTGTAATGAAACATGACCTCCATACATTTTTAAGCTTTTTTTTTAACCTGTCTCATCTTCCGTACGACTGAAGTGGCATTACCCTAACCCCCCCCCATCCCCAGCCCACCCCTCCCCTGCTGCATATTTTGGCTCTGTGCCCACAACCACACCCTGGTTTGTCCTTCCACATTCATGGCACCTGGCAATCCATAGGAACCAGTCAGTGACAAGTAGTCGTGAGGCAACCCACCAGAGGAGACGCTGCGCTGCTGCTGATGAGTGATACACTTCGGTAGTGTTCAGCGACGCCTATTAGGATCTAAACAGGACACCACCTACCAGGCTTCCCACAGACAACAGTAATTGCTTGGTTGCAGAGCCGGCAAGCATGAGCATCTCCTCCGGAAGTTGTTGCCGAATTTGCTCCAAGACAATCCCCATGAACGTGGATATTTTTTTTTAAAGTGTGCTTTATCACAAAATACCATCAGAAAATAGCGGACAAGAAACTGAACTGATATACAGTATATCAGTGTGTTTGACAGTGTCTTTTTAGTAATAAGATAACAACTTTAAAATTATATGGAGCTATAGAACAGGATGATAAATATATCAATAATGTCATATTCAAGGGCAAACTTGAATCGCTACGTCATTTATAAGAATAAGCATTTTATTTTCTAAGAACAGTTTTTTAACTCTCTGTTCCATCCCCCAGCCCACCACCCCCAGCCCCCAAAGAAAAGCACACACAAAAATGTTTAAATGGAATTTTTGGTGATATGTTTCAGAAAATTGTTTTGGATGTCGGGTGTCTTTTTCATCAATACTGAAGAGAAGAGTGAGTATACACGAGTACTGCATTGTATGTCCTTTACATATCTCCACTTTGTTTTTGATCTCCAACCTTCCTCACATCTGTCTTGTCTGTTTCTCTCTCATCATTTTATTGATGAGATTAATCTCCTGGCTGTGTGATAACCTTCAGATTTATGTAGTCTAAAATCATGAACATAGATGAACGGAGTCCAGATAAATGAACCAACCAACCAGCCTTTTTGAAGACCAGTGATGTTTGGTGGACAGGGATCTATTTATAGATGAGACCAAAATGGAAATCTGAAGGCTTCAGTGGAATCTCTAAACAAGAGTTCTGAACAAGCGATTTTTTCCCTGTGTTGCTCTCGCAGTAAGTGTTACTTTGGTGAGCGAGTGTCAGACAGATGTATCCAGAATGCCTTTTTACCAGTATATTTCAATGAAATTTGATGTGAGTGTGTAAAACTGAATGTGATGCTGATAATTGTTTTATGAAATGTGTAAAGGTTATGAAAATGTATTTTTGAAAGGAGAGATTTTACATACCAAGATGCGTAACTGTACATGAAAACATATATTTACAGGAATTTAAGTCGGCGATGCATCTTGGTGTAAAATCTGAGGTGAAAGTGAGACAAGCATAAACAATCCAGCAATCTTCAGCATGTGGAATTGCTAGAGGTGAAGGCATTAGACTGACAAACAAAGTCAAACCTGCACTGTCTTCACTCGAAGCACTGTCGTCTGCTTCTTCCTTTTCCTCTGTTACTGATTTGATGTGAACTGCAAGCAAGATCAGCCAAATCATCGTATTTTGACTTCTCTTGTTCCTCAGCATTGTCCGAGTCCTTCAAAATTTTATGCAGGTTTTTTTCAACACAGAAACATTATTGTGAACTAATTTTGTTTGTGGGTTGAAAAAAAAAAAACTGCCACCAACCACCACCTCCACCTTCTGCCTTCCTGCCGTTCTGTTTTTCAGGCTGGTGTGTTTATAGTGGTTGTTTCCCTTTACCCAACATCCGAAAGGAAAGTAACACTGTGTGGGTGTGGATTTGGTGCGTGTTAATCCCAACCCATGGTTGGAAATATGTTTAAGAGTTTGTCTTTTCATTTCTTTCTCTCTTACCATCATTTAGTGAAGACCATTAATGTTATGTTGAGTTATGAAATGCAGTTATAATTTAGACTTAGGTTACTTATAAAAAAGGTGCAGTCGTTTATGAAACATGGAGGCAGAAGGGGGAGGGGGCAGGGGGTATGTATGTCAGGATGGGGATGTTGGGAGGGGGTTAAAAGGTAGTCGGAAAGGGAGCAAGATGGTACATGGAACAGAGGTACACAGAAAAGGTAGTTGAGAGGAAAGTAGAAAAGTAAAGTCCGTGGAAAACAAAAGCAGGGGGCAGTTCAGGTTTTGGAAAAGCTAGAACTGGGAAGGAGGAAGTTCAGGTTTTTTGAAAAGTTTGATTTGGGAGGGGGAAGACTAGGTCTTGGAAAAATTAATGTTAGGAGGGGAGAGGTTCAGGTCTTCGAAAAGCTTTGATTGGGAAGAGGGGGTTGGATGGGTGTATGGTTTAGAGCTAGGGTAGGGATTGCAGATGTCAGATCTTGAAAAAGTCTGGATTGGAAGGATAATGTGATGTCAGGTCCTGGAGAAAAAAACAACAAAAAACTTAGCATGGTAAAAGGGAACATCAGGTTTGTGAAAGTTCTGGATTGGGAGGTGGGAAGGACAGGTCTTAGGAATTTCTGGATGGGTTTAGAGGAATGGGAGGGGGAGGGGGATCAGATTGCAGAAAAGTCTGGTTTGGGAGAGGGATATGCAGTCAGAGCTTGGAAAAATTCTGGATGATGAGGAGAGAAATTCAGGTCTTCGAAAAGTCTGGATGGGCAAGGGGGAGGGTCAGGTCATGGAAAATTCTGGATTGGGAGGAGAGAAGATCAGGTCTTGGAAAATTCTGGATTGAGGGGAGAGAAGATCAGGTCTTGGAAAATTCTGGATTGAGGGGAGAGAAGATCAGGTCTTGGAAAAGCCTGGACAGGGAGTGAGAAGGACATTATTTTGTTAGCTTTGATCTTACAATTCATGCAGTGTATTGTTTAATATTACTTTTCCCATTCATGTTGGGAAAAGATGGATCAGTAAAGTTCTTCCTTTAGAGGATGCGTAGATGGGTGAAGGGATCCATCCACTGAGATTTTGTTCTCATCAAGATGTTGAACCTTCACCAGATAATGTCTTATGAGGAGACCAGTAGTTTGTAAAACACTAATATGTTCATTCTAGCAATTTTATATTTCGCCCACAATTGCTTCATTTGTCTGTTTTATCGAATCATTCAAATTAATGTTTTACTCTTGTGATCTTTTCAGCACTACTGCCGCCACTGTGGAAACAGTTTCTGTCATAAATGTTGCAACCAGAAAGTGCCACGATCTGTTTTTGGTGCTACCTGTAAGTAGTTGTATTCTTGTTTTCACTAGGATATGGATATACCATATCTTGTAGCATATTTTACATGTCTAAATATTAAGAAAAATTGCTCTCCCTCTCTCTTTTTCTCTCTTTGTGTGTGTGGTGTCTTGTGTGGTTGAGATGGCGCTAAGTTTTTGTGTGTGTATCTTTTCCAGTATGTTTCATGGAGGAGTTGGTGCGCTTACTGTCCCTTTGTGTGTGTGTGTGTGTGTGTGTGTGTGTGTGTGTGTGTGTGTGCGTGTGTGTGTGTGTGTTGTTTTTTTTGCTAGAAATAGCACTTTTTGGGGGGGGGGGGTTCAGTATGCTTCAAAAGGGGCATTGTTGCTCTTTCTCTCTCTCTCTTTCTTTCTTTCTTTGTGTATGTGTGTGGTGTCTTGTGTGCTGGAGATGGTGCTTTTTTTATCTTTTCCAATATGTTTGAAAAGGGTAGTTGGTGGGCATGTATGAAATCAATGGATGAATATCAGCGTCAGTAGATGACGTTTCAGAATTCTCAAGAACAAACATAAGCCACATTTTGTTGTTGGAAAGAGAGAAAACTGGGACGAAAGAATGTCAAGGGATTGAACACACACTGTATTATATTTTATATATATATATATATATATATATATATATATATATATATATATATATATATATATATATATATATATATATGTAATATGTTATATTTGTGTAGCATTATGTTATTTTTGTTGTGCACAGGCGTAGGACCTTGGCACAAGTTTGTGCCAAAAATTGCTTGTCTGGATACTGTATTGCCCCTTAACCTTCGACATAATTTTGTTTTTTTTTTTCTTAATATTCCAATGGCTGTCCAGTTGATTTTTTTAGGGCACTAAGGGAACTAAAAGTCTTGTGTTTGAAATACAGTCGTATTGGGCATACAAAAAAATCATCACCCAGATAATAGTAAATTTGATATAGAAATCTAGTCATTTTGTAGTTTTTATTGCGCAAATGTGGGTATTCTGTGATGTTTAAAGCAGACCATGGTAGTCACTCACCTTCATTCGGTAACTTCAGAATCTTGATGCTGACTTTCCATTAGTAGATGTCCAGCACTCTACCGTTGAAGTTTCAGGTGCACCTGTCTTACTTTACTTTGCTGTCTGAGCTGTTATTATGGATACTGTGGCACCTGGTTGAATTGTCCATATTTGTGTGGAATTGGCAGTCGCCAATCAGTGACATTCAATGTCACAATCAACACAAGCTGAACAATATTCAAAACCTTTTGAAATTCCAGGGAAAGAAATCTGCAAATGGCGGCCACTACTGCGACAATTTTTGTAATCAAATGGTGCATGCGTCTTAGTGCTGAAAGTTTCCCAAATAACCTGCATGGAGACAAAATTGAGGTCACCTGCCTGACGTACTCACAGTTTCATCATAATTTTCCTGGTATTTCACCATTGGTTGTGTTCAGCTCAGGCACAAATTCTGATGGTGGAAAAAAAAAAAAGGCAGTGATGTCATGCTGCTGCCTTAGCGTACAGGGTTATTATTAAAGTTTTCAGGGGGAGTAGATGAAGAAAATGCAGCTTTGTAGATTAGGATTGCTTTTTTTCCTTGGTAGTGTTCGGCCTATCATTCAATGACTCAGTCTTGATTTGACGCCTCATCACCCTGTGATTAAAAAAAGAACAAGGTTATAGCTGTTGTTCGCTTAAAGCAAAATGATGACAGGTGATCTGCAAACTCTTGTCTATTAACTCACTTTTTTTAATAATTTCAAATACATCTTCATTGATCTGTAATCTCACAGGTAAATCAAAAGGGCTTCATCACAGACTTCTGAATGTTGGAGCTAACAAAGTTTTTTATCTTGACTAAGCCAGTTTAGGTTATGTCGATCTCAAACCTTATCAGTAATAAATTGATTTCTGTGTAAAGTCAAAATGATGCGCTTCTATATTATTGATATTTACACTTCTGTACTATTAATATATTCACTTCTATACTATTAATATTTTTTCTTCTATACTACTTCTATTTTCAAATGCAGCTGCCATATCCTTGAAATTTATGCCGACACTGTTGTTGTTGCTTCTTTACACAAATACTAGCGTCTGCCTTTCAATTTAACTCCAATCAATAAAACGGTTTAAAACAAAAGCTATTTTCATGTTATAATCAGCAACTTTGTTAGAAAAGCTTGCTGAATAATCGCTGATTTCAGGTACAAAGATGGTTAACATATTAAAAGAATCATTGATTCTGATTTGAATAAAAGAAATACTTGAATGCGTGTATGCATATAACTTACTTTGAGCTCCTAGAGTCGGCACTTGCAGCCCTTACAAACCTCCCATTGAATCGGCCCTGAAGTGCCTTCATCTGTCGTATAAGGTGGAAGAGTAGTTATCTTGTAATATTGGATGGGCGATGTAAGGCAATGCATGACTAAAAAGTTTAACACTGTTGATATTTTCTGGTGAAGACTGTGAGATGGAGGGTGCAGGGGAAGGGGGAGAGAAGGGAAGGAGTGGGGGTGGGGGGTCAAGAGAGGAATCATAATAGATCAAATTATTAAGAAACAAAAACAAACAAACAAACAAAAAACCTCTCTCTGTCTGTCCTTTCATATCGCCACACACACATATACTCGGCCTTCCTTCTCCTTCCCCCATTCCTGCCTTCTCCATGCCTTCATTTTCTCCCCTCCTTCCTTTATGTTCTCTTCTCATCCCTTATGTTGTCTTCTCATCCCTTATGCTCTCTTCTCATCCCTCACGTTCTCTTCTCATCCCTTATGTTGTCTTCTCATCCCTTATGTTCTCTTCTCATCCCTTACGTTGTCTTCTCATCCCTTATGTTCTCTTGTCATCCCTTATGTTGTCTTCTCATCCCTTGCGTTGTCTTCTCATCCCTTATGTTCTCTTCTCATCCCTTATGTTGTCTTCTCATCCCCTTATGTTGTCTTCTCATCATTTATGTTGTCTTCTTATCGCTCATGTTGTCTTCTCATCCATCATGTTGTCTTCTCATCCCTTTATGTTGTCTTCTCATCGCTCTATGTTGTCTTCTCATCCCATATATGTTCTCCTCTCATCCGTTATGTTGTCTTCTCATCCCTTATGTTGTCTTCTCATCCCTTTATGTTCTCTTCTCATCACTTTATGTTCTCTTCTCATCCCTTATGTTGTCTTCTCATCCCTTATGTTGTCTTCTCATCACTTTATGTTCTTTTCTCATCCCTTATGTTGTGTTCTCATCCCTTATGTTGTCTTCTCATCCCTTATGTTGTCTTCTCATCCCTTATGTTGTCTTCTCATCCCCTATGTTCTCTTCTCATCCCTTATGTTCTCTTCTCATCCCTTATGTTCTCTTCTCATCCCTTATGTTCTCTTCTCATCCCTTTATGTTCTCTTCTCATCCCTTTATGTTCTCTTCTCATCCCTTATGTTGTCTTCTCATCCCTTATGTTCTCTTCTCATCACTTTATG
Organism: Conus ventricosus; assembly: GCA_018398815.1. Lineage (NCBI taxonomy): Eukaryota > Metazoa > Mollusca > Gastropoda > Neogastropoda > Conidae > Conus > Conus ventricosus. The sequence goes on from CM031597.1 coordinate 76,857,331, forward strand.
TTCTCTTCTCATCCCGTATGTTGTCTTCTCATTCCTTATGTTGTCTTCTCACCCCTTATGTTCTCTTCTCATCCCTTATGTTCGCTTCTCATCCCCTTATGTTCGCTTCTCATTCCCGTTATGTTCTCTTCTCATCACTTTATGTTCTCTTCTCATCCCTTATGTTGTCTTCTCATCCCTTATGTTGTCTTCTCATCCCTTATGTTGTCTTCTCATCACTTTATGTTCTTTTCTCATCCCTTATGTTGTCTTCTCATCCCTTATGTTGTCTTCTCATCCCTTATGTTGTCTTCTCATCCCCTATGTTCTCTTCTCATCCCTTATGTTGTCTTCTCATCCCTTATGTTGTCTTCTCATCACTTTATGTTCTTTTCTCATCCCTTATGTTGTCTTCTCATCCCTTATGTTGTCTTCTCATCCCCTATGTTCTCTTCTCATCCCTTATGTTCTCTTCTCATCCCTTTATGTTCTCTTCTCATCCCTTTATGTTCTCTTCTCATCCCTTTGTTGTCTTCTCATCCCTTATGTTCTCTTCTCATCCCTTTATGTTCTCTTCTCATCCCTTTATGTTGTCTTCTCATCCCTTATGTTCTCTTCTCATCACTTTATGTTCTCTTCTCACCCATATGTTGTCTTCTCATTCCTTAGGTTGTCTTCTCACCCCTTATGTTCTCTTCTCATCCCTTTATGTTCGCTTCTCATCCCCTTATGTTCTCTTCTCATCCCTTATGTTCTCTTCTTATCCCTATACCTTCTAGCTCTTCTATGCTGTTTTTCTCTCAGTTGTCTTTGTTTCTTCTGAACTGTTGTTTTTCCTGTTTTTTCTTTTTCTTTTTTTTTTAATATTGTGTATGCCTCTAAGATTCATTGTGCATTGATTTGCTTCAGCGCCAGCAGCTGCCAAAGAGACGGTTCTGGTATGTAACACGTGTTATGGGCAGCTGACCACCCCAGGGGACACCACTGCATCTCAGGGACCAAAAACTCGTGCAGAAACTGCTTGATGCTAGGCAGACGTTTTATGCTGTCAAGATCGTGCAAAAATCAAATCCTCCGTTGCAATGCCATAATGAGTGAGTGTATGTGCCGTAAGGCTTAGGATGCATGAATGGGGGGAGAGGGAATCAGTCATTGTGCACTGAACGCCATTTCATCTGCATTCAAGCACACCTTTGAAAAATTCTCTGATGCATTGTGCAAGGAATTTGATGTTTTATGTATCGAACTTGGTGTCGTTTCCTTTCTCTGATTCAGCTTGTTTTCACTTCTTATTCTTAGTGTTTTTGTTTCGTTGCGACTTTTGGCTGTGTCTGTGTTTTTTCATCGTGTTTGCAGATCATGACAATGTGTATTTGCCTTTGATTGAAAGTGAGTCAAACTGTATGTTACTGACTTCTGCTTATTTCCACCAGATCCCATGCTGTTTTCCGTCCCATATAGTGCCAGCATCCATTCATTGTCACATGCTGGAAATGCCAGCATCCATTCATTGTCATATCCTGGAAGGCCAGCATCCATTCATTGTCATATCCTGGAAGGCCAGCATCCATTCATTGTCACATGCTGGAAATGCCAGCATCCATTCATTGTCACATGCTGGAAATGCCAGCATCCATTCATTGTCACATGCTGGAAATGCCAACATCCATTCATTGTCACATCAGGGAAATGCCAACATCCATTCATTGTCACATGCTGGAAATGCCAACATCCATTCATTGTCACATGCTGGAAATGCCAGCATCCATTCATTGTCACATCAGGGAAATGCCAACATCCATTCATTGTCACATCAGGGAAATGCCAACATCCATTCATTGTCACATGCTGGAAATGCCAACATCCATTCATTGTCACATCAGGGAAATGCCAGCATCCATTCATTGTCACATGCTGGAAATGCCAACATCCATTCATTGTCACATCAGGGAAATGCCAACATCCATTCATTGTCACATCAGGGAAATGCCAACATCCATTCATTGTCACATCAGGGAAATGCTAGCATCCATTCATTGTCACATGCTGGAAATGCCAACATCCATTCATTGTCATATCCTGGAATGCCAGCATCCATTCATTGTCATATCCTGGAAGGCCAGCATCCATTCATTGTCATATCCTGGAAGGCCAGCATCCATTCATTGTCACATGCTGGAAATGCCAACTTCCATTCATTGTCACATCCTGGAAATGTTAACATCCATTCATTGTCACATGCTGGAAATGCCAACATCCATTCATTGTCATATCCTGGAAATGCCAACATCCATTCATTGTCACATGCTGGAAATGCCAACATCCATTCATTGTCATATCCTGGAAATGCCAACATCCATTCATTGTCACATCCTGGAAATGTTAACATCCATTCATTGTCACATCAGGGAAATGCCAACATCCATTCATTGTCACATGCTGGAAATGCCAACATCCATTCATTGTCACATGCTGGAAATGCCAACATCCATTCATTGTCACATGCTGGAAATGCCAGCATCCATTCATTGTCACGTCTGGAAATGCCAGCATCCATTCATTGTCACATGCTGGAAATGCCAACATCCATTCATTGTCATATCAGGGAAATGCCAGCATCCATTCATTGTCATATCCTGGAAATGCCAACATCCATTCATTGTCATATCCTGGAAAGGTCAACATCCATTCATTGTCACATGCTGGAATGCCAACAACCATTCATTGTCACATGCTGGAAATGCCAACATCCATTCATTGTCACATGCTGGAAATGCCAACATCCATTCATTGTCACATGCTGGAAATGCCAACATCCATTCATTGTCACATGCTGGAAATGCCAACATCCATTCATTGTCATATCCTGGAAAGGTCAACATCCATTCATTGTCACATGCTGGAAATGCCAACATCCATTCATTGTCATATCCTGGAAATGCCAACATCCATTCATTGTCACGTGCTGGAAATGCCAACATCCATTCAATGTCACATCAGGGAAATGCCAACATCAATTCATTGTCACATCCTGGAAATGCCAGCGTTCATTCATTGTCATGTCCAGGAAATGGTTTTTCATTCAACAATTGTTTCTCTGAAGAAAAACCACGTTCACTGTGTATTGAAGGAGGAGAGATCAGGAACATTTTGATGGGGTAGAACAGAAAGTGGAAAGTTATTGTTATGCTATGGGGTAGAACAGAAAGTGGAAAGTTATTGTTATACTATGGGGTAGAACAGAAAGTGGAAAGTTATTGTTATACTATGGGGTAGAACAGAAAGTGGAAAGTTATTGTTATACTATGGGGTAGAACAGAAAGTGGAAAGTTATTGTTATACTATGGGGTAGAACAGAAAGTGGAAAGTTATTGTTATACTATGGGGTAGAACAGAAAGTGGAAAGTTATTGTTATACTATGGGGTAGAACAGAAAGTGGAAAGTTATTGTTATACTATGGGGTAGAACAGAAAGTGGAAAGTTATTGTTATACTATGGGGTAGAACAGAAAGTGGAAAGTTATTGTTATACTATGGGGTAGAACAGAAAGTGGAAAGTTATTGTTATACTATGGGGTAGAACAGAAAGTGGAAAGTTATTGTTATACTATGGGGTAGAACAGAAAGTGGAAAGTTATTGTTATACTATGGGGTAGAACAGAAAGTGGAAAGTTGTTGTTATGATATAGTTGACGCTGATCCTGTTTGTACAGCTATACCATGATTTCAGAACTAGAACGTGTTCTATTTTCCCTTGTCTGTGCATTCTCTGTTGTATAGAGTATTGTTGTTGTTGTCGTCATACCGTGGCTAAAAGACTCCACAGATCATCTGAACAGCCAAAGCACTTGAACACTATGGTACAAATGCATCAGCTAGGAATGAGAACACTACATGTGTGGCTGGTTTTGATTACCCCGCCACGTGGGCAGCCACACTCCGACTTCGAGTGATTTTGGAGGACTGATGATGGTATGCTAGGAGCTTGTCATGACTGGAGACAATTCCCGTGTAACAATGCAGAGCAGAACAACATTGCGATGTAGACTTGGTTTTCTAGCCTCTGACACAGCCTTAAGCTAAGGCTTGTACAGAGTATTGATCAGGGATATCCTGCTGCAGATGCAAATGTGGTGAAATTTTTTTTTTCCTAGAGTGTCCAGTATCTGAGATTATATGAAGGTGTTATGTTTTTCTTCTTGAGCTTGGACATGAATAATGCCAAGGTAATGATAAAAAAAGACGATGGCCGGTGATGTTGAGAACAAATACATAAGAGTGAGGTCGAAGGAAGAAAGGAATCCTTGGTCTTGCTTGGTAATCCTAGGATTATGAGTGAAGACAGCAAGAAGCAAATACATAGGAGGACAAACATCTACAAAAAAAAGAGTAAAAGATGACAGAGATGGCAGTTTTTATTATGAAGAGAGGAAGAACATTTTGATATGATGATCTCACTGTTGAACCAATTACACACACACACACACACACACACACACACACACACACACACACACACACTCTCTCTCTCTCTCTCTCTCTCTCTCTCTCTCTCATACAAACCAAACAAAACAAAAAATTTATTAAAAAAAAAAGAATGTGTGACCAAGACAATTGCATGTATTGTGACAGGGTAAAACCGAGGTTTTATACAATTGTTGGAATTGAAAGCAAAGTATTACTTAAAACTTAAAATGTGACAAACAAGAATTTTTGAAACATATTTCAGTGATAATGCTTGTTAACATCGTCCTTTTTAAGATCTTGATACTGTTAAGTTTCTTTGGTATGTATAACATTCACTGGTCTTTCAAAGGCATGACATGGAAAGGAATCTCGGAAGTTTTGAAACAAATGACACTTCTCAGCAAGTAGTTTTGTCTTCTAAAGAGAACACACTTTCTTATTCCCCCTTATAATTTTTTTATGTTCTATTTAGAATGTAGGTTGATGTTTTATCATGTCATCATCTTAAAGATCACTTTGCAGCTTCTTTTTCACTCAGATTTTGGTCATTTCTAGACACCTTTGGGTGTTATGTATTGTGAAGTCAATTCAGGTCTTGCTGAATGTTTTAGGTTAAGATCACAAGGAAGGCATAGCTGTCAGTAGATTTTTAGATATATTCCTTTTAATCTGATCTGCTTTTCTACATTTTGTGTCCCTCCCTCTGTCTACTTCCAACCCATCCACATTTTTTGGCCGCTTGTGGATATTCATTCGTAAGCTTACCCTAGTTAACAGTTGAAAGTAGTCAGTGTTTCTGTCATCATCGATTTCAATTTAGAATACCCATTCTCTGACTTAGATGTGACATGCGTATTGAAGTTGTTGTAGTCTTTCGTTTTTTTTTTCTTCAAGTAATCGTATCAGTATTAGCTTTAGTGATACTATCAACACATAAGCTGGACAGATGATGTGATGTTTTGCAGCAGAGTTAGTTTGTAACTGTGATATATCTGATGGGGATTCATACTGCATGGTTTAACCCTTTGCTTTCCATACCCTGCCTAGTCTTGTTTCTCAGGCTGAAACCTATCCTGGCTTGTAGTCTCCGTTGTTTTGCAATCTGCTCTGTGGACAATGGATGTTGGTGATGAATTAATGTACATGTTTTTTTCAGATTGTTTGAAAGTTCCTGATTGAAATCTGGCAGTGTGAAGGACTAATGCTGCATGGAGCACAAATATAAAATCATCTGTCACAGACACATCACCAGGCTGTTATGCATGTTGCATATTCATTTTCTCTCTCTCTCTCTCTCTCTCTCTCTCTCTCTTGCTCTTTCATTCATGCAACCACTGATAGCATTTAAATGTAAAGATCTTCGTAAACAAACAGATGAACTCGAACCTACAGACATGCATACACACACAAACACACACACACATACACAACACACACACACACACACACACACACACACACACACACACACACATCAACACAAACACTTGCACACATATACACGTGTACTCAACACACCTACACAACCACACACACAAAATTGGGTGTGTTTGTGTGTAAGAAGAGAAAGGATAAGTTTTAATGCACTTATGCCTCTATTACTAATCTCTGATAGAAGATGTACATGTTGACTGTTTCCTGTTTAGATTGTTCAGGCTAATAATTGCTTACCTTTTTTCCTCTTTTTTGTGTGTGTGTGTTTTGAAGATACCGCACAACCGAAGAAATCAGTTACTGAAATTGTTTCCTGATTTGCTTGTGTTTTGCCTTATTAGTTGGCATAGCATTGTAAGTTTCATCTCATACATATAGAAAATCATTTACATGTTGCGTGTTTATTTATTTTAAAAAAAAATCTTGTTTGTGGTATGTTCATATCTGTAGATTTAACTGATTGTTGTTGCTGATATTATTCTTGTTTGGTTTGGCTAACTTTATTTGGTTTGGTTGTGTTTGTTTACGGGTTTTCATCTTCTGAAGTAGAGAAAAAAACAACAGGCTGCTAACATGATAACCAAGTTGGCAGTTGGAACTATCCATGGAGTGCAATGACTTCTTATTTCTTACCCATTGTATTCACTTATTATAGTTCTATCCAGGCCCTGGAGAACTGGCTCATAGCCTAGTCTTCCAATTTGGCATGCATTTATATACCACTCTCCCATTTGACCCGCAAAAATGCAAGTCATGTTAAAATTCCACGGTGAATTATTAATCTCGCTGTACGAAAACGTCAGCTGTGTGTACGAAAACGTCAGCTGTGTCCTCTGTTATTATTGCGAAAGTGTAGCCTCTTTGAAATGTAACATGAAGTATCAAAATCTATCCAGCCCCAGAGAGCTGCCTCAAATCCAGTTTGGCAGTGAAAGATCTCTCTGCCAGTGCTCCCACTAAAGTGGGGGTCATATTGAAATTGTCATAGAATTGTTAATCTCATTATATGAAAATGTTAAATATGTCCCCTTATATTGCCTATTTAAAGTCGCCTGTTTAAAATGTAAATTATTACGTACCCATTTAGTATATACCCAAATTGATTTTTTTTTAAAAAGATCAGTCACTGATAATACACTGGTAAGCTGTGGCGTTCAACAAGGATGTGATAACAGTGTGGATTGAAAATGATCGTTTTTGTTCCAGTCATTTGACTTAGGTGTCAGTAATCGACATGACGTGCACTGAAAACGATCATGGTTATCTCAGTTCACTTGCGCCATCTTGTGAGGTTGTTTGGGGCTCTAAGGTAAGGCTGGAACCGCACAGCCAGTGGTACAGAGACGCGCCTCGTTTTCTTGCTGAGGTTGGCGGTTCAGAACTGCTCTTCAGTTTCTGCATGCATGTGGGTGAATTCACGCCTGTCAGGGTATCTCGGTGGACAGAATCGCAAGATCTGTGCTGTCGCGCTTACAGGATCAGTCATGTAAAGTTTGTGTGGCACAGGCCCAGACAGTAGATACATCTGTGTATGCAATGCATGCTCGCTTCCATATTTATGCTTTACATTTTGTACTCTGTGTGCACATGCAAATATTCAAATTATGATAAGTTTGTATTTTCCTGCAAATGAGTGCAAATGAATTCTGTGAGCTTGCCCTCAATATGTTAAGTATCTACTTATTTATTAAGCCATTCTTCAAATGAGAATCACTCTTTTTGACAAACACATCAGTGTTGAAGCTTTGGAAAGTTTCGGGAAGTGGAATGAATGTCTTGTATAAAAGTGTTGTTCGCACAATTGCGGGTTTGTGTCGAATTTGAATTGTCCTGATTGTGCAGTACTGGAACACCTGCTTAAACTTGCTGTCAAGGAGCATTGCATGTTGTTTTCTCGAATAGAAGATGATGATTTGTGGAACCATGAGTGCAAGTCACCTGTCAAAGAACAGAGATGATTTTGAATTTTAGCCCTTACGAAATTTGAATCGGTCAAGATTTTTGCCGTTTACTGTTTTAAATCCTGGCTGCACAACTTGTGGTGTGGGACAGTTTCCCTCAAAGTCCCGCTATGTGGTTCCTGGAATAGTTCGTGGTTTTACAGAGATGTCATTTCCTCAAATAGATCAACCAGCCCTAAATGCTGTAGCATCTAGCTGAGCAGCCGCACTCTAGAATAGTTAAAGGATGAATGTCAGTTCCCTCTTTTTTTTCTCCATTGCTTGAAAGTGAAAAAAAAAAATCCAAGGCTTTCTGTACTGCTGAGGGCGTGTCTCCTCAGGAAAAGTGGTAATGTTTATACCTGACAATTTGACCCCCCCCCCCCCCCCCCCCCCAACGAGGGCCTAGCTGTTACCCTGCTAGGGGGCTGAGAGGCCTTGACCATCTTGCCGTTTAGTGATCTGAAATATCGAATGTTGCACCCTTTCATATCTATTGGAGGAAATGAAAACTGCGTAGATATGGGGAGTTTGTAGATGTAATATTACTTTCATTGAATATGGTCGTACACATTTTCACATGCAAAAACCACCTCGGTTATTTTGAAGGCATTTAAAAAAAAACCCACAGATATGCTTATATGAATGCAGGTACCTACTGGCATAAATACACACCCAGTTTCTTGCACACACACACTCTTTCTCTCATAAACACCTGCATAAATGCAACATGCATACATATGGACACACACACACACTCGCATGTTATGCAAAAAGAAGAAAAAGAAATCTTGAAATAGAACATGCGAACATCCTGTTTTGTGATCCATTTGTTCCGTTGTCTGTTGATTGATAACCCTCCCCCCTCACTTCCCCTTCCCTTTAATTTGTATTGGTTCATCTACCTAACTGGCAGCCATTGACCTGGTGATCGTGAGTGACAAAGGGGTGGAAGGGATGCCTCAGGGCATGCAGTCATAGAAAGGAGGAAATCAGATGTTTTTGTTAACTCTTGCCCAGTTCAGAGGAAATCTTGCCCCGGTCGTCCATTGCTAACATTGTTCCAATCGGTGAAAATTACTAGTCATACTGTTTCTACCCATGCCTAGTCCACAAAATGAAAGAAACAAATTTTTGATGAAAATGTATCCAAAAGGAGATGAGGAAGAATAGTGGTATATATTGATAGTGTGAAATCGCTGTATGTTGTTTAGTCAGAATACATAAAGCACATATTGATCAACATTAGAAAGTGATACGTACAGTAATAAACATGCTTCTTGTTCTTTTTGATTTCTTGCATATATTGTTAACCTTTTTTTTTGAAGGGGGGGGGGGGGGGGAGGAGTGGAGTACTTTTGTCTTTGCCTTAGCGCCTCCCCCCCAGAAATCATGGGCTGTCTTGTATTATGTTGATGAAGGAATATGTTGACTGGACTGTTTTTTTTCACAATGGGCTGGTTGGTTAGAACTGCATCTTGTTTTGAAATACTTTTCTTTTTCAGCAAAACATTGGTGATATGTAGGGTTTAAGATAAGGCTTTCTGAAAGTTTGTTTCTGTTCTTTGAACTGTTTGATCTTATTTGATTTTTCTGAAAGATTATTTCTGTCCTTTTAACGTTTTATCTGGCTTGATTAGCTATATTGAATGCCTCCAGATGCACATAGTTTTATGTGTAGTTTTCCCTTTAGCTTAGGTTATTTTAGTGTTGCGTTTATTGCTATTCCCTGCAAGCAATCACTAGGAAAAGATTCTTTGTAAATAAAATCTGTTACATGTGTTCTAATGTTTTGATCTGAGATAGACTGGAGTCGCTGAAGGATGTTTAATTGGTAGCCAAAGGGGAATGTGTTGCAGAATTCACATTGTCAGGAATGTTTCTGGAAACCCAGTCCACAGGCCTGGGAACTGGACTGTTGTTGTACATACTTCCATAGGACAATCATGGTGTGCCATCATCCCTGTCCCATCCTCCCTCTCCTCTTCTTTTCTCTGACTAGCTTCTTCATGTCATTTTCAATTGATCTATCCGTTTGTGTGTGGTTCTATGAAGAGTTGTAAGCTAACACTGACATCCAGTGTTTGGTAAAATTCTGCTTTGATCAGTATCTTTGACAATTTTTTTTTCTGTAACAGAGGTAAAGTCTTTATGGGAAGGTTATTAGTATAAGTAAAATTTCATACTGAGCAATTGAAATTTTTGCCGTCTTTTATGTGCTTTTGGATGTAGATTTTTTCCCACAGTGTAAATTATATGTTTGTAAAAAATGTTTTTGGGTCTTTGATTTTTTTGTTTTTGTTTCATGCAATGGCTTCTTGATTTGTGTTTAAGCTTATTAAAGATGTTCATGTTGTTGGTCTGCTACATTCACTGAATAAGTGAAGCAAGACTGGATCCATTATTTTGGAGGTTACATTAATCAGTACATGGCCTCCGAGCATGAAGTCTAGAAGTTACAGAAAACTAGGACACATTGAATTTAATTAAATGGAAAATCGTTATTCCATTATTTTGTAGATCCTTTTTTTTTTCTTCTCTTTTTTTCCCTTAAAAAAAGATTGACGATGCACACAATTGTGTATGTGTTCTATTGTTTTTATCAAGTGTTAGCAAAGATATGAAAATATAATTTTGGTGATACATATTCTGTCTTGCCAAACAATACAGTGTTAATCTTTGTCTACTTTAGGGGAGATTCAATTTTTAAACATAGATTTTGTTTTTATACATATATTTTTTTTCTTTTTTTTTTAAAGAGTGACTGTTCTTTGTGTCAGGAAAAAAAATCAGTCTGATATTGTTTGACACTGTATATATGTAAATGATTATAATCTGATTAAAAGAAAAAGAAACAACTTTTGGAGGAGTTGCCAGTTATATCACATGGTGTTTTTTCATTTTATTTTGAATGTCAATCTAAATTTGGAAAGTGATTTCTGAAGTATTTGAAATCCAACTTGGTTTAAAAGAATAGTGCAGTCATGGCTTTGTTATGACACTGTAAATGGATAAAATTCTTTTCCTTTTTCAAACAGAAAGAACATGACTAGTTTCTACCTGTCTTTGTCCATGAATGTTTACGTGATTTATGTAATTTCAGAATACATCATGTTGTATTGGAGGGGGATGAGAGCCTGGCTTCATTTGTCATTGACTTCAGAATCCAGAATCTCACATGTACAAAGTTAATTTCTGGCAGCTTTCAGAAATTGCAGGGCCACCTTTTTGCATCACATTAGTTTATGCTGGGTAGTGCAAGCAAGAGAAGATGGATGCCTTCTGCTGAACACAGAGATGCCAACTGTCCCGATTTCATCCTTTTTCTTTTTTTTTTCCTTTTTTAACTTCTGGTCACTGTTTGCTCAGATGTTACACCAACATAAGAATTATTCTGACGAGCTAATGTTGGCATTCACCTGATTTATTGTTGCAAGTTTCTTGTTCATCTTGTGACACATATGGTGCACTGATCATGGGTTGGGATAGTGAGTCACACTGCTAGTCTCAGGAGATGAAGCTGATCCAGAGCCAGTCATATGCGCGTAAGTACTGAACTCACATGGAGTGGATCTCTCAGTAGATGGTTTTTCTTTCCAAATCTGAAAGGAGGTGACTATTCTTTGTCCAAGTATCTCTGGCGTCTGCTTCACTGTTTCGTGGACAGGGTTGTAGGAGTTCTAATTTGGTTAAGCAACATTGTCCTGTCAATTTAGCTGCAACTGTTAAGAAGCAGCCGCGGCAGTTAAAATTTTGGTCAGGTTATACTGAAAAGCACCCCCATGTGTGGTGCTGTCCATCCTAAAGAATTTGCCCCCATTTTAAAATTGACATTGTAGCAGGTTAACGTTGTGTAGTAAAGCCAAGTACTAGATGTAGGTAAATGTTGTATGCATGTCGATGCACCAGATGATCAGAATGTTCCTGAAATATTCTAAACTTTTTGTATGAAATTTCCAATCTTTTCCTAAATGTAGTTGAGTAGGGTTGGCATCTCTGTGAACAGCATGTATGGAAGACTTCAAGGGGTGTATGTGATGACCACCCCAAAAAGGACTTGTGGTCAGTAGGGCTATGATTAAACTGAGGCAGACCTCTGGCACCCAACAAATTAGCAATGGGACCAAACTTTGTTGTTGTTTATAGCACACAGTTGATTCATGCTAGCAGCTATAAAGTTACGGACATCTGAGTGTCATGCTTTCATGTTTATTACGAAACATGTAGATTGTTCTTTACTTATAGTGTAAGGTCTCGGTTATGTACAGTGCATCATCTTGTTTGCTTTTTTCTTGTAGTGCTTTTCTTTTTGCAAAGATGTTTTTCAAGCCAGGTTGATAAACATGCCTGCATTGCTTTAGGGTTTGGGTACCAGTATACTAGTATACTGTTGCTAACCGGTTAGATGTAGACTTGTTGTTGACGAATGTCATTGGCTACACACATTGATGTGTTTGATACGCGTGTCGACGTTCTTTTGTGTGTGCGTGTTAGTGTATGTACTTACTGTGTGGTGGGTCCCTGTCACTGAATCCAGTACCACTGTGACCTCGACACCACAACCATCATGTGGTTTCAACATTCATCTCTCTATTCCCTCTACTCGTTTTGAATGATTTTCTGCAGTACATCCAGTTGCCAGTTCATGTTACTGTTAGATATCAAGCAAAACACGGACATGTGTATGAATACAAATAAAGTATGCACGCAAGTGACACATGAATTCATATGCACACACTTACATGCGCACACTCTTACACACTCACACATATACACACACACACATGCACACACGTTCCCCTCCAAAAGTGCACATATTCATACACATACTCACGATGCTTTTCCTGTGTAGGGATAGGATCACAGTGGTACGGAGTCAGATTGGGTCAGTTTTTGACTATGTCAATAAATATGCATGCACTTTAGTTTTTGATTTTCTTTGTTATGGTGAGATGGGTAAACGAGTGTGTGTGTGTGTGTGTGTTGAGAAGATAATGCAGGAAGGGAAGAGAGAGAGAGGGGTACACAAAACCTGATAACTTAAAACATTTTAATTGAGCTGCAGTATGGCCACACAAAACTTCAAAAGTCTACAGCTTATACAGCATAAAAAAATTGACCAAATGGTCGGCCAAATGGAAAAACTAAGTCAGATAACCAAGCAGTATGAATGCGTTTTCCATTCACAGAATGAATATGTAGAAAGTGTCATAATGACCTTGAATTTGATTAAGATCACTGTAAAAAATTGGACAAAAATTCACTGACATATTCAAAAGAAATGGAAGACAAGTATTTCTTTGAGAGCTGTTGCAACAACAAAACTACAATCAAACCTTGAATGATAATACCAAGGTCATGACTGAACCAAGATCAAGGTCACAACACTGGGTTAGGTTCAAAGGATAACCTGTCCTCTTCTATGACTGGCATTGAAATCGGTCCAGCTGTTTGCATGAAGGTATGCATATTTTGTCGAAAACAGGCAAGCATACTTAGGACATATACATGTGCATTCATGGTCCTCTGTTACAAGTTTTTCTTCTGTTTCATTAGAAATACGAAGGGAGGAGGGAGGGGGATAAATCAGAGGGGGAGGGGGGGGGGGGGTGAGGACATGCCGAGTTGACGTGTGTGTGTCTGATAAGTTATTAATGATCACTTCATCTTTCGATGTTAGCAAACTTGAGGAGATGTGGTTCTGGTCTTGACAACTTCCCCTAGCCACATGTATTTTCACACACATGCAGGATGAAAGTGAGACGGGGAGGGGGGGGGGGGTAAGCATGGCATGTCCATCTCCCCCTTCCCAATCAGACAGTAAAAGTACGTTCATCTTTATGTTAATGAAACGGTAACAAAATCACTCACAGAATAACTGAAAGGGGCTTGATAAATAACTTAACAAATATACAGTTGGATTATGTACAGGAGAAAATAAACTTTGTGTCTTGTTAGTAACGCATATGCTGACCTGTAAAAACAAAAAAACAAACTCCCGTTCTAATGTCAAAAACCACACTGTTTCAGTCGCAGGGTGCTCTTCCCAACATTTCTTGAGAAGACCAAATTATGAACATTTCATAATTTAGGCGAACTCATGTGTGCACGACTGACGGCATGCGCGATAACCCGCACGTAATAAATGGAACAATGAGGGGAGGTAATTGTAGGCAGGATCTATGACAGAAAGATGAATGACGCACATCTTCACAGAATCGAGCTGCCCAGAAAATATTTCAGTGATCACTATCAACAGCATGAGAGAATGAGGACTGAACCATTAACACAACAGTGCTTGTCAAGATGCGTTTTATTTGTGTTGGAAATCTATCCGCATATGCACGTTTTGCTTTTCTGTAGAACCAGTGGGAGATCCGTAAGTTGCTTAATTGTGAACGATGTGTATGAAAGCGCCATGCTTAATTTGGTTTGAAACCCTGAAGAACCAGTTGGTTTGGGGTATGATATATTTCCAGATCATTCAAATCGGCTAGTGATGTCCTGAACTGCTACTTAATCTCTTTGGCATATGTAAGCATTCAGAAGATCACACATACAAACAGAAGATCCGCAGTTCCTACTTGCATTCAGCGAATTGTGCATGTATGAACAAACCAATGGTTATAACATCCCATTGAAGCGACCTCTTGCTGCCTAAATTGTGGGGATCAATATAGTAACATGTAAAGACCCATAACTAGAGGCGAATGTAGGAGGGAACTGTGGCACCTAATGTTGGAAGAGCAAAATAAAATGTATGTACATCAAGATGCTTGGTTTTTATGTGTTTGAAAAAATATCAAAGAAGAAAGAAAACGCATGTTTGATTTTTTTTTAAAATCATGCAGACGTGGTTAGTAAATAAGCTTCCTACCCTTGGTAGTGTTGCTGTCAGACTGAATGAACACGTCCAGGAAAACCAGGCTACCAACACAACGGCAAACAACAGATCACAATGTCGAAAATAAGCAAAACATGTGTCGAAACACGATTGCACTGCCCTTTAAAACGAAGTTTTTATAACGGCACACACGCGTACGGGTTGACAGGATGCGCGGTCACTGTCAACTGTTAGCACGATCACTGGCTCCCCGTGTCCGTCCAGGTCATGTCCACACTGACCCCCCTCGTCCACTCGACCTTCTGCTGTGGTCGATCAGCGGGTAATGATGTACAGCCAAAGGCATTTCGAGCTGCTCAAAGCAGGAGCTACAATGGACTCGTATGAATACGGCTAACATAGCTATGCCATGTTGGTCGACAGGTGGATTGTTAAGGCTGCTTTCACTGATTTCTGAAAGGATATATGTACGTAAACTCATTGGCATCAGAAAGGTGTGTGTGTGTGTCCTGCTCCGAAAATTTGTTGGGAAACGAAACTAGATCCCAAGATCGATGGAGTAGAACCTATTCAAAGAAGTTCACCAATCGGAAACTCGGGAAGACGTACAGAGGTGGTGAATGCCATTGCTGGTTTACAGTGTCTAAATACCAATGAAATTCCACAAATGAAAGACCAGTCTACCAAACTATGGGGCAGTGTTTGCAGATGGTCCGTACATGCCAGTGAATCGCGTCCCTCCATCGGTCCTCCCGTCTGAGAGGAGGCAGGGAGAACTCCCACCAACCCTTCCTAGATTGGCTGGTCTTCACACCAGAACGTTCAAAGCTTTGCTGCAAAGCTCATGGCCAGATGACCCAACTAAGACCACGCAAGGCGCAATGAAAACAAACCTCCGCTTTACAAATTGTATTCAAGCAGAGAGGTGTACTTGGTTTCATCCGGCCCGTAGTTGGCGTTGAGTGATGCCTTCTTGACCTTGCTCCTGAGGGCTTGCAGACCTTTGACCTCGCCCTGCCAGACCCCGTCACTGCCCTTCTGCAGATGGTACCACTCATTGTCCACCGTCAGCGCCACGGCCTTGGCATCCGGCACCGTGACCTTGAACTGCACGGCATCCTTTTCCGGGTGAAGGTGGTAGGGCTCCGCCAGGTGGCAGCCCTCTTTCCACTGAGCGAACTGTTTGGGGAAAGGGGCCACGCGGTCTTTAGGCTCGGCCATGTTGTGGATGAGGTAGTTGTAGACATTGGGCAGGGTCTTACTCTCATCCGAGGAGTGTAGGGCGTAAATCTGAAGCTTGAAAAAGCCAGCTGTAGGCATGGCAATGACCAGAGTGACGATATCGCCCTGCGTTTGAGTGAAGACGTTATCTTTGTATTCATCGTCCGAGCAGCAAGATATCAAATTGGCGGTAACCTGGAACATAATGGATGCAGGTTTTGTTACAGAGAAACTGTCCATTCATTGCCTCAGTTAACATTTGAACAGTGATAACCTCAGCGGTGAAATAAAACTGATCATATAAAGATCGCCTTATATGGGGATTCTCTCTCGTCTCATGTTTTCGACCAACATCATATAATGATTATACTGTTAGATCAGCACTTTCTACAATTTTTGGATACTTCCCGTTTCATTGAATCTACGTACACATTCATAATCATCACATCACACTAGCAGCTTTTAGATCCTTCCTTGTCTGATGGATTTCAAAGACCAAAAAGACATAAAAACAGACAAAAGCCACAAAGCATTTTTTCAACAGACATTGCAGAACGCGAAAGAAGAAGAACCACGCGAATTTAGGGGAAAGAGGACAACAATATTCATAAGACGAGACTAGATTGCTAAAGTATTCGGAGAAAAAAAAAAAAAGATCAAACCCGGTCGGTTTTGTTTTTCAGAGGTGAGATCGGGTTCCGTTCCGTATTAATCAGTTAAGAACTAACCAATATAGAACGAAATGTGTTGTTGTCTTCAATTTAACGTCTTTCCACATTAAGTGATATTAGACGAAGGGAAAGATTTGGAGAGGGGAGCATGAGGAGGAGGTGGGTGGGTGGGTTATCTTGCAATCATATACAAAAAAAAGCATCTTTACAATACAATGGAAAAAAAAGAAAAAAAAAAGAAAGGTATGGGAAAGCCAACTTTAAATAACTATTTTGAATCATAACACAAACTATAACAAATGTCCCATAGGACTGCGTAGTAAACAGTTCGCCAAAATCAAAAAAAACGAAAATGTCTCAATCTGTGAGACTTCAGAAATGCCGGTAGGTTCAAATTTGGCACCGCAAGAATTTAATTCTTTGAAATTTGTTCAAGGCAAAGCTTTAAATTCGGAAATGTTGTTTTGAGTAATGTTTCGTGTGTGTGTGTGTGTGTGTGTGTGTGGTGTGTGTGTGTGGTGGTGTGTGTGTGTGCGCGGGGGTGGTTGGTGCGCTGCGTGCGTCCCCGTGCGATGTGGTGTGTTGTGTGTAGTGTTGTGGTTGTGTGTGTAGCATCTTCCCTCCCTCCCCCCCATAAAATATTGAAGTCATGGTAGAGAGTGGGATGGGTGATTTATCTCCCCTCCTCCACCTCTCCCATAAAATTAATGAAGTCAAATCGTAAACAGATGCATAGTGTTGCTTATCCCCCTACCTACCCACCTTGCTTTAGAACTGAAATGGAACTCCTGCTCCATGATGTGTCGCTTCCCCCCCCCCCCCCCCCCCCCCCTCCCCCCCCCCCCCCCCCCCCCTGTTTTTATGAGCAATGATGTCTTTGTCAGTTTCAGTTCAGATTAGGCCCCTCGCGCTCTTCCTTCCTCCCACCCCCTTCCCCTTTTCACTTTCCACTGCAAAGCGTCTTCCGGCGCCTCTGCTACAGCAATAGCAGGGAGATGATGATTTCTGGTGGAATGGGATGATGATTTAGTTTGAGGAACCACACACACACACACACACACACACACACACACACACACACATACACACACACACACACACCCCACACGTACGCATGCGCGAGCACACACGCGCGCGTATGCACGCAGCACACACACACACACACACACACACACACACGCACACGCACACACACACATACACACACACACACACAGAGGCACGCACGCACATACGAGACACGCACAGACACGCAGACATACGCGCGCGCGCCCCGCGCGCGCACGCACGCACGCGCACACACACACACACACACACACACACACACACACACACACACAGAGGGAGGGACGGAGGGAGAGGAGTGTGTGTGTGTGTGTGTGTGTGTGTGTGTGTGTGTGTGTGTGTGTGGGAGGGGAGGGGGGGGGGGGGGGTCATAGAGAAAGCGTTTGGGTTCATTAACCCAGAACGAATGTAGAAGACAGATCTCGATTGAGGAATGGCATAACATTCACACCATGTCTGCTGGCCCGAGCTCCGAGGGCCCCTGGCAGAATCTCAAAAAGCAGAAGAGCAGAACAGCAGAATGCGTATCACCACTGAAGACAAATGGTGCTACGATCAGCTATGTGGAAGGAAAAGCATAAATATTGTTGAACAGTTCAGGAATGTCTTCACACGAGATTACGACACTCCCCTCCCTCTCTCCTCTTCTTCCCGCTTCCGTCTCACCAGGATGTAGCCTACCTGTATACCAACAAGTCTCAGACATCCACATCAACACGAGAAGAGCAATAGAGTCATTGAAAAATATCAAAAAGATGGCATCTCCAACATTATTCTAAAAGAAGTGCCACCACATTGAAAAATCTTAACCTATGAAAGCTATCGGACTAGAAAGCATCTCCAACATGATTCTAAAACAACTGACACCATTCTGAAAAATCTTAACCTACGAAAGCTATCGACCAGAAAACATCTCCAACATTATTCTAAAAGAACTGACACCATATTGAAAAATCTTAACTTATGAAAGCTCTCGGATCAGAAGCAGATAGCAATTCCCACATCATTCTAAACTCAAACAACTGACACCATTGCTCCAGCTCTGTGGGCATCTTGCAGCGATCCTTAGATCCCAAAGACTGGATAACCTAGCTCACATCTCGTGGTCTCATGTGCTTATAGACCTGTGAACGTTAACGACAGTGTCCTGAAAGATACTGGAATGGATTTCACCTCCCACCATCTGTCCAATACCTTTGACAATTCGACCCAAATTGAACCATTGTATAGTAAAGCGTCTCTCTCTCCCGCCTCTCTCTCTCTCTCTCTCTCTCTCTCTCTCTCTCTCTCTCTCTCTCAATTATTTCGTGTATTGAGAGACAGTACATTACCCTGTGTATATAAACTCGTCTGTTCAATGTATTGGCTTAAAATATTACGCATGGATGTAAACAGACTACCTGTTAAAGCTTACAAGACTCGTTTGTGGTTAGACTCGCGTGGCAAATATACGTGGGTGTCAGGTGTTAGAGAAATATTATTTTAGAATGGATTTCGAACAGTACGGTTGAATCATGGACTTAAATATGTTAATTTGTTTTTGCATGAATTTCGCCAAGACCAAAAGACTGCAGATGGCAGAACTGGAATGCACATTGTCACACTGTCACTTTTGCACACGCGCATTCATGACAGCATTTACTCCATACGCACACGCAATCTCTCCAATCAACCAAAAGGCGCACTACCGAATGTTTTTTCTTCTCCCCCTCTCCTTCGGGAAAACACTTTACTAAATCACATCAAACACGTTATCAACAAATTTTATACATGAAGCTCTCTTTCCCCTGAGAGGCAAACTAACTCACTCAAGACTTCATAAAGTCACGGCCTTCACACAACATTGGCCCACAAACTTCAGACCAGGAAAATAAATGATTCTCTCACTCCTGGATGCTATACCTGCATCCGAATTACATCTCGCCTCATCCTTTCAGGATTCCCTGTCTCTCTCAGACATCTTCTCGCCCCTCGATTTCTCCCGTCCTGGAGATATGACTTCCGATTCCTCTCCCTCGACTCTTCTTGTCACTGGAGAGATGAGTTCCAACTCCTCTCCCTCGTCTCCTCCTGTCCCTGGAGAGATGACGAGTTCCCGACTCCTCTCCCTGGAGTCCTTAATCCCTGGGGCTGCCTACCGGTGTGTTCCTCACACCATGGCCATCTTCAACCACCTCACGGGGTGAAAGGTGAAGGGTGAAGGGCGAAAGGTAAAAGGGTGAAGGGCTGAAACACGAATAAGGTTCGTGTAAGTAACCTTCTTAATTCAACATATGAATTCTTTCTTTCTCTTTTCTTTAAGTTTTTCCCCCTGTAGCTTTCCCCAACTATCTATCGCTCACCTGGTAATGACTGGTCAGCAGCGAGGACCAACGTCCTGACAGGTTCGAGTCTCTAGGCCATCTGCTGGGTTAAAACTAATTCTTTCTTCCTTCCTCCTAGTGAGTGCATACTCAGTGTTCAAAACACATGACCAGCACCTTACCAGCCCTTGTTAAACTATCACTCAGTGGTCACTTTCACCCAATGACCACCCTTCTTTCTTTACTGAGTCATACTCACAATTATTTTGGGGACGCCCGCTACACTAGTCAAGCCACTTGAATATCCTTCCTTTCTAGTAGTGGCATGGGGAAATGATTCATATTACTAACTACATGTGATGGAGCGTCACATGCCTTGATGTGAGGCTACGTCACATGACACACATGTTTTAGACAGTGACCGAATTTTTTGTTTTGTTTTGTTTTGTTTTGTTTTGTATAGAACGTTTAAGTTAAACAGGAGCTGTGAAAAGTATCTTGTTATCGATATTGACAAATTTCTGAAATATAATTTAACAAAAATTTAGATCCGGATTAACAGACATGTCTACTCATCGTGACAGGTATAATAAAGCTTCAAATAATTCTTTCATACGCCTTATGTGCAAAAATGTAAAGGAAGATGAAGTACATATTCTGTTTTGCTGTCCTAGACTGCGATTTTAGGCAAACGTTTATTCCGCAAAAAGTTTTATGCCATCCCTTGTTTATTCCATGTGGCATTACTGATGACAATTAGTAACAGCAACGTACTGAAGAATTTATGCTTATATTTATACAAAGCCTTTAAGAGGCGTGCTGATAGAGTTAAAGAATCTGAATGCTAATATTGAAGCATGTGCCTATGATACTCTTTCGTTACAGACGTTAGAACTTCATGCTCAGTGTTTCGATGTGTCTTATGGTCATTGTCAATGTGTCAAATGCGTTTGGGCTGTGGCCTGTGCTGAATAATTTTTTTTCCATTTCCATCTCTCGCTCTCTCTGTCTCTGTCTCTGTCTGTCTATCTGTCTGTCTGTCTGTCTCTGTCTCTCTGTCTCTTTCCCCCCCCCCCCCCCCCCTCTCTCTCTCTCTCTCTCTGTCGTGAGGCACCTGCTTCATTACAACTAAGCATGACTCTCCTCTCTGATGTTTGAACCCAATCGAGTTGATGTACGTCACTTTAGCAAGCTTTTCGACATAGTCCCACACGTGAAATTTCTTCATGAACTGTCCAAACACAGAGTCTTTCTTTCTTTCGCGTTCCCGGCCATGCTAGATCCTCAATCCCGTTAGTAAGGCGAAGTCCACAGTCCGCCGCAGAGAACCCGCCTGTCTCCACAGCTTCTCCTAAACCTCAACTGCACTGGGCCACGTCTGCTGGCGTCTCAAAGCTTGAAAGGAGGGGCAAGATTGTTTTCTTCCTGTATTGCTTCTCCAGTCGCTGTGGCTGGGCCCCTTCGAGGCTGGAGGCCCGGCGCTGTCACCGCCCGGAGAACCACGGGACGGGCACCATACCATCGAATATCAGTCTGCATGGCTATAATGGGTGAGATGCGTAGTGTCTGGTCTTCTCCTGTGCTTGTGACCAAAAATAGTACTCCCTACGTAGAGCGTACTACTTTTGTTGTGACTCTGCCGGAGGTCTGCTCACTGGCCTCAGCCGACGCGTTCTGACTTCAGAAGCTCATGGTTGTCTGGTTACCCTGGTAAAACGGGGCTAACGTAAACCAGACAGTGCGTGTTTGAACTGCAAGTTTTCCTTCTCTTTGGCTATGTTAGTTCGCGGCACCTTCTTCCGTATTATCCAGTGCACCCCCCAAGCGCAAAGCTTGAGGGATCCCCAATCCACCAACCAGGGGACGCGCCTCTATGCTGTTTAGTCCCGGCGCGAGGTATAAACACAGCGTCCAGAGCTACTATGTCCAGATGGATTGAAAACCTCCTGATGGATCACAGCGTGGGTGGTGTTCTGGACGGTGAAAAGTCAGTGAAGGTAACGATGGACACAGTTTCGGAATGTCTTCACACGGAATGACGACACTCACCAACACACTCAGACCAGCCCCTGGTTTATTGAAATGTAAGCGGCAACAGTACCCTCAACACACTCAGTAGTGTGCTCACAGCT
This sequence comes from Conus ventricosus, assembly GCA_018398815.1. NCBI lineage: Eukaryota > Metazoa > Mollusca > Gastropoda > Neogastropoda > Conidae > Conus > Conus ventricosus. The sequence continues at coordinate 76,879,387 of CM031597.1, forward strand.
TTTAAAAAAATCGTTTTTAATGTGGCCCATAAATGATACAACAGCTTTAGTCAAGTCGGAATGCGCCTGTTCGCACAGTCATGACTGCATTCTGTACAGTGAGATGAGAACATTCTGTGACCACCTAAACGTACTCGAGGAATGGACATTGGCATGTGGGGGTATGTGATTCAATAATTAAAAAAAAATTTTTTTTTAAAGCTCTACATCATTAGTATCAAGAACATGATACAATTTGTAGCCTACAGTTTGAAAAACAACAACAACAAAAACACGAGTCCCTCCAACAGATCAGTACAACTCCACACACTGGTATGGTGATATCAGAAACAAAGGGGCATGTCCATCGACGGCGTGTGTACCACCAACACAGCCAGTCCAGCCCCTGCTTTCTTGCAACGAAAACTGCAACATTGTCCCCAACCCTGCGACATCACAACTAGAATGCGGAGATATTGTTTGGACGCCACGTCACCACATCAATGTCAAGAAGCTGGCCAGGATTCAGGCTGGAGCAGCAAGATTCATCGACTACAGGGTCAGAGGCACCAGACTGTCTCTCCGTCATGTCTCCAATCCCAGAACTTTCAAGACAGCTGCTTTTTCTCCACCAGTAGGTTAACGAGCCGCTGCCAACAGCCATCCCCCCTCCGCCCCCCCCCCCCCCCCCCCCCCCCCCCCCCCAACAGCAAACTACAGCCGGTTCGGTGACCTATCTCCCTGATCACCGCAGAGAGATCTGACTCGATAAACAGCAGCTGAATTCTGGAATGCGAGCCCATCCCCTCAGCTCTTTGAGGACTTAGTAACAATGGGAGCAAAAAGTCTGAGCTGCCACATAGCACATGTAAGATAAATCTGTGCACACCCCATTGTATCTATGATCAATTTTGGCTATGTGCCTTAAGTCAGACCAGACTAGGATGCTGGAGATAATCTGGAGATAACTGAAAAATCACGATGGAATCGGTACGCGTGACAGGAATAGGTTATAAACAAAATATCACCAAAACAATGGGACAGGGTGGTGGCGGCGGGAGAGAGAGAGAGAGAGAGAGAGAGAGAGAGAGAGAGAGAGGTGGTGGTGGGCAGAGAATTGCTTATGTTTGCATTTTTCTTTCCTTCTTTCTTTGTTTCTTTTTTCCTCTCTCTCTCTCTCTCTCTCTCTCTCTCTCTCTCTCTCTCTCTCTCTCTCTCTCTCTCTCTCTCTCTCCATGAAAGCGAACACCTACTGTTTACCTTCATGGGCTGCGAGGTCCTGATCTGGATGTCCACGCGGTTGTTGTCGGTGCTGATCTCGGGGCTGTTGTGGCTGACGGTGCACAGTCCCCAGTCCTGCCACTTGCCCTGGGGGCCCAGGTAGCCATAGGGGAGCTCGGGTCTGCCGGCCATGCTGACGGACCGTTCGCCCACGGCTGCTGCACAGAAAGGCTGCTGCAGGTCTAGGGACAGGCTGGAAGGACGTTTGGCTCTCCCAGTCGTGCTGGACGCTGCTCCTTCCCCACCTTGATTCAGGATGGCGGACGAACCGGGTTTTGCAAGGACGCCTGGGGCAAACAAGAAAGGGAAGAAAAAAAAAAAAAGCTGTTCATTACATTCACGGCTAGCCGCTCCGCATCTGTATGGTCCGCGTCTAGTATGGCAGACAGGGAGGAGCCATACCAAGAGTGAGGGGAAAGGGGTCCATCCAGTGCTCTACACTGTGCAGCATCGGAACGGCAACATGTTAGATGGGCAGCAAAAAAAAAAAAAAAAAAAAAAAAGGTAAAGGAAGAGAGTGGTGACAAGGAAGTTGATGAAGATTAAGGTTTGAGAAACGGCCGGGTCTTTTCCAGGCCAAAGTCTCGTGAACATAAATACGGTCAAAGGAAATACTAACGTGAGCTTTTCTGTTTGTTTTGCTTTGTTTTGTTAATGGTATGCCGAATTGAGTGCAACATTTTGTCCTCTGTTTCTAAAAAAAACCCCAGAAAAACAAAAAACAAAAAAACAAAACACGCAAAAACTCCCCACTGAAACCCTGTTTAAGAGCTGGGATTTAAAAAAAAAAAAAGTCACCAACCCTGCCAGTTTAGCCTCTAATCAAACAAGTGCCCGAACATTATTATAATTACAGAAAAAGCAACACAAATACACAAAAACGAACAAACTCAAAGGAACTAAAACTGATACTTAAAGCATATGATCATCACGTATTGAAGAATTGATCAGAGTCGTATTAAATACCATTAAAGTACTGAAGTCAGTGTATCTAATTATGCGATTTAGAAATAGGAAGACAACTAGATAAAAAATAAAATCCAGAAAATTCTCAATATCAAGTGGAACATAAATAATAATCGAAAAGGGTTGGTCCGTTACGATCAGCACCGCAGGGCCCAGCACCATTAAGTCTGTCCCTGATTGGACTTTATTGGAACTGTACCTTAGTGGTACTGGGACCTAGCAGCATTATTCCATTCCGACAAGAATCCGTTGTTTTTAAAGCACCAATCAAATTCCAGACTTCATCCTTATAAAAACAAAGAGAAAAGAGAAAGTTAGTGACATGACAAAAATCAAGGTAACCGACAACCTACTGTGAATGTTGATGTTGCAGGGAATCGAGTTAATTCCAGAAATTCCCGGCGACTGGGTCCAGCACACGCTTTCCCCGTCCGGCGGCGCTTCAGTTCCCTGAAATCTGGCCAACGGGCGAAAACCAGCAGCAGCAGCAGCAGCAGCAGCCTCGTGCAACGCCGTTCAACTTTTAGCGAGAAACTGCACGTGCGGAGTTAAAACGATGTTCACACCGCCATGTGAACAGCTCGCCCCTTTTACTCGCTGAAGACAGACACAGTACGGCTGTGAACTCTTCTTCATCAGCTTTTCCTGCTTATCTTTTTTGGAGCCATTGGCCTCTGTGTCAGGTCTCTCTCCTGCTGTGCGCCTCCTCCACCCCTCCCCACCCCCCACCCCCCAACCCCACCCCCTACCCCCATCTCCCATCCTTTTGCCTACCTCGCCAGTTTTCCCTTCCCCCACTCTGACTCGTCGTAAACAATTTTTTTCTTTTTTTCTTTTTCTTTTTCTTCTTGTTGCCTCTCTCTCTCTCTCTCTCTCTCTCTCTCTCTCTCTCTCTCTCTCTCTCTCTCTCTCTCTCTCTCTCTCCGTTCGCGTCAACAATTCGATCTGACAGCTCTCCTCCGTATTTTTTTTCTTTTCTCCCTTTATTATATTATTTTCTCCTCTCTGCGTCTCTCTGTCTCAGTCCTTTGTCTTCTAAATCTCTTTTTGTGTGTGTGTCTCTCTCTCATTCTCACCATTTCGCGCTATCCTTACTCCCCCCTCCCCACGCCCCCCCCCCCCCCTCCCATATGTCTCTGTGTGCCTGCCTGCCTGTTTGCCTGTCTGTCGATCTGTCTGTCTGTCTGTCTGTCTGTCTGTCTGTCTGTCTGTCTTCTCTCTCTCTCTCTCTCTCTCTCTCTCTCTCTCTCTCTCTCTCTCTCTCTCTCTCTCTCTCCGCGAAATACCTTAAAGATGAATCAGAAGTATTGAAAGCAATGAAAGACTGCATTCGGATTAAGCAGGATACAATACAGGATTAAAAAAGGAATTTGATGTCTGGGATGATCTTGGCTGGCATCATACTTTCTACACTAGTGGAAATGAGGTGAAGTGAATTGCGGGGAAGCGTGAAGCGAGGGCAGGGTGGGTATGAGGGGAAAGGGGAAGGCGTGAAGGAGATGGAAGTGTGTGTGGAGGGGTGGGGTGGGTGGGGGAAGGTAGAGGTGGGGGGGGGGGGGGGTACTCATAGTGTGGTGTGTCCAATTTTTGCGCTGCGTGTGTTTGAATTCATTTATTCGTTGAAGTGCTGAATTCTACTGCTTTATCTGGGGAAATATTTTCTTTGTTGACGTGTGATAAACGTACATGAGATCTCGAGTTTCATGCATCATCGGAAAGATATGAAATACCTATGGTCCAAAACTCATTGGAGTCTAATTGAAGATAGGTGAGTCAGAAGACGGGAGTGGGGAATGTGGAGGGTGGAATAGGGGGTGGGTAAGCATGGTAGATCACGTGAACATATGGCATTAGGGATCTCTCACGGGGTGCTGTCTTCACGCGTCCATCCATCAGCCCGCCATGTATTTTTGGCGTACTATTTCAACTACTTCAGCTCTGGCAGGGAAAATTCAAAACGTCAGTGAACACACAAGGATAACCGCAGCAGCAGCAGTTAGCGTCACGCTGAGCGGACGGACACTGGAACGAATGGGTAGAAACGCTGGGGAAAAAAAACAACACCCTCAAACAAAAACAAGTACCAAAGCCAGCAAACAAAAGCAGGTGTACCAAGTTCGCAGTGAAGAGAACGCTATACAAGCAAACACTGGGGCTCTACAAATCTGCGTGGCCACCGACTTTGGTGCGCCGAACCACCGGCTTTGTCATAGCATGTTCTTTTCTCCAGCGAGAAAACAAGGTGTTCAAGTTTACATTTGACAACGTCCTGTCCACATCTTTCACAGGGAAGATTGATCAATGACTTTGTCAGCGAATTAGCATGGCATGCCGGCAAGTAGAATCCACTCCTTCCAGTCTGTCATGTGTGAAGGCAAAGGTTTTTATGTAAATAATGTTTTGTTATAGACGATCATAGAGAAAATAGGAAAAATTCCAATTTTGTATTAAAACTTGTAAATGTCACAAATGTAAATTTCACTGACGTTTGTGGTAGGCTGAACAACCCTTAACGTTTAAGTAATTTGAACAGCCAGAAGAGTTGGAAGTTGACTTTGACAGAAAGATGACAGTCACGGAATGCACATGTTCGTATAAGTGTATGAGTGATTTTGAACTCGACTGTAACGAGACAGACGCTGAAAACTGACAGTATGCGTGAAGCTGCCCAAAGGTGCAGTTGTTGAATGCTGACGACGAATACAACAACAGGCAGTGTTCGCCACGCTGTCTCTGCTTTAATTAGTTTAGCAAATCTGTTGGGCCTCTTTTGGCTCTTTATCTGACTTCCATTCTTTTCCAGATATTTATCTATTTAAGGAGACAGAATCGCTCAGGTGAATTATTTATCTTTCCCTTTATGGAGTATCTGGATAACATTATTGATTTGAGTTGTTCTCTGAGCGAATTCCTTGTGCGACATGACTCCATGACAGTGGTGTCCCCTAGTTTTTATGTGTGAGAGTGGGTCAGAACACGGCCCATATCCTTACTGGGAAATAAATTAAATTTAGTTAACCCACTCTGTAGTACAGTTCTTAAACCCATAAGCTTGCCTAGTTGAGGGCTGTACTCTTCGCCATGATTCACTGTCTAACGCCATCCTATAGCGTACAGTGGCGGTGGACAATCGCACGGCCAAACCAAGAAAAGTTCTGGATAGACAATTAACATACAAGCTTGGACGGGCATGGACATCTCTACTATGTTGCTTACGACCGAAATTGTGAAATTCTGGAGCGCCCACGTGTCCGTCACCACACAACTCAGCCGCAATCTGTCACAGATTATAGTTCTATTTTACCATTACTGCGTGCGGAATAGCCAACATCAGCATCACAACACATTTTGCAAAGCCACAGTGCATAGGGGGAATAGGGGTGGGTGTGGGGGGGTGGAGATGGGTGTGTGTGTGTGTGTGTGTGTGTGTGTGTGTGAGAGAGAGAGAGAGAGAGAGAGAGAGAGAGAGAGAGAGAGAGAGAGAGAGAGAGAGAGAGAGAGAGAAAGAGAGAGAGAAAGAGAGAGAGAACATAGTTTAACATGTGCATTCCAACCACCAAGATGACAAGAATATAAGTGACAGCATCGCGAGAATACAATGCTAATTTTTGAAGAAAACATACAAACAAACAAGAGATGTTAGAACAGTTGGAAGAAAATAATTCCTGATACACTTCCTAATTTACTGCACTGATTGAAGTAGATTTTATCATGCGTTTCCTTATTCTGGCGAATGATAAAAATGAATAGATATAACAGAAGATGATGGCGACGACAACAACGACGAAAACAATGAAAATGATAACTGGCGATTCATGCGGTAGTCTTCTTCTTTTGTTAAAAGCCCTGAAAATGTGTGAACCCAGTCATGTTGAGTTACAAAACAGACATGTGCGTGCGTACGTGCGTGCGTGGCGCGCGCGCACGCGCGCGCGCGCGCGCGCGCGCGCGTGTGTGTGTGTTGTGTGTGTGTTTATGTATGTATGTGTATGTTTATGTGTGTATGTGTATTTGTGTTTGCATATGTTTATGCGCGTGCCCGCGCGCCTGTATATATATATATATATATATATATATATATATATATATATATATATTAATATATATATATATATATATATATAATTATATATATATATATTGTGACGGGTCTCCGACGCTCCCCCCGTTATTAAAATATGATTTTCATATTCAGGGATGCAGGGGGTTATAGACAGAAGAATTTACGCTTTCACAACCAAAATGCGCTCTCGCATAGGCACACGCACTCTGTCACTCACATCGGGCCGCACAAAGTGACGGGAAACCAATAACATTTCATAGAAATAATCAACTTTATTTAACTTGACTCGAGCCCCCACCCGTCACTACACAACACAACTATCTGTATCATACAACAATGTAAACATCATACAGACAATCTCATAAATCGCATCCCCTTTTCTTCAATCACTCTTCATTAACCAGGAAAGACAATATTCCACAGTTCTGTTTGCACACTTATAAACTTAAGAAAACATAAAACGTCCGTAACTTGCCAGCATTCCTTGGTTGATCGCCAGTTTCTCTCATCCACTGTACGACCACGAGCTGAAGCTGCCACACTGTTGTGTCCTCCCGATTGGCCAAATCCCAGTTGGGGGACACTGGCAACGTAGCTTGAGTCGCACCCTCACACCGAGTCTCCCGGACTCCACCGTACTTCGCCCTCTCCACTGAAAGGGCTCCTGTCGGCCTCTCCCACAGGTCTTCTCTGGCTGCAAACACCCCACCGTTGTCTGGCAGCTCCCTGTCTAGGCTCCAACAGGCTCCACGTCTTGCTGTCGACCGTCCCCACACGGGAGACAATTCTTCTCGTCGTCGGCTCCGAGGCTACAGCAACCTCCACTGTCATACGTCCCCACCCAGGAGACAACGAGGCGACAGCTAACCTCTGCTTCACGCTGTATTTTCTTGAGCCCTCAGCAAGACGGGCGAGTTCACTTTCCCCTAAGTGAGTCACACACTTCCTGGTTTTCCAAGCACCTTATATTCGTTCTCAAAGAAAGAGAGAACCCGAGTTTAACTGGCTCAACCAATGGAATCACCGGCACACACACATCACACGATTTGTACCAATAAATCCCCAAGTTATTTTTATTCCGCCAATGGAATCGCTAGTCACCTACACATACACACACACACCACAGCTGCTAGCGCCAACAAAGACTTGGGCACCCAGTGGTTAATGCATAACCTCCTATTCAAACTCATGTTCGATTCCCCCAAGCTACCCATTGTACAAACAGCCTGGACTTCTCTACAGCCAGGACTGAGGCTTCAAGTATTTACTACCTCTATAGATAACAAGGTGCGAATCACTCAATAGGCCGAAGCCTTCCATTCATTCCTCAGAACAGGGACGACTGAATGGTCGCTGTACTCTGCCTGCAGGCTGACGGTCACCTACCCGTGACGGTCACCTGACACGATCGCCTTCCCTTCAGGCCCACGGGAGAGCCCAGTGAATAGCCAGTGCTCAAAGTGGACACTCTTCTCTACCCAGGACCGGCAGGTCAGCATGTTCTTGTTACTATCCCTCGGACATGCGAAACACTTCCTAGCACTCTCCCTCCTTCAGTATACGACTC